>JBBBDQ010000874.1:715000-1397500 GCA_037127315.1 Ascarosepion bandense
TATTGAATTGATTTTGCAAACTGGCAATGTCTCCCTGTACATGAAACTAAACAGCAAACATTGAATCCAATCACTCAGGGACTGTGACTAAACATGCCCTAAAAGGAACTAAATGCAGGCTATCTAAAAATTCTTCAAGTAAAGATATTTTCAAAGAAATAATAAAAATATGAAAGCGTGTTAATAAAAGAAGCATACAAAACCAAACTTGAATTTAAACACTAAATGTTTCAACTTATGGAAACACCAAAAGGAAAAGAAAGATTGTTTGGTTTAACCCCCAACCTTAATTTGAAACTATATTTTTTGTCATATATATATATATATATATATATATACTCTTGAACAGTAATTGTTCGTTTAAACATATCTTGTTAAAAAGCAATAGACATTTAATAATATATACATAAGGGGTTTAAACTAATGGATATATATTCCACAATTTAATATTCACTTTTTATAAAGGGTGCTCAATACAGAATTAGAGCATTTATAGATATATACTTATTATTATTGTTATAAAAATAGCATATAGCAACTCAAAAGCTATCAAGTTTCGCTGTTCAATGAAAACCATCATCACTGCCTGATATATATAAGTTGAATATATGGATTGGAATTCAACAATTATAGAATAAAAGATAGAACAATCTCAGGAAATGGATCTCAGTCTAAAATGTTTTACTTTTATTAAGCTTCTTCAGAGACTAAGAGAAAAATGAAAAAAACACAAAGAGATAGTATACTTGTATGCTATTATTTGTAGTTAGTTTCTTTTGGTTTGATATATGTCACATGTATTAAAGCAACAGATAATTATTTTTTATTTTCAAATGTATGTGCATGGAATACTTCAGATGGTAAAGTATATAATAGAGTATGTGTATGTTTGTATAGTAACACCTGTCTGTTTAGGTGTATGTTGGGTGGTAATGTTAGTATATATGTATATGTGCATGCATGTATTAGTACTTGTGTTGTGTATTAAAGCAATGGATAATGTTTGAATATATGTATGAGAAATATTTTGCCCGGAAAGTGGGTAATAGTGCATTTGTGTTATATATATTGTAATTTTGTTATTACGATCGTTTATAAAAGCATAATATCACTGCACAAAAATTTTCATGTTTCAAAACAATACTGTTCTTCTTAAGGTAATATTTTAGAATAAATGGTGAAAATTCACCATTTATTTTAACATATCACCTGAAGATGAACAGTATTGTTCTGAAACATGAACATTTTTGAGCACTGATATTATGCTTTTATAAACCACTAGCAGTATAGCCTGGCATTGTTTGGGTGTAATGAAAGCTTTAAAATTAATCCATGGTCCTGGAGCTCAGACTCTTTGGATGTTGGCACGAAAGACTAAAAAGCAATAGTTGTTTCCAGTTAAAGCAAAACTATAGACTGAAAGAAAAATGAATGGATTAAGTCAAAATTTGATTTCCTGGTATCAATATCAAATAAGTTTTTTTGTCGTAAACTGAATTTTGAAGGCTAAATAAGTCCTCTGAGTAAATGGTATCATGGCTGAGACTAAGAACTACAATTATACCTACTTAGAGCCAAACCCAAAGCAAAAACTAAAATAAAAGGGTTGAAAAAATACAGACATACAGGCAGATAAACAGACACACACACAAACATCTTGCCTTTTATATATATGTATTATTGATTTTCTGCACTATTGTAAGAACTGCAACCTTGAAACTTCTGAATATCATTTCTTATGTCTTTGTCTATGAGTGTATCAAATTTGATTAGAATCGGACCACTCCTTCTATAACCCGATTTTTTCGATTATCGATTTTCGATACTTATCGGGGGATACCTCGACACAAAACATAGCTAAGAACACTTGCAGACGCTTATAGTACAACTGTGTAAATTTTCAAGAAAATCGGTTCAGCCATTTTGTTTGGTAATGGATACACACACACACATACACACACACAGACAAAGTTCCATTTATAAATAAGTTTAGATTAGATAGATTCTAATAACAAAATTACAATCATAAGGTCTACTTTGTATTGAGCACCTCTTTATAAAAGTACATGCTTGAACAGTGAGTTTTAATCTACGTGTTCGTTCACTTTTTTGTAATATATATCTATATATATATATATGGAGTTGTTAAAAATATAAATCAAATATGGATTGGAATTTGACAGAAAAGTTAGGTTCAGGAACAAATACAGAAGATTTATAAAACTAATTTGTTTTGCTTTTATTAAAAAGCTTAATCAGAGAATGAAATATGGAGGAGAAAATTCTGGTATTTTTAACTTTAGTGTTTTTCTTTCATTGGTTAAGGAGACCTCATCTGCACCTGTTTTGTCAAGGAATGTTCATGTACATGTGTGTATGCATATCATAATTTTAGTTGGTCTCTGCAGGATTATAATGTATAGTCATTTATGTGTGTGTTGCATGCACACTTCTAATAGGTGTTTCTACCCATATTTGGTGGTTGTTCGCATGTTGATTTGGGGATATTTTATGTGAAGGTAAAAGAATTTAAGTTACACTGATTGTAATAGCAGGTAGACATATCTTAGATTCTTTAAGTATGGAGTTTATAAAAGTTGGTGATATAATAAAATGTTTGACATATGCTTATAGATGGTAAAATATTTATCAGAACTCCCTCAAAGTATTTCCTGCATAAAGAATTTTTTTTTAATTAGGTTGCCATTTATAAAATCAAAGTTATAGCATGTTTTGTGTATTACAAGTGATTGAAGAGATGTCCCAACATATGTCTCATAGATGCAGATAGAGTCCACAATGTTTCAACACTAACTCTCCCTATATTGTAGACATTTTAGATCATAAATCCTGGTATCTGATGTAGTGTTGGATCTATTTTTCTCTCTAGTTATATCTCCACATTGACATGGAGGTGGTAGGAAAGATCCTAGTATTGGAGATAATTAAGTTATTTTCAAATTTTGTTGATAATGTGTTGGAGGATAGCATTATGAATAGTGTGTTTTGGTTTTCAGGAGTACCTAGATCATCAGTAATGGTATCTGCTTTTTGTATTCTAGGTTAGATATTCTAAGGAAAAAATGTTATGTAGAGAAAATATCCTATCCAAGTCCAGAGATGAAAATTTGCAACAAACAATTTTATACATAAACCACAAACAAATAAACTGTCCAGAACACAAGCTGTACAACCTTTGTAAATGCGGATGGTGGTGGAAGATTGGTAACCAAAATGTTGTTCACATCTCTAGCATTATTACTGAGATAGAAGCTTTAAGTCTTGGCTTAAAATTTTCTATTAGAATAATAAAAAAGACACCCTAACCAATATATTTTTTAATCATTATCCCTCAAGTAAGGTAATAAAGCCACCAAAACTTAATGGGTTAATGTGAGAAAGAATATGAGAAACAGAAAACTATTAAGGAGAGAGAACAATAAAGAACAAAAATAAAGAAGATAGAAGATAATCATTGACATTTTGTTCAAATTTTTTAATATGAAAGTTAACTGGGAAGCTAAAAGAGTTCCACAAGCAAGAAGGGTGATAGAAGAAACTGAGCATAGAACTTACAGCTACATCTATCTATTTCAAATCTATTTCAAATGTAAAATGAGACTTAGAGGAAAGTTCATCAGAACAATGATCATGAAAAAAAAGAAGGCACAGGGAAGCTGCATTACAGCAGTGAGAAAGTGACTGAAGGTGAGATGCCAGGTCAAGACCAATAACATAGCATACTTCTTTGGATTTTATCAAGAATATCTAAAGATATTACTAAATGTGGCATCAGTATTCAAAGCAAGGACAATTGATAGATTTATACATTTGTAAGATAGCTTCTGGAGAGAAAATTGTTTAGCATAACATAGAAGCAGAGCTAGCAATAGATTCATTATAATCTTTTCGCTCTATGTCAGTTGAAAATGTTAGCCTGTGAAGGCACAACAAGTCACTCTTCTGGAGGTTAGCATCAGCCATGCTTATGGAATACTGAAAGGGGCCTCTCAGATGATTTGATACTATTTAAATATGATCACGCAAACATGATACATGAGCTTTTAATATTTTCCCCCTATTCTCATGCCATGGCAACTTCATTTTTTTAGATTGGTAAATGTGAAGAGTTAGCTAAAGTTGCTATAAAGTTGAAGTCTCACTGGAATGTACTATACTCCTAGTTTTGTGTCTACCAAGAGCCTTATTTTGTACTTATTTTCTCCTTAAAATATAATCCTATGGAACTATCAGGAGGTTGCTTTTCTTTGTCAAGACCACCATTTGTAAAGAAAATAAGTCATAAACCTTTTCTTTATATTAAAACACCAAATATCCAAATTGTAAAAAATAATAAAATGAAAATAAAGAAAAAAAGCCTGTTAAATAAATCATTTGTATTTGCAAACATATTTGATGGTGGTAGGTATCTGAGTATGCCTTGTCTACTAGAGCAGCAAGCCAATTCTTGTTGCAGATGCCTGCTCAGGCATATGTGTTTGTTCAATATCCACAGAGCCCACTTTTGGTTTATACTACAACTGTTCTGAACAGACCTTAGTTACAGTTTCTGGGAGAGAGAGTGCATTATCTGGCATGATCAACAATCTGTACAAGGCCAGTATGCTCAAGCCCTCAGTTACAATGACTTGCAACTTTGTGTTAGCACACTCATCAATGGCTCCTAAATAGTTTTATCTACCCAGTTTCACTCACAAGGCCTGGGTCAATCCATGTTATAGTTTTCAAGGCTTTTTCATGCTGGGATTGCCTTACCCAGAGTGATAAACAAGAAGTCACCTTCCTAATAAATTGTCCATAATGAGATTAGAACCTTGGTCTCATTGTTGGAAAGTGAACATTTTAGCCACTAGGTCACATGATAAAAATGTATGTATTTGGTTGTTACAAAAATAATGGTGGCTTAAAGTATTGTATTTTGAAAAGCCTTTTTAACATCGTATTCTCGATATATATTTGGTGAATGTTGGGATACATAATAATTAATGTGTGCTCTTTAATAATGACAGAAATGTTCTTGAAGCATGGAAGCCATTAATTATGAAAATGACAAGACATGATCTTCGTTTACTTTTCTTGCATGAGTTCAAACTTGGGCACAGTGCCTCCTAAACTTTTGTGAATATCAACAGAGTATGGGGAGATGTGTCTAGAAGCGATTGGACAGTACAAAGGTGGTTGCAGAAATTCTGTATTGGTGATGAGTGCCTTGAAAATGAAGAAGGTAAAGGACAGTCATGCAGTCTTGACAACAAATTTTTGCAAGTAGCTGTTGAGCAAAACTGACATCATAGAGTCAAATTTCTCAGACACTTGGTGTGAACACTGCAACAGTCTCACTTTATTTGCAAAGTATTGGCAAGGTAAAAAACCTCAATAAATGGGTTCCTCAAGATCTCAATGAAAACCAAAAACTTAAGCATTCTGAAGTGTGCTTGATGCTCTTTCTGTATGACATTAATGGTTCCATTCTTGACTGAATAATCACTTGTGATGAAAACTGGATCAGGTCAGAGGCTTGATCATGATGAGTCCTCCAAATATTTTCTAAATCCATATTTGCATTAGCAAAAGATTATGGTTACATTTTGGTAGTCTGCAATTGGTGTTATACACTAGAGCTTTCTGGAAGCCAACCATAGTATTAATTCAGAGCTTTACTTCAGTCAACTTGCTGAAATGCATGTGCACCTGCAACAAATGAAACCTCTATTGGTGAATCAACACAGTCCAATTTATGATAATGCGTGGCTACATGTTGCAAGAATGGTGTTGCAAAAACACACAGGCTTGGGATATTAGATTATACCACATCCTCCATATTCTCACTGATTATCATTTTTTAACCACTTAAGCACATTTTTAAATGGTAAAACCTTTAGGTCCAAACCAGATGTGGAATTAGCTTTCTAAGATTTTGTTGCATCACAGCCAATAACTTTTTATCAACCAGGAATAAATAATCTCATTGATCAATGATAGAGGTGAATAGATGCTCAAGGCTTGTATTTTGACTAATTTTCACATTTCTGCAGCCAATTTTTCCAGAATAAAATTATGTTTCTGAAATCAGCCATTATTTTTGTGACAACCTAATACGTGAATTAAAAAAGGAGTAAAAATAGTCTTCAGTTTAGTTAAAGTCGTTGTGCAGTTGATCCACACAAAAAACCTGTGGTTGAAGAAAGACTTTTATCAATAATGAAAATTCACTGATCACCTTTTTATTGTTGTTGTTTGTGATGATTCATTTGAAGTAGTTGATTGGCTGTCAGCAAAGATTCACTGACTGTCCAAGCTGTTATTGTTGTTGCTAATTTGTTTGAAGTCACCAACACATGTTTCTTTCACACATGCTTGGGAAAGAAAAAGCTATGGATACACAGATTAGAGACAATCATATATATCTCTTTGAAAAACTAAATCTGTAGGTTTTATAATAATTTTTTCCCAAAAATAGGTTAAAAAAATAGGGATTTAGTGCTCTGTGATTTGTCAACTATTTCATTTAGAGATGTTAATTTCTAACCAGCAGATACAGATTTAAATGGTGTGTTCTGTATTGTGGAATCTTTTAGGCATATTTGTAATATTGTCTGTTATTTGGTAGGAAATAAAGTTTTGGGCATGATTTAATATCATGTATGTAGATATGCAATTGTATTAGAAATGGATTTTATTTCCTATAAGATTGTTAATCCAGATTGAAAAAAAAATAGTAAATTGGATAAAGCTTGTAACAAAAAAAGAAGTTTTATGGTTAATTTTGTAATAAAGAATAGTTTTTAAAACTAAATTTGAAACCTTTAATTTTTATAAATTAAACTTTTCAGCTCATTCCATTATTCACTAGAGTTATTTCCTCTTCCACTACATTCTTTTTTAAATCATTCCAACAAACTACAGTAGCCGCATTGTCAGTTTAACTTAATGCTATTTCTTGTTACTATAGCAGGTCATGGGGACACAACTATAGAATTCAAACACTATTGTTAGGTGATCAGAATTGCCTGCAGTGGCATAACAAAGCTTTTTGCTTAGTGAATGAAGTCACCTACTGTCTGCTAAAGGTTGAGAATCATAAAAGGCATACATTCTTAAGATAAAAGTTTTACATTTCTACTGTTTAACATTTACATTTCTGATAAGCACTGACAAAAAAGAGATTGATCAATTGAGCTGGTTTTTTATGATTTATCAACCTTTTGTAAGTTATTTAAAGTAAGAAAATATTCTTAGACTGTAAGTACTTTGAGAGATGATAATAATTTACTGATACAGGTTCTATTAATTAATCCATAGTTGGGGGGATGTAGAATGGTTAATTCATATCTTTCTCACTGGTCTCTGCATGTAAGTGAATATAACAAACCTGAATGAATTTGGCTTTCTGATTTTCAATTCCAAGCCATTATTTATTACACTACCCAAACATTCAAGCTTACAGCACTTTGTATTCTCAATTTGTCACCCATCTAGGTACTAACCAGGCTCAATATTGCTTCATTTCAGTGATTATACAAGAACCATCAGGAACCAGAATTACTAAGTGTGAGAAATATATTCACATAGCTTAGCGCTTAAGCAGTGAAAGGAAATTATCAAACATAACAAGACATACCTGGTATAGGAAAAACAATTTATTTGTCTTGCAAAAATATGCTGAATTTTGCTGCTACAGTGTAGCTTGGTATAGTCTCTTTTCTCTGCTTAGCTTGGTATAGTATCCTCCATCTAGGAGTGGGATGAAAAGACACAAGGAACTGCGATCCGCGACGTACAGGAACTTTCTTCTGGGTCAGCTTCTTTCACAGTTTCTTATCTTGGTATAAGATGATAGTGCTTAGAGAATTTTTCTCTAGGAAGGCAAGGCTTTGCCCATAGGGTATCCTTTTTAAGGTAAGAAGGGTAACAAGAGATTTTCTCTGTTACAAAGTTGTGGCATTAGCCTAAAAGATTACAAAGAATTGGTAAGATGGTCTTGATATAGCGAGACAAGTGGGCGCCAATTTAGGCCCTGCTGCAACAAAAATCCGGAGCGGCACAAATACGTCCGATACTGTTCGTGCTAGCTGAAAAAAGGAGTGAACAAAACCATCGTGTAAAAAAAACATAAAACCTCTGGTAAAGCCCGCCTAAAGTTCAAAACGAGGTTCGGGTTAAATCAGCCAATCAGGAGACCCGTTACATCTGTAAATTTCCGACATAAGACAATCTCTTCAGTAAAGATAAAAAAGTATATATAGAATGTGACACAAAAAAAAGTGACTGAATAATAGATGTTTCATTTTAAAGTCATTCAGAATAAAGGTGATTTGATTTTTACAGCTTATCAATCTTTTGCAGATTAAAGCCAAAGAATATTTTTAGGTTGTAAGAATCAATGATTTATTGATACATGTCTTGCTAATTAATCCACAGCTTTAGGGAGAAAAAGTAAATTTATACCCTTACCAAACATATTTACATGTAAGTGAATAAGTGAATACAATGAACCTGATGGAATTAAAACTTAGCTCTCCAACTTCCATTTCCAAGCCATTATCCATTACACCACCTGGTATTCCTAAGTGATCACCAAGTTCAACATTGCTAAACATTGGCAATCATTCGAGAACCAATGTTTCAACATGATATGGCTTTAAGCATTCCAAAAAGAGAAACAGTCAATGTATTTATATATTGAATCAAAGTGTGAAGATGATTTGCAATTATAGAAGCACTGAACATGCATGGCTAGCAAGTTGTGAAGATAAATTATATCTTTGCAGCTGAATTCACTTGAGTTACGAGCCACCATAATTTGCCAGCGATTAATTTTCCCTCATATCAAGCATTTAAAATACACACAGAAGAAAAAAAGTAACAAGCTATTAAGTGTTCAACTGATTGGGAAGAAAATGTGAACAACATGTTGAGACTCATAAGAGGATGATTTAATGCCAACCTGTTTTATAAATGAAGTGCAAATAGGTAAATAAAATGGTAGATATGATAAAAGGATGATATAACCCAGTTATTAAAGGTATTGTATCTTTAGTAAATGGTTTCCATTTATGTCAGAATATGAAAATCTACTGTTTTATGTTTGAATATTCATCACTATCTTACATAGTAGTAATTAAAATATTCTCGGATTTAAAGACTGTATTTAAAATAAAATATGTCTGAACTGCTAGGTAACTCTCAGATATGTTTTTAAAGACTGTATTTAAAATAAAACATGTCTGAACTGCTTGGTAACTTTGATATATATTTTTTTATAATCATTTCACCTCAAGCAAGACAGAACTGCTACTGGTGTGCAGAGAGTTACAGAAAGATAAAAAAACAGGGTACACAGGATGCCAAAGAAAGGATGGGAGGCTTATGAGATTTTGGGAGGTGGATGAGATTTAGGGATGTAGAAGATGGCAAATGATGTTGCATTTAAACTTTTGGAGATTGTAGCTATCAGGTAGTAAATATACAGAAGGAATTACCACAGGTGAGAAGTGCATATTCATAAACAGGATGCATAAAATCTAAGAATGTGACACTTATACAAAAGGAAGAAACAATACTTCAGAAATGGAACAGATATGTACAGTAAAACACAGAAATATTGAAGGGCCAGAAATATTAAAATCTGAAGTGAAATTAGCACTAATCAAATTGAACAGAAACAAAGAAACAGGACCTGATGGAATTGTAAGAGAGATACTGTCAGCCTTAGATGATTGTAGCATTTACAAGATTAGACATAATAGATGAAATATACAACAGTGGTGAGATGCAAGAAGACCTAATTAGATCTATTTTATTTTATACAAACAGCAGAATTAAACTGGAAATAGTTGGTTCATTAAAAACACTGGAACAAGGAATGCAATATTTATGCTCAAAGTGATATCAGAAAGAGCAGTACAGAAGCATGTGTGCTTGTGTTCTATAGATTACACAATACATTTGATAAAGTACAAAACAAAGAACTGTTGAAACTGCTAAGTAACCTTAACATGTTTCAGAAAGAAGAATCCAGAACCTACAAACCACCTGAATATGCATAGAAAATGAATTCAGTAAATATATAAAAAAAAGAAAAGAGTGTAAGGTTTGGTTTAGTTTGGTTTGTTTTATGACATATCAACATCAATGGGTTGTTTAATGCTGATAAGATTTTTACATTAGATTTGTATGAATAGAATATATATTTTCTGTCAGAAATAAGTTTGCAGATCAGCTTTCTTTGACATATTTTTGTAAAGTGGTTTTTGTTGAGAGTCAGAAATTTTTTACTGGAATATATATTTTTCCTTCAAAAATTTGTTGCAAGTAATATATTTTTTTCTTTTAAACATGTATTAATATTTTTTCCTTCAAAAATGTATTACTGGCAATATATTTTTCCTTCAAAAATGTACTGCTTGTAATATTTTTTCCTTCAAACATGTATTGCTGGTAATATTTATTCCTTCATAAATGTATTGTTGGTCATATTTTTTCCTTCAAAAATGCATTGCTGGTAATACTTTTTCCTTTGAAAATGTATTGCTGGTAATATTTTTTTTCCTTTAAAAATGTATTCCTGGAATTTGTTACTATAAAATTCTATTTTTATACTTTTATAATATTTTGAACTCAGTTTGGGGATAAGCTATTTGCCTATAGCTGAGACCCTAACAGGTGATACCACCCAAGGTCATGGTGGACATGAGAATAACAGCAATTAAGACGTGGTTCCATGCTCCTTACAACCTCTCAATCAGAGGTCTTGCAGTTGGATGCAATGTCATACCCAGGGCCAAAGAGATGTAAGACAAGGATATGTATTCCCACTGGACTTATTCAATCTATACAGTGAGGCAATACTGAGGTAATTTAAAGCTTGGCCAGAATTAATTGTTGACAACCACAATCTTAATATAAGGTCTGCAAATAATAGTGTTACTAGCAGACATAGAGAGTGAAGTACAAAACTCCTACAGAAGATAGTGAAAGAAAGAAAGAAGAATTGACGAAACCTCAATTGTAAAAAAATAGAATAAATGGTTGTTAGCGAAAGGAAAATCAATTTGGTATAACAATTTAAATATCTGTGAATTGTTTTAAAGGATAACAGAAAGTGCAACACTGAAATCTGAAGGTAGATTGAAATAGTGAAAGGTGCCTTCTAAAAGCTAAGCAAAGTACTAAAAAAATAGGAAAATTTTAACAAGAACAAATAAAAATGTATAGCAACAGTTCTCCTCTGTGGAAGTGAATGTTGGACAATCTGAAATGAAATGTTTTACAGAAGGATGCTGAGAATACCAAAATATAATTACAAAATAAATTGTGAAATTTTAGCTTGTTGAAATTATGATTAATGAAGTAGTTGCTAATATGTTTCATAATTAATCTGAAAGACTTGGCCATTAGAAAACTAGGTAAATCGTGCGATGAATAAATTGTCACTACTTTATATTTTTAATATCATGCATGTACATTATTTGTTTTTGATTTTGTCAGTTTAGTAGGGTCAGTTGGGCACAGTCTGTGAAAAAAACACCACCACAATGCAATTTACTCCAGCAGAAATTTGGAAACAGTATGCTATACTGCTTGGAATTCATGCCAAAAGCTCTAATATGATCATTTCAGAGTGCTTGGGTGTCAATCTGAGGACAATAGAGACGATTTGGAAAGACTTGCATGATATATCCAGTCAACATCGTAGTGTTTAGAGTGATGTCATACCTCCATTCCTCTTCCCACAGAGCCTCAGGCTCAATATAAAGGTCTACATCAAGTGCCTTGAGGAGGAAGTGCTGGCCTGAGTCAAGAGGGTGGCTGCTGGAAGGTCCTATGTCTGGCAACAGGATTCTGCACCATGCCACACAAGCAAGAGAACCCAGTCATGGCTGTCAGACAGTTTCTACAATCACATAACCTCTTACATCTCTCTACCTAACTACCCAGGCTGTAACCCCCATTGATTATTATGCATGGGGCATGGTTGAGTGAGCAACCAACAAAATATCTTGTAACACCAAGGATGAACATAAGGCAAGGATTATTGCAGCATTGACCAATTTAAACAAGAAAACTGATTAGCAGAATTGCAGAAGATTCTGATGTCATTTGGAGGCCATGGTTGAAGCCAATGTTGATTTTATTGAGTAAATTTACTCTTTAGTATTTCAAGATATTTTTGTGTAATTTTGGTAAATATATCTGTTAAAATGTGATGTCAGTGTTATTTTCATTTTAACATAATTTAAGTGACAGTTCATTCATCGCACCCTGTACATTGTTTAGCATTCTTCTTGCATGATTATCATTGTTATATTTCAGCATTTGTCTGTTTGTATTTAACATCTGAGGTTTGATTTCTTTTACTTTGCCAGGGGGATTTTCAAGAAACTCACAAATGCTGAATATTGCACTTTAATGACTCTTTACCAAGGAGAGTGCTATGCTACACAGTCAATCACAAAGACAGATAAGCTAGGATTATTAATATCAGGCATGTGAGTATAATCTATATTTCTGGTTTCTTAGAATTTACTTATTAAATTTGTTTTTCAGTATATTATAGAAAAAGTTAGGATTTTGAAAGTTTGAATTTGATCATATTTATTTAATATAATTTAATACATTCTGCAAAGTAATTTTCATTTTGTTTCATGAAATAAATATTTTGTATATTATTTTTGTGTAGAAATTTCAGAGTATATCTGTAAAAGATAATGACAAAAGGAAAACTTATCTTAGCTGAGGCATTTTGTCCTATCATTTGTCTTGATAAAAGTTCCTCAGAGGATAAAACACATTGGTTAGTTTTCCTTTTGTCTTTGTTTGTATTATGTTTATGAATATCTTTGTATTTTATTTCAGAGATTCAACTAGGTTTGTTTTTTATTCATAGATTGCATCAATTTAGATAAATATCTTTGTCATCTGATGTGTAATGCAATCACATTGTACAAACATTTTTATCTGTCAAAAGGATGATATTACTATTTCATAAAAAATTCAATCATTTTGTTTATATTTTTTTTATTTTTTAGTCTCTCATATTGATTTGTTAGATTTGGTATAATATGTTTAATAAAATTCAATCTTTTGTTCATTGAGTCATTACTTGATTTAAATTTCTTATTAATTCTTTATAGTTTAATGTTACATCTTTTATATTCTTTTATATTAGTAAAGTTATACAGTTCTACAAAAGAGTTCATTTGCATGAATGTAATGTGGAAAAGCTGCTTCAGATATTTGTGATATGACATGTTTAAAGAATTTACTTGTACTAGAATGTACAATCTCTACTGAGTGTTAATCTCCCAACCTCTAAAAATGTTTCATATATTTTTTACAAAGAATACGTTCAGCATTAATATTTACACTAAAGCACAAGTAAACTTGCCAATTTTTAAAGCAGCTACAGAGATGTAAAACTGGGAAAAAAGACATAATCTACCCATGGGCTCCTGTAGTAAAATGTGTACAGTCACGAAACCCTTAAGCCATTATGATCATAGGGACAACTCAGTACTGTAGCTATATTAGTAGCAGTTATGTATCTAGAGCAAGATAATGTGATAAAGCCCAACTATCCTCAGACTGTTTTTGAGTTCAATTTTCTTTCTAGAAAAGTTACCTACTTAAAGCAAGAGAGAGCAGTCAGCATCACTGGGAAAAGAAGGAATGGATTCATACATTTCTAAAAGGTATTTGAGCCTAGATTAGTTAGCTTTACAAAGCAAGAGAAGTCAGTCAGTCCACCCTGCTAGTTAGCCCATTCAGTGGGAGAAGAAGTGATGGATTCATACATTTCTAAAGGGTATTTGAGCCTAGAATAGTTACCTCCACAAAGCAACAGAGACCAGTCAACTCTGCTATTTAACCCATTTGGTGGGAAAAGAATAGATGGATTAACACATTTTAAAAGGGTATTTGAGCCTGTTTCATGGTTTTGTTTTTAAATTAGGCCTTTAAATTGCTTATCACAATGTCATACAAGATATTTTATGTCAACAAACTGTACATAGTTCATAATTGCATGCACAAGTTGGATATACAAATTGCATATCTAATATATATCTATATATCCTCTTTACTATAATAAAGACTGTTGTGTATTTATTCTATATATATGTATATATCCATATATATATATATATATATATATATATATATATATATATTTCCTTCCTGTCAGGCTCATGGAAAGTGAAACAATAGTGAGTCAGCGTCAGTTCAGTCCATCCGAGAGACAATAGCAAAGCAGCATCAGCTCAATTCATTCTCTTTGCTATCAGTTATTAAACTTACCAGTTATGAAAACTCTTGCTATATTTTTGCTCTTTAATAGTGCCTTATTGTTTAATTTTTTCCAAGAATTATGCTGTCGAGTTATGAAGAATATATGTATATATCTTCTCTATTACAATAGAAACCAGTGTGTTTTGATTTTTACATATATATATATATATATATATATATATATATATATATATATAATGTATTTCTCTCCTGTCAAGCTCATAGGTTTGAATTATTTTTTTTATGTCTAAATGTAAGACACCTAGTAGTTGGTATATAAATATATATGTTGCCATCATTTTCGACATTATATCAATATAAATACTTTGCCATAATTTTTGATGGCATAGGCCCACTCATATATACATAAAATATTATTATTATATATATATATATATATATATATATATATATATATATATATATATAATGTATATTTATATCAACTAGCATGTGTTATTTAATGCTTAAATCTAAATAATTTGAACAATTTTATGTCTTTAACTAAATATATTTTGAATGCAATTAGATGTGAGGGAAAAGACTGGCTACCAAGGTTATTGAAGAAAGGATAAAAGATGGATGGGATTCTAGAAGATAGAAAATGGCAATTGATGTTGCATTTAAACTTTTGGAGAAGCAAGTAAATGGAAGGGAGTTCCACGAGTGGGAAGTGTGAGGAAAGAAACTTTTGGAGTTGAGGTGGCAGTTACATTTAATTATTTTAACAGTAAATGGGTGGGAACTAGTTGCCAGCCTAGTAGTGCACTTAAATTTATCTGGTCAGGTCACATGGAAAAAAACCTTGTCTGAGCAGTTGCCATGAAAATATTTGTAGAAAAGAAAGAAGAATGCCATGTCACATCAGTGAGAAGGTGACTGAAGGTGAGATACTAAGTCAGGATGGATTACATAGCAGATCCTTCTTTGGATTTTGTCAAGAATCTCTCTGACTATACCTCTATTAGGTCTCATTTAAATATACATGTAGACCTACCAAACTCTATCCATAACATACTCATCGATAATACAAATACAATAGCCTCCTCCACACGTAAAAAAAGCTAAAAATAATGGAAGAATTAATAATAAAAAAGAAAAAGCCAAAACTCAACTATATCAACCATGAACATAGACATAATGTACTCATCATGTTTGGAATATAAAACATTCCCATGACTCTACATACATACACAAACCAATCTATATATTCAAGTAAAAGGAAAATAAAATTCATCCTTGATAATGGCTAAAAGTACAGCTGAAAGCCCTTGGTAAAATTAAACATTCATAAATTTTTTTATATAATTTATATTCTGAAAAAAAAAAACAAACTATAAGATCACAGAAATAATTATATAAAAAATTTAGCCATAGCACTTTTTCTGTCATTTTTAATAAAACTTGCATAAATTAGGGACTGCCACCTTAATACATACCATATATATATATATATATATATATATATAATGAACTTAATCACATTAAGGCAACACTAATAATTACAGACTAAACATCCGAAAATAATGCTAAATTAACAGTAATTTAAACTGTCTTGTAACCCGGCGAGAACTACCTTGTGGGTTAAATAATGGGGGAGAAAAAAAGAAACAAACAGCGCACAAGAACAATATGTCTAGTGGAAAGAAAAAAAACCCAAGACGAAACCTTAACAATAAAGTGCTCTATACAAAAGTACGAAAGTAGAGCGAGAATACAATAGAAGAAATCTAGAAGTAAGCCACCACCTACCGCGGTTTCACACAACGGTTCTTCAGGATAATAGGCTCTTACCCTGAAAAAACATTGTGTGAAACCGCAATAGGTGGTGGCTCACTTCTAGATTTCTTGTATTATATATATATATATATCAGTCAGTTAAATGCTATATGTGATACATGCTTGGGCAATAATGTCTTGAAAAAAGACATGACTTAGTTTGATAGATTGGTAGCCAACCAAGGTTACAGAACTCAATCTGTCATGCTATTTATCTCATAGCTGAAGGGAAAAAAGACAGAGTAACACCTTTCCCAATGCTCACCAATTTCTTTTTCCAAGCTGATATCCACTGCAACTCAATGCACAATATATATATATATATATATATATATATATTATATATATATATGCATTATATTATATATATATATGTAATATAAGTGGTTTTAACTAATGAATATATATTCCACAGTTTAATGTTTACTTTTTATCAAAAGTGGTCAATACAGAAGTAGAGCATTTACAGGTATATAGTTATTATTATTGTTATAATAATAGCATACAACAACTTGAAAGCTATCAAGTTTTGGCTCAAGTTTTGGTGTTCAATGCCCCATCATCAGGCAGTCAAACACCAGTGAACACCAAAGCTTGATATCTTTTGAGTTGCAGTATGCTATTATTATAGCAATAATAATAACTACACACACACACACACACACACACACACACATATACATATATATATATATATATATATATATATATATAACACTTTACTCAATAAGTCCCAGACCTTACATATAGATGGCACCACTAATAAAAAATCCATGTAATTTTTATGAAGTACTAATTTTCAAATGGCATGTGACAAAATTTGGGTCTAATCGGATTATTAGTTTACAAAGTATAGTCATTTAAGTGAAGCTACTGTTGAACAATGGAAAAATCTGAATTTTGTGTGTTCATAAAGCATTGCTTTCTGATAGAAAAAATACTGTTCAAGCAAATGACTTGATATGTCTGATTCAGACTCTGCTTTGTTGGAAACAATGGTTAAGAGGTGGCACGCTGACTTTAAATGTGGTTGTACAGACACAAATGATGCTGAACACTCAGGTTGCTTAAAATCAGCAGTTGTTCCAGAAAACACCAAAATTATCCACAAACTCATTTTGACAGATTGAGAAAGCAGTTGAACATATCAGAAGGCAGTGTATTCACCATTTTACATGAATATTTATCAATGAGAAAGCTGTGTTCAAAGTGGATGCTACATTTGCTCACAGTCGATCAAAAACAATTTGTCAATGATTCAGAGTGTTGTTTGCAACAGTTTTTGCATAAATATCTGAAAATGGATGAAAAATAGATCTATCATTCCACTTCAAAGTTAAATTGGCAGTCAGCTGAGTGGACAGCAGCAGATGAAAGTCATCCAAAGCAATCAAAAATGCAAACATCAGCAGGCAAGGATTTTGGCCTCCATATTTTGGAATGCACAAAGGTATTTTGTTCATCAATTACCTTGAGAAAGAAAAACAACCATCAACAGCAAATATTATATAGCATTACTGGTGTGTTTGAAGGAAGAAAACAGCCACAAATGAAGAAAAAATTGATCTTTCACCGAGACAAGGCACCGGGTCACAAGTCAATTGCAACAATAGCAAAAATACATGAATTGCACTTTGAATTGCTTTCACATCTACCCTATTCTCCAGATCTGGCCCTCAGTGACTACTGGCTGTTTGCAGACTTCAAAAGAATGCTCCAGGGAAAGAGATTGGCACCAATGAAGAAGTGATATCAGTAACTGAGGAATATTTTGAGCCCAAAGACAAATCCTTCTACAAAAAGGCATCGAATCGTTAGAGAAGTGTTGGAATCAGTGTATCACCCTAGAAGGCGACTATGTTGATGAATGTTGTTGTTTTATTAGTTAGGCTCAGGATTTACTGTGTGATATGTTAATGCATATCTATATATCTATATAATATAAAATATAATTGCAGATTTTTTTTTCTTATTGCATGAATATTATAGCAGTTTGTTTCTGTATATGTGTACATTCAAAGATTTCTTTTTGCAGGCTGAGTGTCTACAGTAGCAGAAACTTTTTGCATCATATTTACCAGGGACAGTTTATTGATACTCCAGAATTTGAGTCTAGTGTTTCTGGTGAAGAGAAGTACCAGGTATGAACGGCATATACCATAAAATGTTCATTTTGATTTTTATATTTGTACATGTCATATACATTGTATAAGTTTAAATATTATTCATTTCACTAGGAATCTTTTCTTTCTTCTGTGTGTTTTAAAAATTAAAATAATATTAGACCTGATGATTTTTAGTGTTATATAGCAACAACTCTAAGTAGAAGCTTATGAAGCTGTATTTGACTCATTCAGCCTTGGTACTGAAAACATTTATTTTATTATGGTGGATGGTTACAAGCGAGAGGAGAGATGAGATGTACTTATTTTATTACCACATTTAGTTAGAATTAAATAAATATAATTTATTTACATTATTTACATTATTTACATTGTTTAGACTGTTGTCCTCATTCTGCTGGCTATATTTGCATCATTTTGGCTGTTGTATGCTTTGACCTTTTCGGGTGGTTGGAATTTTGAACCACCTGCACTTTATTTTGATTACCCATGTAGCAAAAACTGGTTATTGAGACATTAGTTTTATAAGTCTCAAAAATTCATACATTGATGTCCTCAAGGACATATGGCCCAAGGGATAAAAGCATTGGTTGGACCCAGTGACTTGACCCAAAGAGTTGTGAGTTCAATACCAGTCAACAGCAGTTGAGTTATGCAGACAACTAAGACGTCCAGTATGAGAAAAATTTACCCCAGTGATCAAAATAAGAAGGTTGGACCTTAAAACACTTGTAATGTTGTGAATATGGCAACCAAGATAAGGACAACTATGTAAATAATGTAAATAATTACAATATCTCATCTCAGATATAGATACACATAATTTAATAAAGAACTCAAATTTAGTGAATGAATTGGTTTGTTCATTTACATTACAAATAGTAGTTTGGAGAAGAAAAAACTAGTTAGCTCAATATAATATTCTTTCTTGTAATTTGTAAAGCATAGTATCTGATCATTTAAGTAATTATTTTTAATTAGCCTTACAATTTCATTAGTAGAATTTCAGTTTCATATTTGTTATTTGGTATTTTTAACTTAATTGCAAATATAAATAATGCAATAGATTATAATGAAAATTTCAAAGTGTTTTAATGTTGATAGCCTAAATTAAAATTAAAGTTTATTTTATAAAATTTACCTTTTCAATATCTGCAAAAGTCTATGAGAAGTTATTTAAACATTTTCTTATATTTATTTGAATATATATTTTATAAGTTATGTATGCAACTTATTAAATCTGCCATAAAATTTACTAACTACTTATTAAATTATTCTTATATTTTTTAAAATTTAAATCTAAATTTACTTATGAAATATTTAATATTTTGTAGCACTATTTTTGTCTATATGTCTGAGATGAGACATTGTAATTATTTACATTATTTAGATTGTTTGGACTGTTGTCCTCATCTTTATTGATATATTCATGATGGTTGAAACATTGTAAATATAGCAATAAAAACGAGAATAAACAATAAACTTGAACAATGTAAATGATGAAGAGAGTTATTTTTGTTGTTTTTAAAGCAGTAACAATAAAGTTGATGATAATTCTTCAAATAATTATTTAGCAAAAACTAGAAACATGTAGAAAAAACATTGATGATTGAGATGGCAGTAAGTTATTGCACAGTGTTTTCTATAATTCTTCTAATTTAGTTCAGGTTAAATTCAGTTGGATAACTTTATTTTTATATTTTTGGATGTTACCAAGTGGATAACATTCAAGATTTAAAATATAAAACTAGTATTTATATCTTAATATTTAAATGTACATAATTTGATAATTTTTGTGCATTTTTCCTTATATTTTCTCATTGCAGGTCTCCATTGTAGCTGATACCACGTGTCGTTATATCTTCTGGTCAAGGCATAGCCTTGAGTACTTAATGATAAAAGAGCCTTACTTGGCAACCGTGTTGAGTCTCATTTTCGGCCGTGACATAACAAATAAATTGTACGCCCTCAATGAGAAAGTAAGTAGATTTCCATAATTTCTGTTTGAAGCTATGGACAATGATTCATCGAGTCAATTGCAAAGAGTGAACAGAGATAACATGCGTTTGAAGAAGAAGAAAAAGAATGCTTTCATTGATAGGTTACTTTTTGTTTCTGTAGGTGTTTGATTTAAACTAACACTAAAAAATATGCCATGAGGCACTTCAGCATGGAGTAATGGATTGCAAGCTTTTCTTATTAGAACAGTTATGACTGAGTAGTGAGTTTGATCCTCACTGGGCGCCCCATGCTTGTGCCACATCTAAGCATGCTTAGAAAATCCATAGATGCATACCATGTCCAATCATGTTTCTTTTGCTTTATTATCTGTGAAAAGCTATTTATTCTTGTGAAAGATAGTTGAGTGGTTTCTTATTGTCTTCTCCATATTTTGGAATTCAGTTTTCTTTCTCTTAGATAGGAGATGCCCAGTCTATCCTGCTATTTAAAACCATCAGTGGTAAGGAGAACGAACAGATTCATGCTTTTTCCAAGTCTATTAATGCAAAAGTGAACAAACTAGCCTGGAATTTTAACTGTTCTCAGTGGTTTTATTTTAAGTACCTGTCATTGCACAGGATAGGAAGAGTAAGAATTCTGATTTTTATATGACCCACATCTACAAACATTAAATACAAGAGATAACTCTTGTATTTTTTGAAAGAATTATTCTCCATGTAAAAGTTATTGTGTTGAATTTATCTTTAACAAAAAAAATGTGAAAATAAGAAATTAAAGCAAAGATTAAACTGAGGGGTCATGCACAATTTCTTTTTCTTTGTTATGTAGAATAATAAATTTGCAAAGGGATTGTAAGTTTTGAAACACATTGAATGAAAAATGTGGAAGTGTATATTAATAGAAATTGGTAAGGATACATGCATGGATACATACACACTGACATACATTTTCAGTTTTATTTATATAGATTACACCAGCCATACATTCTAATTAACAATAAGCATTGAATTCTTCTATAACTATAAAAGTTATTTTTTCATGATATTTAGGAATTCCAGCTTAAAAGAACAAATAGACAATTGCAGATTTACACATATACAAAATTGATGAAAACAGTTTTCATGCTGTATTTGTTCATTATAAATTGTGGAAAGAACCTTAGCTAAAGAGAAAACACAAAGTAATTCATCAAATCAACAAATGAATTTAAAAATAATAAGGCTACACTTTACCACTGTAAAGAAATCCTACAGATTTGGGGGCCATAGGAAAGAGCCTCCTATTACTACTAATTTTAGAGGAATTTAATTTTTCAGAAAAAAACTATGGAGAGTTGATCAAATTATCCACAGTAATAGCATGCTTATCATCTCTCTGAATTAATGAGCAGTATTTTAAGCCATAAATATTAAAAGAATGGAAATGGAATTGAAGCTTTTCCAATGAGATCAAATTTACACTTGCTGCATATATGACCAAGATTCCCAGTCATTATTTCTTCTGAATTAGAGGAAATACATGGCCAAAGTAATCCCTAATCCCTAGGGGACTTATTTATGGTAAGCCTGATCCTGAATTGATAGTGATTTCTAGCTCTGAACATTTTGTTCCTAGATCTTCTTTCGTCAGGGCCAGATAATCTTCAGTTGTTAACAAAATTTTGTCCCAGATTTTACAGCCTATAAAACCTTAATTCCTAAAATCCTCAGTGATTTTATTCCATGTATTTTTCTGTCAACCAAAAAACATATATATTTTTTCTCAGGAGCTTTCAACATGGGTAGATCAATCAACAGCTCACCTTCTTTTATCAATGACATTGATAATTCACAAGGATGTGGTGTTCCAGGTGTTAAGATGAGAATCCCTATTTCTGGCCCTCCATTTCATTTTTTACCTTTTCATTTTTTCTTCTCTTTTGCTTTTTTATCATTTTTTGAATCTTTTAACTAGAGTTCTAAATGAGGCCTCCATCACTTTGTTGACTTTCACAGCCGCTATAACAAAATCAAAAACAAAAAATAAAAAACTTTACTTTATGGTAATTCAGAATCAAAATTTGTGTGTTTGGCATAATTTGAATTTTTAGCTTTTTTAAATCTAATCCACCCCACCAAAAAAGAAAAAAAAATAGCAAAAACAAAATAAAACAAATCATATGAAAATCAATATGCAACCAACTAATCCAATATGGCTGCCTTCTTTATCTCCACTTCTTTATCATCCTAAACATTAACACTTCTTGGTAGCCTTTAATTTTTGAATATTATTATGCCCTAGATTGATCTTTACTAATATTTGTCATATAGATACAACTTTCTTAGAAAGGCAGTCTGCGAGTTTCTGTGAGATGTCCACTCAAAAAATATTGTGTATTTCTTTTCTGTTTAACATCAACATCAATCTTTTACCATCTGTCTTTGATACCTTAGGATGAATATAAAGCATCTACTAAATTCTTGTGAATTGACTGCATTGTATGCAGTCAATTCTGAAAAGTGTGACATCCTCTTGATAAAACTGGCAATGTAGACGGTTGTCTCTGTACATTCAAAACTATTGTTGCATCAGATGAGGTTAATTTGTCAAATTGTCAATTTTTTCCATCTTGCCAGCAAATAGGATATTGTTAAAGTTTCTCATCCTTTAAAAACATTATAAAAACTCCTTGAAAGACTCCATCTAGAGGATTAGCTTTTTTGTTTTGTTTTTTTAATAGTTTCACCCCAAGCAAGGTGGTATCACCACTGATGCACAGGGGGCTAGATAAGAGTAAAAGTTTAGACAAGAGAAGAGTGAAGTGAAAGATGGAACAGTTACAGGGGGTGTCAGAGAAAGGGCAAGAGAAGCATGGATACACAGGTGTAAAGACAGTTGTAAAGATAGTGAGAAAGGAAAAGAACAAGATATACAGGGTGATGTCAAAAGAACTGGAGTCAAGTGGATAAGAGATGGGTATTGACATTGCATTTAATTTCCTGGGGGTTGTAGCTGTCAGAAAAGCAAGTATATGGAAGAGAGTTCCACAGGTGGGAAGTGTAAGAAAAGAAGTTGGTGCAGTAGAATTGTCAGCTGCATTTAGTTGATCTAACTGTAAATGGGTGGGACCTTGTCGTGAGTCTGGTTGCATGAGTAAATTTTTGTGGAGGAAGCACCAGTGACTTAAGTTTGTCAGAGCAAAAGCCATGAAAATATTTGTAGAATAGACAGAGGGAAGACACATCCTGCTGGTGAGAAAGTGGCTGGAGTCGAGCTGCCAGGTCAGGACCTATCACATTACAGATTCTCCTTTGGAGCCTGTCAAGAGCATTGAGATGAACAGCAGGGGCACCTGACCATATATGACAGCAGTATTCTACGCATGGACAGATGGTTGATTTATATATGTGCAAGATGGATTCAGGCATAAAAAACTTCCTGGCCTAACACAGTGACCCAAAATTCTGAACTGTGGATTTAGCTATTGACTCAATGTAATATATTGCTTTCAAGGAGACTCACTTGGTCCATGCTTATGTGGGGTAGGAGAGGTTGCCTGTGATGGTTGACAGCAGTTTCATTTTAGAAGCACTGAAATTTACAAGCAACTTCTTACTCCAGCCCATCACTAAGTGTAGATTCTTCTCAAGATCAGCAGTGAGGTTATGTTTGTCTGCCTCCCTGGATTTCTTACTGATGCGGGAGTAGATTGTGTTATCATATGCAAAGATGCCTACTTGGGGCTTGATCATGTCTAGGATAGAGCCCTGGGGGTCTCCAGCGTTAGTGCAGTAGGATATAGAGGCATGCCCATTCAAGATGACCTTCATTATGCGGTTAGATAGGAAAGATTGAATCAAGTGAGCGTTTGGTGATATTCTCAGTATACATCTGTAGAACCACATTTCTACTGTTTCAAGTCTCTTCTTCATCTGTGCGGAGATTGTCTAGCATTCACTATCAATATATAAGAGAACTAATACTATGTAACAGTTAAGTACTCTTTTCTTTGTTTCTAATGATATATTTCTGTTTTTATTATTTGCTTAGCTTTTGAAAGGCATCTTTGGCTATAGAAATGCCCCTTTGTATTTTAATATCTCACTTTTCATCTGCTGTTAAAACACTTCTCAGATATTTAAATTACTGTACTTGTTTTATTTTTGTACTTCCCATTTGTAATTTGCATTTTGAGCTCAATCCCTTTTGCTAACAACCATGCATTCTGTTTTCTTGGAGATAATGTTTAATACTCTAACTTTCCTTCACTACCTTCAAAAGAGATTTTGTAGTTTTCTTTCCATGTCTGTTTCCAAATTGTCTCATCTTCATATTGCATGTTATTGAGATTTTGGCTATTAATAATGAATATTTTGATTGATAATGAATATTTTGGCTATTAATAATGAATATTTTGATTGATAATGAATATTTTGGCTATTAATAATGAATATTTTGGCTATTAATAATGAATACTGGTAGGTCCTCTAATTCTTTCAGAATCACCTCGCTGTATAGATTGAATAAATCTGATGAGAAGACAAATCCTTGTCTTACACACATTTCTATTTTATATATCCGCTGAACTTATATACTATTCATACAGGCAATTTGCTGCCAATATAGGTTTGTGATTATTCTAATCAGTTTTGTTCAGTTAAGTGCCATACGTAATACACACTTGGTTAATCATGTCTTGAAAGGCATGTGACTGACTGGGCAGAAGATTATCCCGCAGTAGATTGCCATTACTTTCTGTGGTTAACTGGTTGCCAGCCAAGGCTATAGAACCCAAGCTGTCCTGTTATTTAACCCATAACTGGAGGGAAGAGATGAATTAATACCTTTCCCAATATTATTTGTGCATAAGTGAATGCAAGCAATTCAACTGGAGTTTGAACTTGGCTCCCCAATTTGTTCTGAACCAACATCCACTTCACTACAAATCCCTCCAAAATATGTCAAGGTTAGTAAACAGTTCCACCAGATCTTTCTGACGTACATTATTGAACACCTTTGCATAATTTATAAAACATATGTATATATCATTCTGCATTTGTACTGCTCTTTCTGATATCATTCTGAGCATAAATATCATGTTCCTTGTTCCAGTGTCTTTAAAAAACCTACACAGTTCCTGAGCTATTTCTGGTCTGATTTTGCTGTGCACACTAAGTTTTGTGATATTCCTCATGAGGCTGATTGACCAATAGAGTTTACATTTATTTTCACCTGACTTCTTTGGCAGTGCTACAACAATAAATCTACTTAGTTGTGGATTGCATTTATTATTTCTGTAATTTTGTCTCAGCATCCCTATTACAAGTCTGACTGAGCCTCGTGCTTTGTTTCACTTCATTTTGGTCAGCAAAGATTCCAGTTCAGATTTTTATATTTTGGGTCTTTTGATATTTCTGTCTGTTGCCGATTGTTCTCTTTCATTGTGAAAGAGTTCTCCGATATATTTGTTCCATCTTTGAAGTATTTTTTCTTTCTCTAATATAAGAATTCTATCCTCGGGTTTTATGCATCCTGTTGATGAGCATGTCTTTTGTCCTGTTAGTTCTCTTATTCCGTTATGCATATCTGCTTTATATGTGATATTCATTCTTTCTATTTCTGCACATTTTTTGTTGATCCATTCCTCTTTAGCTCATGTGTATTTTTTCTTAATTTCTGTGTGCAGTATCCTATATTCTGTTCTGTCTCTTGGCATTGTTTTATGTCTTCTTTTCATAATGTCAAGGATTTCATCTGTCATCCATTCTTTTTTTTTCTTTGTCTATTTTCCTTTGGGATGATCTCAATTGCTGATGCTACTAAGGTTTCTCTTAATGCATTCCAACTTGAGTTTCCATTTTCATTTCATTCATTGTATCTGCTTTTCACACTGTCTATATATTTCTCCTTCAGATTCAGTTTGTTCAAGAGTCTGTCTGTCATATTGCAATTTAGGTGCTGCCTTGGTCTTACTCAATTTTCGTTGTTTCACTCTAAGTTTATATACTTTTAGTAAATCATTGTTTGCTCAAAATCCCAACATACATTAACTTAAGTAAATGTCAATGTTGAATTTAAAATCTTTTTTGTACTGTCTCCTTAAATACTTATTTTTTTTTTACTTGGAGTCATTGGAGTAAGAAGAATATATTTATTTTTCAAGTGTTTAACATGTTTATTTGTCTCTAGTAATGAGGAGTTGCATTAAGACATTCTTTACCCAGTAGCCTGTTAATTTAACTATCAGCATCTCCCACCATATTCGTCTTTAACATTTGGCAAGAAACATAGGAACTGCATCTGCAGTAATTTCATATTACTAACTTTAGCACATGGATATTTTATCAATAAAAAGTAATTATGGTATAAATTTTTTGTCATCATCTTTCACAACATGGGTGATCATGACTCTCCACAACATCCTACTTTTGTAGTTCTTTGGAATGTGTGATTTTACTCCTGCTCCCACTTACCTGTTATGTCATCCATTTGCATAAGTGTGTTAAGTAGTTTATTTGTTGTTCCCCTTTGCCCTGCTTGCTTCCAATATGTCCTGTGAGGGTCAAATTTTCCAACTCCTTTTCTCTCTAATGTTCCTTTTCTTCATATTTTCCTTAATACTTTCTGGTTGCTCATATATTCCATCTATAACATTCTCAGCATCTCTGTTGCCTCAAGTATCCTCTTCATATATAAGAAAATTGTCTAATCTTTACTGCCATGTAGAAGGTTTGGTAATATATAGCAGCTCAGCAACCTTTTTGTTGTTTCTAATTAAATATTCATGTTTCTTAATACTTTGTTTAAATTTTATAAACTATCCTTCACTATTTTGATTATTCTTTCTGATTTTTGCATCACATTTTTTGTTGTTTCAGTTAAATTTTATTGTCTCAAATGTTTGTACTTGCTTGATCTTCACATCTCCAGTTCATCTTCTGTATTTTGGACTATCCCTTTTGCTAATGACCACAGAGTCTGCCTTCTTACAATTGATAGTCCTTTTATCACACTTTCCTTTACAACCTTTTCTAGAAGTTCCTGCAGCCTTTTCTTCTCTCAGCTATCAACACACTAGCATCCACATAGCATATGTTGTTAAGAACATATTCATCAATAATAAATTCTGATAGCAGTTAGTTCTTTATGATCACTTGTAGATGTTAAATAAATCTGGCAGAAATGCATTCTGTTTATTGTAGTCACTAATCCTAGCTCAACTGAAAGCAGAGGCAACCAAAATTTTCACAGATAAATGATGGGTTGTCATCATTTGTAGAGGTAAAAGAAGAAAATAAACAAATTTCAACATGGAGTTATTTTCATGTACTTTTAATGAGGAAAAAGGGTTTGGAGAATCTGATACTCACATGGCAGATAGAGGGAACAAGGGATAAGAGAAAACAGTGTGTGACATACTTGATGGAATTAATCAAATTGATGGCAGAGCAGGATATTGGAGAAATTATTAGACAAAATATATTAATAGGTACAAAGAACAGGAAGATGGGGAGAGGCATGATTGCCTACGCCCTGAAGAGACACGGTATATAAAAGAAGAAGAAATTATTAACAAAAAGAAAATATACACAGCATGAAAGAAAAACATTAAAACTTAACTATTTGAAAATGTGTGTGTGTGTGTGTGTGTGTGTGTAAAAGTTCAGTCATCAGTTGCCGGAGGGAAATCAATTTTCCCACAGCGGGGATGAGTCTCACTTTCGTGCTGCTACCTACTGCCCGTAGGTTAAGTTGAAAAGAGAAAGAGAAAGCTTAAGCCGGTCTTTTATAGTACTGAGACAGTTCCATTGAACGAGCGTCTTGGCAGACAAAATCAGAGTAACCCCCCACATGGTCTTACGCACTTTCTATATTTGTGTATTTGCTCAATTCCTTTTATATCCTTATGCAGATATTTTGTTCCCGGTAAATGTTCTAGATTATTCTAATACACAGAAGTTTTCCCAAATAAATAAATTATTCCTCGCAGTTAACAGGGATCTTTGTATCATACCCTATCAAATGCGTTTGCATAGTTTATGAAATGTATGTATACAACCTTTTGCATTTGTATTTTTTGCTCTGATAGTATTTCTGGTTACAAAGATTACATTTCTTGTTCTAGTCTCCAGAATCTACTTTTGCTAGAAAGAATGATTTTCATAAATAGTGTGCTCATTAATTTGAATAAAAGTCATCGTAGAATTTTGAAATCTTTTCTCAGTGTTTCCTTAAATACTTAATTTCAGTGGATGTAATCATTGTAGTCAGTTAAAACAGTATTCATCAAGTGTTGCATTTAGCATTTTTCTTGTAACTCTAGCAACAAATTATAGTTACACTAGGATGTCATGCTAACGCAGAATGTCATTCTTAATATTTGGCAGAAAGTACAGGAACCGTATTTTCGGTAATTTAATATCAATAATTTTAGTTGATATTCATCGAAGAAGAGTAATTATTTACAATAAAACCACTAATCGTATTAAATTCTAAAACAAAATCTTCAATAAAAACAATATTTTACATCACCTTGATATTCACTGGATTGTCTGGAAAGTTCATGCCAATTTTTAGTCGTTCATCTTCCAACATGTTAGAACACGTCAATATATATAGATATGCTTACATTTGCGATTAGAACACACTTCAAACTATCTCTTGAGAAAGAAAGTTTAAAATGACTAAATTTGTGTCAATTTTTAATCCCTTTGAAAATGGAAGATTATAAGATAGACACTTGATACTTTTCATTACCATATTATGCCTCACCGCCAACAAAAAAAAAGATATGTGCTGTGTATGGTAAAGGTGCTTTAAGCTGACAGAACTACACAGAAAGGTGTCGCTAAAATTAGAATTGGTTATTGCAGCCACATTGATGAAGAATGCTCAGACAGAACGCTCCTCCGCATTCCCCACACAGTACAGATGATGACCAAATCAAGATATTGATTAAGAATAACCCGTATTAAACAATGTGGGAATTAACAGAAAGACTAAATTTATCAAAATCCATAATCCATGAGCGCTTAGTGAAGCTTTGGTATTTAAATCGCTACGATATTTAGACACCACGTTATGTGAGTAAAAATAATCTTTTGGGATCGCAATTCTATCTGTGATTTGGCCGTATAAACGCAATGAAAGGACTCCCTATTTAAAGCTAATTTTTTACAGGTGATGATAAATAGAATGTTTCAACAATCTGCATCGAAAAAAATTCTGAGTTAAGTAACATGAGTCAACATTAGCCATCCCAGAGAGTCACGCTGTTCATCTGATGAGATTGGAAAAAAATCCTGCAGTACGATCGTACCAATATCTGTCGTATTAACTACTTTAATAAGACTTGTAGTGGACGAAGCGTCCACTTACTAATTTATGTTTACGAGTCGACTCGACGTAACTGGTTGGTGAAATAGAACAGTCAATAAGAAAGAACGAGTAAGGCGAAAGTAACCAGAAAAACAATGTATTGACAAAGGTTACATGGGGTTGAGAGAGCATGCATAAGAAAGTGAAAAGGAAAGAGTCATTCCCCTTCGTCTGTTCGTAGAAACAAAATAAGATGTATGAAGTTTTTTCTCTAGCTGAAAGAAAGGTTTGTAACAATTGTTAATGATTATCGTAAAGCGTTCAAAGTTCCAAATCCTTGATGAAGAAAGTCAGACAGAAGACAAAGTTCTGTGTCTGTGAGTGCGTTGAGTAGAGAGAGAGAGAGACTTACATGCGAATGTAGAAATCTTAGGCAGTCTGTGGATTTCTACTGACGAAGGTTGGAAAAATGTGAATTTATGTGTAGAAAGTTATTTTATGTAAGGTCCAGTTTGAAGGAAAGTTAATGTGCATAGTGTTAATGTCGGTGAGAAGAAAAATAAAAGAAATTTGCGTCACTAATTGCTACCCGCAATTAGTGCGCGTGTGTTTGTGTGAGTTAGGGAGACATGTCTGCTCTTGTCCCGGGACGAAATCCTAACTGGTGTACCGCGTGATGTTTTCCGCTTTTATTAGCATCGTTTAGGCGGGAAAACAAGTCATCACGTGGACGCCGAGTGACCATGCGTGTGTGTGTGTGTGTGTGGGTGGGTGTCAATGTATGAAACTCCACAGACTGATATTGGTAGCAGTCTGGAGAAATTTCCGTTTCGGTAGTTTCAAGCCAGACCATGATAGAAATAGTGGTAATATCAGATATTAGGTAAGAATCACTTTATTGTGTTCTTTTCAGCCCCAAAACAGGGTGATAATGTCAGCAGCCGATGACCTCTTAACTGCTTCTTCACATGTCACGCATGCTCTCTTCTGTTGTTATTCTGGACCCTTCTGCTCATTTGGTCGAGCGTCAGGTTTTTCTTTTTCTTTTGACCAGGCTCGAGAATTTGGAGCGAACATCAGAAGCCTCTTTGTGTCAATTATTTTTCGGTATTCCACGTTTCCATGTTTTTCATCACAGAAGTTACGCGTGGATCCTTCCTGATTCTTTGGTATTTTTCAGTAACAAATAAGTCAGCTCTGCTTCTGTAAACTTCTGATGCTTTTGGTCAGGTTCAGTTCGAATTCCAGTTGAATTCCTTGTATTCACTTATGCGCAAATACCCTATTAATCCGTCTCTTCCCTCCACTTATGGGTTAAATAATAGGACGGATTGGGTTCTATAGCCTTGGCTAGCAACAAGTCTACCGAAGAAAGCAATGGCAACCTACTGCGGGATAATCTTCTGCCCAGTCAGTCATGTGTCTTTCGAGACATGATCGCCCAAAGTGTGTACCACGTATGGCACAACTGACTGACTTCTCGAAGATTGAGAGAAGTATACAGAGAAAGATAGATAGATAGATAGATAGATAGATAGATAGAGAGAGAGAGAGAGAGAGAGAGAGAAGTGTTTGAAAGGAAAGTGCAAATGTCTTATTGAAATTGAAATTCTTTTTATTTTTGTTTATATATTTTATTTTTATCGGGGCTCACTACAAATATTTAGTTAGATTGGCCGTGACTTCATCAAATCCATGAGATACCAGTCTAGCATTAGTAATAACATTGGCATTCCGTATAATATTTTCAGGAATAACATGTTGACCTTGATTTTCAACTTCATCATACATATGATATAATTATCATCCGAACCTTAATTTCACTTTCTTTTGCCGTTAGAATTTCATCACTAATAAGCATAACAATCATCTACAAATCATGCGGCACAACTAACCAATCATTAAGTCCAGTGAAATCAATCCAACCTGCCATCGAAATTATATTTGATTTTATAACAACGTTTATGTTTGCCAGTAGCCTTCCTAGCTCTATTCAATATTCTGGCCAGAAATATAGTCATAAATATCGGAGTTTACACTTTGAAAACATTGTTAAGCACACGCTTTATTTCCTTTCAGCAGTTCCACGGCAACATGATGATTTTGTTTCATATCACCTTATACTTCTTCAACTTGAATTATATTATCGCTATAATAATTAGTTGGTAGCTGACCTCAAAAAACATTTGCCTCCCAACCACCTATCCTGCGTGAAAATAATACGAACTAATTTTAGTGTTCAAATTCTTACTTCCGGCACCACTGACTCACAAAACACTTTGGTGGTGACAGACACGACACTGACTGTATTGTTGTTAATATTAATAATGTTTGTTCTACAAATGTTTCATCGATAGGAGAAGGATAATGATTGCCACTATCATCATTATGTTATCTTTGATCATGTATCAGGCTAGAATGGAAGCTCTATCCGATTTTTATGAAAATGTTGAACATAGTTTTATTAAAGTATTGCCTCATGATGTAGTTTAGTAACGCTTACTATTAGCAATTTATGTTTTTTATACTAATTTTTACCCACTACAAGCCCTAAGAGCTACTCAAGGTAGAGGGTTAATGTATGGTGTTGTATGAGCGTAAAAAAACGGCAAGAAGTGCAGTTAATGAGGTCATGTAGAAAACATAAGGATTAACTCTAGACTTGAAGAGGTCAATATTTGATGAATCAGGAAAACATCTTGTTGGGAGTCAGTTGCAGAAATTAGTAGCCCGTGGAAAAATGCTGTCTGAATATAACTTACATTTTAGAATACGAAGGGAATGAAGATAAATCATATTTGCGTATGTGGCATGGCAAGTCTTAGCTGCAAAGGTCAAGGTTAGTGGAACCAAAGAATGTTACTCTTCAGAAGATTTCTCGTAAAAATAGGGGATAGCAAGAGTCTTACGACATTTCACATGCGGGGAAATGGGGTGATAGGGTGGAAAGTAATTCATCGACCACAAAGTCGCGTAGACGCTAAGGAACTCTATTAAGAAACGTAAGTGAAGACTGGGCAGCTCCATTTCAGATATAAGAGCAATGGTCCATTTTTGTTTGATCTGGTTTTTGCAGAAGTAGAGTATAGCAGACAGAGTCAGGTACTTACTTGTGTGGTACAATGAACCGACCATTTTAGCAATAGATCTGATATATGAGTTCTACTTAAGGTCAAGGTAGGGCTTGACTCCAATAGACGTTCAAAGCAAGGAGCCTCTTTGAGAGAACACACATTCATCATGATAGGCAAAAGTTTATGTGCTTTTTGGCTGAATGCTACTAGTTAGGTTTTGCACATATTAAATTTTACAAGCCAGTCCTTGTCCCATTTTCTTTCAAATTATAAATATATTATTCGTAATATACTTCGGAATTTGTGTTAAACACCATTTAACCTTATTAGATTCTCTGTCTTCAGGCAAAGAGGAACCTAGATGAGACTATGCCGGAGGTATATACTTGTTTGGGTAAATAGACAAAAGCCTGACTCCACGTATGCGGGGTTTAAGGAGAATTTTTGTGTGAGAGTACGCTCTCAGAAATGCCCTACGTAAAAGCTGGCCATGTACCACATCCTGCCTATTAGGGAAGTTCGGGTAAATACGTTGTCCCTGTGTTCGTCTCAACTAAAGAAGATATTACTAATGTTGTACTTTATGAGTTTCATAACGGTATCAACACAAGTGTAGTAGCAAAATTCACTCAACGCACTCATGGGATCAATGCATTGAAGGAGTGGTTTTCTTATTTTAAAACTGGAAATTTTAGCCAGAAAGACAATCGAAGAGAGTTTCGTCTAAAACAACTCGATTCAGAGGATTTGGAAGCTACCGTTACAGCAAATTTTGCCACTATGACTAGTGATGAATATAAAGTTAGTTATTCGATGATCCAACGTGAATAGAAAATGATTGGTTGGAAAATGGCTCCAGGGAATCGACAACAACGTGTTGATTATTGCTAATCATTGTTTACACTTCGACTGCTCTTTATGGACAAGCTTGTTATCGGTGATGAGAAATGGATCCTTTACCATAATGTGAATCAGTTGTTGAGGAAAAAGACCTGCTTCGCAACCGAAGGGAGAACTTCATTCAAAGAAGATTATGTTGAGTGTGTGGGGTTTCATACATTGACACCCCCACACACACACACACACACGCATGGTCACTCGGCGTCCAGGTGATGACTTGTTACCGCCTAAACGATGCCAATAAAAGCGAAGAACATCACGTGGTACGTCAGTTAGGATTTCGTCCCGGGACAAGAGCAGACATGTCTCCCTAACTCACACAAACACACGCGCACTAATTGCGGGTAGCAATTAGTGGCGCAAATTTCTTTTATTTTTCTTCTCACCGACATTAACACTATGCACATTAACTTTCATTCAAACAGGACTTTACATAAAATAACTTCCTACACATAAATTTACAAATTTTTCCAACCTTCGTCAGTAGAAATCCACAGACTGCCTAAGATTGCTACATTCGCATGTAAGTATCTCTCTCTCTCTCTACTCAACGCATACACAGACACAGAACTTTGTCTTCTGTCTGACTTTCTTCATCAAGGATTTGAACTTTGAACTCTTTGCGATAATCTTAACAATTGTTACAAACCTTTCTTTCAGCTAGAGAAAAAACTTCATACATCTTATTTTGTTTCTACGAACAGACGAAGGGGAATGACTCTTTCCTTTTCACTTTCTTATGCATGCTCTCTCAACCCCATGTAACCTTTGTCAATACATTGTTTTTCTGGTTACTTTCGCCTTACTCGTTCTTTCTTATTGACTGTTCTATTTCACCAACCAGTTACGTCGAGTCGACTCGTAAACATAAATTAGTAAGTGGAACGCTTCGTCCACTACAAGTGTATAGCATTCGCTATGTTTCACACCCACATACATACATGCTTTTCTATATGTCATTTTGTTCGAATGTGATTGGCTAATAAATCACTACTACTTTACTATAGGACAATTTAGCAATCACAGTTGTCTTTGAAAACCTTCGGCTCTTAACAAACCTGCCTAGTGTGTTTATTACGCGTGTTGCAATTGGTTAATTTTTAGTCAATCAGATATTTTAAGGTAAGATTGAGCCTCACTTTTCCCCTTAAATACAGCTACTTTTCACGGTACGTTAGTAAAATTTAGGCTGTTGTCCGAATCCACGTCAGTTTGATACCCAAGCTTGCTCAAACACTTAAAAGCACACACAGACACAATATTTCGTAATACAAACTAACACTCTTTCACTTTGGACACTTTGCTAAGCGCATCATTTAAGCATTGTTGAATCAAAACTTATTTCCACACAACACTTCACAGCAGTTGTATCTCTGTGTTAATCATTCTTCTCAAACAAACTTTGTTTCGAACAATTGTTCAAAAAATATTTATCTCACTAGAGAACTTATTTCCAATAGTTCACTTTCAACCAAAACTACAGTCAATATGAGACAACTTTTTCTCCTTCATCCACATTTTGTACACAATCTAATTGCATGCTTTGTTTTCACTGTTGTATTTTTATCAATACATGTTTATTGTTGGTTACCAATTAGCGCTGTTATTTATTTCATGAAGAATCTTTAATATAAATAAGTGGAGGTATAAAACCCCTACAAGTGTATGGTGGGATATTCAAGGAATCATACATTGTAAAATGTTAGATAATGGTATAAAAATGAAATGATTTCGAGACACCAAACATTTTTTTTAGCTAATTTGAGGGAGCTGAATCTAGAAAAATGACCTTAATTTTCTTGGTTTAGCCACCTTTTTTGCTGTACAGAAATGCTTCATTTTTTGAAAAAAGTATTTTTCATTTGTTTTTTGTACATATGACATTGACAAATGGCAATATTTCTCAAAGTAATATAACAGAAACCTCTCAACGCGTATATTGTGAATGTGTTAATCGAATTTGTTAAATCCTGCTAAGTTTATAGCTAATATTATGGATGCGAATTCGATTAACTATATCCGCAACATTTAAATTTTTGCAAAACTAAACGAAAGCATTGAAATGAAGAACAATAAGTCGCCATTTTTGAAACAACAATGGTAAATTTTATATCAACCAAATACAAACATTGGTGGTTTTTGATGTAATTTGTGTGAACTGTGAAGAATATATATGCAGATATTTTTTATTATTTTATTATATTTGTTTCTGTGCAGATTAAACAGTTCAATTATTTGTCATTCAAAACGCTAAAGTTCGTCTCTTTGTTCTTTTTTTTTTAAGAGAATCTTTTGTTCTTTATGTTTAGAAAGTTCAATTGTTGAATACAGTTTGGAATACTAGAATAATGATTGTTCTTGTCTGAGAAAATTGTTAAATGAAGATTTCCAGTATTGGTTGAGTGAGTAAAGTTAAAGTTGAAATTGGAGTCGAAATTGAAGTTTGCTTTATGTTAAAAAAAAACAAAAAAAACTCTTGGCTTTAAAATTCAAAATGTCGAGTGACGTGGATTTAGGTAACAATCTGTTACTATCTCAAGACTCACTGAATTTTCGGTTGTCGCGTCTTGTTCTTGTAAGTTGTTTTAGTCACGTGAGTGGATTGGTGAACACTACCAAAATCTTTGCGGAAACATTAGTTTAAACATGTTCTCAGATATGTTTTCACGTGCTTGATGTATTTTAGCCAATCAGCGACGTTCAAGTTAGATTTAAGATTGGAACTTCTTTTTTAGTTAAATTTGTACAAAATTTATTTCTTACATAGTAATGTACTGTGTGATTCATTAATTGTCGCAATTATTTCTTTTTACCTGATGATATATAGTGTGATAAGTAAATTTTCTCTGTTGTTTTTTTAATACAGGAATATTTAAATTTTACATAGCCAAATGAACAAGTTCGAATTCTCAATAAGACAGTGGCATGCAAAGTTAACCTTACACACTCCATGAATGACGAAAGATCTCTTACAGAAGCTCAATTGGGAAAATTGCTTCATTCTCCATCTTCTCCCAACATTGATTTTTGTGATTATCACTACTTTACGGATTTACAAAACATTTTGGCGAGCAAAGAGCTGACATCAAGAGAAAAGGTTGAACATGAAAAGGTTGGACCCATATTTTACATCAAAATTTAAATAATTTTACAAACACGACATCTATAAACTTGTTGACATATGGAATGAGGTTCTAGGAAACAATGATATTGATGATTAAATAATCATTAATATTTTCATTTGTAAAACACAATAAACCCAGACTGAACATTCGTTCCAACATGTTGATGGTTCTCTTCGCATTTGTGATTTGATATTTCAGAATTTCTTCGAACGATATACCTCCGTGCTGCTCTTGTATTTTCATTCCCTCCTGTCCAATCACAACACCTGACCCATGTCATTCATGATTTACAGATCTCTTATGAAACACTTTATCTCAATTACACAAAGCTTCCACATTAATACTGTGAATATTGCTTCCCTAGAGCACTTCAAATTAAAAAGAAATATGTAGTATAGTCGCACGGTAAGGTTAACAGTATGGTTTTGGTGCGGTTGTGATAATAATGAACAAAGGTCAGGTTTGTACGAACTATACCATCATTTTTATTATTTCTGTGGTTGACGGCATTAGTATGTCGTGTTTGGAGCTGGTTAATTTTTCTTTGATTCGGCCCTGTGTCAGACTTAACCGAACTCCCTACAGCTTACAAGTTTTATGCAGAATAATATTCATCAGAATAATATTCATCAGAAGGCTGGTTGTCGGCAGGTTGGAATATGTGGAATTGTGTGGAATAGCGCAAGAAGAATACAATATACATTTTGCATTTTAAAATAGAAATTTGCTAAAAGGAGGAATAACACAAGTTGTAGAAGTTAATGTTCAATTAGAAACATAATTAAGAAGTTATGAGTAAAGTTCGTGTTCAATGATAAAGTTGAGTTAAGCTTATCGAGAGTTGAAGAAATTATTCGTAGTAGTAATTGCAGAAAGATATAAGGAAAAAAAATAAGAGGACAATGTCTGAATCGCTTGAAATTGAAGTTGCATTTTAGATGTTTGTCTCGCGCCTCCCATCTAACTCTCTGACTGACTGGCATTGATGAAGTCCTTTTATTGTAGTTTAGATTTTTCGCACTTACTCGCTAAGTCCTTTATGATCTTGCAAGATCGTCAAAATCATTTTAACACCTACTTGCGAATTCTGGTTTCGATTTTCATCAGGCACATGGTCAATTCTTATTCTATTTGGGAAAAAACCAGGATTACACACGTCATTGTGAATTTCTGTAAAAGTGAAGAAGAAGGTTGATTTTAATTAATTTCTTATCCGCTACAAGTACATATTTTCGTTCGTTCAGTGAAGGTTAATCACTTTTACGTGTATGTTGGTGTGTAGGTTATAAAAGGTTACATATAAATTGATCTGGTATTTGCATGTGTAGATTGTTCTTCTGAATTAATCCTTGATTTTCTGTATCACTTTTCTGGTTTCGATATTATTTTTAACATGTCATCCTTCTAGGTTTGGTGTTCGTTGAATTTCCGACGACTTGAAGCGTAGTCCCCCCCCCCATACACACACACGTGTGTGCGACTGAGATCGAAGAGAAATGAAAAAGAAGAATTGTACACGTGGTTGTTGTTGTTTTATATTGTTGTAACGCCTACGCGTTTCTGTTTTGACTTTTGCGGGAGCATTGGTGATTGGTTGGCTTCTGCATGATGTCAGCTAACCAAGTACGCTATGTCCAGGTTATAGAAAAAGAAGGAACAGATGTATTCTGTAAAGAGAAAAAGAGAGAGATAGTTTCACTGTCATTCAATTGGTAAAGAATATATTTCAATAAGTTTTACTATCGCCACAAATACTTACCGGGTCAACTGTAGCGCATTCAAATTCCTTATCACTATTGAAGACGCAGGTTCCAACTCAAAAGGATCATCCCGCAGATATCTGAAACACTTGTGTTAAAAAAAAGATCATTACGAGCAGAAACAGTTCATCCCCAAGATTCTTTCAAAACACTGCAATAATCTTGCTTAGCAAGTTACTACTAATAATTCAATTGAGTCATTCTCACTAGCCGTTGATTCAAGGACTTTCTGTTGTTGTTACCATTACTTTCATATATGGATTAACATGAAGAAGCCAAAAAAATGGTATACTAAAGAACAAATGCCCCCAGCTTGACAAAATTAAATTTTATCATCAAAATCTTTGTTATTATTAAGAGAAAAGCCTAAAGCTTTTTTTAAATTATTTTATTACATTTTTTACTTCCTTTTTAGATCATTCAAAATTTTGGTTAAAAATCTTGTTTTTCTTGCATCAGCAGGTGGACTATAAATTAGCATTTTAAATTTTAACGTCTTTTTTGTGGGGAAAGACACATTGATTTGAAAATTCTTGCAAATCAAATTATTGTCGGATTTTAATTAAACTTTCAGGATTTATTAAAAAATAAATTAAATCATTTCAGAAATGTTTTTTAGAAAGTCTTGATAAAATAATTTTTTGCATCGGTTACCCCCTTACTTAATTTTAGGAAAAATTGAGAAACTCAAAACATTAATTTTTATTGATTATATTTGTCAAAAACAGAATGTCTTTGAAGAATTTAAATCATTATTTTTTTCTTGTAAAATTGGTTTGCCATTTATTGAAAATCTGCTCTGAATTATAAAATAGAAACCTGAACAAAACTAATACGTTATTTAATTAGAAAAACTATTAATTACTTTTATAAATAATATATGTTACGAACAATATTACCTTAAGCAAATTTTTTTCTCGATGAAAAATGAATGTACAATAAATGTTTGTTTTTTTACAATTTTAATTACAATAATTATAAAGTTGCTAAATCTTTTAAAATTCAGTTTCAATTGTGTCAAATCTAAAAGCTTATTACACTCTGCAATTAATCAGTATTTAAAAAAGAATTTTAAATTGTTTTCTGTATATGAATCATATTAAATTCCCTGTTACTGCATTTAACTGTTAAATTTTACAAGCACTATTGGTAAGAAGTTTTGTGGTAGCACAAACATTGTTATCTAGTTTAAAAAATACAAATAATGTTAAAAATCAGTTTGCAATTGTTCATGGTTAGTTCATAATAAAAAGTTACTAGAAAAAAGACGATTTTGTTTGATATTTTTAGATCAGTGTTTCATTAAATTTAAATTTGAATTTTTTTAATAAAAAGCTGATACCAAGTCTTAAATCTAACTCAGGTTTAATTTTTATGATTTTCTTTTACATGTGATGTTCCTTCAGGATGTGAGTGATCCTGGTTTTCCCTAACTTCCTGACTTTTTATGTTTGAATTTCTGGGATGAGGAGTTATCATTATTTACACTATTTACAAGCAGACTGTTGTCTTCATATTTTTGTTGTTATAAGAACGTTTTGGCCATTGTATCATCTCGCCTTCATCAGGTATATGTCAGTTCGGGTAACCGACTGAAAATCCATAACTGATCACCTTTTCCTAAACATAGTGAAATGAAAACAATCTACCCTCGTTAATTAAATAAAGGGTTCAGTTCAGAATTTCCCATAGGTTATCCAGCTGATGAAGGCCAAAGAACAAAACAACCTAAATGTTGTGAGAACAGTAACAAAGATGAGGTCAATAGTCTGCATGGAAATAATATACATTTTCTGTCTTTTGTTACTCTAAGTAACTTTTGACCTTTTAACATTCCACTTTGTTTTGCCATTCATTCTTGAAAACTCATTAAGTAAGTTACTTGATGTTTCCTCTGCTTCTCTCCCTGTCAATATATCCTATGAGTGTTAAATTCTCTATGCCCTCTTTCCTCATTATGCATCCCAGATATTTCTGCTCTTTCTGATTGTAACTATAAATTTTCTTGGATTTCCTATTTTCTTTAAGACTTCCTCCTAGCTCTGTAAAAGATATTCTTACCATCTTTTTGTAAAACTGAAACCTTCAAGCATCTTCAACTCTGAGAATATTGTCCAGCATTCAGTACCATATTAGAGAATAGATATTATTATTTGGTCCTCATTTCTTTGTTTCTCATACTATTTCCCTAACTCTAAATACTTTGCTTAGTTTCTAGGAGACATCTTTTGCTATTCTTATGTGCATTCAGATTTTTGTTTCACTTTTTCCCATCGTTCTTTACTACACTACCCAGACAGTTAAAATTTTGTATTTACTTGATTTTGATGTCCCCAATATGTAGCTCATACTTTGGACTCTCTTTTACTGACGGCCACGCATTCTATTTTCTTATAGTTCATAGTTAGTCTTTTTTCTTACCTCCCATTACTAGTTAGTATAAAGTTATTTCAGTTTCAATTCTGAGTCTTCCATTGATACAGTGTTGTCTGTGTATATAATTTTTTTATGTCTTGATAAAGAATTAATTTCATGTTCAAGTTCATAAGTGCTAATACCTGTGTATTTAACAAGATAGTCAATCTAGTCCCCACAACCAATATAGTCACATGTATTTAGGGATTCAAATTTTACTTATAAAATTTCTTTATATTTCTTGTGATGGTTTGAGATGTAATTTTCTATTCAGTTGTTACTATTCCGATACATGTTCAATGATCAAACCAGGAATTTTTAATTAACATTTGGATATTTTTTTAAACCTCTTAACTGAGAATTACAATTTTTCTTATGCACGCATATTAGTCTATTTATCCAGCTTTTCACTGACTGGACAGTTAACCTTTATGCTGTGTCTCTATTTTCATTCATGTTGGTATGGTTCAAAAATTAAGAAAAGGTTCACTGTACATTCACAAGAGAATCGAAAAGTGAAATTAACACCATGGTGAGTAATGAATGCTTGAATCCATTTTCAAATATATTTGATTGTTTATGCTGGAATTCACTTGCAATGTCTAGGAGTGTGAAGATGGGTGACACATGGGACAGCTTCTGCAATTTCGATCATGACAGACTACAGACCAGCTTCCTGCCCAATCAATCAGTGAGAACTTTGTCTCCTATAACTCCTCTATCCATCTCTACATTACTAGATTCCAACTCAAAGAGGTAGCATCAGAACTCTCTCTGATAAACAACCATTACCCCAACAACAGGCTGTATTGGTACTATCTCAATGGACAGTCAGTACTGACCAATGAATGTCTCAGAAATACTTTCAGTTTTAACTTTGACTGTTTACTTCTGGTAAAATGCTCTTTGATTTCAAAAGTCTTCCTTTCTTTATCTATTATTTTATAATATTTTGATTAAGTGGGTGGCTGCTTTGATGATTTTATTTCACAGACATTACTGTTGGTCATAAAAAACCTAGATTTAAGACTGAGATAAAATAATTTACCATTCTCATTTGTATGGGTGTCCTGATCATGGCTGAGTTCCATCGTGTCACACAAATGAAAACCATGAAGGTTGGAAAGCTTAACAGAAAATTATTGAATTTGTCTTATTTTGAGGAATAAATCCAATTGCAATATTACTCTTCATGATATGGTTGACTCAGAATTTTGTTAAAATCTAATAAAATTGGGCATCAAATATCAATGAACAATAAACAAAAAATTTTATCCCCAAAATAAAAAAATTTGAAAATTGTTTTCAAAAATGCAATGCCACATTTACAAAATATTTCTCTTCCATGAGCAAAGTTAGATCTTGATCCATGAGTAGAAAATAGAAAAACTCGATTGAAATTATGGTTTTGGTTTTTGGGAAAATTTTTTGATTTTTCTCAATTGTCAAAATTTTGATGACAAAACTAATTATTTTCTTTTTTTAATATTTGTTGTAGAAAAAACTTTCTGCTTGCATTTGGAATAATGAAAAATTATTTCTGATACTATTTATGACTTATAAAGTATTTTGGTTATTATATTGCTGAACATTGAAGATACCATTTTTTTCTGAAATAAGTCTCAAAGATTTACATTGCATCAGCTGAAAATTGACATTTTATTTTTTTTTTTTTTAAGTATTTAACAGATAAAAATTTGGGTGTATTTTTTAGGCATTTTCAATGCTGAGAAATACAGTATTTACAGTGAAAATAAAAACAATGATTTTGACATAAAAATTTCTGTCATACAATTATGGTAGTTAGCATAACTACCATAATTGTATGACAGAAATTGACTATGCTAAAATATAACAAATAAGACTATGCTAAAATATAACAAATAAGAGCATGTGAAGTGTTATTATTTCTGCAGGAACTTAAAATTGCATTTATAAAGTAGGATCACATAAAATAATGAAGCAATTTAAGTTTTGCAATAAATAATATAGCAGAAGACTCAAATGAAATGTTGCCTTATCTGAGTTTAAAAGGAGATAAATTTAAGGAAGAAATTGTTGTAATACTTCACTTACATTTGCTTGCTGATATTTCATTGGCTAAAATATGCTTCATGCAGTTTTAAATTTCTTTCTTTCATTATACCTGAATAGAATTACATTTGAACCAGTCTATATGTTTATAATAAGCTTGCTTCAGCCATTTTATCAACAGATGTATGTTAGAAGAAAATAGATTCTTTGCTGCTTAGATTGTTTTAACTGCAGCATCTTCTTTGTCTGTCTCTTTGAGAAATAATATTTCTTTGTGAACAATGTAAATCACACTGACTGGCTAAGCAGGTGATAACTGTATTCAAATCAGTATTCTCCAACTTAATAAATGGCTTTGTTGTGTTTTTTTTATCAGATATTTGTCAAACCAGACCAGTATTGGCACAAGGCTACATTTATAGTTTGATCTTCATGAGTGAAGATTAAACTCAGTAAGAAGTGATTGACAAGACAAACCTGGTAATCTCAAAAATATCAATACAGATACACAGCTTAAAGATTTGATTTAAAAGTTTTTCTGAAAAATGAAAATTATGTACAGAGAAATTAAAATTGTCTATATTTTTGAGATGAGATTATTTACATTGTTCAGACTGTTGTTCTCATCTTTGTTGCCTTATTCATGATGTTTTGGCTATTGTATGCTCTAACCTACTTCAGGTGATTGGAATTTTGAACTGAATTCTTTATTTTGATCTCTTGGGCAGATTGTTCTTGTTTCATAAATCATACCACTTCCAGATGTCTTAATTATCTCTATTTAACTCAACTCTCTAAGTGTTTTTGTTTACCACTGCTGTAGCAAGGTATTACACTTACAAATCAAAGAAACATGGTCCAATGGATAAAAACATTGGTTGGATGCTGTGATTTTACCCAAAGGTCTCAGTTCAAAATTCCAATCACCTGAAGAAGGTCGGCATATAAAATGACTAAAACATCGTAAAGATGTGGGAAATTATGTAACTTTATATTAATTTAAATAAGGAAATGATTTTTATTTTTTTAAGAAAAAGATTTTTGTTGTTAAATTGAAGATTGTAGTGGTCAATCCACAAGTAGTCACACAAACTGAATATAAGTATCTTCCATTTTATTGTCTAGAGGAGACTATTAATATTCTTGACTTTAAATTAGACTATCACTACAGATTTATTTAAGAATACTTTGAAAAAATGAAAAAAACTATTTTATTATGTGGGATTTCTTTTTTGCATAAATATTCTCCACTAGACAGGGACATGAAAGTTATCTATATTCAGATTGTAGATTTTATTTAAATTTTTATTTTCAATAAGGTGCTGACTCCACGCGGCTCCAGGATGGACATTCGTTTGCCAAGCATTTCCTCGTCCATTCACTCTGGTCGAGACATTAGGAAAACCATTGCTTCTATACACCATTCAGTGCAGGAGACAGTAGTGGGCAGTTATACAAATGGCAACAACACACAAGACAATGAAGATGAGGATGTTGGTAAGTAGATGAGGGATGGAAATAATTCTATTATCATACCTCAAATATATATATATATATATGTGTGTGTGTGTGTGAAAACCCAATCAAAAAGCTATTTAAAAAGTATTTCAAACACTTTTTAAATTATTTAAAGTATTGATTTGAAGTATTTATATTTTTTATATTTTAAATATTTAAAATACTAAAATAAAGTATAAAATAAAAGTATTTAAAATAGAGCACTTTTATATACATAAGAGAAGGAATCTTATATAGTAGTGTTCTCCATAGTTTACTTTTACTTACACAACTTTCAGAATATTTTAGAGAATTCTTACATAACAAAAAATTTGAAAACTATTTTTACTTCTGTTTGTAAATACATGCTACAAAATAGAATTTTTCCCTTTATTTTGATAATGTCCTTCAGAGGATGAAAAAAATTTTTTTACTTTTTTCTTTATATATATATATATATATATATATATAAGTGGACATTGAAGTCAACACCCAGTGACAGGTGGCAGTCTGTTTCATGCTAAATGTAAATATTACTGACAATTGCATTTAGCATAAAACGTTTAGTATGTCCTCTTGTATATTTACATGCACTCTATCTCTGATACTGACCACTTTAACTCATAACATGTACAATATAATCATATTTTATTATATACATCTCAAATTTGGCTAGATTGCAAAACCTCCTTTAAAAAATCTTGAAACTATCAGTGTCTTGCATTCATTCACATGTATAGTCACAACAACATCAGCAAACCCTGTCCTATGAAGTCCTAACACATCACAAGTAGACTTTTACCATTTTGTCTTACAATTTCATCAATATTGTTCTTGATATATAAAAATATATATCCTTATCTCATCATTTTATATAAAATATTGTTATATAAATGTATTCATTTGATCCTGAAATGAGAAAAATTTGATTCACAGGTGACAGTAATGTCTGAAATTGTGAAGAGCATAATTATTTTCAGTAACATTTAATAAAACATATATACATAAATTCTTTTATTACAATAAATATTATTTAATGAATAAACAAGTCTGAGTAGGCATTCCTGCTTTTTTATTTTATTTTCAAACAGAGAAATTAATGTTCTCTAGTAGAAAGACTTATTATAGAAAATTATTACAGCAGTACATGATTTTTAATAAGACTTTCTGTCTCTAGACCTTTGAACATTAATTTCATTGTTTGAAAACAAATAATAATGTTTACCTAAACATGTGTAGCTATTAAAATAATGTTTAAAATTAATGTTGGATTAAAATCAGTTAATACATTAAATTGCATATATATATATATATATATATATATATATATATATATATAAATGATAAAATATAGTTTTAAGGTACGCTATAAATGGGTTAAAGTGCTCAATATCAGTGACAGAGCATATGTAAATATAAAAGTGGACATTGAAGTCAACACCCTGAGTTGATAGTCTATTTCATGCTAAAAGCAATCATCATTGATTACATTTAGTATGAAACAAACTGTCATCTCTAGCTCTGTGTGCTGACTTCAATGTCCACTTGTATATATATATATATATATATATATATATGTGTGTGTGTGTGTGTGTGTGTGTGTGTTGACTGATGTTGGGAAGATGATTTTTAAATTAAATAGTTTTGCATTCTGTGTTATCATAGGCATTAGCCCCATGGATACCAAACTTAAATTTATGGTTTGTTACATTCAATTACACAGAAATATCCTTAAGAAAATAATGAATCTTCCCTTCCCACAGTTATGGGTTAAATAGTAGGACTTGTATTGGAAAAATCCTTGTCATTCACAAAAAGATGTTCATGCAATATTCATTAAAAAAAAGGAAATAATTCTTACAAATTTGTTCTAACTTTAAATAACCCACGAAAAGTAAATAATCCGCAAAAACAAATCAATAAGCACTTATTGAAAAAAACATATAAAAAAAGAAAATATTCTTACAAGGATTTGATATCAAATCTGTATCTTTATACTCTATTTTTGCCATTAATTTGTATAATTATATATTTACTGCAATCTATTAAACATGTTTGTCATCAAAGTAACTTTTTTATGATGCATGTACATTCTGTTGTATATTGTTTAGAATGATCAAAAATAACTACTAAAAAATTTTAAAAACATATAATTTAAAAAATTAGTCAAAAATGAAAGAAAAGTTGTAAAAACAAAATATCAAAAGTAAGTGTTCACATGCAATTAAACTCAGTTGTCATTTTGTTTTCAGTAATGTTTTAATTTTAATTTTTATTACTTTGCCCTTTTCCAGCTGTAAAAGTCAACAGATCACTCACACTGGATATGGTCAGTCTTTATTGCTACAAATCTGTCTCTCACTTCTTCCAGTAATTTAACTTATGACTAAATACCCTCTTCAGTAGTGGCTTTATAAATGAACAAATTCTCTCAAATGTCTTTAAGCATGACTAAGCTAAGCCTAGTAAATATCTTAAAAAAATCACTTAGATAACAAACTGTTAGGCACTCTTTCTATGAGTTGGGTGTTCTTATAATGTAGGAAAAGCAAATTCACTTACCTATGACATCCTAAAAGGTTAAGTAACATCGGAACACAATGGATTTGCTTACTGTTTGCTGCTTCAGAAAGAAGAATATTTGTCAGCTTGGATAGATACATCAAAATAAGTAGACAGTATAAAAGCCTCTTGATTTCTCAGATGAAAGTTGAAAACAGTCTTACTCATTCTACAGGCAAGAGAATCATTTCTGTACTGAGATTCAGAAGAAAAAACTTTTATCATTATTTAGTGTAGAAGTCAAGTAAAGCCACTGCTTATACTCTCTCCATTTTCACAATCTATTGTAGGTATCTATCTATCTATCTATCTATCTATCTATCTATCTATCTATCTGTTTAGCTTTATTTTTGTTTTACAATTTCTTTTTTTATAATTACCAATCACTACATGTAAAGCATGGTTTACAGTTCCTTTGAATAATTCTTAACTGTTGCAGCTTTTCTCAATCTGCTTCCCTGCCTTCTAACTTAATCTTTTAGTGCTGGTGGATTTTCTTATCTTGTAGCGGCACAAATGGGTCACCATTTATAGAACAAACTCTAAGATATAATTTTGAATTGTAAGAAAAATAACCAAACTGTTTACTATATTCTGTAACAAAGGCATTAACGCTTGAATTAACACATATTCAACTATATCATTTAATGAGGATGTCCAAAGAAATCATTGTTTTCTAATATTTTACATTGAATTTCTAAAATTGAAAGAATGTAAATTCATATTTTGAACCTCATGTTTATGATATTTTGAAGAAGGTATGTTTTATAATTCAACCATAAGACAATTTCTGATATAACTTTTAAATTGTATTAGGATAATGGATATAGATATACTATGCCAGATATATTTTAATTTGTATTAGGATAAAGGGTATACATATACTAAGTCGGATTATAGCATGTCGATATTTTCATAATAAAATTGGCTTTATTCAATCAATGTTACTCAGATTTGCAGGATGTATTTTATTTTGATGGTAAGTGCAGCCCATGAATTTGAGCTTATAATATCTGTTTTCATTAGAAATTATTTCAATTTTATGCAAAGTTTTACAGTGAAAGTAGATGTTTGATCTTAATATTTTAAAAAAATATTTTTCATTTGTAAACAAGTTATTATGCAACCTAGGTTCCTGAATAAAAGAACAGAAATTATGACTAATAATGAAATACATACCATAAAATACCCATTAGGTTCATACAACCATCAATAAAAACATTGTAATTTCTTCTAATTTTGAAAATTGCACATTCAAAATAATCCCCATATGCTAGTGTTTTTAAAAAAATGGTAAAATCACTTATTGCAAATCACCTGAAGAAACCACATGGTAGAAACCTTGGTCACGTAATAACTTATTTACAAATGAAAAATATTAAAAAGTTCTACAATATAATTGTATTGAACACTTTTTATTACAACTGTGTACTGGTCTAATTTAATTATGATTAAAAACTAAGTAATTAAATAATTATTGTAAATATATATATATATAATAGTACAAGCATAGATTCTATATAATATTACAGATGGATGCATGTTGTGGTGTAATGGATATCAACTCAGAATGAGAAATAGAATTGTTGAGTTTGAATTCCAGTTAAATTTGTTGCATTAACTTACACACAAATACCCTTGGGGAAGATACTAATCCATATTTTCTCCCTGCTGCTATGGGGTGAATAGCAGGACAGTTTGAGTCCTATAGCCTTGGTTGGCAACCAGTCTAATGCAAAAAGAAAAAGAAATTGCAACCTACTGTGGAAAAACCTTCTGCCTTGTCAGTCATGGACCTACAGAGACATGATTGCCTAATCGTGTATCACATATGATACTTAACTGACTGAATAGTATGGACATTGATATTTATTTTATGACTTCAGATATAAAAGACAAATATATATATATATATATATATATATTTTATATATATATGTGTTTATGCTTATATATATAAAATGCTTATACTATATATATATATATATATATATATATATGATATATATATATATATATTTATCCTTATATATATATATATATAAAATGGCTATACTATATATACATATATATGGTGGTAAAAACACTAATTTTTTACAATTGGCTATGCCAAATATTAAAACAAGAAAATGCCAGTTGACTGGTTTTGTTCCCACTTGTCAGAACTGTAACGGAGAAATATTATGACAAACTATAGACATATATCATGGGTGCTTCAGTTTGTAGGAAGCCTGCCTTTGTGAGTCTTTATGCTCATTGGGATTCGTTTTGTCCAGAACAATGAAATATCAGTTTGATCATGACATTGACCTGTGGGATGTTGATGGTTTGTTCTGATGACACCTTGACAAATTTTTTGAAATTTTTTGATTTTGTACGTAGTGTTTTTTCAAGTAGAGGCTGTTCTTTGGACATTGTTCAGATGGTTGTTTGAGACAGGATTGCTGATTTTAGTTTATTTGAACCGTTAATGGTTGTAGAATGTCCAGTCTATCTTTCAGTGCTGTCGTTAGGTGGGGTTGGTGAGATCTTTGCAAGAAATGTTTTATGAAGTTCATATGCGTGCTATTTTTTAGCAAATGCATTGTGTATAAAACAAGATCTATCCTTCATTCTATGCCTTAAGTTTTACCTTCTCATCACTTTAACTCTGTTATTTACTGTTTTAAATGTAGTTGTGAAGTTGACTACATAGGTAAAATGATGCAGTGCTTGGATGTTAGGATCAAGCAACACATAACTGCAAAAATAATGAACAATAATTTTTTGTCTGGCAATGCCATTCAATAAAAATATGGATATTCTATTGTGGTTCATCTAATAAATTATTTGAGCTGTGCTCTGGATTTTAGTGTAGACTGGTTCTCTGTTTTGGCCAGGTAACACTTGTTTCATCTGAAGGTGTTGGAGGCACTATTAATCAACCCTTTCTTTGTAAACAAAAGAAGTGCTTGCTTGAGTTTGCTTTGTTGAGTCTCTAGCATCTTCAGGTGAGATAACTTTTTGAAAAGAGAATTTTTTTCCCCCTCTCTTTCATTGATGTCCCCCATGATATATGTATATAGTCTGTCATAATATTTCCTTGTTACAGTTCTGAAGAGAGGGAAAAAAGCCGGATGAGTGGCATTTTTTGTTTTAATATTTGGCATGGCTGATTGTAATAAAATGAGCGTTTTTACTGCCAAATCAAATATATATATATATATATATATATATATAGTTTTAGTGCAAAGAACTTGTTACTTTTACTGGCTCATGGTGGCTTTGAAGTTTTGTGAGGACATCATTTTCATGCCCTCAGTCATTGCTGAAGAAAGAAAACTAGCCCCAATGAGTAAGAGCATCATAATGGTATCCACACAAAATTTTGAAGTAGGTATGAACCTGCTCTCTTAAAGTGACAAATGTTTTGCACATAAATCTATCAACACTCTATCTCCTCCCTGATATTGAGCACTTTAAGATAAAAAACCTGCTTGCCAAAATATCTTCTATCAGTAAAATCACTGAATAAACAACAATCTTTTTATTGCTGAACCTTATCAGAACTCAACACTATATATATATATATTACAGTAAATTTCAGTAGTTGATGAACTGGAATTAACAACTGAATTTATTTGTTTGAATATTATTTTTAATTGATACTCGTATTTGAGTATATATTCTGTTTTTAATTAAACAGTATATATATATATATATATATATATATATATATATATATATATATATTTCTACTGGCCTGATTATTTGTGAGAAAGTTTGTTACAAAAATGCATGTCATTTGGCAGGATTCAAACCTGCTACCCTTAACAACATAGGGGAAGCCATCAATTGACCTGAGTTGACTTAGACCACTTGACCACGAATAAGTCTACAGTCTGATTGAAGTTAAATTTAGCCTTATATACACAACTTTCAATTTTTTGTATTGAGCAGTCTGACCACATGAATTTACACATGCTACAAGATTGGCATCTAGGTCCCACCCTTTTACCACTGAAATAGTTAAATGCAACTGCCTCTTCTACTCCATCAGTTTCTTTTATCATACATTCCATCTGTGGAACTCTCTTCCATTTACTTGCTTCCCTGATAGCTACAATCTCCAGAGGTTTAAATGCAATGTCAATTGCCATTGTTTATTTCCTTGAATCCCATCCCCATCTCTTATTCTTTCTTTTACAATCCCTGTGCTCTTTTTTTTCTCTCACTGTAACTCTCTGCACACTAGAGGTGGTTTCACCTTGCTTGGGGGTGAAATGATTAATATATATATATATATGGGAAAATTAATGACAAAGTGGAAATATTTTTGTGTTGCATTTCTTCCTTTAGGAATTTATTTGCCTAAAAAATTTGATTTGACTTCACAAGCACAGAAAGGAGTGGGGACACAGAAATTTTAAAATTTAATTTTTTCTTCTTTTTTAATGTTTTACATATATATCTGAGTAATATGGAGGAACTGAATGACAAAATAGAAAAACTGACTTGTGATTTGTTTCATTCAGAGAAGCAACTTACTCAGGCAAATAAGCTTTATTGATAGAATCAGTCTTCTGTATAAAAGGGACAAGGAAAGGTGATGCAACAAATTCCCATCAGAATTTAGATGTTAAATATACAGAAAGGCATATCATCTGAAATGTCATGATAGTAACAACAAAGATGAGGATATTAGGCCAATTGTAAATAATGTAAATAATCACTTGGTTTGTATCAATTTTATTATGGAAACATTGACTTGCATCATAAAATCTAATGTAGTGTACAGTGAGTTTTCTTTCTGTAATGTCCTTCTTTAATATATTAACATCTCACAATAATGAGATGAAAATGTTTTTTACTTGTAAGCATCAAAAAATAAATATGCATTCATATCTATTTGTGGAAATCTGTCTTTCACATACGACATATAATGAAACTTTTATGACCTTTAGTAACATTATGGTTGGGCAGGAGTTACAATTGGCCAAGGATTTGCTGATAATGAGTTTCCTTCCTTTTAATAAATTAATTTTTTGACTGCTTTTTATTAAGTAAATCAACTCAGCTGAATATTGGCAAATTTATGATTGAGTTGAATGATTAATCATTTGGTGTTAGCAACAATGCTACATGATTTGAGTTTGCCAAGTTTTACTTATCCAGTCAAAATTGATAGTTTTCACTTCCTCCATATGTAATTAACACAACAAAATTAACTTATATATTTTACAGAAAAAATATTCTGAATAAAAAAAATAATTTGACACAAGAGAAAATATTATGTCTGCTATATCTGATCTGGTGCTTCTGCTGTATATCTAGAGATTCTTAACTAAATCCAAAGGAGAGTCTGCAATGTTATCCTTCCTAACCTAGCATCTCAGCTTCAGCCATTTTATCACCATCATAATGTGGCATCCCTGTACCTTTTATATAAATATTTTCATAGTAATTTTTCTGAGGAACTCTTTTATTTGGTTGGTTGATTTGTTATTTTACTGGTAAATCAACCACAAAATTTTCTTCTTTCATAGCTTGACTTCATAAATTTAGGTGTTGTACTAGATTGGCAACTAGATTGCATCCTTTTTCTGGTGAAATTATTAGATGTACCTGTAAGTTCTACATTAATAGTTTCTTCTCTTGTGCTTCTCACTTGTGGAACTCTCTTCTGGCTTCTTGCTTTCCTGTTAACTACAATTTTCAAAAATTTAAATGCAGTATAAATTGATATTTCTTGTCTCTTTGAATCTTGTACTTTTATTAACCTCTATCCACAATAATGTTTTGTCAGTTTCCTTCTCTTTGTTAACTCTTTGTGACTTAGTGGCTTCATTGCCTTGCTTTGGGTGATATGATTTAAAAAAAGAAAGAAGTCTGATGCGATAAAAATAAATGGTGAAATTTATTAATTTATTTTGTTTCTTGATTGTTTTATTTTGTTTGTTTGTTTAGCAGTATATCAACTTCTCATGGATTATTTAATACCACCAAAATTTAATTTTCTTGGGAGCATTAGTAATTTCTTTTACAAAAATGTATTGCTGTTAATTTTTTTTTCTTATTTTTCCTTACAGAAATGTATTGTTGGTAATTGCTTTTTATTTTTTAATTTTAATTTTTTCTACAAAATTGCCGATAATAGGGACCTTAACAAGTGTTCCTACCCCGGGTCATGGCAGACATGGGAACAACAGCAATTATGAGATGGTTCCATGCTCTTCAAAGCCACCTGATCAGAAGCCTTGCTGCTGGATGTACTTTACTGTCCTACCCAGGAAAGCACTTCTTGATTAAGTTTCTAAACAATTATAAAATATTAATTTGAATAATTAATTTTCAAACTTATGTCATAATTATTCCTGATAACTGATGGTCTGAACAATATATTTATCAGAGTTCCTGAATATAAAACTTGATCAATTTTCCAGTTACTAGTTTTCACAGTATTCCTAATTCTTCCATTTTGCAGCTTGATTTCTTTCAGAAAGACTTCAGAACTCCAATCTTGACTCTCCTTTTTTGAACACAGTATAAGTTTGTCTTTTCAGAAATTTTGAATAGTCCTGAAGAATGACACAGATAAATACATATAAGAAAATATACTGAATTACCAGATTGAACTATTGTGAATAACAATGATGCATCACCTACAAAAAATATTAAATATTTTCATAATAATTGCAATAATTATAACATTTTTGAGTTTGTCTTCTGCAAATTTTAAGAACATTCAAAATCATTTTCATAATTGCAGATTAAATTGATTTGTTTTGGCTTATTTTCTTTTATAAAGGCAGTCAGCAAACAACATTGCCCCAAAGGAAAATAGGTGCAGAAAGAAAAATGAGTGGATGACAGAAGAGATTCTGGACATGATGCAAAGGAGGCAGAAAATTATATCAAGACATGGAATGGAGTACAGGGAACTACACAAGGAAATAAGAAGAAAATGTAGACAGGCTAAAGAGGAATGGCTCAATGACAAATGTGCAGAAGTAGAGAGACTGAGCAGGAATAATAAAGCAGACATGCATAAGAAAATAAAAGAACTGACAGGAAAAAATCTGCTCTTCAACAGGATGTATAAAATCTAAGGATGGAACAATTATTTTGGAGAAAGAGGAAATGCTCCAACAATGGGAAGAATATATAAAACCTCTTTTCCACGACAAGAGAGAGCAACCAATATTAGGCAAAGATGAGGACGGACCGGAAATATTAAAGTCTGAAGTGGAATCTGCAATAGCCAAACTGAATAGAAACAAAGCAGCTGGACCAGACGGCATAGTCATAGAACTGCTGATAGCCCTGGAAGAGTTTGGTATAGAAAAAATGACTGAAATAATAAATGAAATTTATAATAGTGGGGTTATACCAGATGATCTCAGCAAGTCTATCTTTATAGCACTACCTGAGAAGCCAGGAGCAAATGAGTGCGAACTCCACAGAACCATCAGTTTAATGAACCATATAACAAAACTGATTGTCCAAATCCTGATGAACAGAGCAAAAAGCAGAATCAGGCCAGAGATAGGACAAGAACAGTGTGGTTTCGTTAAAGACACATGAACAAAGAATGTCATATTTATGATTAGGATGCTCCCTGAAAGGGCAATACAAATGAAGAAGTACTTATACCTGTGCTTTATTGATTATGTGAAGGCATTTGACAAAATACGCCATAAAGAACTGATGGAGATGCTCAGCAGCCTGGACATATTTGGAAAAGTACTTGAGAGTAATAAAGAATCTTTACTGGCAGCAAACTGCTTGCATATGGACCTGTAATGAATTGAGTAGATATACAAAGATAGAAAGGGGCATAAGACAAGGATGTGTCTTTTCACTGGATCTGTTCAACTTGTACAGCGAGAATATTTTGAGGACCCTAGAGAATGCGCGTTGTGGTGCAATGGATATCAGTTCGGAACGAGAAATCGAAGAACCGAGTTCGAATTCCAGTTGAATTCCTTGCATTCACTTACGCGCAAATACCCTTGGGAAAGGTATTAATCCATCTCTTCCCTCCAGTTATGGGTTAAATAATAGGACAGATTGGGTTCTATAGCCTTGGTCGGCAACCAGTCTACCGCAGAAAGCAATGGCAACCTACTGCAGGATAATCTTCTGCCCAGTCAGTCATGTCTCGAAAGAGACATGATCGCCCAAGCGTGTATCGCGCATGGCACTTAACTGACTGACTGAAGGTACGCAGATGATACAGTGTTGATAGCAGACACAGAAAGGAAACTACAAGACCTCTTACAGAAGGTAGCAGAGGACACAGCGATCCAAAGGCAAATTGGCATAGCGAAGGAAGCATTCCAGAAGTTGAGTAAGGTATTAAGAAACAGGACAATTTCACTAGAAACTAAGAAGAGAATACTGAATTACTATGTGATGTCCGTCCTTCAATATGGCAGTGAATGCTGGACAATACCATCAAAGATAAAGGAAAAACTTCAAGCAACTGAAATGTGGTTCTACAGAAGGATGCCTTGAATCTCATGGATAGAGCATATGAGGTCTTGGAAATGATGTTAACAAAAAGGAAAATTAATACTGAGCATCAGGAAGAGACAGCTGAAGTTTCTGGGATACGCAATGAGGAAGGAGGGCCTGGAGAACCTGATGCTAACAGGCCAGGTAGAGGGAAAAAGAGACAGGGGAAAACAACAGATAACATATTTGAAGGACCTAATCAGGTGGATGACAGAATGAGGATTGCACGGTGTAACAGGAGATGGCATGCTCCGAGCCACCAGGGACAGGGAAATGTGGAAAGTCATGATCGCCTACGTCCTGAAGGGACAGAGCACATAGAAGAAGAAGAATGTCAATATGTTATTTAATGCTGACAAGATTTTTAGAATAGATTCATGTGAATATAATATGTAATGTTTGTAGGAAATCAGTTTGTAGATCAGATTTCATTGACATATTTATGTAAAGAGCATTTTTGTAGAGTTTCTGGTCTGATTGGGTTTATTTTGCTTTACAGCATGTTAACCTTAATAGATTATTTATTGCTGAAAAGATTTTTAGAATAGGTTTGTATGAATATATGTGTTCTTTGTAAGAAATCAATTTTCATTGATGTATTTTTGTAAAGATTGTTGCATTAAACTCTATGGGTTATTTAATGTCAAAATCTAAATATCTTGAGTGCAATGTTATGCCTTCAACTGAATATATTTTGTACATGACCTCTTCTTCGATAAACAGTATGGTTTCTGCTTCACCAGGTGTACTACTGACATGTTCACAGCCATCACAGAGTATATATACCAGGCTTTCAATAAGAATAGTGAAGCTTGAGTTATTGCACTAGATATCTCCAAACCATCTGGCATGTTGGCCTTTTACGCAAGCTACATGGCTATGGTATAACTGGACGATTGTTTGTCCTAATCCAGTTTTTCCTTTCAAATCACGTAATGAAAGTAGTACTGAATGGACATAATTCCCGATACTATCATATGAATGTGGTTGTCCCTCAAGGTTCTATTCTAGGTCCTATGCTTTTTCGGATCTACATCAACAATCTCCCTGATGTAATCAGATACCAAGTAGACATCTATGCTGACAACACAACAATTTACTCTCGCCTCGATAAGAAATCTGCTGATGCTGACATAGCAAACTCCGCTGCTAATCTTGAAAAGGACCTCCAATCTGTGGTGGACTAAGATAAGAAATGGCTTGTAAACTTTAATGCTTCCAAAACAAAGCTGCTATCCTTTAAAAACCACAGACAACCACGTCTACCCAGAGTGGATCAGGCTAGTTTCCCTGAAAGCAAAACACTGCACCTCTTAGGCTTAAATCTGTTATCCAACCTCAAGTGGAATGACTACATTAAATCCATAGCTAAATCTGCTGCCAGGAAGTTTTTCTCATCTAAATCCATCTTGCACATATATGCATCTACCATCCTCTGGTCATTGAATACTGCTGTTACATCTGGTCGAGTGCCTCAACAATTCATCTCGGGCTTCTTGACAAAATCCAAGATAGTATCTGCAATGTTATCGATCACAACCTGGTAGCTCAGCTCCAGTCACTTTCTCACCGCCATAATGTGGCTTTCCCTCTGTCTCTTCTACAAATAATTTCACAGCTTCTTCTTTGATGAATTTAACTTCCTGTTGCCCCCTCTGCATGAATTTAGTTTAGCTACTAGACTAGCAGTTAGGTCCCACCCTTTTTCAGTGAAACCAATTAAATGTAACCTCAACATGTAATCCCCTGTATATCAGTGGCAGTTCTTCCTTTGCTTGGAGTGAAATTATTAGAAAAAAACATAATTTTATGCTTTCAGTAAAGGTATGTTTTTCAGATAAACAGTTTTTAGATCATAAAATGTAATGTTCTTAATTTTACTTTAAAAATGTATTTTTATTATTTTTATATTTTTTTATTGTTGCATTGATTGTCATTTTATTATAAAAATGTAATGTTGATTTTTCTTTGGAGATTCACAATTTGCCTATATCTGAGACCCTAACATGCTTCCACTTCAGATCAAGGTGAACCTGGGAACAACAACAATTAGGAGGTGGTTCCAAGCTCCTCAAATCCTCTGATCTCTTGATCAGAGGTCTTGTTGCTGGATGTAATTTATCATCATACCTAGGATGCCAGATTAAGTTGAATAAATGCCCACATAATTTCATTTCTCATTTTGCTTTCAACAGCATTATAGATATCTTTTTTGTTCGTGTATTATTTGTATTATTTTCTCCTGTACTAAATAAATTATATAAATTAGAAATAAATAAATAACAAATTAAATAATCAGTGATCCACTGGGATATGCAGCATATTTCTCCTTTTAATAACTGCTGTGTATATAAGATTTAGGATAGCAATATGCTGAATTAAAATTCCTGCTCAGTTTGATTTTTTGCACTTTTGCACCAATATTCTTTGGAAAGTTATGAATCTGACTTTAGTCTAACTAGAAAAAAAATATTCACTTTCTATCCTTTGTCAGTAGTCAGTCTAGGAGAAGGACAACTCTGAATTCAAAATCAGTAAGGTGTCCCCACCCTGTAAAAACTTACTTGCTATGAAAACCACAGCAGCAACACTTATCATGGTGAGGATGTGGTCCTATAATTCGTATGAGGAGTCTGAAGAGCAGGAGGAAGAAGAGGAGGTTAGATATTTGCTTACCATTGGAAAATTATTATTGATTTTAAAACTGTTTACTGTGTAAAAATGCAAATGCCGAACTATCTGTTCATTTATGTAAAATGAGTCACAGTATTTAAATTATTCGAACTATTGTCCCCATTTTTGTTGGCATTTGTACAATGTTTCAGCCATTGTACATTCCAGCCTCCTTCAAGTGCTAGGAATTTCAAACCAAACACTTTATTACAATCACTCATTCCTTGTGTAGTAATGCCTCGACTGGAAGTTATGAGTTATCCCCCTCTAACACTGCAAGTTATTTTTTCACCACTGCTGTAGCCTGCTATTGAACTCACAACTTTTTGGATCAAATCACAGAAACTAACCAATGTCTACTGGGCCATGTGCACTTAAGGACAAGAAAAACTGAATTTTTGGGACTTATAAACCTGATGTTCAATAACCCTTTTTTTTACTAGAGTTCATATTGCAATTTTTTGATGTTAATGGTTTTCTGTAGTATTTTTTTATGTTAATGGTTTTCTCAAGTACTTTTTTTACTAGAGCTCATATTGCAATTTTTGACACTAATGATTTTCTCTGGCACTTCGTATCACTGATTCCCATATTGTGTTCATCTCTATGCTTAGTTGAAGAGAAGAAAAAAAGTTAGGTTGGTGTGAACTAAGTTTTTAAAAAAACTTGATGACAAAACACAGAATGAAGGAAACAACAATATCCAGATTTTTTTGTATGAATGTATAAATGGACGTAATTAATTCTTTGACTTTTAAAATTAAATTTGGTAACTTTTAAAATTAAATTTGGTAACTTTCTTATTGAATTTCTTAGATGAGAAGTTATCATAATATTCATTATTTACATGAAAACTATTGTTCTCATGTTTGTTGTTATCACAATATTTAAGCTGTTGTGCTGTCCGGCCTTCAACAGGTACTTATCTCATCAGTAGGAAGGTTAGGTTTAAGATTCCATGTTCTCCACTCAGAATTGTCCCACAGGACAATAGCCTAGTGGATTAAAGAATTGGTTCATAGATTTGATGGCATAGTAATTATGAGTTCAATCCCATGAGCTGTGTGTACTTGAAAAATGGGGCAATAAATAACTGAACAGTTCTTATAAATAAGAACTAAATAAGATATCATGAGCAGTGGAATGAAAACATTCTACTCTTGTAGATAAAATAAAAGGTTCAGTTCTAAATTCCATGAAGGTTAAGACTGATATGAACTTGATGAAGGCCGAAAGGCACAATGGACAAAATGTTGTGATAATAGCAACAACAAGTTAAGGACAATCATCCACATGTAAATAATGTAAATTTTAATGCCTCCAAAACAAAACCGGTCCTCTTTTAACCACCATAGAGAAACTTTCCTGCCAGCCATCAGCATGGCTGATGCAAGCCTCCTTGAGAGCAACACACTGAACCTCCCTGGCCTCACCTTTTGCAACTAACCTGAAGTGAAACAAATATATCGGAATATATAAGGTTGGGTTTCTGTAGATTTAGAATGTTTTTCTCACCAGAATCCATCTTGTAAATTTATAAATTTATGAATGTACCATTTGTCTTTGCATTGAATATCTGGTCTGGTGCTCTTACTGTTCATTTTGAGGTTCTCGACAAAATCCAAAGAAGGATCTTGGTCCTGACTTGGCATCTTGACTTCAGTTACTTTCTCACTGTCATTATGTGGCTTCCCTCTGTCTTTTCTACAAAAGAGTATTTTTCCCTAGTGCTCCATCCATGTGGGTTTTAGCGTGTTACTAGGTTGACATATCGGTTTGACCCTAATAGTTAAATGTGACTGTCACTTCTACTCTAACATTTTCTTTTCTCACACTTTCCTCGTGAACTTCCTTCTGTTTAGTTATTTCCCTGATAGCTATAATCTCCAAAAATTTGTAATGCAACATCAATTGCCATCTTCTGTTTTCTTGAATCCCATTCATCTTTTATCCTTTCTTCAATACCCCCTGTATCCAGTCTTTTCTTTCACTGTAACCCCCTTGCACACTAGCGGTGCTCATACACCTTGCATAGGGTGAAATAATTTTTAAAAAATTAATAATTTGAATCTCTTTTCTTGATAAATAAGCAACTTGAATAACCACTAACCTTGCTATTTTAAGATGAGATAAAACCTATTACTTCATTTGTGTTAATCCTGCCAACCAGTGTTTCTCAACTAGTGTTTCCCTGGGAGCCTACAGTTGCTAGGAGTTCCACAAGAAACACTGATAAATAGGCTAATGCATATTTTAGTAATTTCTGTTTAATTTTATAATCATAATTTTACTATACAAGTATGGCATATTGTTTAAAAATCCTTGATTATTATAATAAATGCTCCAACCTCTTATATTATTTAAAATAATATTTATTTAAAATATAATAACCATAAGCATTGTATTTAGTTATATATGTATAGTGTGAGTGTCAAACTGCCTTCACTGGTTAATGAATAGGATATTATGTGGTAGATTCCTGTATAACTGAGTGACTTCCATTGAGTACAGATACATGCATGGTGTCCATCTGTCTTGTTTGTGCTCTCTGGCATGCTGGTACAGTTACTCATTTACTCACATTATTCAGTAATTTTTATCCAACATTTAAAGATGTTATATTAATTCTAAAAATTTAAGTATTCTTTTTCCTTTTTTTTTTTTTAGTTTATGAGAATTATTTCTCTCAATGTTATTTCTTCTGTTTCATAAGGTCTCATAAACAAGCAATATGATTTTTTTGTAATGCCAATGTAGTTGACAAAAAAGGGGGTCATTTCTTTCTAAACCAGTTATCAGAAAAAAATATTATGCTTAACATGTGAACTACAATAAAAATGATAGATATTAATAATGGTATATAATAATTTTTGTGCAAGGGTTCCCTGAGATATAAAAACTATTTCTAGGTTTCCAAAAAGGTTGAGAAGCACTATCCATCATTGGCTATAGCACCAAAGTCTCTCTATATTACAGTTCTTTGTTTGCCTTCTTCGGTTTTTTTACACCCTTGAAACTTTCAAGTTGTCAAATTAACAAGGTTTTGCAAAGGAATAAATATTAAAAAGTTTAAGATTCTTTGGTAGCAAGAAACCAAACACCAACCCAAAGAGAAAAGAAATGGAGATTATGCATATTGGATAAATGTGGTGTCTTCTTACAATATTCCATCAAGCTAAAGTAAGCAAGAGTTGCAAAATCATCTTTTCTGAATGTTTAATCAATATACAATTCAAACTTCACACTACTGTTGCATCTGAGATGCATTAGAGATCATTGGCTGTGATTTGTCCATGAGTAATGGCTTTGGGGACAATCTGCAGGAAATGTGTTCCAGTGTCTTATTAATCTTTTGCAGTAAATCACTCTGAAATTGATTGCACATTTCATTTCACTTGTTTATATATATATATATATATATATATATATATATATATATATAATTTATTCCTGCATCATCGTAATAATGACCTTCATTATATTATTCCATTTCTTGTTATAATTATCATCATCTTTATTTCTCAGGATGAATAAGAATTACTGTTAACACTATTTTTAGTATTATCATCATCACATTCTTAATGCTGTTAGACTCCATTGTTGAGTATAGGGTCAAAAAATTATCATGCTAGGTGTTGCTGCTATGGTTTCAATACCAAGTACATTTTTATAGGGGAGAGTTGCCAGTCCCATTATCAACTAGTTTCAAATTCAGAGATTTTCTTCTCCTAGACTATTTGCAAATCAAGGGTAGAGACCTAAGCCTACCCTACTACCCTACTATTTAGCCTATAACTGTTACAAGAAGCAATAGATTATTACCTTTCCCAAGAGCATTTGTGCAAAAGTGAATGTAATGAACTTAACATAATGAATACACTATGCACACAGCTATTATTTTTAGTATATAATTTATTGGAAATAATGTCTACATCTTGATTGTTATAGTTACAATGTATAGAAACCATGATGAGTGTACCAGTTCAACTAAATATTAAGTTAACATCTCAGAAATTCAGAGGGAAATTATTTTTTTATTATATTCTCTTTGTTATTATTTCTAATGTATATATATTGGTTTTACTGCTACCACACTCTCCTGTAGACTTACCTGTCACCTTTCTGATCTTAGTTCTATTAAACAACATTTCTGAGAAAAACTTAGCCATGTAGGTAATATTAGACAGATATTAATTGATAATACTATAATACTCCCACATATACAGAGTAAAAAGAACCTTCAGTTATCGGAGGTATCAACATTAAAGCAAAGCAATTTACACACAATAAAATTACATTTCAAACCAGTCACAACACATTAAATTGAATCTAGATATATGATTCTGTTGTTAATATTTCAGTCTCTCATGTGGTATGACGTCATAGAACTGCATTAGTAATTTATGACCTGCATCTGATATTCCATGATCATTATCACTGCATAGCAATCTTTTATGTCAGTATAATAGAATAACATCTTTGATGGTGAATATCTTTCTGTTATTGTCCATACAACCACTCTGAAGATGGCTCATGCAGTTTTATGACGTCACACCGCGTGATAGTGTGAAATGACAACAAAACCATGTAGTCAAATGCAATGAAATATGTTATTTCTGGATTTAAAGTTGATTTTATTGAGTGTTGGTTGTTTAGATTTGATGTACATGGCCTCCAATATCTGCAGGTTTCTCTTACTGTGTGTATGAGTAAGGATCACCGTATTGTTGACCAAAATCTGTCTGATATTACCTACATGTTTATGTTTTTCAGAGAAATGTTGTTTAATCTGATCAGAAAAATGACATGTAAGTCTATGGGAGAGCGTGGTTGAGCGTGGTTGTAGTAAAACCAATATATGTACTAGGTTTTTTTTAGTATCAGAGATGCAATCTCTGAATGGGCGTGTAAATTGGTACACTACATTGGTTTTTTGTAGAGAATTTAGTTTAGTGCTTGTTGGGTTATTATTCATAGTCTATAATAACCCAACAAGCACTAAACTAAATTCTGACGTCACACGTGGTGTGACGTCATAAAACTGCATCGCAAATTTAAGAACTGTGTTTATTATTTTTGGTAACTATTGCCGTTGCCAAGCAGAGTTTTATGTCAACACAAAGTAAAATCGTTGGTGATGGTGGATGTTATAATATTTCAGTCTAAACAACCTCTCTGAAGATGGCTCATGTGAGCCGAAAGCTTAGAAGAAAATCAATAAATAATTATCCAGATGTTGGAGAATTTTTGTCTTTATTTTCAACTGAAATTAAAGCAAAAATACAACATTTAGAACGGCTCATGAATAAACATAATAAACATTCATTGTCTCTTATATTTAACAGCATATATATATATATATATATATATATATATATATATATATATACTATTGTTTTATTATTCATTATTATTGCTAATATATATACTACTGACCATAATCATTAGGCCACCTAAATTCTTCTTTTTTAATTATGTATTTCATACTATTTTTAGTATTTATTGCCAAGTGGATAATTCTAAATGAAAATAGAATGATTCTTTTGTTAATACTGCACAATAACATGTGCATCAAATGAACTGCTCTGGTGTCCAGTTTTTGTGCTCTCTTCCCCATGCTAGTGTCTTCTTCTTATTGGCTGGCTAAAGCAAAGGCTACCTGGCAGCCTTGTAAAATTTTGCAAAGTAATAATAACAAAAGAATCATTCTATTTTCATGTAGAATTACCCACTTGGCAATAAATACTAAAAATAGTATGAAATACATGATTTTTTAAAAAACTAGGGTGACTTAATAACTATGGCCGGTAGTGTATATATGTATGTACAATACACAAGCCAGTTGATCAGAACAAGAAAATTAAATTATCTATTACACCAAATTTAAAATAGCTAACCTTATCATCAAAAATAGTAACATATGTGCAATATCAAAATTACAGAGAACCAATATTAATTATGAGTTCAAATACTCCTTAAATAACTGTGTTCATGATCAAACCACACTCATACATATGTTGGTCATGCTTCTACATGCCTATTTAGATGTCTCACAATTGAATTTGCTGCCTATAGACTTCCAATAATTATTAAATTTATGTATGACCAATATTGCTTAACTATTCCTTTGCTCAGTTTTTGAGTAAAAACAAAATTCTAGAAAATAATGGTAAGACATTAGCTAGATGAAGGCACCATTGTCACTTGCCTAAGTTTACTAGTACCATACAAGGGGCAGTTTAAAATGTGGGAAGTTGTTCTGTCACACCCTGTTTAGAACCACATCTAACACTCAGACTCAAGTGTTATATTTCCGAATGAATTGCCATATGGCAATCATTGAAATTTCGATTACATTCACCATCATAAATGTTACTTTTTGTTATTTCTTTTTATGTCCTAATTTTTTTTTTTTTTTTTTAATCATTTCACCCCGAGCAAGGCGGAAACGCTGCTGATGTGCAGGGGGTTACATAAATGTAAAAAGATTAATTAGAAAAGAGTGAGGAGTACAAGCTAGTTAGAAAGGAACAATAGAAAGCTGAGAAAGAAGGTGCAATGACAGATACATAGGTGGAGAGAAAGGGAAGGTTATACAGGGGAGGGGAGAGAGCTAGAGGCCAGTGGTGAGTAGATGAGTATTAACTTTGCATTTAAATTTCTGGAGGTTGTAGCCGTCAGGAAAGCAAGAATACGGGAGTGAGTTCCACAGGCAGGAAGTGCGAGAGAGGAAGCTGCAGGAGTAGAATTGTCGTCTGCATTTGGCTAACCTGACTGTGAATGGGTGGGACCCAGTTGCCAGTCTGGTTGCACGGGTAAACACCTGTTGAGGAGGCATCAGTGACTTAAGCTCATCCGAGCAGAAGCCATGAAAATATTTATAGAAGAGACAGAGGGAGGCCACATTTCGACGATGGGAAAGTGGCTGCAGTCGTGTCGCCAGATCAGTACCTATCACATTACAGACTCTCCTTTGGAGCTTGTCAAGAACACTGAGGAGAACGGCAGGGGCACCTGACCATAAATGGCAGCAGTACTCCATGCACGGACGGATGGTTGACTTGTATATATGCAGGATGGATTCAGGTGGAAAAAACATCCTGGATCGACATAGTGACCCAACCTTCTTAATGTTAATCTTTGCTATTATAATTATGATCACAGTTATATCCCAGAACTAAACAATAGCAACTTAAGCAAGGATAAAATCTAGTAAGTAAATTAATTGAGTTGTAGCATCTTTGAGGCTTACAGTATGTATATCATCATCATCATCATCATCGTCATCATAATTATCAATGTTGTCATCATCATTGTTATTGCCATCATAATTGTTGTCATCATCATCATTATCATTATCATTGTTTTCATTATTGTCATCATCATCTTCATCGTCATCATTGTTATCAATGTCATCAACATTGTAGTCATCATCACCACCATCATCATAATCAGTTTCTTTATGAGAAACTTTTTCTTTGAATAAATTTAGTACTCAACTAGAGAACTCAAGCATATGTCTCAGGGCATTTTGTGATGCATTCAGCATGTATCAAGATTTGCGCTTTTTATTTTTATTCTCTGGAGTTACTCTAGAATATTTTAAATTAATTAAATGTTTTCAGTTTCCCCAATACAGTTGACACATTATCATACCTACCATTCATATTAATAAGGAAACGTTTTCATGTTCATTAATCTGGCTTGTTCAATCGATCTGAAAAGCTGTCAAAATCAACATATTTGATAATATAAATGACTGACTTTCATCATTTAGTGTGCAATCATCATTTTTTTTGCAGCCCAAGGTAAAATTATTTGGATATTTTTGTTAGGATATAACTCTTTTACCTTTTTAATGAGATTCATTGATCTTTCGGTAAGAATTGCATTTTAAAGATTTTGCTTTCACAAGGTTCATCTGAAATGTTGACTTCCATGAACCATTGTTCAAAAGTGCACAGTTTATTTCTGTCATCTGTTTTATCATGACATACAAATAACTTAGATATTTTTTATCTCAGTGAATAAGATACTTTAAGCTTCTACGTTGCTTTAAAGTAACACACACACACACACACACACACACACACACAAAAAGTTTCATTAAAAACAACTGACAAGGTATTGCAGTTAAGTTTTATTTATTTATTTTTTGTGTTCTATAATTTTCTTCTTTTCTGGATGTAAATTATGTAGAAGTTTTTCAAATGTTTTGTATGTCTAAATGCTTTTGACTATACTTTTATGCATCATCAAGAATGATTTCATTTTTACTTTTAACTGAATGTATGTATTGTTTTATGTATATATCTAGAGTTAGCGAAATGTTTTATTTTACAAACATCGTCAGCACATTGTGGCTGCTTTCATAGTTAATATTAAGTGTTGGCATTTTTCTTTTTAATTAATAATGCTTTCATTATTTTTAGCCACTTTTAACATATGGATGAGGGTATTATATTTATCTTATTAATGAATATGTTGTGGATAGAATTTGGTAAATAATTTACATTTAGAAAAAAAGAAAATTAGGAGAACACAAGAAAAACTAGATAAAAAACTGTAGTAGCTTTTCAGTTGTTTGTTAATGAAATTTGTATAAATGAGTGATTGCTTCTCAAATGCACAATTTTGTTAATTGCTACCGTTTGTTAATCTGCTTGTTGAAATATTTGTTTAAATTGTTTGCTTCTTGGGAAAAAATTAATTTCAGTCTCAGCATCTATGCTGAATCACTTTGTTTGGATGAAAACTGATCATTGATACAGTGGCACTATCTTTGATTACTCCATGATCTTTTTGCATTTAAAATCATAAAGTATTCCTTTTTTTATCATCTATCATAAAATTTTATAAATTAATTTTTTTCTTAACTCATATGGAAGCCATCATCAAAGTAACTAAGTGATCTGTTGCAAGTAATTATCAGTACTTGATTTGGGTATTTTGAGTACATTGTTTTATGTATAATTGCAATGTTGATTATTCACAATTTGATAAATATCAATTTCAACAGGTCTTATTTTTGAAACATCATTCAATGAAAAATCTCCAGTAATAATCTTTGCAAATGACTTTGCACACAGCCTCTTCTCTATAAACTGCACAAATTCTTTTCTGTATTTTAGTTGCATTTTAATCTTCAAATAAAAAATAAAAAAATTTTACAAATAATTTTGCTTTTTTATCTTCCATCTTCATGATAAGAATCAATGGCAAATTTGACAAAACTTTAAAATATGAAAACTGTTACAATATAACTAAATTCAATTAGGAATGAAATTAATTAAACTAAATTCTCCTTGTGTTTTCTAAAAAAAATTTGAGAAATTTTTGGACCAATCTATTTCCAAAATTTCCAGGGAATGACATGATTTTATTAGAGGTCTTTTAGTTAAATATTGAAAATAATATAAACATAGGTTTTGATTGAGTGATGCAAAAAGACAAACCTACTCAAAGAATATATTAAATGCTTTTTCTAGAATTAAAATTAAATTCCATTAGAAGTATTTGCTTTACAGTTCCCCATGAGTTATTGACATACCTTATATATAAGACATAGTCAGTTCTAAGCCAATACGATAAAGAAAATATTGTAATAAATCAAGTCACACAAATATTTTGGTTTCTCAGTGCTTATGAAAATTATATCTACACAATACTGTCATCTATTCAGTTAGTCAGTGAAGTGCCATACATGCTTGGGCGATCATGCCTCTTTCAAAACATGACTGACTAGGCAGAAAATTTTCCCACAGGAAAGTTGCAATTGCTTTTTGTGGTAGACTGGTTGCCAACCAAGGCTATAGAACCCAATCTTTCTTGCTATTTAACCCATAGCTAGAGAAAAAAAGATGAATTAATACCTTTTCCAAAGGTATTTGCACATAAGTGGAATTCGAACCCAGCTCTCTGATTTCTCATTCCAAGCCAATATCTACTGCACCACAATATCTACTGCACCACATCATCTATTAAATAAAAATTATTAAAAATATTTTATAACCAAATTGTGATACAAATATTTAAAGTAAGCAAATGCAATTAACAAATTTTGCTGATCAAATTATTTAATGTGAAAGTCTTCATGTTTTAAGAACAAGCAATATTTGTAATATCTACAAAGTGTAATAAAACGTAAGTAATGAAGTGGATGTGCTGATTAATGATAACACAAAATTTGAATCTTCTACTACTTAACATTATATTCTATTTCATGCCAATATTTTGTCAATCAAACTCAGCCAATGCCTGAAAGCATGGTCCCATGCCTTTGTTTGAAACATGGTTCTTCAATTCTCAGTTGTGATGTTTCCTTAACTCCTCCCTGAAGTGATTACTTATACAACTATCTCTACTTCCATGCTTGTCATTCTTGTGCTCACAAAATGTGGTTCTTACATTCTCATTTGCAATGTCTGAGAAAATGCCCGACTCCTTTCTGAGCTGGTTGTTTGTCTAATTAACTCTCTCATGTTTGTTATTCCCGTGCTTGCAAAAGTGGATGCAGTTGAAGGGTTACATGTTTCTGTATTCAGTGACTAGTAGTAACCTCAGATCAACCCTGACCGGTTTTCCTTTGATAATCTGGTGTGATATTGAGTTCAATTTCATTCTAGCATAATTATAGAAAAGTACATTAAAATAGAATGCACAATGGCTGCACACTGTTAGAATATTTTTAAAAATGTTGTTAAAGCGATGATGTTCAATTATCTACAAAGCATCTGGCATTGAAAGAATTGCTGATTAAAATGTTTGGCTTTAGAGTTATTCAAAGTTATAGTTGATATGAATAAATCAGTTTATCATAGCATCCATATTTTGTTTTGATTTATCTATGTGAATTTTCCTTCATTTTTCTCTTACAGACATCTTCCAAGAACACGGCGAAAAGGTTGAGTTGCTGAATGGACATGTCAACCATTACCAGGGTCATACCCAAGGATGCGAATCCTCCACATGTGTTGAGCCTAGGTCTGCAAGGGGACCAGATGTTCGCTTTGATATGTAGTGCCATTACCAATTGTTAGTTCAACATTATAAACACTGTTATGCTCTGTCTGCTCTATTGTTTAATAGATAAAGCTGGGCACCTATGATTTATAGGAAATAATCCCAATATCTCGGCCTTTAAAGTTGATGGACACTAAATTGCCATTCATAAAGTTTATATTTTTAATAATCTTTTGGTTAATTTACAGCTAAGATGGAATCAAAGATTGGCTCAAATATGAGTTATTAATTTAACTTATATTAATTTCATTTTATTACAAAAGATCAAGTTGTTAATGCCTCAGTTTTCTTGGTTCAAATTTTATGATCTCTGTTCTTGGCAAAATGTTTGATTGATATCATGTGGCAGCAATCTTTAAGTTCTTAGGCAGAAAAAAACAATAAATATTGAAGAATTTTGATTACTCAGAAAGTAAAGGGACTTAAAACAATTTTGACGTTATCTAATGTCTGGAAAATCTAGCATGTCTAAAGGTACTGAATATCTAGAGGGATTCCTGCTACCAGAAAACAACTTTGTTGTCTAAAAGATATATAATCAAATTTCTGACTATATATGCATGCCCTCTAAAAGTTTTCTAAAAACTGAAAAGATTTTTTAAAAAATCTTTTTCACACTATGATAACAATCTCAGATTAACCAGAAAAAAATGTTTAATTTTATAATCATTTACAAACTGTAAATAAATTTATTATTTATATTGTACAGAATGGAAAACATTGTCAGTTTAGCTAATTTAGTATCCATCAATTGATGCTAGTTGCAAAAAATGTTCTACTGATTTAATTTGCCAAAGAGACATTGCAAAATGACTCCTGTTATTTAAAACATTTTCAGTGTATTAACTGCATTTATGATTTTATGATACTCTGTTTGCTCCTTGTTTGAAGCTTGGTGAGGTGTGTCAAGCTTGACTTGTGCACTTTTTGCTTTACTTTTCCAAGTTACTTTGCAACTGTCACACAATGATTGTTTTCTTTATTGTGTTTCATTCATAATAATAATAAGACTTTCACAAGAGGATGAGAAAGCAGATGTCAAAATACGGCTGTGTATCTTCCCTGAAGATTTCTGAGCTTTTGGTGGTCTGTTCTCACCCAGCAATGAGACAGGTGAATTTTTTCTTTTGATAAAGACATTTATTGATGAAAATATCTCATAGATCAGGGATACAATATATTAGGTTATTAAAAAAGTTTCATTGGCATAAACATGGTCCATTCATTTTCAAGCCTACACACAGTTTCAAGCCTGTTCTTTGCTAACCTTTAAGGCTATCAAAAAACATTGTCTACATAACCAGTCAGTTTGTGTACTTTTAAATTTCCAGGTATTTAAATGGAGTAAATATCAATATTTTTTAAAGGTAAATACATCCTAAATAATAAATAAATTATCTATGTTTTGCACAGTGGACTGAACTAATTCTAACAATTGTGTATATGCTATCATCTGATGGCAAAAAAGATTATCCATTCAAAGCATTCATGATTGCATCTACAAAGTGTTTGCATTTCATTGGCTGAATTCATATATCATAGAAATAGGATTACTAATCATCATGTGCTATTTCTGTCTATAGCAGATTGGGAACACATGTAACTTAATATTCATTTTTAAAAACTTTAGTAATTGTGCATTTTAAACCTATATATCCTGTGTGGAACCAGGCTGCTGGAAGACGGGGGGGGGGTTTTTATTGAGAAACCTTATATTGTTAATCAAGGTTAAAGAGCTTCTGCCTGTCCATTAAGTAAAGAGTTTCAGTCTTTGTGCTTGCATTAACAGCTACTGAACAGTTTTGTTTATTCAGTTTTAATCACAAAGCTCAGGAAAATCTGTGGGTAGGTTTTTAAGTATTTCTCAACAGTTCTACATGTTGAAATTGTCTTACCAGAATGATATCATAAAAAAGTCACATAATTGACAAATGAAACATAGTGAGAGTTAAACTTTTCTTCTCCTAGACTGTTTTTCAATCAAGGCAAGAAATCTCAGAAATATATATGTATATATATATAAAGTATAGTCACTGATATCAGCACCAAGTAGCAACATGATGTCCATACTTGTGATATTTAAACACAGTCTATCCCAGATACTGAGCACTTTTACCCTATAAATATAGTATAACTTAAAACTATATTTTATCATACAGACACACACCTATATATAAACTTCTAATACTTCATTTTCACTGTTAAATAATGTGAGGTTGAAAGTAGGAGAGAAATATTTGATATACTTGACCTCTATAACAGTGAGATGTTTCTGATAATGTGATTCATACAGAATTCTAAAATTTTTGACAAATTTTTTTCACTTTTCTTAAAAGAACCCCTCCCTGGATGACATCTACTGTTTTTGTGTTCGTCATTTCAGGGTATGTACTGTACTCATCATGTTTGGCACTGCGGTTTGACAAAAACCGTTTAAACCATAGTGGGTTGCTTGTATAGATGGCTGTGGGTTCATAGAAGCTCTTCCCCTCTTTGACAGGTCTTGTTATTGGTCCTGCAAGGTGCCTAAATTATCCTTCTCACCAAGCTTACACCCAGCGGGGATACTGGTTTAGTTGCTAACGACACAACTCGTTTCCAGATAGTACTGGGTTATGTGGTACAAGTAGTAGACATAGTCTGACCTGCCCTGAAGTATACAGCACCTGGTATTCCCAAGCAGTCAGTCACCCATCTAAATACTAACCAAGCTCAACATTGCTTAACTTTGTGTCATCGTACATTAACTGGTGTTTCAACGTGAAGTAGCTGTAAGTACATATATATATATATATATATATATATATATATATATATATATGGTAATATTTGCAGATTGTGCCAAGAGGAAAAATGAACTATAATAAGATTTACAGATCAAAACAAATTACTAAATGAAAGGTCTGAAATCATGTCTCAATGTATACACATTAGAAAGTACATTTTGGGTGAAATTATGTATAATCTATTTACTCCCCCTCCAATATTTTTTTGCTACTCTTGACTTACTCCTTCCTTTATTTTTCACTTTCTTTTATGTGTTTTAAACTTCCTGCTGTGCATTCAAAAATAAAGTGCTAGGAAATCAGTTAGTCTGTAACGTCTGATAATACTGAAAGGTCGAAATCATGGTAGCCTAATTGACTGATCTTCTTAATTTTAGTATTTAAAAAGTCTCCCTGTTAAATCTGTATCTATTTTTTTTTTAAGTGTATTGAGCACTTTTTAATTCAAGTGTTTACTGGTCTAATTTGACTCTGACAAATAACTTTTTAATAACTATAATTTTTGCCCTTGTTTTACAGCTGAGGACTTTTATCATCAGTGTATTTTGTAACACTTTCAAAAATTAATAAATTTTAACATCTTATGTTTTAGTATATATATATACTAAAACATTTAATTTATTAATTCAGATAAAAAGTAACTGATATAAATATTTTAAATTTGGATCTTAATGAGTAAGTCATTAAGCCCATGTGAAATGAAGTTCTATATTGCTTTAATGAGCTTGTCGTATTTTTCTTCATGACAATTGCTTATATCTACAAACTTTTTAAATGGTAGCAATAAAGGATCTCATCCCTGATCTTCAAATTACTTGTAAATTCGAACATTTTGAGACTATGCTCCCTATATAGTGTTAAAAGTAAATTATTCAGACAATATGCTCATCCTAAAGTGAAACAAAAATGTATTTGTTAAACACATTCTAATTTACAAACTAATCATTCTAAAAAATGCTCTTTGGCTACAAAAGTTTTCAATTTAAAAGGATTCATGATAATTAACAACAAATTAACAGATTTATAAAAATTTAATGATTTTAGAAATTTAAGAATTTTTTGCAGTTTGTGAAGTATAATTTCTCTTAATGTATACTTCTAAGTTTATGTATATATTCTAAGCTCATACTAACTACTAGTGTCACAAAAGTTTATTTAACGTGTTTAATTTTCCACCTGGGTTTAGTATAGAGACAGACAAAGATGATGTACATATGTACATACATGTACATTGCTTGAAGGGTGGCATAGAAAAAGGAAGAGGGGTTAGTAGATGGAACTAAGGAAGTTAATGCTTCCTACTTAAGAGTTCCTTTCAAGGGAGATTACTATGTAATATAAATTAATTCATAGCTGGGAGTAGGGAAGAAGAGATGGATTCAGAACTTTCCCATTGGCATTTGTGTAAAAGTGAATGTAATGAACTCATTTGGGCTTTGAACTTGATGCACAAATTCCCAGTCATTAACCACTTCACACACTGCACCTCCATATGAATATACTTATGTTATTAAAACAGATACATAATTTTTTAATGAGCAAATCATTTATAAGCAAATTTACTCAAATTTGACAATGTTAAAAAAAATCTTTTACTGATATCAATGTAGCCAGGGCCAGATTATGATCTTCTGATGCCCTAGGGCAATGAAATTATAATGTAGCCAGGGCCAGATTATGATCTTCTGATGCCCTAGGGCAATGAAATTATAATGTAGCCAGGGCCAGATTATGATCTTCTGATGCCCTAGGGCAATGAAATTATAATGTAGCCAGGGCCAGATTATGATCTTCTGATGCCCTAGGGCAATGAAATTATAATGTAGCCAGGGCCAGATTATGATCTTCTGATGCCCTAGGGCAATGAAATTATAGAGCACCCACTTAGATGGTGCCACTCTTTAACTTGTCCACACCCATCTTGAATATTTTTTACTTGTAATGTATTTTAGTGACAGTTACTTAACTTGATGTAAACTCAGTACAAATTCTTTAAATAAACTAGAAGAGCTATTTTTTATTCATCAATAAAAATATCCTTTTAAAAATACCACCAGTTTACTATTTATTGCCAAACATTTCAATACAACCTTAGTAAAAGACAGATTTTTTATAACCAGCATTACAACTAAAAAACAAGAAAAATAAATATGTATTTGTCATATTGATATTATTTCAGTTTATGAAACTATTTAGAAGTTATAACATCTAGAAAATTAAAAACAGTGCTTTATAAAAATTTATAAGATTGAAAGATTCTAAACTAAAATCAAATATGTATCTACATGAAACACAATGACACAAACTAAAACATTCTTTTCTTTGCTTTGCTTCCAACAATGTCAAATAAATATGTGTTTGTCATGTTGATGTCATTTCAATTTATGAAACTATTTAAAAGTTATGATATCTAGAAAATTTAAAATTATTAGTTTTAATAACTTGAGAAGCCCTTGGCTGCATCCTATGCTTGTCTAAAAGATAATCCAATCCTGCGTGCAGTGTAAGCAATACAAACAAGTAAAAACAAGAAAAACATAGAATTAAACAATGAGAGTTACTAAATACATTTAACAGCCTCATTATAACATTACCTGGGATGATGAATTATTAACGATGCATTGCCTCTGATATGTTAGCATTAGGATCACCAGACTGTAAGATGCTGATCTCATCAGACAGCTTGAAAGTATTTAATGTAGGAGTGCTCAAAAATGCAAGGCCAATAGCAATTGTTACTTGGTTAATCTGGTACTGGTCATTAGAAGTATTCTATTTGAGCAAATCTCATTTGGTTATTCATGTTAATAAAATTCCAAATGTCTCCATTCAAAGAAAAAGTCCAAAAGAAAAAACAAAAAACCCAAACTGTCTCCAAGGGAAGAAACCACCATGTGCCTACTTTGAGGGAAGTGTTTAAACATTCACTTTCACTTGCAATGATGTTTCCTTTAAATTTATAGACAAAAATCATATTAAAAAAAAATTAAAAAAGAAGAAATTTCCTTAAACTTAAAAAAGAAATTATTATGTAGCACTTTGGTATTTTTACTCACTGCAAAGCAAATCTTTCAACTTGCACTTGTATACAGAGGGTGGACAGAATATTGGAAACACCTTGAAATTTTCAGCAAATTTATTTTACTATGGGGTAGGACCACCTTTGGCAGTAATTACAGCTTCAATTCTGAGTGGGATCAGCTCATGTGAGGTTTGAATTGTTTCCAGTGGAATTTTTATCCATTCTTTAGCTAAAACAATCCCCAGTTATTTCATTGATGATGGTGGAGAATATCAACTCCTCAATTGTTTTTCTTAAATGAACCATAAATGTTCAATGATGTTGAGATCAAAGGAATGTGGTGGCTAGATAAGATATTCTACTTCCCTAGAATGTTCCTCATGCAATGCAGCTACAAATTTAGCAGTATGAGTATATTATCATCCTGAAAGATATCATTTCTCTCTGGAAACAATTTCTGAACCTTAGGATGAAGTTGAATCACTTAAAATTCTTAAATAGTCATGACTGTTGATTTTAATAACCTTATTTAATTAATATCTGTAAAAATTAATTTTAGATAAAAAAAAGAGAAAAAATATTACTAATATTAAATCAACAAACATAAAAATAGACAAGCTTTTGACAATTTAATCAAATTTTACAAATTATGCTATTATTGTACTAGGTGTTTCCATTATTTTTTCCACAAACCCCTGTATGTATACATCTGAGAAACATATAAGAATATATATTTATATATATGAACATAAGTGTATCTTCCTAAATGTATATAAGTACATACATATACATATATGAATGTATCTCTTTTCATATTAATCTTGTCATCATACCTTCATATCAATGTGTACAACTGCATATATCTGTACGAGCATTTATATAAATATGTATAGGCTTATAAAAGCATATGTATATATGGAAACATACATACACACAGGTATGCATGCAAGCTCAGTATATAATCTTGATTAAAAACACAGACAAGCATGCAAATGCATGCATGCATATTACATCTACTATATATATATATGTATATATATATATATATATATATTACATATTAGATATAAGTTATATATTTACATGTATGTGTGCAGTTATGCATGTGTATCTATCTATGTATGATTATATTGGTAAATATTGACAAACTTATATGCGACATCCGTGTATGTATAAATGTATTTACAGGTATACCTCGGGTTACTTCGTTTTGAGTTAACTTGTTCTCGATTATATGTCGTTTGTCAAAAAAATATATGGAAAAATAAAAATCAAGTTTTAGTTCTTTTATTTGATTTTATGTCTGTCCGACACAAATATTGAAGCTGTAATATCACTAGAAAAGCATCTAAAATCATGTTACTGTACAATAAATAAGAATAAAAGTATATTGAATCATATTAAAATATGTATGTAAAATTGAATGTGAATATTGATAAATTCAACATAAATTAGTTTATTTTCTACTATCATAAAATAATTTTAATACTTGAATTTGTTATTTAACCTTTGAAAATCATTTTATTTTATAATGTTTTAGAACAAACCACATTCACAAATAAAGAGTCTGATGTACTGTAAAGATCGTCAAATTGTAAACACTTACTTTTACAAGTATGTATGTACATGTATTTGTAAATTTAGATGACTTTTTTCTGTACTATATTAAAAACTAAACTTTATTTGTTTGCAAGCTTAAAATATATTCTTACTGAACATATACTATTAGAAATTCATTTACAAATAAAATACAGAACTGGGACTGGTTATTTGTAGTTTAACCTAGTAACAAGAAAATTTGGAGACTTAAGTCATTTTTTGACTTAAGTCGCCTCTTCTGGAATAAATTACCGACGTAAAATGAGGCATACCTGTATATGTAGATGTTATATATCTTGGCCATTTGTTTAGTGATTGACAACTTCAAGGATTTTGTAGAATGTTCCTATTTTTCAATTTCTAGTTTGATAAACTCATCATTCAGATTTTGTTTGCAAAGTGTTCAGACTTATTTTGAATTTTATGTAAGCCCAAATCTAATTTCTTACTTGATAATTACTTTAAAACTGGGGTTCCCAAATAAATTCATATTGACCTTTGAAGGTGATGGAATTATCTAGGGATCCAATAAATACCTTGGGAGATCAAAAAGACATTGATAAATTTTCCACCTGATAATGTCTAAGCAATTGCTGATCAAACATCTCTTTCTCAATAATGATGCCAACAAATTCAATAAAAACATATATTAATTTAGATTTAATGTCTTCATTATAACCTATTTATGAAGTTTTTATTCTCCTTCTCCTCATTATTATTATTACTACTACTACTACTATTACTACTAATATAATTATTATTACTACTATTACAATTATTATAATTATTTTTAATATTATTGCTACAATTATTATTATTACTACACTTATTGTTACTATCATTATTATTACTTCAACAATTATTATTGATACTACTATAATTATCATTACTACAATTATGATTATATTATTACTATTAGAATTATTATTGTTATTATTATTACTGTGACATTATTATTCTTGTTATTGCTACTACAGTTACTATTATTACTATAATTTTTATTATTACTGCTACAATTATTATCATTACTGCAATTGTTATTACTACTACAATTAATAATAATTGCAGTAATAATAATAATAATTATTCCTACTATTACAATTATTATTACTACTACAATTATTATTATTATTATTATTGCTATTACTATTATTATTGGTTGTTACTAATAATATTATTACTATTATTACTACTACTACTATTATTATTATTATTCAAGTAAACACATTTATTATAGGAAATGAAATAGAATTTGAAAATGAAATGAAGAGACATAGTGCTAAAATGAATCTTGTTGAGGAACAATAATGAAGAAAAAGAGAATGGAATTTCTACCCAAAAATAGAAACATAACTATTTTTAGTATTTTTCTTGTATATGCCTGTGGGTTGATGAGTCATTAATGTTCTCACAGAGTGACTAGTGATCAAAAATATTTGGGAACCCTTGCTTGAAAACAATCATATTTTAATTTCTCCTGTCACTTGCTCATATTGGATGTGATTATTCTTAGTGGAGTAGATTGAAACAAATATGTTTTTGTAATTTTTTTTCTTATTTAACTTCTTGTGGTGAGATTAAATGCCTAGATATGACAGGCCTTATAGAATTCAAACAAAAATATTGAACAAGTTTCAGAGTTTCATCTTTGATCTCTTGCACAAAAGCTAACAAATCATTCATGTGCTATCATCAACATTTAATCATCCTACAAAATTAATAGATTTTTTGTAGGCTAAGGAAGTTAGATGAAACAAGTAAATAATATAATAATCAGTTTTTTTTTTAGGTTTATTCATTGAATAAGTTTAATTATTACTTTCATTTTAAAATATTTTGTGAAAATATGGTGTTCTGGTGGTACATGCATTCACAGTGCTAGAATTGATGCACTAATTGTATTGTTTATTTTTTTCTTACTTTGAATAATTGAATATTTTTATTTTAAAGCATATTTATCAAAATTTTACTTATAGACAGTTGATATTTTTGAGCTATATGTGTTTCCATCTACAGATTTGATTGTTTGATTGACTGACTGTGTATTAAAAATCGTGTATATATATATATATATATATATACACGATTTTGTGTGTGTGTGTTTCTTATTAATATATTACTATAATGTTATTTTTAGTGAGTACAAAAGTTTGAGTTGTTACTTCTATTTTTTTCTTAAATAATGAAATTAATAACAGGTGGCCTTGATCGAGAGGTTCTAATAAATAAAAAATTCTACCTTTTAATAGGAGTTCGATCTGTATTCCTTCTTCCATCAGGGAAACCACTTCATTAGTCATTGTGGAAGGGAGTGTGAAAAAAGAAGAGTAATCAGAAAGATAGTAAATAGTGTGAGAAATAAAAACTCTTATCATAGAACTTACACTAACATCTTGCCGACTCAGCTGTAAATTGGTGAAATCTCATCACCAGCCTAGTGCTGTACTTAAATTCATAAAGTCAAGGTGTCATAGTAAGGAGTTCATTTGAATAGTTGCCATTAAAGTATTTATAGAAAAGTCACAGGGAGGTAATTTTACAGCAGTGGGAAAGTGACTGAAGCAAATTTGCCAGATCAGGACCATTAAATTGCTGATTCTTTTTTGGATTTTATCAAGAATCTGTATATATATATATGTATATATAGCAGGAGCACCAGATCATAAATTTGCCACTACCAGTTTAGCAATGGAGACCAGACTGGCAAAGCAAGGTTTAAATTACTTATTTAAGGAATTCGCATCTCTCATTGAGAACATTTATGAATGTATATCTGCTAACTTCAGTTTCATACCCAAAACATTAATCATATTAAATTTTTAAAAATTTTTAACATAAAATTCGACATTATTTTTTATTGCTATAAACTTTATTTTTATTTTGTACACACATTTAGTTGCTTTCCCATGTTTTTATTTTTATAAAGAATTAAATTGATAACAACCTGTCCAGACTAAGAAGTCCTATTAAAGAAAAAAAAGCAACTTAAACATGTGTACCCAGGAAAAATAATGTTTATAATTATAAGAAAAAATAATGTAAAATTAAAGAATCCATTCAATATATATATATATATATATATATATATATATATATATATATACATACACACAAGTGGGCACATAACATAAAAAAAGATGGCAAAATATTTATATCAATATTCTGTCTGAAATGACTGCAACATATATATAAAGACCAAAAATGTGGCAAGAGCTTTTATAACTGGTAATAAAGTTTAAGAACTGGTAGTAAAGAGAATAAATAGCTGACTTGCTATTCTCTCTCTCTCCATGAGTGTGACAAGAGGAATATACACAAATAAATACACAATGGTCTTTATTATAATTGAGAGGATATATATATATATATATATATATATATATAATATTTAGGCAGAATATTTTCATTTAAGCATGTTAAATTATGTTAAGATAAAATTCATCAAGGCATGTGGTATGTTCACGCAGATTTTTAACAATCACTAACATAACAAAATGCAGATTTTATTGCAGTTACAAGATGTTGTCTTTGTAATTTACCCCTGAAGAAGATTTTAGAAAAGGTCTAAAGTACTTGGATAAGAAAAAATTATGACTCCATTCTTGATTAATTACATCTTATGATGAGGAAACTGATTAAACTATTGGAAAGGATCAGTATAAAAATAAGTACATGCAGTATATATATATATATATATATATATATACTTTTAAGGATTTCGTTCTTGAAATAATAAATTTACCAGATAAATATTTCAGACAAGAGTAGATATTTTAAAGCAAACATTTTGCAGAAAATACAATAATCGTAGTATATGATAAAATAATGATCATAAAACTTCCTGAATTATAACCGTCTTAGCTAGAAATTAAAGCTGTTAGTAGCTCAAGCTCTCTTCTGAATCTCCTAGAAATAAAATGTCCATATTGATACAAAGATAAACGAATAAGAGAAAATTTCCTGGTTACTCAGGATTGTGTGGTTGGTTGTTTGTATTTGAGTTGATTGTATTCTAGATATCACAAGTGACATTAGCCATTATTCAGGCAATAGAGATTACAAATTACAAATAAAGCTGCTACTGTGACATTTTGACTAGAAAATTGTTTTTAAGCAAAATTTTAGAAATGCCTCATTCAAATCTGTATTCAATCTGTTAAAGAAATACATTGAGTAATAACTTATATTTAAATCTATCAGGCAAAACATAAAAATATTTATTTCAGGTTTATTTAAATAAATTACTGTGTAGTTTAAATACACACTGTTTCAATGAGTAAATATCATAATTTCTTTTAGAAGATTTTATAGTTTAGTACATTCCTTTAGTTTAAAAAATATTAAATAATCAACAGCAATATTCTAATTATGAAGCGAATCCAAGTAATCAGTGTATAATTTTAGAAATTAGAATTACATAATCTAATTTCATTTAGTCAAGCAACAAACATGATCAGGTATTTTATCTCAATATCCTATTCGAAAAATTATCAGTTGTAATTCTAAGATAAATTAATAAATTTTTAGGTAACTGTACAAAATAAGCATTATAACAGAACTGAAATTGGCCACACTGTTATGACTAACCAGTATATTTACTATTGCTTTTTGGTTTGGATCACATCTATAAAAGAAGCCCCTTTTGCATAAAGATAATTGATAGGATAAGGAACAAATATGAAATATTTAAGGCTTTAACATGTTCTGTTTTTACCTGACAAGATAAATACATGTGAGGTCTGCTTACCAATGAAAAATGAGTTTGATCATCACTAATTGCTCATATTGGTGGACTTAGATCAGACTAATCTAAACTTAGAGGATTGATTTCAGTATTATAGTGAGCATTTCATCTTGTAGACTAATGATTAGTGCAGTAGATTTACTCTTCATTGATGATCTTGTGTCAGCCTAGTTGCTAAAGTAGGGATTTTACTTTTACTGATGACCTTTGCTTAAATTGAGCTAAGCATAGTGACCATTATGTTTAAATTATTTCTTTTTTAATGTTATCTAGAAAAATAACATTGTAAACTTATTGGTTAAAATGAAACTAAATTAATTGAAGATACATGTTAATGGAAAATCCACACAATATTCATTTAATAATAAATAGAAAAAACAAAAGTAATTTTGTGGATTCCAATTAAAAGGAATGCAACACAAGTGTAAATATGCAAAAAAATAGAACAAATAATGCATCAACAATGATTGGAAACTTCTTAAGTATTCCTAAAGTGCTGCATATGGCTTTGAAATCTGGTGATTTATTCCTGTCTTGCCTAAGTAGCCAAAAATCAGAATTTTATTTAACTGCCTTTTTGAGAGGGCTGAGAATTTATTGGTGCCTCCTCATATTACTGATGATGATGCTGTTGATGTTGATGGAGATGAAGGTAAAGTTCAAGAACAGGAACAAATGAAGAATGTCTACACATAAATTCAACGTTACAGTATGACTTGTTATATCACAGCAAACTCAGAAACACTAGCTAATTTCAAAACAATGAAAAGGACTCCTGCCAAAAAGATGTATAATCTTGATATGATCAAACATGAACAATCATAACTTTCGGCAAATAATTTTTGATATCACTTGGTGTCAAGTGTATCACTTGGTTAGGCAGAAGTCTCGACAAAGCTGTACAGGAATGGTCAATGAAGACAGATTAAAAATAGTTTATTTATGTCTGTTTGTTCAATATTAGAGTGAACAAATATTACCTGATTTAAGGATTATTTTTTTAGAAAAGAATTAACTTTTCCTTCATCTTTTCAGGTCTAGTTTTAACTGCTAAGGACAGGATTAAAATATTAAAAAAAGGAGAGAAGGAAAACTTTTGAAGAATTTTTTCTCAGAATTGTAATGTAAAATCATGATTTTTATTAAAATCTGATACATTTTTGACTTAGTGGTATAAATAGGAAAGATGTACTTGCTTAAATTTGGTTCAGTGGTTCAGAGAAATCTGGTAATATGAGTTCAATGTTTAATTTTTAGAAAAACCTTTAAGTATAAATGAATTTAAAATATTATAGAAACACAGAGTGAAAAAAAATTGAATTAGGTAAGAATGAGTAAGTCAATATCTACTTCATTACAAACCAGGCAAAAACTACTAATGTTAATTGCCTTTCATGTACTCACAAATACATTGTTAATTTGAGCAGAGAATTTTGTTAATAAATAATACTGAAGAGGTGCACAATAATAAAAGAAGTAAGACTGTTTCTATTTCTTTTTTATTTAACATAAAATTCTACATTTACTTTCATACTAATGAGAATATAAGACATAAGACAAGCATATTACCAATTGTATATAACATATAACTATTGAACCATTGGGAATAACTCATTTTTCTCTCTTATTGCAAAACAGTACAAGGATTAATTATATTCACTACAGGTCAGCTTTACTGGCATACAATATTGAGCAATTCATTATCTTTCAGTTGTATTTTCTTTCTGCTTGTTTTTTCTTGATCTTTCTATTATTATATTTGATAATGTATTGTAAAAGATTCACAAGGCTGTGACATGTTATTATGCCTTGTTTGTCAATAGACATGTATATATTGCCAACATTGAGGTTGTAGCAAAGTGCTACCAAACATCAAGTGTTTTAAAAGCTCAAAATAAGTTTGGTCAGTGCATAAGCATAACATTTTCGTTTGTGATAAATGACATATAGGAGAAAGAAAATTGAGTTTAAAATAAAAGAGAGACTATTTCTCATGCTTTATAAAATTCATATCTGAATAATATATTTACTTTTTTGAGATATTATTCTTGCAGTTATTAAAATGAATTCAAGGGAGGCTTTTTTAAGAACACTTAATTTTTTGCAGTGCTAAGAATTATTCATTTTTATTTCAGTAAAGTTATATCAACAAAACATCATAATATTAAAATTTACAAATAAGGATTTTTTTTTGCAAAATAGAACTCTTTTTATCTTATTTCAAGAGCCTTGGAACAGATATTCTTATTGACAAGAGAGATTTCTTTTCTCATGATATAAAATAATGAAAATACAACTCACACAATGTATTTAACCTTTTGTTTGACAGAATATTTAATTACAATTACAAGCAGATTTCCACATGTTTTTGGAAACTTTACCTAATTCAAAATTATTTTATGTTTCTGGAAACTTTACCTAATTCAAAATTATATATATATATATATAAAGTACCATCAATCTTCTTCTAAGATCATTTTCAGAGATGTAGTTTGTGGTAACAAAATATAAGCACAAGATGCAAATAAATTGGTATGGATTGAAACTTTACTAATCTAAGACCATATTGTAATCTAAGTAGGCAGGGTTTTAGTTGTAAGAATCCTGATCTGGACTGTCATTTAGCTGAAACACTTATCTGAAACAAAGCAATGTCACTGCAAAGTGAAAAAAGAAGCCTCTGACAAAAGTTATGGCTGCTTTATCATGTCCCACAATGCCTCAGTCAATCTAAAATATCTTATTCTAAGCTACTAAATGGCATAGCTTTATACCACAAGCATTCAAACCCATCATAAGCTGCCAAATTGAATCATATCTACTCAAAAACTTAATGAAATATTGTTTTAGTTGCAATTTTAGACATTAATTCATAATAAGCCTGTGTCTTGAATTTTGTGATATGTGTCCCTTCATTCCTCTATAATTTGGATATCATATCACACTACCATCTAAGCAACTAGTTCCATAAATCTTACAGATATCAATATCTCATCTTGTTTTAGTCTGTTCCTATGTACAATAAGGTTCAATGTTAAATTACGAGTGTCTTGACATTCTATAGATTGATTGATAAAAAAATGAAACCTATAGAAACTGTATCCAATGTTAAGTTTGAAATCTCAAAATTTGATCCTTCACAAGTTTTACTGAAACTTGTAAGCATAAAAAACCATTCAATTATTTGATATTTTATGATTCATAATGTTACTTGTTCTTAATTTTATGACTGATAATGTAATTTGTTTTTTATATATTTTCAGTCATTGCTCACAGACATCTTTTTCTTTCTTCAAAAATTATTTCTTTGAAAGATTCTTTTGTATTTAAATAAAGAAATGTATAACATTTTTTTTCTATTTTTCCTGGAATTGTCAAAAATTTAAAATTTACATGGTAACTACAAAATAAAAAAGTTTGGTAAGGCATTTTTTTAAAAATATTCCTCAAAATGAATTGTACAACTGAAGAAATATTTTTTTTATTCCATGATGATAGAATTATTGTCATGATAGCTGGAATGTTCAGAAAACTGCAATCAACATAAAAAAGTATTTCTTTGGGTTATTTTTCAATGGCAACATTTTTCTAAATATACCATTTCATATTTGATGAATGACTGTAAAATCATTATAATTATTAAAAACATCATTAATAAAATTATCAATATTATCATTGATATCATTATTAGTCTCTGAAATAAATATTTTCAATGAAATATTAGTACATGAATTATTAAAATATTTAACATAAAATAATTAGTAGTGTGTAAACTGCAATTTTAAAATAATTTTATTATTTGTAGTACAATTTACAGTAATCACAGTAGTTGTTATAAGGTTAAATATTAGTTCAATCATCATTGTTTTATAGCTTTTTCTCTTGTTTCCATCATTTGAAGGATTCATATTAAAACTATTAACAATGAAATCATTATCATTGGAAGCCATATTTTTATTATTAATGACTGCTAATGTTATAAATAATTCTAAGATAAGAATTATTACATATTAGAAATTTGTATAATTTGAAAAGAAAATGAAAATATTCTTGAACTCATTACTAGTAAATTTTGTTAAAAGTCCTATTGTAATTTTTTAATAGTATTTTAAAACATCTTGACTATTGACATTATTCAACTTGCAAATGAAATGAAAAAGTTTTGTTGGAAAAAAAATGACAGTGTTTGTAAATGATTTTAGCTAAATATTTAATGGTGTTGAATAAAATGTTGGAGGCACCACATATCTAACATTCAGAGGTAAGGGTTTTGTTCTGAAATGAACTAGGAAACCATAAAAAAATTATTAAAAAGAAAGCAATATCAAGAAAGATTAAAAGGGTTTTGTTCTGAAATGAACTATGAAACCGCAAAAGAAATTATTAAAATTTCCAAGACAAAACAATATCAAAGATTAAAATAAGCAGTATTCTTTGATTTATAAAAATCTAATTCCCTCTTTTCTGATTCATATTTATAAATAAACAAAATGGTGCCTGTATACTTAAAAATTATATACAACTTATATCTAGGTTTTTTCCATAAATGCACTTTTTCAAATGACTTTCTATCTATTCAGCTGACAATTTTTTTAAATACAAATAATTTTTAAAGAATTAAATGGATTTCACTTCTAAACTGTCATTTTAATTACTTCAAAAGTTATTTTTGGCAGACACCCATGTTTGAAATAAATGCTTCATTTTTCATTTTAAATAATGTATATTGCATTTATTGGCCTGCATATTTGAGAAAACTTAGAAAAGAAAATAGTATGTTTCAAACATGTGTCCTCCTTTGTGGAGAAACCAGTGTTTGATCTGCCACAGATCATGTCACAGCCCAGCAAAGTTCTATTTTTACCATGTTTGAAATGAAAAATGGGGAAACTATTTCAGACACAGGGATACACCAAGAATAACATTTAAAGTAGTAAAAACACAAAATGAATATCTATTAAAAATTAAATGTAATTTTATTAATGCACAAAATGAACTTAGAAAATCACATCTGAAAAATTTCAGAATTTTTCATATAATATATTTACAACTATAAAATCTATACTATTGCTAAATATTATATACACAATATAATTAAGCAACATCAATCATTATGCATGCAAATATATAAGAATAAACTGATAAAATTCAGATTTACATGAACATTAACATACATATATATTTGTGAATATATATATATATATATATATATATATAAAATGACAAAACCATAAAAATGAAGATATTCCTCAAAATTTCATCTAATTAATATAAAATATTAAATAGATTAAAATAGAGAGCTCAATGAATATTATCCAGAGTAATATGAAATCTTGAGAGCAAAACCCAACACATAATTAAAATAATTAAAAGATAAACATAATTATGTGTTGAAATTTCCTCTCAATTTTTTACATATATATATATATATATATATATATATTTACTTAAAGGGACAAAATATGACAAAGTGTAAAAAGTTTTTGTGAAATATGTTTCCTCATTTAGCATATTGCTGGACAAAATTCATGTTTATGCTAATGTAACTGCACATTTGTATAAAGGAATGGGATGCTGAAAAATTTTAAAACTTCAAAAATATTTAATACATCTTTTGGACATATAATCTAGCCAGTTTGTTTTTAGATTTTTTTTGTTTTGCTTGTTTCCATCATGTCTGTTAGCAAATATCTGTGATAATAAATCTACCAAGAGGGATGGAAATACAAACAAAAAGAATCTAAATCAAACCAGCAAGATTATAGACCTAAAACATATATTAGGTTAAAAAATTGTATTTATAATTCTCAGCAACCCTTTCCTTAAACCTTTTCCTTAATGTGTAGTCACATTAATGTAATCATAAATTTCATTTGATGAAGACCTTAAGGATGAAACACATCACATAAAACTTTTCAACTTTGTCATTCTTTCACTTAAAACTCTTCTTGATATATAAAAAAAATTATATATCATTTTCTCAATTATATATATATATATTTTCATTTGTAAACATGTTATTACGCAATCATGATTCCTACCTTCCAGTGTTTTCAGGTGATTTAAATTGCCTGAAGACACCGGAGGTTAGAAATCATGGTCGCATAATAACTCACTTACAAATGAAAAATATTCAAAAGCTCTACAATATAATTGTATTAAACACTTTTTAATAGAACTGTGTTCCGGTCTAATTTAATTATGATCAAAAACTAAATAATTAAATAATTATATATATATATATATATAATATTCAGATGTAAATAAATGTACCTGTATAGACAATATTAATAAAAGAAATGGCAAGAAAAAACCTTTCATGCCAACATGCTTTGTTCCTTGAGAAATGTTATCAAGGCAGGTGTATGGATTTTATGTAAGAACCTGTATGTATAGATCTGAAAAAGCATAACATTATTTTTCCTTATGTTACTGTTTTATTACAGGTTTTAAATAAAATTTCACTTGCATGAATAACGTTCCTCACAAAATAAAACATGTTGGCATAAAAGGTTTATCTCTTGTCAATTCTTTTATTGATATATATTTATTTTTAAGTAAATCTTTTTAAAAATATTAATTATCAAATAGTATATATGTGTGATGAAAGTAGAATAATATCTGAACAAAAATGGAGATAAGACAAAGTAGAAAACATTTTTGGCCATGTGTTTCAACCCACAGAGTAGGTATCTTTGGATTTGAGAGACAAATATTTACTCGCACATATTCTAGCCAGAAGATATCTACTCAAGAGACATAAAGCATGGCTAAAAAGTTTTCCAATTTGTGTTATTATTTCCAATAGAATATTATAAACTTTTATTCAAGCAAGTTTTAATAAAGACAAAAGAAAGATTATGGCTATTATAATTTTTATTGAGATTTTGTTGACAGATTAGTTTCTCTAGAATGTTTATGCCTGCAAAAACAACAGCAACATGTCAAAAGGACAGTTATTCCCTTGACACTGCTATTAATGTATACACTTTTGACTCCTTCAGAAATGTTTATTTACAAGACTATAAAAATATATGAACTGAGTAGAATGAAATATCTAATATTTACCTTTTATAAATATTTGATTTACCATTTCTTAAAGAAATAAATCTGAAAAGAGATTTTTTATTAAAAAAATTATAGAAAATTATCAAAATATGTGAGAGGAAGATATGCTTTCAATCTATTTTAGTGAATTTATGTGAATGAAAGAAATGTCCAGAAAATCCATAAATTTATGAATAAAAAATTCTTTACATATTTATTTCCTTATAAAATGTTAAATAATAAATATTTCATTATAATTGGTTCACATATTTTTATAATCTTGTAAATATAAAAATAAATAATCTTTTTTTTTTTTTTTTTTTTTATAAGCGTTTCACCCCGAGCAAGGCATGTCACTGCCACTACTGTGCAGGGGGCTACGTAGAGTGGAGAAAGGCTGATTAAATATAGGAAATGACAGAGGGTGGGTGATAGGCGGGTAAGGATACCGAGAATGAGGGTTGGGTAGATGAGAGTGTTGTGAGAATAGTTGGGAGTTAGTGTGATAGGAGGTGTCTATTGACCCTACATTTAAACACCTGGAGATTGTAACTGTCGGGAAAGCAGACTTGTGGAAGGGAATTCCACAGGCGGGAAGCGCGAGAAAAGAAGCTGTTGGAGTAGAATTTACGGTTACATCTTATTTGTTTAACTGTAAAAGGGTGGGACCTAGTTGCTAATCTAGTATCTCGTGTAAATTCGTGCCTATCTAATATATAAATAGTGTTTAATAACTTTGTTGCCAATTCTTAAAAATAAAGAAAATGTATACATTCCCTTTCATGTGTTTTGCTTTTATTAAAATTATAATTCTCACTGTTTAAAACAATAAACTTTTCTGGGGGAGTCAAAAGTGATTACAGTAATAGCAGTGTCAAGGGAATAATTGTTTTTTTACACATCATTTTTTGCAGATACAGAGATTAAACATTGCTGTTTCTCTGTCTTGATGTTGAATGTGTAAAGGAACTTTCTGCAGTTAATGTTATTTCTTGATAAGGTTCTGAGATTTCAGTTATCTTTAGTCATTATCATAGAAAGAAAAAAATTAGATGAACGTCAAGGTGCATCTGATAATAAGAATTTGAATTTGGAGTTGTAAATGTTTGTGTTACTCCATGAACTTGATGTTATTTATCAACTGAAGATTTTGAAACTAAAAATTCAGGTGATGACACAAAAATTGAAACATTAAAATTCAACATCATACAATAGAAACATGTTACAACAAGGAGTTTAAATTTCAAGAAAGTCTGAATCCAGCAAAAATTCAAAACTTTAAAATTTAAAACTTTAAAACTAATTGCAGACACTTTGAACACCAAGAGCTTGTAACTAATCCACTAATAAGAAAATATATTTAACAGACAAAACCTATCCTTTACTTTATCAATAGATAATGTCTAAATTAACATTTAGAGTTTATTTACACCCGACATTCATATATATATATATATATATATATATATATATATATATATATATATATATATATATATATATTGATATTGATCACTGTAATTAAAAAGACTGCTTACATAAAAAACATTATCTTCTATAAATAACCTGGTTGGATACTTTTTAGTGAAATGTACCAATATTATATATAATATAATATAATGTATATACAATGCATGTCTATATCTATGCATTTTAGATAAAATTCCACTTGTCATTTTATATCATCAAATATATTTAAGATATGTATACATTTAAACTTTCTTGAGATTAAATTCAAAAGCAAAATGATGAGTTTTCTTACATCTAATATTTTAAAAGCACAATTTTAAAGCATATTTAAAGTTTTTCAAGTTGTTAATGTTTTTAAATCTTTTGCTCTTTGAAAAAGTAATGAGTTCACTTAAAAATAATGACTGATGACTGAATTTTCACTTTAGTTTGAAAATTTTCACTTTGAATTTTATCAAATAACCATAATAATAATAATAATAATAATAATAATAATCATTGATTATTACTAATACTATTTATTGTAGTAAATATTTTACTTACAAACATTTTTATAAATTTTAAATAAAGAAATGAGCATTATATAGAAAAAAAATTAGAATATTCACACAATGTATGCAAAGTAGAAATTCATGATATATAAATTTCAAGCCCTGTTCTTCATCCAGTGATGTAGAAGAAATTAACCATCCATTTTTACAGATGATGCGTTACTGAAAGAAACTGGGTAATTGCCAATGGAACTTTACATATACTGTTTTTATTTTGCAATGAATACTCAATCCTTCTTGTACTTACTGACTCAATTACATGAGGTAAGATTTAAAAGAAATTGTCTTTTTGTTGTCAATTCAACTCACTGAAATTAAATTATTCAACAACAATTAAAAAAATTAAATTAATCAACAACAGTTTTTCTTGCTGTTAGTTTTCAAATTCATATTTAAGAAGAAACACACTACTTTTCTTTTATAGTACAAAATTAAAAATGTTTTTTAACAAGTATGAAACCTGATTATTCAATTTCTATATTTGATTTCTAAGATTGAATTTTATTATGTTAATTAATATTTTTCACCCAATGTCTTCATTAGCATTTATGAATACGTGTAGTTGTTCCTGATATTGACTGCATACTTTTATAGTTATTGCATTATCATGATTAATTCCTGATTTTTCAGGATAATCATTATTATTAGCCAAACAATAATGGTTGATATAAATATGTAGTATTAATGTATATATAAAATTAATGCAGAGAATTTTGTTACTTAGCTGAGTAGTGTTGTTTCAGTCTATGTTTTTACTGCTGTCTTCTAATTTTTTTTCATTTATATGACCTTTGGCATAATTTGATATCTTTATGTGTGAGTGATTCATTTTGCCTGATGAATGTTGTTTTTGAGTAGTGTAAGACTTGCAGGTGGTTAACTGCTTTTTATTGTGTTAACCTCTTTTAAGTTTGCTCTAGTTTATGCCTGTTTAATTGCTTTATACTGGGTTGACCTCTTTTTACCATTTTGAGTTGACCTCTTTTTTACTGTGTTGGGTTAATTTTTTTTACCATGTCAGTATATATGCCTGTTTAGAATTTTTTAGGTTGTGATCAAGTGCTTGTCTTCCTGTGTGTATGTATGTCTGTTGTTTTTGTATTATTTGTGGGTTTGATGTATGATTTCTTTTTTTGTTTGGTGATTGTTGTGTTATTTGTTATTGGAAAAAGAAAAGGAACAACCAAATAACACAGCAAGATATCAAATTATATCAAACATCATATAAATATGAAAAAAATTGGGAAACAGCAGCAGAAAAACAAAAAACTTGAAGAGTGAAGACATTGCAATAAAGCCTTCACAAAACTTTGAAGCGGCCATAACTGAAATAACACTGCCCAGCTAAATGACAAACTTCTCCACATTAATTTAATTAATGCTCTATTCTTATATTGATATCGAGCACTTTATAGCAAAAAATCTATATGCCTTTCTACCAGTAAACTACTTAAAATAAAAAACAGAGATTTTAGTACTAAGTATATTACAATTTAACATATATAGATAAAGAGATAGATATTCATGTCAAAACATTAAGCTCCTGCAATATGATTATATATGACACTGACTCTCATAAAAACCATTACCTATAAAATTGTAGTGCCATGTTTTGCTAATGTTAAAACATTTTAGGATTACCATATACTATATACTAAAACATTCATTTAAAAATAAAAATAATTTTGAATAATAGAACTTAGAAAATATTTAATTTAGAAATAAGTTCATAAAAAGTATATTTCGTTTATTTTGCAAAGAAGAAAGAGGATGTTCTAAATTGTGAACAGTCATTCAATTAAAATGAAATAGTGAGTAAACAAATAATGAAAAGTTCAAATATTTGTTAAAATCTTTTGACTATATTTTTTTTAAATCTCAATAAATATTCTAATAAAACTAGATATTTTGATTTTTTAACTTTTTATGTTAGAAATAGAGTTTTTCTTAAATATTGTTTTCTGGTCCTAATTTTCTGCTTGATTTTATTTATTGATTTGTATTTTATAAGAATTCAAAAAGTGACTTTTATGAATTTATATAAATAATTTTTCTTCTTGACAATCTTTTCCAATATCAAAATAATTAACTGCCTTAACTGTTAATGCATTCAACAACTTTATGCTGACCCAATCATATCCAGGTATTGTATCATTCTCTCTCCCTTTGCTTCTTCAGACGAAAATATACATGCTGACATACACAAAAATTAAACTGAGTGTATTTTGTATTTTAACAAATTATGCATAATTTGATTTAAAATATATAGTTCAGTTATCCATGTCAAAACATGTAGACATCTTGAGAAGGAATATATGTGTGTGCATGTGTGTGTGTGTGTGTGTGTGTGCGTGTGTGTGTGTGTGTGTGAGAAAAAGAGAGGTTATAAAAATATATATTCTATCAATAAATCCATAATTAGTTTGAAGATGTTCCTTCTCAATGAAATAGGTCACTAAGAACTTTTTCCATTTTACCATTCACCCCCCACACCCACCCACCCACACACACACACACACACACACACACATATTTATTAAAAAGAATTATATATCTGTTCCTCACGAATTCATGCTACATGAAGTTTCATACTCATTGCAATTATCAGGCACAAATTTGAAACTTCAAGTGACATTTAGCAGTGAGGAGCAAATATATAATCATTTTTAATATGAATTTATTATTTTCATTGAGTACTGTTTTATTATTACCAACAATCACTGTGCAATCATATATATATATGTATATATGTATATATGTGTGTGTGAATTACTTCAAACATTATTTTTAGTATTTATTTAGTATATATATATATATATACACACAAGGATAATATATATACACACAAGGATATTATGAACATATATATTCCCACATGGACATATGAATATAAGTAAACATTCTCATATATACAAGAACACACACACACATACACACATATATATAGCTGCCTATTCATGTGTGTGAGTGGAATTGCACATCTGAGTATGTGTGGGTATTTGAATGTTTTTCATTTAGACCTGGGTTTAATATTTGCCATCAATTCCATTTTGACATTCATGAATTAGATGAGAAAATGCTGTTGAGTTTTCATACAGCATTTGAGTTTTAGGGATTCAGTATTAAAACTTTGGCCCTTACTAAATTTTTTCTCATTATACTTACAAATATATCTCTTGTTTTGTGATGTTCTTTTAGATGTTATTAATGTTTTCCATAATTTTTGTAGCCACCGTCCTTTTATCCTGATGACAGCTACAATTTACTGTTTGCATATTTGGTGCCATTGTAACTAACAATGATTAAAAATATTCTACTGTTATACTGACATTGTGTTATTTTTTGAAGAAGTTACATTTGTTTGCAATATTAAATTATATAAAATAATCCATGTGCTCATTAAAGTTTGTTCTTTTCTGTATAACTTTCTCTTACAGATAATGTTTTTTTTATAAAACAGAAGACAATTCTAACATTATAGATGATTTAATTTTTTATCATTAACTGTGTGGATTGACTTGGGTTTAAAAATAATGCATATAAATACAAATATTGAAATAATCACCTGAAATGTTTGCTAGATATTTCAGTAAAAATATATTGCTTATAACTGAACCTTGTTGAGTAGCCTCAACAAAGAACACAAAAATGTATGTAAATTATACAAGTATACCTTGGGTTATGTCTTTTGAAGTTAAGTTGTTTTTGATTATGCATCATTTATCAAAAATATATAGAAAAATAGAAATCAAGTTTAAGTCATTTTATTTTATTTACATCTGCTCACCACAAATATTGAAGTCATAATATCATTAGAAAAGCATTAAAAGCACATAAAATCATGTTCTTCTTTTATGTGCCCTGTTCCTTCAGGATGTAGGTGATCATGGCTCCCTATGTTTCTCTATCCCTGGTGGCTCTGAGCACGCCTTCTCCTTTTACATCATGCAATCCTCGTTCCATCATCCACCTGATTAGGTCCTTCAAATATGTTATCCATTGCTTTCCCCTGTCTCTTTTTCCTTCTATCTGGCCTGTTAGTATCATATTCTCCAAGCCCTCCTTCCTCATTGCATGTCCCAGAAACTTCAGCTGTCTCTTCTTGATGATCAGTATTAATTTCCTTTTTGTGTCCATCATTTCCAAGACCTTATCTTTGCTCACATGCTCGATCCATGATATTTCAGCACCCTTTTGTAGAACCACATTTCAGTTGCTTGAAGTTTTTCCTTCATCTTTGATGATATTGACCCACATTCACTGCCGTATTGAAGGACGGACAGCACGTAGCAATCTAGTACTCTCTTCCTTGTTTCTTGCGAAATTGTCCTGTTTTTTTAATACTTTACTCAACTTCTGGAATGCTTCCTTCACCATGCCAATTTGCCTTCGGATCTCTGTGTTGCACTTTCCGTCTTCTGTTATAACACTTCCCAATTTTTGTATCTGCTTGATTCTAGTATCCCCGACCTGTATTTAGCATACTGGGTTGCTCTTTTTAATGATGACCATGCATTCGGTTTTCATGCAGTTTATTTTTAGTCCTTTTCTTACTTTCTTTAGCTACTTTCTGTAGGAGGTTTTGTAATTTCCTTTCTGTGTCTGCTATCAGCACTGTATCATCTGCGTACCTTAGGTTGTTTAAATTGTGGCCTCCGATTACAAATCCAGGCATATCTTCTAGGGTCCTCAAAATATTCTTGCTGTACAAGTTGAACAGATCCGGTGAAAAGACACATCCTTGTCTTACACCCCTTTCTATCTATGTATAACTACTCAATTCATTACCTGTACGTATGCAAGCAGTTTGCTGCCAGTAAAGATTCTTTATTACTCTCAAGTCTTTTCCAAATATGTCCAGGCTGCTGAGCATCTCCATCAGTTCTTTGTGGCATATTTTGTCAAACACCTTCACATAATCAATAAAGCACAGGTATAAGTTCTTCTTCACTTTCGAAGAGCATCCTAATCATAAATATGGCATTCCTTGTTCCTGTGTCTTTAACAAAACCACACTGTTCTTGTTCTATCTCTGGCCTGATTTTGCTTCTCACTCTATTCATCAGGATTTGGATGATCAGTTTTGATATATGGTTCATTAAACTGATGGTTCTGTGGAGTTCACACCTGTTTGCCTCCGATTACGAATCCAGGCACATCTTCTAGGTTCCTGGCTTCTTAGGTAATGCTACGTTTGCAAGTATGCACATACATATATTTGTAAATTTAGACTACTTTTTTTCTGTACTATATTAAAAACTAAAATTTATTTGTTTGTAAGCTTAAAATAGTTTCTTATTGACCATATTTTATTAAAAAGGCATTTATAAATAAAATACAGAACTGGGAATAGTTATTTGTGACAAGTAAATTTAGAAACGAGTAAATTTGAAAACAAGTAAATTTGACTTGAGTCATTTTTCAACCTGTTGCCTCTTCTGGAACAAGTTACCAATGTAATTTGCCAACCAAGCCTATAAAACTTAATCTGTTCTGCTATTCAACCCATATCTGGTGGGAGAAGAGATAGATTATTACCTTTTCCAAGGCTATTTGCACATAAGTAAATGTAATGAATTCAACTGGAAATCGGCTCTCTGATTTTTTTATTCCAAGGTGATATAAAACACATAACAAAATATAATTTACTATATATATTATCAATAAATCCATAATTAGTCTGAAAATGTTCCTTCTCAATAAAATAGGTCAATAAGAACTTTTAGTGACATATGCATGAGATAAAGCAGAAACACTGTTCAAGGCTGGAAATATAAAACAATAGAAAAAAGAATGTAGCTTGTGACCCACTATAATGAGCACTTGAAATGTTCTTTTAAGTTATGCACATGTTATCCTTTAGCTGTCATGTCTTCTAATGGGATTTGGGCAAAATAAACGTGACCAGATTTGGTGGCAAATTATGACTTGCTGCTGTTGATTCATGACCTGCATCTACCCTATTCTTCACATCTGGCCTCCAGTAACTACTGGCTTTTTGCAAATCTTAAAAGAATGCTTCAAGGAAAGAGATTTGGCTCCAGTGAAGAAGTAATATTGGAAATGGAGGTGTATTTTTAGGCCAAAAATAAACTGTTCTACAAAAGCATCAAATTGTTAAAGAAGCATTGAAATCAGTGAAGGAGACTATGTTGATAAATAAAGTAGAATTTTGCCTAAAAGTTGCCATTTGATTTGTTAGGCTCGGGATTTATTGAGTGATGTCTTAGGAAAATAAATGCAGCTTGTGATCCACAGAATATAATTTACATTAAATTATTTTGGTCAGAAGCAAATAATGCAGGAACACTGTTCAAGGCTGGAAATATAAAACAATGGGAAAAAGAATGCAGCTTGTGACCCACTAAAATCATCTTCTTTGAAAGGAATGAATTATAAGCTGACAAATATTTGGTTTTTGGCATCAGAAACAATGACATATAAAAAGAAAATGAGGGTAACCATATCAAAGTCAAACAATGGGAAAAACCAGAATGTGATGATGCTAAGATGCAACTGGCCAAAGGAAATAATTGGCAGGTGTGTTACCAAGAGATTATGTAATTAGGTGAAGCTTGAAAGATCTGGGTTATATAAGACAGGGTTTTCCTCGGTCAAAAAAAGATAAAGTCAGAGGGCTCAAAGAGAATACAAGGAAGACAACTCCAGCCCGTCACTCCCTTGTATGTGTGTATGTATGCACTTTCCTCTGATTAACCTCTACACACAACCATAACTGACAAAAAATAAAAGTATAATTGTATATTTTTATACCGATGTCTGTCCATTCTTTGTCAGCAATGACAATTGTCAAACCTGGTTTCCAGGTTATACAACACCAAACTAAATGGAACCTAAAATTTAAAAATCTGCTGAAGTGCATATAACATCTCTTTAAAACATTTAGCACATTGTAGATGACTATTTTCAACAAGAAAAATGTTAATCTTGCCAATGCAAGTTGAATTTGAATTTCTTGGTTGCATAGCCATATCCTTCTATGGCAACACCTAAAACAATCTACTGCAATTTCAAATCTATAACACTAATATATAAAACAATTTTGAGGGGATTCCCTTTACAGTAAAAGGGGAAGTAGTACTGAGAAATTATGCAGAGTGTTAACCTTTAGAGTTAGAGTTAACCTTTAGAGTCTCTGAATTGAGTGTTCATTTGAGAGATATGCAGCCCAGGTTATATTACATTCTAAGGAAAAATATGAGAAAAACTAGAAGAAATGCAAGATGACCTGGATATTAACATTTCTGACAATAATAGTGACAAACTGACTGATTCAGATGAAGATAATGATGTTGAAACATATGTGTCAGATCCTGAGTGAACAAACAATATCTATGATGTCAGTTTACCAGCATTTTTGAAACTTAAAAAAAATAAATATTCATTATCAAATGAGACCAAGCAAGTCAACTATTTATTTTTGTTTTTCTTTCTTATAATTCACCTATTTTATGTGAACGCAAGGCTATATGTGTGTGTGTGTGTGTGTGTGTGTGTGTGTGTGTGTGTGTGTGTGTGTGTGCTAATGGGTTAAGAATTCTAAAGAAAGCTCCAACTGTGAACACAAACTCCACCAACTCCAAACATAACGTTACCTTTTTCTCAATTACAGAAGATAACTGATATTGTAAACTCCCATTAGAATTAAATTTTAAACAAGGAATAAGTATAAAATTTGAGAATTATCTAAGCATGACGAGTCTTGGTTAAAATTACCTAATGCGAAACAATGTAATTTCCCAGAGTAGTATTCAGAAGTTTAATGTATTTGAACACATTGTTTATCTATTTCCTGTGGATCACAGGATATTTCAAACATCTCATGGAGTTCCTCTACTAAGAAATAAAGAACTTAGTTTTTTAAAACATTTTCTCTTTCTTTGACAAAGAAATTTCATGCTTTCTCTTCATTATAGTTTTGAGCAGAAACTCAGAAAAAATGATTCGTTCATATGAAGATGAATCTTTCTGATACCAGTCAACAGCTCCTTGTGAATGTTAGACATTGTTTCTTTTTACTTGTAAAGACAAAAAAGATAAGAATACTAGTATTAGAGTCAGGAAACAATAACCTCATTCAGTTTCTGAATAAATTAGTAAAACTAATCTTTTTCTGATATAAAAAGACAAGGGAGGGCAGAGGCATGTGTCAATTAATTGCTCATTATGAGAGAGATTACATATGATCACAAAAATTTATACCTTTTATAATTGTAACATATGACTAATATATTAACTTTATGATGATGTTATAATTAGCATGTATTTTTTCATGGAATTTGGAACTTTATTTATATAACCTTCAGTTTTCTATCTGGCCTGCATCGTTGATATACATTTAATAGTAGAAAAAATTCAAAGCATGTTAAAAAGATTAATAAAAGTCAGGACTCCAAATTTAGTCTTCAGTCTACTCTTTGTTCTTCTCCATCATGCTATTGTGGTTTTGAATGAGGGCATGCATAACAACCTTGTAGAAGCTTCTTGACTGCTTTCTTAGCCATGTTCATGTTGCTTCTTTAATCTCATCATCATTGAAGAACTGTTGTCTTTTGTTGGATTCCTCATTGGCCCAAACAAATAACAGCCTGAAGAATGTTTTGATTGTCATAAAGAGTAACAGACCATGAGGTGAAGCATGAATGCCAAAATCAAGAAAGTATGAAAATTTAAATATCTGGGAAGGGTTTTAGCAGAAAACATAAAATTTGACATTAAAACCTGAAGAAAAACTGAAATAGTTAAAGTTGACTTGCTAAGTCTTAAGGAAACTGAAAAATTTTGTTAAAAACAAAGAGTGTCGAACTGTTATGCAATTTGTACAGAAGAATGCTGAGAATATCATGGACTAAACATATGAGTAACAACAAAACTTTGAGAAAAATCAAAACTAGAAGAACACTTAAACCTAGAATCAGAAAGAAAAAATGTCTAGGACACATAATGATGAAAGAAAGCTTGGAGAGTTTGACACTAACAGGACAAGTGGGATAGAGGAAAACACTGGTTAGCTTGCCTAATATGGCAAAATAGAGATTGGGATAGATGGTGAAAAACCTACAAATGAATAGAATTTGTGGAGTGGTATGATCACCACGTCCTGAAGGGACACAGCACAAAAAAAGAAGAAGAATTAGGGCAAGTTTTTATAGCCATGCTCATTAAATGTTTCTGATCTTTAAGATACTGTGAGATCTTGTATTGTTATGATGCAAAAGTGCATCATTTAAGTTGGCTCTCTGTGCAGGGCCCAGAAGTTTTTCCCGCCTGAATCTATCCTGCACATATACAAATCTACCATCCGCCCATGTATTGAATACTGCTGCCATATCTGGTTGGGTGCCCCTGCTACTCTCCTTGGGCTTCTTGACAAAATACAAAGGAGAATCTGTAACGTAGTTGATACTGACTTGGCAGACTGGCTGCAACCACTCTCTCACTGGCGTGATGTGGCTTCCCTGTGCCTCTTCTACAAGTACTTTCATAGCTTCTGCTCTGATGAACTTAGATCACTGGTACTGCTTAAGCACGAATTTGCATGAGATACTAGATTAGCAACTCGGTCCCACCCTTTTACAGTTAAACAGATAAGATGTAACCATAATTTCTACTCCAACAGTTTCTCACGCTTCCCGCCTGTGGAATTCCCTTCCACAAGTCTGTTTTCCCGACAGCTACAATCTCCAGGTGTTTAAATGTAGGGTCAATAGACACCTCCTATCACACTAACTTCCAATTATTCTCAGAACACTCTCATCTACCCAACCCTCATTCTCGGTATCCTTACCCACCTATCACCCACCCTCTGACATTTCCTATATTTAACCATCCTTCCTCCATTCTATGTAGCCCCCTGCACAGTAGTGGCAGTGAAATGCCTTGCTTATAAAAAAAAAAAAATGTGTCCCTAGGTGAAGAAACCTTTCTTTAAGTTTTGACAATATGCATATATAAGAGCCAGAATTAATTGTGAATCTGTTCCCTATAAACTTTAAAAGTATATGTCTATGCTAACCTCCAGATGTTTTTCTTTCAGATTCAGTCTTGATAGTGCTAATACATTGATCTTGTCAGGCTCTTTGTTTCATAGTAAGAAGAACTCAGATCTCATCTTCTGTAAGTAACCTACTTAGGAAGGTACTATCCATATTCTTACCCATTGACTCTTCAGAAAACCTGTCAGAAATTGGGTAAAGTTTTGCATAAATCTTTGAATAGGCAAGAGACTGCAGGAACTCTCATGTGAATATTTCACAGAATTTTGTAATAGTGATTCTTCAGTCAGTCATAATGAAAGTGTGTTTTGGCTTTATCTGCAGTCATAGCAGCAACTGACCAGTCACTGTGAGACTTGTCACTAAAACCAGTTTCTCCTTTCACTTGAGGACTGCCATTATATCCACTGACCACCCTATTACTGTGCTTACATTTAATGCAGCCTTCCCATAAACATTCTTTAACCTTCTGTTTGCAAAATCATAAATTCTATAACAGCTCTTTGCTTGAAACATGAGACCTGAGGGGCAACTATTTTCAAAAGATAAAGAAACCATAACTATACAAATTAACTTCTAGACACTTTATTTTTAACACCAAAAAAAGAAAAAGAAAAAGAAAAAGAACTTAAGAATTCTGACTGCATTATGTTCTTGAGTATAGTGTAATTTTTTATGATCAGTTTTTACACACAAAAAAAATAAAGAGTCACACTATACATAGGTAATTTGTTTGAAGAGATTAAAAATCATGCATTTTCTGTGACCAGTTGTACTATGCATCAGTAAATTTTTCTAGAGGAGCTAGAGTTCACCAAATATCTTACATAAATAAAGAATTAACAGTCTTCTTTTTCTTTTTCCTAATTTGCATTCATCTTCATTTGTATATGTTTATATCTCTGAGGCATTGCTTTTCAAAAGTGCCACTTTTGCCTGATACATACAGTGGCTTGCAAAGTTATATGATTTTCCAAGTAATATGATTTTAAGAATCAGTGTGAAATTTTTAAAATGTAATTTTTATCTCAAAGGAAAGTGTGATGGATCAGTATCTAAATTTTTGTGTCAAATATTTTACAGTAAGTAGTTTTTCACAAAGTAAAGATCATTTATATGCTATAGAAACATATCCAGGATGTTGCTTTGTACTTCAATATTTGACTATGGTAAGCCTATTTGCTCAGAAGTTGGGGTCACATTATACATGAGCTATATGAAAAAATCTCTTTTACAATTAAAAAAAAAATCGGGTACTATACATGAGTAATACTTTTAAAATTGAATTAGAACAGATATTGCTGTGAGGCTGCACTTTTAGAATATCTACTTATTTTTCAGGAGCAGGAAACAAGAGAAAAGAGAAGAAAGGCAAACAGTTTTAGCAAAGAGAAAGACAAAATATATGAGTAGTTTTAGCAAAAACTAAGAGAGAAAGAGAGAATAGAAGACAAATGAAAGAAGAAAGAAAAAGAGGAAAAAAAGAATCTTTATATCATTCCAAGATAGACAACCAGACAGAAGAAGAAAAGAAAAGATAAAGTGAAAGAAAGATGAAGTTATATTGATTTTAGTTCTGCAAACAAAAGAGGAAAAAAAGGAATAAAAGTAAAAAGTGCATAGAATAAAGAAAATGAAAAGTTTCCCTTAAAAGTCAAGAAGAACTAAGCACACTCAGCAAAGAGAAAGAAAGGAACAGACAAAAAAATAGACAAGGTAACTAATTGGGTTCACTTGACCTACAATGACCTCAAGAATGATTAATGGAGTAAGTACCTAGTGAAAACTTGATGTATTTAGACCAAGATCAAATTTAGGTAATGGGTACCATTATTTATTTCATAATTACAACCCTCTTGATACTCCCATATCAGAAATATTTTCTAGAATTTTAGGGTAAAAAAGTTATATATTTAACATAAATTGTTATTATAATTATTCTATTACTATAAGTGAATCTTATTTGAAATTATTTTGTACAGGAATCTGCAAAAATAATTCTCCTGTTTGACTCATTTCATAAGAAGTTTACTTTGATTGTTGTTATCATTATCATACAGTGATTCTGATAGCTTTTTAATTTAATGAGTCCTGGGACCCACAGATTTAATTTGAATGGGTTCCAAGGAAAGTCTGAGTTTCCAGCACATTACATTTTAGTTAGCAGCCAGTCCCACATTAGGTTTGCCTCAGAGGTGGAATGGTCTGGTTCGCTTGAGATCCCATTACTCACAATCAATCTGGCAAAGGAGATGACAAATGTTCAAGTTCAATTGCCATGGCTTTCACAAGTGCTAGCTCACAGAAATTCCATTTAACCACGGTTGAATTCTGCATAGAAAGCAAAACACAAGCCAACTCATGGCCACAGCACATACATGCTGCCTGTGTATTTACATGGGCTAGGCCGCAATTGAACTGCAATTGAATCTGTCCTCCTTCAATTGCAACTGAGCCTAGACCTCAATGTTACAGCCTGCACTGTTCTTGCCAGATGCTGATGACTTTCCTGTTTGCTCAGTTCCTGCCAACTAACATCAACTTCTAAGCCTGAGGCGTTCATGCCAGATGGTGATAACATTCCTGCTGACCAAAAACAACTTTCCTGTCTGAGCAATCTACAAACTGTCACCAAGATCTTCCCCAAAATAATCAATTAAATCAAATTTGATTTTTAATTGATGAGAAAATTAACCAAGTCAATCACTATGAAACATTTAGCACAACAATGAAACTTAATCAAAACCATGGGAAGTATGTTGGGAAATATCAAATGATGCCAATATGTTTGTGGTCTATTCTGAGCAGATTAATGCAAAGAGTATTTGTCAATGATTACTTGTAATCTATTGTGTACACACTTTTTTGCTTTACACCTTTCCATTTGGCTAGTGCCTCTTCAAAGGGAAACTGATCTTTTGGGTCCCAGGTTGCCACTAAGAAGCTGCTCTTAATGTTCCAACAAGAGCCTGTTCTGGTGATGGATGAGGGTGAGGTTCTAAGCAGAGAACCCTCATCTCACAGTCAGCTGTATGTACAGCCAAGGTGGGCTGCCAGTTGAGCAAGTATGCTGAGGTTAGGGAAGTCTTTTAGGTAACATTTTGTTACCAATGCCCAAATTTTTCACATACTGTATCTGTGGTAGTGTTGTCATCTGACAACTTTCTTCAGCAGGTCTGTAATTTGCTTTTAGGCCATTTAAATTTGGGTCTTTGCTGAAATCATGGAACACTTCAATGAAGTATGCTAGCAAGCTATCACTTGTTCTATGCATAGCCTGAAGATCATTGTAATATGATATCCTTTGGATGGAATGCAGCTCTTTGTAAGTGAGCATTGGATCTTCTGGGAGTTACTGTATGTGTTTTTATTTTGGCTGTTCATTTGGGACTAGCATGGAAGTAATAAAACAGGTAAGTCAGTTTGTGCTGATGTCCTTTAAGATCTGCAATTGACTCTGCTATTTGAGATGTGCACAAGGCCAGGGAGTGAGCAACTCAGTGCACATTCACCATGTAGGGGTTGAACCTAAGCAGTATATCTGTGCAGCCTTTGTTTCTCCCAGTCATTATGGCAGCTCCATCACATCCCATGATCATCACTTTTGTTAATAAGATTTCTAGTTTTAATATGACTTCCTAGATAAATTTTCAAATTCCTACATCTGTTGTATCAACATGCTTATTATTTGCAACAAAATGAGTGCTCGGTTTAGATGTCACAGGCTCAATAATTTGGACATATACAACAAGGTGTTTGTGGTTGGTTATGCCTGTAGATTCATATACGAGCACAGTAACAAATGGGGACTTAGTTATCATTGTTTTTAGAGCTGCCTCTACAGTGTCTGCCATACTAGATAGCGATTTCTCACCTACATATTGTAATTTGTATGCTACTGCTTTTTGATGTAGAAATAGAAGAACTGGGACTCCAATCTCTGTCAGAAAGTTGTGTACAGACTCAAACTTTGACAGGAATACTCCCTCTTTGGCCATCCAGTGAGTGGTTTTTAAAAGTTCCAGCACTGCTTTATCCTGCTGACTGTTAAATTTCACCTTACTTAGTTCTAAGTCTTTTTGTTGAACAGGAATATTAAGGCTGGAATAATGTGCTTTGCATAAAACATGGCCAGTGGGGATGGAATGTTGAAGTTAGTGCATTTATTTGATCTATTAATTCAGCCCAATAAATTATAATTATATACACTGTTCTTCAAAATAATCAAAGAGAGTTTGATCTACATTAAATTAATTTATGAAACTGACCTCTCCTCTAAAAATTAAATCCGATAGTTTTTAAATATTTATTTGTTAATCAGATAATTTTGTGCTAAATCGATAATATTCTGAAGAATTTTTTATTTACAAAACTTTAAGAGTCCTATCCTTTTGCAAAAATTAAATTTAAACATTTTTTTTTATAAAGCTATTATGTTTTATATTAAAAATAGTTCTTAAAATTACTTCAAAAACTTTTAAGCATAAGGCACTATTTCACAACACAATGAAACTACTTTTTCACTATTTCATTTGAACACGGACAACACAATGAAACTAGTATTTTATCAGGTTTGAGAGGAAGGACAAAATAATTCTCAGCAAATCTGAGAAGATGATAAAATAAAAGCTAATGATGTGAGTAAGTGCCTTATCTTGCTTTTCTTTCTCCAACCTTAACATAAATGGCCTTTATCTCTTGATGTATAGCTTTTAAAGTAACCTAAAAAATTCAACAGGTTTTTTTATTTTTCTTTATGTATATATATGAATAAACGTCTATTATGTTTAATCAAGAGCCATTTTAAACATCATATTTTAGCTTTAATTTTTGGTGTAAGTAAAGACAAATATTGTCCAACATTTAAATATTTTTATTATGAGTATAAGTATTGTTGTATTAGTGATAAGACAATAATACTCACACATACACATGGTAAAAAGAACCTTCAGCTATTGGAGGATATCTACATTAAAACAAAGCAATCAACACTCAATAAAATCCCATTTCAAATTAGTCACAACACATTGCATTTAGATGTATGATTCTGTTGTTATCATTTCGGTTTTTCACGTGATATGAGGTTATAGAATAGCATTACTAATTTACAACCTGCTTCTGCTATTCAGTGACTGTCATCATCATATAGTAATGTTTTATGTCAACATAAGAAAATATCATTTTTGATGGTGAATATTTTTATGCTAAAGTCCCTACAATTCCTCTGAAGTTGTTTCATGTGAGCTGAAAGCTTAGGACAGAAGTAATGAAAAATTTCCCAATTTTTTTTTTTTTTTTTTTTTTTTTTAATCATTTCACCTCGAGCAAGGTGGTAACACCACTGATGTGCAGGGAGCTACATAAGAGTGAAAAGATTGGAAAAGAGAAAGCTGGAAACCACATCCTAGACAGGGAACAAGGGATAAGCCTCTTCGCCTGTTCAATAGACATGGGTGGAGTATGAACCGGGCGATAGTTTGATCTATCTCTCAATTTGGAAAAATGAAAAAGAGAAGAGTGAAAAAGATTGGAAGAGAGAAAGCCGGAAACCACATCCTAGACAGGGGACAAAGGATGAGCCTCTTTGCCTGTTTCAATGAAAGCGTGGGTGGAGTATGAACGAGCGATAGTTTAGTCTATCTACTCCAATTGGAAAAAATAAAAAAAGAAGAGTGAAAAAGATTGGAAGAGAGAAAGCTGAAACCACATCCTAGACAGAAACAAGGGATGAGCCTCTTTGCCTGTTCAATAGACGTGGGTGGGTATGAACCGGGCGATAGTTTAGTCTATCTACTCCAATTGGAAAAAATAAAAAGAAGAAGTGAAAAGATTGGAGAGAAAGCGGAAACCACATCCTAGACAGGAAGCAAGGGATGAGCCTCTTTGCCTGTTCAATAGACGTGGGTGGAGTATAGACCGGGCGATAGTTTAGTCTATCTACTCCAATTGGAAAAAAAATAAAAAAGAGAAGAGTGAAAAGATTGGAGAAAGCCCGGAAACCACATCCTAGACAGGAAACAAGGGATGAGCCTCTTTGCCTGTTCAATAGACGTGGGTGGAGTATGAGACCGGGCGATAGTTTAGTCTATCTACTCCAATTGGAAAAAAATAAAAAAGAAGAGTGAAAAGATTGGAAGAGAAAGCCGGAAACCACATCCTAGACAGGAAACAAGGGATGAGCCTCTTTGCCTGTTCAATAGACGTGGGTGGAGTATGAACCGGGCGATAGTTTAGTCTATCTACTCCAATTGGAAAAAATAAAAAAGAGAAGAGTGAAAAGATTGGAAGAGAAAGCCGAGAGCACATCTAGACAGGAAACAAGGGATGAGCCTCTTTGCCTGTTCAATAGACGTGGGTGGAGTATGAACCGGGCGATAGTTTAGTCTATCTACTCCAATTGGAAAAAATAAAAAAAGAGAAGAGTGAAAAAAGATTGGAAGAAAAGCCGGAAACCACATCCTAGACAGGAAACAAAGGGATGAGCCTCTTTGCCTGTTCAATAGACGTGGGTGGGTATGAACCGAAGCGTGGTTTGGTCTATCTACTCCAATTGGAAAAATGAAAAAAGAGAAGAGTGAAAAGATTGGAAGAGAAGCCGGAAACCACATCCTAGACAGGGGACAAGGGATGAGCCTCTTTGCCTGTTCAATAGACATGGGTGGAGTATGAGCCGGGCGATAGTTTAGTCTATCTTCTCAATTGGAAAAATGAAAAAGAGAAGAGTGAAAAGATTGGAAGAGAGAAAGCCGGAAACTACATCCTAGACAGGGGACAAAGGATGAGCCTCTTTGCCTGTTCAATAGACATGGGTGGAGTATGAACCGGGCGATAGTTTAGTCTATCTACTCCAATTGGAAAAATGAAAAAGAGAAGAGTGAAAAAGATTGGAAGAGAGAAAGCCGGAAACCACATCCTAGACAGGGGACAAGGGATGAGCCTCTTTGCCTGTTCAATAGACGTGGGTAGAGCTATGAACTGGGCGATAGTTTAGTCTATCTACTCCAATTGGAAAAAAGTGAACAGTGAAAAGATTGGAAGAGAGAAAGCCTGAAACCACATCCTAGACAGGGAACAAGGGATGAGCCTCTTTGCCTGTTCAATAGACATGGGTGGAGTATGAACTGGGCGATAGTTTAGTCTATCTACTCCAATTGGAAAAAATAAAAAAGAGAAGAGTGAAAAGATTGGAAGAGAGAAAGCTGGAAACCACATCCTAGACAGGGAACAAGGGATGAGCCTCTTCGCCTGTTCAATAGATGTGGGTGATAGTTTAGTCTATCTACTCCAACAATTTTTTGTTTTTATTTTCACCAGAAATTAAAGCTAAAATACCATGTTTAGAATGGCATATATATATATATATATATACATACACGTACATATATATATATATATATATATATATATATATACAAGATAACCAGAAAAGTTCTGTCCGTTTTTGAATGAAAAAAAGACCACGCTTCACAGAAGTAATCACCATTGGCATCAAGCACCTGCCAACATGTCTCCAGCTGTTCAATGCCTTTGCAGTAGAACTCGGGGGGTTTTGACACAATGAAGTTCGTGAGGGCTTTGCTCAAGTCTGTTTCATTGGTGAAGGATTTCCTATGAAGATGATTATCCGGGGAGTGGAAAATGTGGTAATCGGATGACGCAAGGTCAGGTGAATAAGGTGGATGGCACAAAGTTTCCCACCCAAGTTGCTGTATAGTATCCCTAACCACTCATGTAATATGCGGCCTGGTGTTGTCATGGAGGAAAAGCACACCTTTGCGATTCACCAGTGCTGACTCCTACTGGCACAATGCCTGTTGCACATGTTTCAATTGCTGCAAGTATAGGTCTCCAGTGACCGTTTGGCACGTTGGTAGCAGTTCATAATGAACTACTTGATGATCTGTCCACCAGACACAAAGCATAATTTTGTGTGGGTCCATTGGCATTCTTGCAGTGTGAGGGACAGCATTCTGAGGAGATAACCAATGTCAGGGATGCTTTGAAGTATTGTACAGAACCCACTTTTCATCACTGGTAAGCACTTGATTGAATAAGGATGTAGTACGGTGGCGAGACAGCAGTGATACGCAGGCTGCCACTCGTTGTCCCTTGTGGACCTCCAACAACGTTTGCGGAACCCACTCGCTTGGTTTCTACGTCTTACCCAGGCAGCGCAGGTGAAGTCTGTTTCATCGGAAACATTGAACTGTCTTGCAAGTTCACCACACATTAGACTACTGTTATCTTCAATGGCCACCTTCAGAACTCCATCATTCAAGACCTGTGGTCATCCACTGCGAGGCTCATCATGGAGAGACAAATTTTTGAAACCAATGCCTTGCAGTATGTTCACCTACAGCACTACCTCCAAATGCTTGACATATGCAGTGACTTGATGCAGCTGCTAATAAGCCCACTTTTAAGTCATAAAGCAAACAGTCCTGAATGAGATCTCAAGACACTTCCATCCTTCTCACAGCTGTCCGTCTTATAACTGATGGCCGGGCTTGATGCGCATGTTTTTTATAACGTCTGATGTTCCTACTTCCGGCTGTCCAAATTTGAAAACAATTACTACACGCATTTCGTATATATTTCAACTTCATTCAGTGACTAATCAAAAATGGACAGAACTTTTTGGTTACCTTGTATGAACATATGTATATATATCTTTCATTGAATCATTTATTGTAACATTTTTTGCTGGAGAAACTCAATAAAAGATTGATTTAATCATCATTGTCAGCCATATTCAATAAAAGATGCTTAAAAAAAAAGTTTGCTGCCTAAATATACATTAATATATATCCATATACACACAGCTTTTCAGTATATATATATATATATATATATATATATATATATACACACTTGATTTCTAGTCATATTTGAACTTCAAAGGATGTAAATGCAATATCACTTGTAATTTTTTGTCTTCTTAATTTCTGTTCTTTTATTGTTCTTACTCCTTAATAATAGTTTTGCTTTTTCTTAAATTCTTTCACACTTATATTTAACAAAAAATAGAACTTAATGACAACTTTGAGTGTTTAAATAATCAAATTTGTCATTTTGATTTTTGAGTAAGGTTAGTTTTTCTCATGAATGGAATATAAATAATTGCCCTGAGTTTCAGCTTAGGTTACAACACTTTTCACTAACATTGTTGCAGTCAGTGAAGAGTTTATTTACTTTAGAACAAACAAGGAAATCAATCAAATCTTTCCATATTATTTTTGACAATTCTCACTCATGATATGTCAAATCATCACTATCAAGGCATTGTTTAAAACAAAATCACTCCATTGGTTTTAAATAAATAAAAAATGATCTAAACTTGATAAAGACCAATAGTCACTTAAAAATGCTACATATAATGCTTGATTTTATGCAAACAGCTCATTATGAGACAACATTTTAGGACTGCAACAAAAAGAACATAACACAATTTCTAAATAGATATTGAATCATGTTGCTGATAATATAACAATATACTGTAGATAATACCATGAACTAAAATTATAATAAATTAAATATACTGAATATGTAAAGATATTACTTTATTATATGTGGTATAAGATTGATACAGAAGCAAAAAAGACATTTTTTAACACAAGTATCAGTTTGTATTACAATTATTAACATTAGTACAATTATTAGAATGATCATTTGATGTGTGAGCATCAAAAGACAATTGAATGTCTCAAGATAAGATTAAAGTCAGTTTTCTTGTGGCATCAAATTAGTGTGAGATGATTTATTACTGATGTGGATGCAGATAAAGGAACCCTAAATGTGAGAAGATCAGCTTAGTAGTGGATGCATATACACAGAAAAGATTTACAAACTTTTTCTCCAAGTATTATTTTATATATTGAAAGTAGGCATCTCTTGCTTCACATCTGCAAACATGATGCATCCCTTGCAGAAGACATAACCTGGAGCTACTTTACCTAGAATGACTTTGGAAGTTTATTTTTACTAATTGTTTACCCAGTACAAGGCACAAGAGCTACTCAAAGTAGAGGGTTACCAAATAGGGTTGTTTTATGAAAAGGAGCACAGATTATAAGGTAAAAGAACAGCTAACCCAAGAATTGAAGATGTTATGATGTAATGAGCAGGAAAGCATCCTCTTGGGAATCTGCTCCACAGTGTATCAGTTCTAGGCAATCTATCTAAATGAAACTTCCTTCTTACAAAGGGAAGGGGGAGGATTTATCCCAGCGTATATAGCACTGCGAATTTTGGCTATGAAGATCTGAACTGGTTGAACTAAGGAATGTAGCTCATCTGAATATTTGCCATAAAAACGTTATAGAATGGTGATAGACTTGCAATGTTTTGTCTGGGAGGAAGTGGTGAAAAAGGGTAAAAATAATTAATCACCCACATGGCTGAGTAAACACTTTTGAACTTTGTCAAAGCTGAAAAATGAAGATTGGACAGGCCCAGATATGGCAGTATTACTTCATTTTTGGTCGTATCTGACTCTTGTAAATATAGAAATGGCAGAAAGAGTCAGACACTTTCTGAAGTGGTACAAGGAACTGACCACTTTTCCAGCAACTTTAGTGAGAGATCATATATATGATTTCTACTTGAGGTCTGGAGTGAAACTGAGTCTTAGTAGATGTTCAAAACAAGGAACTTCCTTGAGATCACAATCACATATGATAAACACAAAAAGATTACTAGCTTGGTTTTGTTTATCTTGTTCTGGTTTTAAATATTACAAGCAATTGTTTTCTCCCATTGAGCTTTTAAAGCTAGATTAGAGGAGAAATCAGCTTGCAGGCTCTGGTCATTTAGATTTTTGAAGGTACACCAATACACTGTTGCATCATCTGAAAAGATATTTACTAATGACCTGAAAGTGTTCTTAAGCTGAATGTCAATATAAAAAAAGAGGTAGAAACTTTATTAAAGTTTATAAGGAGTGGGTCAGAAAGAATTTAGCCCTGAAAATTTATAAGCTATGATGGTAGAAAGATCTGTCGTGAAAATTTATGAAAGTTTCAAAGGAGTGGGGCAGAAGGAATTTACACTGAAAACTTTCTAATTTGCCCAGAAAATAACCAGTTTTTGTGCTGAAAATGTACATTTCATTTGCCCTGTAGAGAGGAATTGTTGCCTCCTCTAGACCCACTGCCAACAATAACATATTTACAAGAAGTAGTTCTGAGGGCATAATGTTTTTTTAAAAACTAAAATCAAAAACAGTTTTTAATTAGGCTAACATAACAGTATAATAAAAAAATATTGTGCTTATAATGAAGTTGCTCACTTGTATTTAGGGTTGCATAGCAGATCAACAATAATTTTGCAAAATAGAAAAGTTCTTAATTGACTTGCTTTGAAAAATGATTCTTTTTTCTTGATCAACAGAAGATAATCTTCTCTATACTTAAATGCATTCAAAGATCCTTTTGCAATGATTAGCATTTCAAAAGCATTTATACAAATTGTTCTTACTTCATCATCAGCTGAAGATAATTATCACAGATGATTATTTTGTTCTGCATAAATTTATAAGATATCCAGAATATATTAGCCTTTAAAGTAACAAAGATTCATTCTTTTTCATGTCTGAGATGCATTTAGCCCAAGAAAACATGAGTTGCTGAAATAAATGAATCCCCTGCAGATAGAAAAATAAACCCAGATCTAAAATTGGCAATGCATTGCTAAACTGAGAAATTCTGCATTAATTGAAGCATATTACAAAACAAGCACTGATTAACTACAGAAATTTGATTCTCTGGCAATGGAACATGATCATTTTAAAAAAAAGACACCTTATGTGAAGTTGGGATAAATCATAGGAAAGATTCTGATGAATACTTTGAGTTGAATTTACTAAGAAATCTTAGTAAAAGGGAAAAGAAACAGTGAAAGGAAAGAATAAAACAAAAGAAGAGAAAAAGGAAGAGAAAACAAAGAGAAAGAAAATAGAAAGAAAAAAAGAAATTAAAAAAAGGAAAAGAATAGAAAAATAGAAAGAAGAAAGATAAACGCAGTGAAAGAATAAAAAGAAAAAACAAAAAAATAAAAAATAAAAAGAATAGAAATAAAGAAGAGAAAGAATAAAAGAGGTGAAAGAATAAAAAGTAAAAGAGAAAGAATAAAAAGAACAGAAAGAAACAGAAAAGAAAGAAAAAAGAAAAGAAAGAATAAGAAGAGAAAAATAGCAAAAAGAGAAAAATAAAAAATAAAAACAAAAAGGAAAAGAGAAAGAATTGAAAGAGAAACAAACAGAAGAAAAATAATAATAAAAAGAAGAGAAAGTATGAAAAAAGAAAAGAGAACGAGAAAGAAGAAAGGAAGAATAAAAAGAATAGTAAATAAAAGAAGAGAAAGAATAAAAAGAAGAGAAAGTATAAAAAGTGGAGAAAGGCTACAATGAAAAAGAAAAGAAAAGAAAAAGAAAAAGAGAAAATGAAAAGAAGAGAAAGGATAAAAAAAAAAGAGAAATAGTAAAAAGAAGAGAAAGGATAGAAGAAAAAGAATAAAAGAAAGATTAAAAAGAAAAAGAGAAAGAATAAAAAGAAGAGAAAGGATAAAAACAGGAGAAAGAATAAAAAGAAAAAGAGAAAGAAAAAAGAAGTAAAAGGATGAAAAGACAAAGAAGAGATAGAATAAAAAGAAAAGACAGAAAGAAAAAGAAGAGTAAGAATAAAAAGAGGAGACAAATAAAAGAAAAAGAGGAAGAATAAAAAAAACTAAAGAAATGAAATAACAATGAAAACAAAATAATGATAATATGGGAAGAAGCAAAAAAGAGTTTTCCAAACTTTTATTGACTTTGAGACTTTCTACTATTTGCCTTGTCATTTCAGGAAACTAACAATCCACAATTTCCTGTCCCTTGTAGCTCTTAGTAACTATTTTTTATTTTTACAATCTAAAAATATTCTCCAGCTTTAAAATACACTGCAAAGGGTTGATAAGCCATCAATGAATATTAAATAACTGTAGCAAACTAAATTAAGCAAACTAAACTAAGTTTAAAAAGAACTGCTTGATTATTTTCTGCTAGAAAGAAAACTACAAGACCTTCTGTATTGAATTTAACATGTCAAAATCAGTCAAGTACAAAAGTTTAAATATGTGGGTAGTGTTTTGACAGTTGACAAAAATGTAACATGAAAATCTGAATGGGGTGCTGGAACAGCAAAGAATGTCTTTTCAGAAGTATTAAGAAATAGGATTATTTCATTAAAAGCAAAGAAGAGTGCTGAACTTTTATTTTTTTAATAATTTCACCCCAAGCAAGGCAGTTGTGCAGGGAGTTAGATAGGGGGAAAGTGATGAGAAAGAGGGGTAGGTTATAGGGTTATCAGGAGCAGGGTAATAGAAGGATGAAAATACTGGTGTGATTGGGATGTAGTGGATGGAGAAAAGAGTTTGAGAGAAAGGAAGCGAGTTAGTGAGATAGGAGATGACTATTGACCTTACATTTAAATTCTTAGAGATTGTAGCTGTTGGAGAAGCAAGTGTATGGAAGGGAATTCCACAGGCGGAAAGTGCAAGAAAAGAAACTGTTAGAGTAGAAATTGTGGCTACATTTTATCGGTCTCACTTTAAAAGGGTGAGAGCTAGTTACTAGTCTAGTAGCTTGAGTCAATTCATATATAAGGGGCACCAATGAGCTAAGTTTATTGGAGCAGAAGCCATGAAAATATTTGTACAAGAGGCACAGTGAAGCCACATCATGCTGGTGAGAGAGTGATTGCAGCCAAACTGCCAAGTTGGTATCGATCACATTACAGATTCTCCATTGGATTTTGTCAAGAACCTCAAGGTGAATAGCAGGGGCACTTGGCCAGATGTGGCAGCAGTATTCAATACATATGTAGAAGATAGATTTATATACATACCAGATAGATTCAGATGATAAAAACTTCCTGGCCCTGCACATTGAACTGACCTTCTTAGCAGCGGATTTAGCTATGGATTCAATATAGTCATTCCAGTTGAAGTCTGCTGAGAGTGTTAGGCCAAGGAAGCACAGTGTTTGGCTCTCAGGGAGGATTATCTGATCCATGCTAATGGCAGGGTAGGTGCGATTGTTTTTGATGGTTAATAGATAGCAGCTTCATTTTGGAAGCATTAAAATTTACAAATCAGTTCTTACCCCAGTCCACCACAGATTGGAGGTTCTTTTCAAGCTTTGTCAGCCTCAGCAGATTTTTGATCAAGGTCAGAGTAAATGGTGGTGTCGTCAGCGTATTTGTCTACTTGGGAACTGATTACATCAGAGAGATTGTTAATGAAGATCAGGAAAAGCGTAGGACCTAGAATAGAGCCTTGAGGAACACCTGCATTTGTATGATAGTATCGGGGGGTATGTCTGTTCAATAGTACCCTCATTGTGCAGTTTGAAATGACTGGATTAGATCAAACAATTATCAAGTTATACCATAGCTCCACAGTTTGTATAGAAGGCCACTATGCTGTCAAATGCTTTGGAAATATCCAAGGCAACAGTTTGAGCTTTGCCATTCTCATCAAGAGCCTGGTATATATACTCAGTGATGGTCATTAGCACATCAGTAGTAAAAGCAGAAACCATGCTGTTTGTCTGAGAAGTGTCTGTGAGCTGTGAGATGCTGAACCACCTCATCGTCGATAGTAGCTTTGAACATTATGCCAAAAATTGGTAGGAGGCTGATAGGGTGGTAATTAGTGGGGTTCGAGAGTTCTCCAGTATTCTTAAATATAGGAACGACAGAGGAAGACTTCTAACAGGCAAGAAAGCAGGAAAGCAGGAAGCAGATAGACAGTAGTTGTAAAGTTTGGAAAGGAGAGAGGAGAGCTCAGGGGCACATTTCCGAGAGGGCAGAGCTGCTTGACATTGCAAGAGTCAGAGATGGAAGTGAAACAGAGGTCTAGCAGTGAGTCACTTCCATTAGAGTTATTAGAGAAATGCGTGAGGAAATCCACCACTTGTGTAAGGGACTGAGGGATTGAAAAATTCAGCAAGATTAGTGACAGAGTTTTCCAGGCACTTGGTGTGGTGGATGTTAAAGTCACCAAATACAAATATATCTCAGAATGAAGAGACGTTGGCACCATCCTCAAATATTGCAAGAAGCTTGTAACTGCACTAACACTAAGACTGGAGGAGAGGAAAGAAAACCAGGAACCTCTTCCTAAACAAGAAACAAGGCATGCATCTCTACTCCTGTTTGAAAGAAGAGGGTGGTGTGTGAACTGGGCGATAGAAGGATCTATATACTCTAATTAAGAAAACAAAAAGATTTACTAAGTTTTAACAGTATAAGTTGAGAGAAGTCTTCAAAGCCAAAATAACAGTTTTACTGTACCTTCCCTTACAAGTTTAAAGAAATGACAAAATAAACAAGCCTTTGACAGTGCAAAAAGTGCTGACTCATTTTTTAACTGGAAGGAATCAAAAACATTTTTTTTATGCAATATTAACTCTCCTGTATAGCAATGAATACTGGAAAATTTCTTCACAGATAAAGAGACTTAGGGCAACAAATGAGTAGTTCTACAGAAGGCTGATGAGAATACTATAGACAGAACATATAAGCAACAAGTAAGAAAAATTGAAACAAAAAGAACACTTATACTTAGAATCAGAAATAGAGTTGAAATTTCTAGAACACATAATGAGAATGTGACACTCACAAAACATATTAACAGACAGAGAAAAGTAGGTAACCTATCTAAAAAGCTTGTGTAAATGGATGGCAGAACAGGGATAGAAAGGAACAGTAAAAAAATAAGCATTGCTAAGAGCTATGGATGATATGAGGCTAGGGAGAACCATCATTATCCACTTCTTAAGGGAATATATAAAAAGAAGTTTAGCAGATTATTATTTCTGTATTTAATGTTTTATTTTGCTGTGTTTAGTGCATTTAATCATTCCTGGATTCCTAACAATTTTGCCCACCTTAACTAAGATTATGATTTTGTGGGATAGAAAACACTGTGTAACAAAATTTTGACCTTTGTTCTTGGTCAATAAGTATTCATTCCTAATTTCTTCTAGAAAGCAAAGGAAATGACTATTATTCTTTTAACATTTGCTTTTGTGATCTGGACATTCATATTTTGGAACTAACCTATTTTCTGTTACATTCCAGACAGATTCAGTGCTGAGATGCTGAAATCAAATTATCTAGAATTTTCTAGAAGTTTCAAGAACTTTCAATAAGTTGCTAAAAGTTTCATGAATTTCTGGAATATTATAGCAGGCAATATAGATTGAAGTATAAATACAGGGAATGTAAGCTCAAAAGTTCAGTTTATTTCTAGCTGTCCAAGTGCAGACAAGTTGCCATTGATAGATGCATTCATTGCAGATGGCATCAAGTGGTTGTAAGCATCTGGCAGACACTTTTTGCTGTGTCTCTAGCAAATTTATCAAGACAAAAGCAAAAAAACTAATCTGCAGCAACAACATCTAAAATGTGTGAGGCCTACAAGGTATATATTGGCAAGCCTGTCAGGAATCAAGACAAACCCTGAGAACCTCATCTCACTTGTGATCTTTAAAAAAGAACTATAGAAGGCAAGAACTATAGAAGGCTTTACTTGTTTGGATAGTGAAATTTTTAAGTGTAAAATTTGGGGAATTTTTAATTTAAATATAATTAGTTTTTTAAAAATTAGTGTTATTGAAATATATGTATTAAATATGTTTCCACAATTGTGCGTTAGTGTCCACATTTTCATGGACATATTTTGTATTGGCTCACTGACAAAAATCATAAAAATATGGAATATTAGTGATGTTCAGTATACAAGATTATGTATTTTGTGGCATTTGCTACATTCATTGGAGTCCAAAGTTGAAATTTTATTTTTTCATTGCATGATTTTTAAGAATTTCTATAATCAAAAATGTAATTTTTTGAAAATTTTAATAATTCTCGGTGAAATATATTTGTATTTTTATACTTTTTTATTTACATTTTATTTTGCATTTTTTCAGGATGGTTCAGAGGGGAAAATAGAGGCATGAAATTTGCAATCCCACGAATTTGGAGGTAACCAACTGACCTCTTAAGCTTTACCTACATGGTGGACACTTCCAAACATTGAGCTGGCAAGAATGCACCTGTTATTATATCTCCAAACCTTCTGTGATGCATTGCCCTAGTGCTTTACTGCCCTGAACTCCCTACACTTATTTCTCCAAAGAGAGAACAGCTGTCTTCTGAAGAGAACACCAATTCATATGAGGATGAAATCATTGATCCAGATTACAGAGGGGTAGCTGAAGAGAGAAATTTGCACTATCCTAACTAAAAAGACCTCAACAACCTGATCTTGGTGTCACAAAGTTCAGTTCTGGATATTTTAAGACTCAGTCAGTAGAACTTGTTCATTGAAAGTGTGCAAATCACTGGTCAGAGATAAAAAGTGTCACTAGTGTTTTTCAAGATAATTTTACCCATTAAAATGGACTTCTGCTACAATGTTATCAGTCTGTTCAAAGCAAGTAGAATCACCTGTAATCCCCAGTGGGTGGAATTTCTTCATCAACAGTTCATCTAGGAGCTTCAAAGCCATTACACTTCATAACAGGAACATCTAGCCATTTTTCCTCTGGCTCACTCAGTGCAATTCAAAGAAGAATACAGCAGTGTCAAAATTTTGCTAGATGCCTTGAAATATGAAAAGTACCTTTGGGAGGTTATTAGAGACTTCAAAATGGTGGCATTTCTGATGAGTTTCCAAGGTAGCTTCAACAAGTTACTGTGTTATCTTTGCCTCTGGGACTAAAGAGACACAGTATTACAGGTACGACCAGCTACAATGGGCTGAGCTCAACATGAGGAGGAACATCAAATGGGAGCCACTGTTGGACCCCCTGAAAGTATTGTTTCTTTCACTGCCCTTAAACTAGGCCTTATCAAACAAATTTTACAACTCTAGCTAAAGATTCTGCAACCTTCAAGACTACTTCCTTAAGCTGTTCGTGGCAAACTTCTTTGTTGAACCATAAATAAAGAAGATCACAGAGTATAAGGAATTTATAAAGAAGCTCACTAGGATGAATAAATATGCATGGAACAGCTATGTCACAGTAATTTGGGGCTTCCTCGAGAATCATAGAGCTGAAAACTATGTGGAGTGTGTTGAAACCCTGGTGAAGAGCTATAGCAAAATGGATTGCAAGATGTCCGTCAAAGTTCATATCCTTGGTACTTATCTTGATAAATTCAAGGAGAACATGGGGGCCGTACTAAAAGAGCAGGAGATAGTGAACTGTGAACACAGCTACAAAGAATCATATAACAAAAACATAATGGTAGACTATATTTGGGGGCTGATTCATAGAATAATTTGTAGTATAAGTGTAAATCAGGAAAAACTACTTGCTTCTAAGATTTTTTTGTCTCTCTTGTGTAATCCTAGAATAAATAAATGCTTCTTTTGAATCATCTGTTGTTTTGTTCCTACTTTTGCCAGTTTTCCCAATGAGAATAGGTACCTTTCAGAATTATCATTATCCTGGTTACAAAAGCAAAGTTTGAAGAAAATATTACTCATTTTTCATGTGTGTAAGTCAATAAGAAATAACAATTGCTACCCAAGGTCACAAATCATATTACACAGTTAACCAACATCACCTACTTACTGTTCCAAGATATAAGATGAAAGATAAAAACAGAAACTGGAATTGGAATTAAATCAGTGATGGTGCTTACCTTGAATTCACCATAAAAATTCAGGATATGAAATTAGTAATTACTAAACACTTCAAGTATGAGGATTGATTATTTCAAATTTCGTATAGGTGATATGGAAATTAAACATAGAATAGGCTGTACTAGAGTTAGTTTTATGCATTACCACAAATTACTACAAAATCAAAATATTAACCAGAAAACATGAGTCATGATTTTGAATAGCCTTGTCAGATTGAGACTTTAGATGGATTTCATGCATGGTACCAAAACCCTTTCACAAATCTTTAAACTGTCAGCTGTATACAACTGATTTCTAAGATCAATAGTTAAAAATATCTCAAAGTGAGTGAAACCTGTTGGTCTTTGAGAAGAAGACCATTTGTTTTTTAATATTGTTGACACACAAAGAACAGTACTAGATAATAAACTGAATTACTTGAGAACTTCCAACAGCAGCAACAACTAAAATGATTAGTTCATATAACCTGAAAAGAAAATAATAAAAATATCAAGATGCTGACATTCCATGTTACTTGAAATAAAAGTTTAGGAAGAAAACCCTGATCACTACTGGAAAGAGAGATTACCATAATCACTTCACTGAAGTAATTAGGAACATAGTTTAACAGATTATTGAGACTTTAATAAATCTGATCAGCACTGAGTACACAACATTTACAACCTTGTACCAGACCAACCTTTGTAAATGCTGAATCTATATATATGTTATTAATGTACTTCTGTGTTACTAAACATCTGCTAGGTATTTTGATTTTTGTATGAACTTGGTTATCAAAAGAAAATTGCTCATTGAACAGCAACAAAAGAAAATATTCAAATGTATTCTCTTTAAAATAATTTGGCTTTTAGAAAAGTTTTCTATGAAGAAATATGAAAGGATAACTATCATAATGACAAGATTGCCCAAAAAAATATTTGAAATTGCAATTACTGACAATTATTTTATGATGATATTCTAATAAATTAGATTCTCAAAGCAAAAAAAGAATTAAACAAAATTTAGGCACAAATTAAGGCTCAATTTTTCACTAATTATTTTCCTATTGGCAAGTTAATTCCCAGAGGAATAAATGCAGATGACAAAACTTGGATATTATAGATTTTACAAGTATAAAATTAGCTGATAGAAATAGACTGATTCCAATGCTTCTCTAACAATTTGATGCCTTTTTTTGTAGAACGATTTGTCTTTGGCTTCAAAATATGCCTCAATTTCTGATACCAGTTCTTCATTAAAGCCAAATCTCTTTCCCTGGAGCATTCTTTTAAGGTCTGTAAACAGCCAGTAGTCACTGGAATAGGGTGGATGTGGAAGCAATTCAAAATGCAATGCATGTAGTTTTGCCATTGTTGCAATCGGTTTGTGACACGGTGCATTGTCTTGGTGAAAGAGCACTTTTTTCTTCTTCATTTGTGGCTGTTGTTTGGCAATTTCTTCCTTCAGATGCACCAATAATGCTATTTGTTATTTGTTATTTGTTATTGATGGATCTTTCTTTTTCAAGGTAATCGATGAACAAAATACCTTCTGCATTCCAAAATGCGGAGACCAAAACTTTGCCTGCTATCCACTCAGCTGACTGCAGATTTGACTCTGAAGTGAAGTGGTAGATCCATGTTTCATCCATTGCCACATATTTATGCAAAAACTCTTTCTTGTATTGAAAAAGTTGCAAACAACACAAATCATCAGCACATTGTTGTTTTTTATCAATTGTAAGGAAACATGGTACCCACTTTGAATACAGCTTTCTCATTGACAAATGTTCATGCAAAATGGTAAATACACTGCCTTTTGATATGTTCAAATCCTCTGCTATCTCACACAACTTCACTTTATGATTGGCCAAAACATATTTGTGGATATTTTTGGTGTTTTCTGGGACAACTTTCAATTTTGGACAACCTGAGCATTCAGCAATATTTGTGTCTGTATGACTGCATTTAAAGTTAGCATACCACCTCTTAACCATTGTTTCCAATGAAGCAGCGTTCGAACAACATTTATCAAGCCATTGCTTTGCTTGAACAGTATTTTTTCCCATCAGAAAGCAATGCTTTGTCAACATATGAAATTCAGATTTTTCCATTGATTTGAAAATTTGCAATAGTAGCTTCACTTAAATAACTGTAATTTGTAATAATCTAATTAGGCCCAAATTTTGTCACATGCCATTTGAAGGTGGGTACTTCATAAAAACCATATGGAATTTTTATTCATGGTGTTATCTACATGTCAGGCCTGAGATGTGTTAGATATGATATGTCAATTTTTCCCATCATTCAAATAAAAACATCCACTCAGTAGAGGTACTCAGATAGTCAGTCACAAGTTTGTGGGTTTCACCCAGTTAGATTTGCTATGGCATTAATTTATGCTGGAAAAAAGCAGGAACACTTGCTGTCTTTTTTTTTTCTATTTTCTGTCAAGAATGTGATAGGTATGATAACACAAACTTGGACCTTCCTGGGCATGAGGGAATATTTCCCCAGGTGACTGAATTTTTTTACTCAAACACACATACATACATGTGTATCACCTACACAACTCCTAACTTTTAATGTCTTTTTTCTTTGGTAGGCTTAACTTGTAAATCTTCTCTCTTTTTACTCAGTATTCTTCTTAATTGAGTGCCATGTTCTCTCAGGACATAGGTGATCATGGCTCACCACAACTCCCTGTCCTTTGTTAATAAATGTTGTCTTTTTGTTATATCGCCTAAATCCTCATTGTCACCCTTTTACTCAAGCTCATATCATACACTATTATTTTCTTACCCTTAATCTGTCCTGGGAGCATCAGATTTTCCAAGCCCCCTTTCTTCATTATGCACCCCAGAAATTTCATGTGTTTTAATGATGCTAAGTTTATGTTTCCTTCTTGTTTCCATTTTCTCCAAAACTTCATTATTGCTTACATATTTGGTCCATGATATTTTTAGCATCTTTCTGTAGAATCACATTTTTGTTGCTTTGACTATCTTCATCTTTAAGGAGATAATCCAGCACTCACTGTCATGTAGGAGGATAGGTATCATGTAACAGTTCAGTACTCTTTTCCTTGTTTCTCAAGGAGTTTTCTATTTCTTAATACTATGCTTAGCTTTGGGAATGTATCGTTGGCTATTCCTATGTTGCTTTTGAATTTCAGTGTCTCATTTTTCTTGCTCTGTTAAAACATTTTCCAGATTGTACTTGTTTGATTTTGGTATCTCTGATTTACAGCTCACACTTTAAGCTCATCCTTCTGCTAACAACTATGCATTCTGTCTTCTTGAATAACCTTTTCTCCATATCAGCTTCTTCTTCTATGTGCCATGTGCCTTCAGGACATAGGCGACCATGGCCTCCACATCTCTCTATCCCTTGTAGCTCTTAACACCCTTTCTCCTGTTACCCCTCGCAATCCCTGCTCTGCCATCCACTTGCTTAAGCCCATCAAGTAAGTCACATGCTGCTTTCCCCTGTCTCACTTATCCTCTATTCACTCTGTGGGTATCAGATTCTTCAAGTCCTTTTTCCTCGTTGCATGTCCCAGGAATATCAGCTATACTTCCTGATGTTAAGTATAAGTTTCCTTTTTGTTTTTATTTTCTCCAAAACCTTGTCTTTGCTAACATGTTTAGGTCATGGTATCCTCAGTATCTTTTTGTAGAACCACATTTAAGTTGTTTCAAGTCTTTCCTTCATCTTTCATGAGATTGTCCACCATTCACTACCATATCAAAGGACAAACATAATTAAAACAGAAATATAAAATATCCCCTTGTTGAAATCCATTCCATTTTCTTGCACTCGTCATTTACATGGATAGATTTTGTCTACCACTGCTTTTAGTACAAATAGGAGTGATGTTGTTGCAATGAATTTTTGATAGTCATGATAAGGCATTTAAAAGTAACAGAATCAAATCTTTCTATCTGGTTGCTTCTTTCTTGTCTTGATAAAATCATCATCATCATCATCATCATCATCATCATTGTTGTTGTTTAACATCCATTTCTATGCTAGCATGGGTTGGATGTGGTTTTCTTGATGGCTCTTTTCAAGGCTGCTTAATTTTGTGTAAGGCCTGGGTATAATCACAACTTCCTTAAATAGTCTTTGATAAGCTGGGTACATGTTTTACATGGTCTACCTATCATATGTGATTGAACCATCATGAAATGTTGGACAAAGTTTTACAGATGTATGTCCTTACTAATGCCAACCAGTTTAGGAAACTGGAAACTCAGTGTTTTTAGCAAGTTGCCATCTCTAGAAAGACTACCTAACAGTGTTAAAGAGTTCTGCCTACTCTGTTCTACATATATTTTTTATATCAAAAAATTGAATACTCTTATCCAGACTAAGCAGCTTAATGTTATACTTAGGAGAAAATGTATGATAATTGTCTAAGAGGATGTGTATTTTCTAAAAGCATTGACAGAGTTAATTTTCATCCCTTGACATACTGTAGTTTTCAATGAATAATGGCTGAAATGTTTATCTAATCATTGTTGAAGTTTTTAGATTGCATTTTTCTAAATAACATCAGTATTTATTTAACAATATAAATTTTCCAAAGGTACATGTAAGTATTTATGTTCCTGCTTATCTAAAGGATTTAATAAATAGATGATATGCTTTTAATTAAACCAATTTTATAAGATCTGTGTATATTTAATTTTGGCTTTTTTTATTTTTTAATCATATCACCCAAAGCAAGGTGGAGTAAAGACATAAGTGTGAAAGAATAAGAACAAAAAATTAGATATTATTTAAGGAGCAAGAACAACAGAAGAGTAATCAAGAAATCAGTAGATTATGATTGATATTGCATTTGAGTTTCTGAAGATCAAAGTTGGCTAGAAAATCTGTAGAGAGTTCTACAAGTGGGAAGGTGAGAAAAGAAATTGGTAGCATCCCAAGCAAGACAGAAATGCCATTGGTGCACAGGTGGTTAGAATAAGAGGGGATACAGGGGATGTCGAAGAAGGGATAAGAGGTGGATGAGAATCAAGTAAATAGAAGATGGCAATTGATGCTGCATTTAAACTTTTGAGGAATGTAGCTCTCAGGGAAGCAAACAAATGGAAGTGTGAGAAAAGAAACTGTTTGAGTAGAAGAGGCAGTAACATTTAAGTATATAAACAGTAAAAGGTTGGGACTTTGATGCTAGTAGCACAAGTAAATATAAATGTATACATTTTAATTATAGTCAACATATTTATACAAATTTACTTGGCTTATTTTTTGATTGACTGCAATATTTTAATATGTAAGAAAAAAGTTATATTACTGAAATGGTAAAATTACTGTCCTTAATTTTCAAGACCAATATAAAAGACTATTATTTTGTGAAAAAAATATATCTCTCCTATTTTACCAAACTTCAACAAAAACTCTATTATCTTAGCTCTTAATGCTTTCTCTGCTTTAGTTGAAAAATACAACATTAACTTGTCTTTGGTTAAATACTGTTTGTGGCAAGTACATTTTACCTCAGACAAAATTTTCACCTTGTGTTAAGAAATGACATTGATAAAATTCTTGCCTTCAGTGCAGTGATGTATAGAGGTTTGGTGATGCCTGGGGCCAACTCCCTGATTGTATGCCCCTAAGACTACAAAAGGCCAAAGCAGAAATCAAATATTTAAAAGAATATTAATGACTGTTGACACTTTTTATTTTTAGCTTGTATGTGATACAAAAATATTGATTTTAATACATTATACCTTAAAATATATAAATTCAACCAGAAATACTGAACTGAATTATATAAAAAAGTATTTTAACTGTTTCCCATCATGAAGTAAAATTGATTTTAGCAAAATCATAGCAATTCTTTTGATGCCAACACTCATTTATTCTAACTCGTATTACTAACGTCAACATGTTTCCAGTCTTTAAGGGATATACAAAATATATTTTTGATTTTGTCAATTTATACAATTTCTGGGTTTTAAAATATTTCCAATTATTGATAATATTAAAAGAAATTTATTTGTTTTTGAAACATTATGCATTTATTTTTAGCATTTTGATCAACTTTATATGTTATATTGTAAAAATGCTTGTTAAAACTTTTGAGCATTATTTATTTTGAGAAGGGGGCACATGTAGTACAAAGCAAATAATGGAGTTAATGTTCTAGAAATGGCAGATCTTGTAAGTGGGGATGTGCATTTTAACTTTGTTTACTCAAAACATGGATCCACATTCACACCAACTTGTGGAACAGTAGGGTGCTTGTACAATGAAGTTAACAGAGACAATTTCAAATTTCAAAAATTAAATTTTTATGTCACTTTAAATGGATACCCTTCTAATATGGATGCATGGGTTCATTGCACCCTCTGCATTCCCTTTTGCATGCTACTGATAAAATTTGATGTGGGAACATCGAAACACTCAAAGACTTGGTAAATAAGTAAAAATACAAAATATCAGTAGATGTATAAATAATAAAATATCTTTTTATAGTAAAATTAGTTATTTAAATGATTTACATGTGAACTGTTATCCTTATATTGTTTTCATTATCACAATATTTTGGTCATTGTGCCCTTATCAGATGTTAATTGACTCAGAATGAGAAATCAGAGAGCCAAGTTTGAATTTTGGTTGGATTCATTGCATTCACTTATGCACAAATACACTTGAGAAAGGTATTAATCTGTCTCTTCCCACCAGGACAGATTGGGTTCTATAGGCTTGGTTGGTAACCAGTCTACCACAGAAAGTAATGCCAACCTACTGTGGGAAAATCTTCTGCCCAGTCAGTCATGTCTCTTTCGAGACATGATCATCCAAGTGTGTATCATGTATGGCACTAAACTGACTGATTGACTGACAAAAAATTCTAAGCTGAACCCTTTATTTAATCTATGATGGTAGACTGTTCTTGCTTTCGGGATATCTTGTTCAAGGCATTTTGTCTAACTTATAGACTGCTCTTTATTATTACTGTTTCTGATGAAATTATTTATTGCTGCAATTATTGATGCTTTCAGTGAGTCCATATATACACTGCCAGGGACTGAACTCACAATTACTGTCTCCAAATTCATAAACCTTTAATCCATTAGGCTATTGTCTTGTGGGACAATACTTTGTGGAGAACTTAGAGCCTTAAATCTAACCTACCTGCTGATGAGTGTTGCTGTTACTGTTATTGCTGCTCTTGTTACTGCTTCTGCTGTTACTGCTCCTTGTTATGCATTACTGCATACACTGAAGTTTTTCAGTTTTGTTACAATGGCTGTTGCTTTTGAAAAGTTACTGTCATTTATAAGTGCAAGCAATAATTGAGCACCACTAAAAACAAGAACTAGATTAGATATCCCTAGATATAGGAAGTGGAATGAGAACAGTATACCCCTGTAGATTAAATAAAGGTTTCATTTTTTTTCAATTGGAGCAGATAGACTAAACTATCGCCCGGTTCACACTCCACCCACGTCTATTGAACAGGTGAAGAGGCTCATCCCTTGTTCCTTGTTTAGGATTTGGTTTCCAGCTTTCTCTTTTCCAATCTTTTCACTCTTTTCTTTTTTTTTTTCAATTGGAGTAGATAGACTAAACTATTGCCCGGTTCACACTCCACGTCTATTGAACAGGTGAAGAGGCTCATCCTCTGTTCCTTGTTTAGGATGTGGTTTCCGGCTTTTTCTTTTCCAATCTTTTCACTCTTTCCTTTTTTCTTTTCAATTGGAGTAGATAGACTAAACTATTACCCGGTTCACACTGCACCCACGTCTATTGAACAGGTGAAGAGGCTCATCCCTTGTTCCTTGTTTAGGATTTGGTTTCTGGCTTTCTCTTTTCCAATCTTTTCACTCCTACGTAGCTCCCTGCACTTCAGTGGTGTTAATGCCTTGCTTGGGGTGATATGATTAAAAAAAAATTTTGGAATTATCTGTAGTTTATCTGAATCAACATACACCTGATAAAGGTAAGCGAGAACAAGAGCCAGAACATTGTGACAGCAACAACACAGATGAATACTATAGTCAAACACTATAAATAATTCAGGTTTTACTGACTAATGTGAGTTCAATACCTGGGCCAAGCAATGTGCACTTGAAATTAGTGCGAGCAATAACTGAGAAGTACTAAAAATAAGAACCATACGAGATATCCAAAACATGGGCAGTGGAATGAGAACAGTCTAACCCCAGAGGGAACAACAGCCAAAACATTGTGATAACAACAACAATAATGAAGACAATAATCTGAATGTAAATAATGTAAATAATGATAATGCCTTATGCCAGATAGTCAGACAGTAAAATTAATGCTTTGAAAAAGCATTAAAGGGATGATTTACACCGTAGGTGTCTGAACAGGCAAGTAATAGATGTGAAATACTTTTAAAATACTTTTGCTAATTTCATTTACCTGTGTTCTTATTTCAATGGCCAGTAGAATTTATTTATTGCAAAATTAATTCCTGTAATTAGAAACCATTTTGCAAAAGCTGTCTTCAACTGCTGTTAAATATAATTAACAATGTATTAGAGAAAGAATTTATTTCTATTTACATTATATGAATTACTCAGCTTTACAGTAGCATAAAACATTTTTACTTAACTTTGATAAGCAAACAATGAACAATATTTTTCTATCCAATTATCTGGATGTAGAATAATTTTTCTTGGAATTGTTATTCATAGATTGAGGTTTATGTATATTTTACAATTGATAGCTTGTGAAAAAGATGCTTTTTCACTTGGTGTAAAATAAAAAAACGTGTTTTTTTCTCTGTAGGTGCTCCCATTGCATTATGTGGAATGTTAAAACCTCTCATCCATCAGCCTCTTGCTTAGCAATTATAATGAATACTGGGCTAAATGTGTGAACATTTCCCTTAAAAATTCAAGAAATTCTTATAAAATTTGTTCTTTTTATGTCCATGAAAGTGCCAGGTGTTTTTATGAAGACTAAACAAAAGCAAAGTAGAAAGAAAGGAATGTAATGCTTTTCAGATTGCCTTTATTAGACTATGTATCAAAGGCTTTACCATGGAAACCCCAAGGTAATGAATAAGTGTTTTTTTGTTTTTCTTTTTGTGGCATCTATTATTGAACAGAGGGAATGTCAGGAATTCTTGAGCAGAGAATGATGTTGACGTCATGTCAATAGTTTTGAGTCGGACTTGAAGGGCATTGTGCGTTTTCTTTTTTTTTTACCTGCAGCAGGGAGAGATTTTATGAATGTTTCAAAATATATATTGCATCAAGAAAAAGGTTAATTGAAAAGAGAAAAATCGGTTAGATTGTCGATAACAAAAAATTGTTTTGTTTTATTTTCATCTGTTGTTTTCACAGTTATTATTGGCAGGAAAAGATTCAGCAAATGCATTTCTGAAGAACTGTTGCTTTGAATCATACAATCATGCAGGTTGATTTTACATGTTTAGATATTAATCTGAGCATTTATATATGTGTGTGTATATATATATATGCATGCATAAATATATATGTTCCTGAATATATGTGCGTGCATGCACATATGCTTGAATATATGTGTGCATGTGTGTGTGTTTACAAGAGAGTAATAGAGATATCTGCATATAAGTATACATGGTTCTGGGTATGTGTTTAGTGGTAATTACTAAATATGCATCAGGCATAATTATAATTCATGTTTAAATTATAACAAACACATCATTAAGTCATATTTTACAAGTTGACCAACTTCAAACAAAATTAAACTTTTACTAAAGATTATTAATGAAAGATGATATTCCAACTAAGAAGAAACCAACAAGTAGAATTTAGTCAGCTTATAATTTCCATAGAAAGATAAAATTTACACATAATTTGAAACTTATATCAAATTATTGCATCACAAAGTTGCATCTTGCTAACATCTATAATAATTTAATTATTGAATTTTATTATCTTTTGACAAACACACTGAGAAATTAAAAATATCAGGTGTTTACAACTATGTCTGCATGAAATATGTACTATAAGAATTTGAAATGGATATTAAAATGGACTAATCTTTTCCCATTGACGATCAACATTGAACTTAAAATCCTTACTAATCCAGTGCTCTGATTGGCTAACTGCTGTCTAATCAGGATTCCTTTTTGGTGTCACATAGTAAACTTGATTCTGAAATTTTCCTCTTTTGCAACAGACAGCGATAGTCACCACATGTTTCTTCCAACGTTAATGGAAAATGAAGCCTGTCTTGTTTCTTTGACATTTTCCTTACAGTTAAGTCTGTAAATATAAATTTCTTTTTTGCATATTGTGCATACATCCTTTTCTGTACAATAAACCTCTTTGAATATAATCCAATCTTGGTGTTACTTCTCTTCTTCAAGTGTGTCTGTCCTTATCTTTTTTTGATTTTGTGAACCTTAACTGTAACTGGAAAATCTTTATCATACATGTCAAAGGAAATGAAGACAAGAAGAGAGATTCATTTTTTACCATTCAAAATGTTCACTACAGCATAACCAAACAAATCAACTCATTGAATTTTCAATTATTCAACAAAAAATAAGTAATTTGTATTTTCAGTTACATTTTATGCTTCTCACTTAAAAAATTGTTTTCCTTCTTAAAAAGAAAAACATTTAAGCGCACATATAGTTACCACTGAATGTGTGTTGTCATGTAATAGATATCAGCTTGGAATGAAAAATTGGAAAGCTGGGTTTGAATTCTAGTCAAATTCATTGCATTCACTTATGCACAAAAACCCTTGGGAAAGATATTAATCCATCTTCTCTCTACCAGCTATGGATTAAATAGTAGAGCAGATTGGGTTCTATAGCCTTGGTTGACAACTGATCTATTGCAGAAATAATGGCAACCTATTGTCAGAAATTTTTCTACCTAGTCAGTCATGTCTCAAAAGAGACATGATCATCCAAGTGTGTATCATGTATGAGAATTAACTGACTTATAATTATCTCCAAAGAAAGCAATACCTAAGGTTTAAAAATAAAAAGTATTTTAAAAATGAAAAATCTTTCTTGAAATTCCATGAAATTAAATAAGTGGAGGTAACAGATGTAAAAATATATTTATATAAAGATTTCTTAAAAAGCCATTTCAAAAAATTTCTCATCCTAATTTAATCTGCCTTCAATGCCAGAAAAACAAGATGGTGAATATTCTGAAAAGCATTAAAATCAATTTTTACATTAAAAATCCTTGGGCTTTTCCTCTTAATAATAACAGAAAGATTTTGACAATAAAATTTTATTTTTATTAAGTTTTGGGTATTTTTCATCATGTATGCTAATTTTGTAGTGGAACTTTGGAGTAACTCTATCTATCTATCTATCTATCTATCTATCTATCTGTAAATAAATAAATTTAATTTCATTGAACCCTCTGGCTGGATCAGTGTTAATATTTAATATTAATAGGGCCCTTTGGGATTTACTTCCAAGCCATTTTTTTGGATTTATAATATATATATATATATATATATATATATATATATATATATAGTGATGTGAATTAGTAAATATTCATATGAGGGTGCAAGGATGATTTTAAAATTTAAATTTTTTATCTACACGTAATATTAGAATATATAAATTTTTATGTCTTATGATTTATGCCCCTTTACTTTCTTCTCCCTGCATTTTAAAATTATTGTTTATTTTTATTTTATTTTATATTTTAATTTTAGATTTAAATTTAATTTTTATTTATTTTTAGTCTTAGAACATTTAAATTCTTAATCTTATTAAAAAAACAGTAACTTAACTCTATAAAATTTAATTCCCATGAATATGGAGTAAAATTAAATTCAAATCTATTAAACTGTCAGTTTAAAATATGTACCTGATGATTAAATAATGTGCAAAACTCCGAGTCATGACATAGATGTATGACAATATGTGTATTTATGAATATATATGAATATATATATATATATATATATATATATATATATATATGTGTGTGTGTGTGTGTGTATATATATATATATATATGCTCAGAGACCTGTTCTTTTATTTTTTTCTGCACTAAAGTTTTTTCACTCTCTTCCACTCCTAGTAACCCTTTGCATCTTAGTCGCATTATCACTTTGCTTGAGGTGCAATGATTAAAAAGAGTCTATTTCAACCCCACAACAGCTTTAAAGCCTAATAAAAAAAAGACAAAATTTGAAATTTTGTTGTAAAACTTCAGAATAAGGATGTTATATTTTACAAAATCTTGTTCATTCTACGCTCTTCATTTTTCAATAAATATGTGGAAGTTTCAACAATGTCAAATAAAAATTAAAATCTTGTCACTGACAGTAATTCTTGCTAAAATATCTGACCATTACTTTTTTCTTAATTTTTCAATCAAGTTTAAGTATTCCAAGAAATTTTAGGTAAAAATTTGATAAGATTTAGTTGCTTATGCATCAAATCTATTTTTCTACCTACAAAAATATTTGATTTGTTAATGCAGAAATTAACAAAAAAAAAAAAATGAAAAAATAGAGGAGGGATTAGTAACAAAATCAGTGGAAATGATAATAGAAGTGAAAGCTTGCTTATATACACTGGTTCAAATGTAATCAGCACAAAAGATATCATCATTATTGCTTAAATCTTTTTCAGCAAACTCCAGAATTTGGTGTCTCTCTATATACACTGACAATCCTGTCATGTCCATAAAGAAATACAAAAATAAAAAAATAATTATACTCTCATGGTGTCATGCCCATAGAAAAAAAAATTCATTTTAGTATCAAAAATAATTATAATAAAATCATTATAACAATTACAATTATCATTAATTCACTCATTAGAAGTGACCTCACTTTTCTCCTCTATATGTCTCTTGAACAGGTGAAGAGGCTCATCCATTGTTTCCTGTTTCAGATGCTGTTTCCGGTTTTCTCTTTTCCAATCTTTTCACTCTCTTTTATTTATTGTTTTTTCAATTGGAGTAGATAGACTAAACTATCGCCCGGTTCACACTCCACCCACATCTATTGAACAGGTGAAGAGGCTCATCCCTTGTTTCCTGTTTAGGATACGGTTTCCAGTTTTCTCTTTTCCAATCTTTTCACTCTTTTCTTTATTTTTTTATTTTTTATTTTTTTTCATTTGGAATAGATAGACTAAACTATCACCCAGTTAACACTCCACCCACGTCTATTGAACAGGTGAAGAGGCTCATCCCTTGTTCCCTGTTTAGGATGCGGTTTCCGTCTTTCTCTTTTCCAATCTTTTTACTCTTATGTAGACCCCTGCGCATCAGTGGTGTTATTGCCTTGCTCGGGGTGATATGATTTAAAAAAAAAATATACACAAACATGTAACATTCTCACTAACAGATAAGCAATTCATACAGACAGGTAATTAACACATGTGTCAAATGAAAATTTCATCTTTTTCCTTTTTCAGGCTATAATAATAACATTTATCTTCATTGGGTCTATGTTGGGAAAGATCATCATCACAACATTTATCAGAATGCTTCTCAAACTAATTTTTGCTCAATGACATGCTGTCTGAATAATTGCCCACAGCACTTGATAATTTTAGGTAGAGGATAATTTATGCAAATAGTTGTCTCAAAGATTTTCTATAAACACTTCTTTGGGTTTATGTTGGGAAAATCATCATCACACCATTCATCAGAATGTTTCTCAAGCAAATTCTTGTAATCTTTAGCTCAATGACATGGTGCATTATCCTGGAAAGATAACCCATTATTGTTGGGATATTGATGGATGGTTGCAAAAGGCTATAAAACAGAATAGTGTAGCAGTCAATGATTTATTGAAGCAAACAGACACATGGATGCAATCTATTTCATATAAATATACTGGCACCATTTTGGAGTAATCACTAGCCTGCATCATACCTTGTTAACCTTGAGAATCCATGGAACATGAGGTTTGCATAACACCTGAACCATGATAGAACTGGAACTTTGAATTTGACTTCCGTCACTTTCCCACTACTGTGATATGGCTTCTTTCTGTCTTTTCTATAAACACTTTCATGGCAGTTGTTGTAATGAGCTCTCCTCTTTGGTACCTCAACTACATTAACTAATGCATTCTACTAGATTAGATACCAGGTCTATTTTTACTGTTAAAATAGTTAGATGCTGCCATAAATTCTATTCTAATATTTTCTTTTTATGCACTACCCACCTCTGGAACTCTATTTGATTTCTTTCTTCCCTACCACCTACACTCTTTTATATTTAAATGCAACATCAGTTGCCTTTTTCTGTCTTCCTGTTCTTTTTATTGTCTTTTCTTCTCACTCTATTCTTCATTATTTTCCATTCTTAGGGTTGAATAATATATATTATATAATATAATAATATATAATAAATATATAATAATATGTTTGAATAATATATAATAATATATGTTTAAATGCACATCAGGCTGTCTTTTTCTGTCTTCCTGTTCTTTTATTGCTCTTCTTCTCACTATTCTTTTCAATATTTTTCATCTTAGGTTGAATAATATATATTATATAATATAATAATATATAATAAATATATAATAATATGTTTGAATAATATAATACTATGTTTAAATGCAACATCAGTTGCCTTTTTCTGTCTTCCTGTTCTTTTATTGCTCTTTTCTTCTCACTATTCTTTTCATTATTTTCCATTCTTAGGGGTTGAATAATATATATTATATAATATAATAATATATAATAAATATATAATAATATGTTTGAATAATATATAATAATATATGTTTAAATGCAACATCAGTTGCCTTTTTCTGTCTTCCTGTTCTTTTATTGCTCTTTCTTTCACTATTCTTTTCATTATTTTCCATTCTTATATTGAATAATATATATTATATAATATAATAATATATAATAAATATATAATAATATGCTTGAATAATATATAATAATATATGTTTAAATGCAACATCAGTTGCCTTTTTCGTCTTCCTGTTCTTTTATTGCTCTTTCTTCTCGTTTCGTCTTATTATTTCTTTCCATTCTTAGGGGTTAATTAATATATATTATATAATATAATAATATAGAATAAATATATAATAATATATTGAATAATATATAATAATATATGGTTTAAATGTACATCAGTTGGCCTTTTTTTTCTGTCTTCCTGTTCTTTTATTGCCTTTTCTTCTCACTATTCTTTTCATTATTTTCCATTCTTAGGTTGAATAATATATATTATATATTATAATAATATATAATAAATATATAATAATATGTTTGAATAATATATAATAATATATATAATGAAACATCAGTTGCCTTTTTCTGTCTTCCTGTTCTTTTATTGCTCTTTCTTCACTATTATTCTTTTCATTATTTTCCATTCTTAGGGTTGAATAATATATATTATATAATATAATTAATATATAATAAATATATAATAATATGTTTGAATAATATATAATAATATATGTTTAAATGCAACATCAGTTGCCTTTTTCTGTCTTCCTGTTCTTTTATTGCTCTTTCTTCTCACTATTCTTTTTCATTATTTTCCTATCTTTAGCTTAATAATATATATTATATAATAATAATATATAATAAATATATAATAATATGTTTGAATAATATATAATAATATATGTTTAAATGCAACATCAGTTGCCTTTTTCTTGTCTTCCTGTCTTTATTTAAGTTTTTCTTCTCAGCCATTTTCATTATTTTCCATTCTTTAGGTTGAATAATATATATTATATAATATAATAATATATAATAAATATATAATAATATGTTTGAATAATATATAATAATATATAATAATGCAAACATCAGTTGCCTTTTTTCATTCTCCTGTTCTTTTATTGATTTTTCTTCTCACTATTCTTTTCATTATTTCCATTTGTATTAATTAATATATATTATATAATATAATAAGATATAATAAATATATAATAATATGTTTGAATAATATATAATAATATATATTTAAATGTAACATCAGTTGCCTTTTTCTGTCTTCCTGTTCTTTTATTGCTCTTTCTTCTCAATTATTCTTTCATTATTTTCCATTCTTAGGGTTGAATAATATATATTATATATTATATAATAAGATATAATAAATATATAATAATATATGTTTTAATAATATATAATAATATATGTTTAAATGCAACATCAGTTGCCTTTTCTGTCTTCCTGTTCTTTTATTGCTCTTTCTTCTCACTATTCTTTTCATTATTTTCCATTCTTAGGTTGAATAATATATATTATATAATATAATAATATATATAATAAATATATAATAATATGTTTAATAAATAAATAATAATATATGTTTAAAATGCAACATCAGTTGCCTTTTCTGTCTTCTGTTTTTTATTGCTCTTTCTTCTCACTATTCTTTTCATTATTTTCCATTCTTAGGGTTGAATAATATATATTATATAATATAATAATATATATAATAAATATATAATAATATGTTTGAATAATATATATAATAATATATGTTTAAATGCAACATCAGTTGCCTTTTTCTGTCTTCCTGTTCTTTTATTGCTCTTCTTTCCTCACTATTCTTCATTATTTTCCATTCTCCTTGTGTGTTATTATTGACTTGTTTATTATTGACTTGTTTGTTGAGAAATGATTAAAAAACTATATGCCACACATTATCAATCATCCAAGTTCCAGTTAACAATGTGAGGTGTTGTATTCAGTTTTTGACTGTTTCTTGCTCTCATAACATGGTACCTAAATAATGCTCAACTGCTTCAATTATTATGTATCTAGTAAGTCCTGTATTGAACACAAATGTGGTTTGAGACAGTATCCTTTGTCTGTTACCACAGAAAATTTTAGCCAGATACTTCTGGTCATGATCAGTAAGCACATACTTGACCACTGTGCTGTCCATGGGAAAGGCAGTAATGTCTTCTATCTCATATTCCAAGTACACACGTGACATCATCAATTAAAAGATGTCAAAGGTCTCTACAATTTCAGAAGTAAAATGTCCAATCTATGTGGCACCCACTATCATGTTCCATTTAGTCTCTAATTACTCACATCTGTTTTTAATGAGAATTTTAGCCAGGATTCATACTGACTAATCTGAAAGTTTTGCCATATTTGTTTAATAAACTTACCCATGATATCATGAGTGATATACACCCTGCCATGAATATGTGCATGTATGATTCCATTTAAACAAGATACAATATTCAAGGGACATGAACAACAGAATGAGAACAGCCCATTTCCTTAGAGTGAATAAAGGGTTCAGTTAAAATTTCTAAAGGTTACCCAGATAAAGATATACCCAAGAAGTTCAGGGGTCTAATAGCCAAAATATTGTGATAATAACAACAAAAATGGAAAAATTAGTATTAGTAGCATATCCACATATAACCTATAATTTGGAGATGTCACTAATAAGAATGAAGAAGAAAGCTCTTGTGTTAATAATGACATTGAGTTTATAATCTAAACTGGCATTTCCCAAAGTGGGCAAAATTTAAAGTTACAAAAGGGAAATAATTACACTGCTTACTAGCAATAATATAATTCTTAGATGGATGTTTTCATGCCTAAGAGAGTGTAAGCTTATTGTAATTTGGGTGGCACTGTGTCTAGCAGCTTTAGTTCATGTTCAAACATGAGAAATTTATTTATTTATTTTGGATGTCACAAAGAAAAGATTGTATCAAGATAATTATTTGGATTACAGGTTTATCTATCTTGTCAAGAACAGTCTACACATTTTTCAGTGTGTTGTGTGTTTGAAAGCCTTTTCTAATAGCATCATGATACATTTTCAGCTGAAGCAGCATCTGGCAAATGCTCATCCACATTTGAAAGATAAAAATTTTAGCTTTCTTTTGGTGAAGTTATCCAGTGTAAAAAAGAATGAAGAGAGATTAATCTGGAGTATTGGCAAACCAACATCAGCATAATGTGAGCTTCATATGTGATTACACTTCAGGTGGCCAAGGCAAAGAAACGCCATGCAATTGTATTGTTGAGAGTGGGAGGGCTTGTGTAAGGAGAAGAAGCATCCCAAAACGTGAAACAGATCTCTTTGTCTAACAACACCATGAAGAAAAGAATTGCTGAAATGTCTTAAAACATTAAGGAAAATGTGATGTCAAAGTTAAATTCCTTGCCTTTTATTCCCCTTCAAAGTGACAAGTCCACAGATGTCACCAACATTGCACAACTGCTTGTTTTCATTCACTACATTATGAACAAAAGAATTGAGCAGGAGGTTCTTTTTTGCTGGCCATTAGAAAGGACAACAAAAGAAGTTGATGTAATGGCAGTAGTTGCAGATTTTTTTGAAGAGTCGAGACTGAATTGGAGAAAATTGAAAGAGGTTTGCACTGATGATGGCACTAATATGCTTGATTCATGATCAGTATTCCTAGCTCTTGTTAAACAGAAACAACCTGGTTTAAAAGGAACACACTGCAGCATGCATAGAGAGGATCTCACCTCAAAGACAATTTCAAAGAATCTTCATGTTGACTTGACTGTTATCATAAACATTGTTAATTATGTGAAGGGATCTGCCTTGAACACTCATCTTTTCTGCAAACTCTGCAGTGACATGGATGCTGAATATACTGCTCTATTATTTCACATGCAAGTATAATGGCTTTCAAAAGGAAACATGCTGGCATGAGTCTTTGAATTGTGGGAAGAAGTAAAGTTGTTAAGTTACAGCAACAAAGCAGACTTGCTCTGCTTTAACCAAAGAAGAATTTGTAGCATGAATGGCTTATCTTGCAGATATTTTTAAAATTCTGAATGAAATAAATAAGAAATTACAGGGACCCAGAAGCAATGTGATTGTGCACATTGACATTATTAATGCATTCATGGCAAAACATCAATGTTAGCAAAAACAAATGTAAAAAAGAAAGCATTTAAGTAATATACTTGGTAAAAAAGACATCAAGGACCCATTGAAAGAGGAAATTATCACTAACCTCCATCATTTGGGAGATCAATTCAAACAATATTTCCCTGATATCAACACTGAAGACATTTCAATGAAGCTGACAAGAAACCCATTTATATGTCAGATGGATGATGTCCCTGAGAACATGCAAAATGAGTTCTTGGAGCTCAAACATTACTCTTCTGCCAAGGATGATTTTGGTACAAAAGATTTTCAAGATTTTTGGGTTAATGTATGTGAAGCATACCCACAACTGGGCACCAATGCTTTAAAATTAACCCTGATATGACACACTGGTACACCAAAAGTAACATCATTCTTCTCACTGATTAATTTTTATGTTTATCTTCCTTATACATATTGTACTTTTATATTTATATTGGTACATTTTTAAAATAAATTAGCAAACTTAACTGTGTATTTTGACTACTCTTTCTTTCATACACATAAAGGATAAAATTTGGATATTAAACTCTGTGTAGGGAAAAATAACAGAAAAAATTCTGGGAACTACTGATCTAAACAGTTTGTTTAAATGAAAAGTAAAATATCTAATCGTGAGTTATTTATTTAATTGAAAGGCAGATATTGGTAAAAGATTTTCTATTGAATCTCTCATACAAAAAAGGAAGAATGCAGCGACACACACACACACACACACACACACACACACACACACACACACACACACACACACACACACACACACACACTCACTCTTATAACAGAAAGTTTAAATCAAATCTAAATGAATCTTAGAAGGGATGAGTAAGCATTTTCTCATTGTACAAGCAAATTGTGAGAAAAAGACAAATTTTTGATAAGAAGTTTCTTTGTCTAATTTGTCAAATTTAATATTTAAAAAAATGTAATAGATCAAAGAGATACTATACCATGATGTATTTCCTTTTGTCTTTATTCATATACACACATACATGATGGTAAGTAAAAAATTATCTGCATGATTATGTGTATGCATGTATATCCTTGTATCCATATAAGATTATGTATATTAGTACAATTCATACAATTCAAAAAATGAAACCTGTTTGTGTATATATATAGTTTGAAAATGTATTTTTTTGACAGTATTTGTTTATTTCTACTATTATATTTTATATTTCAGACTGCCCTCGGTCCTTCATCAGAAACAAATGATTTTAAAATTTGAATTAGTAATATATTTCGCGAGATTTTGCAAGAGCGTCAATGAAGAGTTTGTTTACATCACGTGACACGTTTGTGGAGAAAGTTTTTGTTTTTACATCAAGTGACGTTGAAAGCGACAGATTTTAAAAAAAATTATGTTTGTAAATGTAAACCTATATTTAATAATGCTTGTAAATTTGTTTTAGATAAAAAAAATTTTTTAAATGTATCTAAAAAAGTTTAATAATTATTTTTAAATGTATCTAAAAATGTAAAACATTTGGTAAACGACACAATATTCTCTGTGCCCAACACCAAAATAAAATTGCAGCCACCACGCCTCACTTGTGACAGTGAAAACATTATATACTTCCTCTTTTGTTCAATATGTCCCAATAGTGGATATATTGGCAATATATCGGTAATAGCTTTAGATTTCGCTTCAATAATCACAATATACCAAAATAATCAATATTCCCCAGTAGGAGCACATTTCAATCAACCGGGTCAAACCTTAGAAAATTCCAAATGTTTACTAATAGACTCCAATTTTAGTTCTACATACTCACACAGAAAGAAAGAAAAATACTGGATTTTAAAATTAAATGCACACCAGCTAGGGTTAAATAGGGACTTAGGTGCTTTGAATCTTTACAAATACTTCAATAACTAAACGGTCTGAAATATAAAATATAATAGTAGAAATAAACAAATACTGTCAAAAAAACACATTTTCAAACTCAAAACACTTTGATATTCTTTCCTATACATATTAAGACAGTATACGTGGATCATCACTATGCTATATATATATATATATATATATATATATATATATATATATATACACACACAAACATGTTTCATGTCTATATATATATATATATATATATATATATATATACACAACATGCAATGGGTAAATTGTTGCCATTTTATGTGATTAATTTTGCAAATTGTGTATTATTCATTTTTGATAGTACTCTCAGTTGGGTACCATCTGTGAGAAAAAGAGCACAATGATTCAATTTGCTCTGCTAGAAATTTAGAAAATGCATGCTGTACTTCTTGGCATTTGCACTGGAATCTCCAGTACAAACATTTCAGAGTGTTTGGGTGTCAATCCGAAAAAAATGCAGAGGATTCAGAAAGAGTTAGCTGAATCTAATGGTGATTACAAAGGTGTGACATTATACCTAAATTCGTCATTCCATAAAGCCCCAGACTTAACATAGAAGCCTACAAGTGCCTTGAGGAGATATTGCTGCCCTGGGTCAAGATGATGCCTGTTGGAAGACCCTATGTCTGGTGCCATGCCATACAAGCAGGAGAACCCAGTCATGGCTGTCAGATAATTTCTGTAACTACATCACCTCTTACATATGGCCATCTAACTCCCTAAACTGCAACCCCCTTGTTTATTATATGTGGGATGCAGTTGTGTGAAAGACCAACAACACTCCTTGCAACTCCAAAAATGAACTGAAGACAAGAATTATAGCACCATTTACTAACTTAAACAAGAAGACCATTCAGAAGAACTGCATTTTAGTATTTCAAGATATTTCTGTAATTTTCATAAATATATATGTTAAAATGTGTTATCAGCATTATTTTCAATTCTGTGTAATTTAGAAGAGAATTTATCCATTGCACTCTGTATATATGTGTGGGTAACATTTCAGGTATAACTAAAAATATATTTGTAAAATAATAATATGATTAAAGAGTAAAGAAAAACATATCGTTGCCAATACATTTTTTTCTCTGATGGACTTGATCAAGGCAAATGTTGTAAAATAAAATCTTTACATTTGCCTTGATGAAACCAATCAGAGACTGAAATGCACAGACAAGGATAAAATTTCCTTTTGTCTTTATTCATATATACACATATACAAGGCTAAGTCAAAAATTATCTGAATATTTGAGAATAATATATCTTTAAATAAGAGTGCAGATAATTTTTGACTTCCTCTCATTTATATATATATATATATATATATATATATATATATATATATATATCTGTGTGTGTGTGTGTGTGTGTGTGTGTGTGTGTGTGATGCAATGAATACATTGTCATCTAAACTATGTATAAAAGAAAATTACACCACTGACATCTCATTTTATCAGATATCTTTACAAAAAATTACACAAAAATATCTTGTTAACTACAGAGTAAATTTAGTCAATAAAATCGACATTGTCTTCACTCCTTGTAAGACCAAAAATGAACTGAAGGCAAGGATTATGACAGCATCTGCTAACTTACACAAGATCATCCAGAAGAGTTGCACGGGATTCTGAAGTCATCTGTACGTCATCATTGAAACCAATGTAAACTGGATCAAATATAAACTTAATATGCAAGAGAAACAGCAAGATAAGGAAAGAAAAAAAGGAGTATTATTTATTATCTTCTTGCTATTTTGTGTTGGAGGCACATGGGGAAAATAATATTGAGTAAATTGTGAGATTGGGGTCAAGCATAGACTAAATATGTATGAGAAATAGTAAGACATGGAAACAACAAAACTTAGACCAAATATTCATGAGAAACAGAAAGATGTGGAATTAAAAAATGAGTTTTATTTATTATCAGGTTGTTATTTTGTGTAAGAGACACATGAGAAAATAATACTGAGTAAATTATGAGTTTGTGAGTTGGTAATGAGTGTCCTGATAATTTAGTTAGAAAGTAAAATATGTATTTGAAGTTGTTTTTTCTTGAATTTTATGTTGAGTATTAAAAGATGAATGTTACCTTTATAGTCTGAAAAGGAAAAGGTGCCCAAATTTTTGTTGATTCGCATATTGACTTCCTGAACGTTAGTGACAGTGTCATGTGTTTGTATGTATAGAAGAAAAAGTGGGGTTGCTTCTCATTGGTTTACAAAGAGTAAATTAATACAGTTGTTATCATTATTTTGGGCATTATAATTAATTTTATTTATTTATTTTTTATGAACAGGACAAAGTGACAATGGTATTCATTTTTGTAAAAGATACAAAAATGAAACACAAGACCAAATATGAGGATGGAGAAGGCTGGTGTTCATCAGTCTTAAAATAATTTAGTTAGCCTCAACCGCTGGCCCAAGCAAACTATAGTTCTTGCATCAAAATAATACATTCTTACCATTCTTACTACAAACACCATAATATCTCAGACTCTTTGAAAATAAAATTAATCCCAAATGTACAATTTGTCTGTGGGGAGTGGGTAATAACAAATTTAAAAATGAAAAACCCTGATGACAAAACAAATTGACAGTATAATTAGTTTCTTATTTGGGCATTTTTTATGGACATAATAAAGGCCTCCACCAGATCAGTATTTTTTTTCCTATAAAAAATAATGCTTTAATATATAAACTATGTTTTGTAATTTGGTCAATTTACTTTTCTTCCAGACATTGTTGTAATATTCTTCTGTGTTGCTGTTGTTTCAGATGGAGTACCATCTGCTTTACTGAATGTTTGTCCATCTTTTGTGTAGGTCTCAGGTGGAAATATACATGCTTTTCAGTTTGTTGTAAGAAATGCTTATTGACATAAACCAGTTTAATCCTATTAATAGGAATATTATCTTGTTTTCCATTTTTTCAATGGTGAAGTACTTGTCCATTTTGCTGATGACTTGGCATGGGCCTATATAGTTTGGAATCAAAGGTTATTTTACGCCATCATTTCTTATAAATATAGATTTCAATGTGTAAAAATCATTTGGCAGGTATACTTTTTGTAGGTTTTTCATGTAGATGCAAAAGTAATGCTGACATTCAGAAGTGTCAGGTCCTATATAAATATTGTGAGGAAGATCTCTGACTTGTCTACACAATATTGACTGGGTAAGATTAATGATGTATCAAAAACAACATCAGCTTGTGTAGAGCCTAAGTCATCTTTTACAATGTTCAGTAATCAGCTTCACAGTTGCATGTATGTTTAGATGAGGCAATTCATGGAAGTGTTGAAATATTAGTTGTCTTGATTTTGGTCATATGTTGAGCTGTGGTTGTGTTTGGAAAATGTCATAATAAAATTTGTTATCACTTAATGGAATTGGTAATTAATCTAACTTTAGCGGTATGCTTTGTATGACTTCTAGTAAGTCATTCATAGTTTGTTCTTTTGCAATTAATTTGCAATTCAAAGAACTAGAATCTAAAGATGAAGATGTGGCATATGACATTGTGTTTGTCACTACGTTTTCTTAACCTGACACAAGTCTGATATCTGAAGAAAATTGGGAGATATACACTCCTGATCAAAAATTTAAGATCACTTAAAAATCTTTAAAAAGAAATTTTTTTTATGGATAGATTTTAAACTCCTTCCACTTAAGGTTACCAATACTACAATCTAAAAGGTTATAGAAACAAAAAGCTACATTCCAAACATTTTATTTAGAAATTTACATTTTTATAAAATGAGGCGATTTACGCATGATCAAAATTATAAGACCAGGGGTATAAATTGTTAGATCTATGGCAATTCCAATGTTTTTAGTTCAGTTAGAGATTAGCAATCACTGCATAAAGGTGTTACCATGCCTAAAGCAAGCAAATTTACCAAAGTTGAGCCTTCTCGAATTCTAGAATTCCATAAGCAAGATTTGTCACAGTGGGCGATCGCAGCTAAGGTAAATCGCAGTAAAACTGTGATCTGCAACTTTCTAAAGAACAGTGAGAATTATGGAAAAGCAAAATGCTCTGGTAGGCCCCAAAAAATTTTGCCTGCATTGAGTAGGACAATAAGACGGGTTGTTATGAAAGACGGGGGACTTTCTTCTAGTCAAATTAAGGCAGTCACAGATGCTGATTGCAGTCCCGTAACCATCAGACGACACTTACAACAAACAGGCATGGTAAATAAAAAGCGTAAACAAATTCCTCGGATGCTTCCATGTCACAAGTTGGACCGCTTAAAGTTTGGTTGTGAATACCAAACATGGGATGTTGAGAAGTGGAAGAAAGTCCTGTTTTCTGATGAGAAAAAATTCAATCTTGATGGTCCTGATGGCTTCCAACGATATTGGCATAACAAAAACATGCCTCCTGAAATTTTCTCCGCATGTCATAGTGGTGGAGGGTCCCTAATGGTATGGACGATGGAGCTCCAGGTGATGCAGGGTCGTCAGAGAGCGGCTGGTTGTGTTAACATGCTACAAAAAGCATCATTGATGATGGAGGGCCATCGTTTGTGTGGGTATGGATGGTTATTCCAACAGGATAATGCTGCAATCCATGCTGCAAGACGGACCTTGACCTTTCTACAAGAAAATGGGGTCCATCTCTTGGGACATCCTGCATGCTCACCGGACTTGAACCCAATTGAAAATGTTTGGGGATGGATGACAAGAGATGTTTATTGAAATGGTAAACAATATTCAACTAAAAATGAACTTTGTGAAGCCATCTTCAGAAGCTGGAGCAACATCCCCTGCATCTTAATGGAAACGTTTATTTCTAGCATGCCTGACAGAATTTTTGAAGTCATCAAAAGCAGTGGAGCTAGACTTCATTATTAAATTTGGTTGTTAAATATTTTCATACACTTTTTGCACAATTTTGTAGAATTTTTGTCTCTGGTCTTATAATTTTGATCATGTGTAAATCGCCTCATTTTATAAAAATGTAAATTTCTAAATAAAATGTTTGGAATGTAGCTTTTTGTTTCTATAACCTTTTAGATTGTAGTATTGGTAACCTTAAGTGGGAGGAGTTTAAAATCTATCTGTAAAAAAAAAATTCTTTTTAAAGATTTTTAAGTGGTCTTAAATTTTTGATCAGGAGAGTAATTCAGGTGTCTAATTTCCCGTGGACTATATTTGTCAGTATGTGTATGTAATGGTTTGTGGTCTGTGCATATAGTGCCTTCAAAGAGGTGCTGAAAATGCTTAATTGTAAGATTACTAATAAGCCTCTTGAGAATATGCTGTACTTGGTTTGTACCTTGCTTAATTTAGCAAAAAAGAAAGACATGGCTGTGATTTGTTCTTCTGATATTTGATGTACAACTGCACCAACTGCAGTAGACCAAGTATCTGTAGTAAGGATTATTTCCAAGTTTGATTGTTTTTGCTCATCCTTTGCTAATTTCAAAATTGAATGTTTACCTTTGTAATCACTTCTTGTCATTTCTGGGTGGTTGTGTTCATCACTTCTTTGTTCCCATTGATTCAACAATCTTCTAACGATTTTTCTCAGTTAGTGCTTTGATATTTAGATCCTGGAAAAGATGGATCCAACAAATTTACTTGATCAAGAAGAAATTAACTGTACTAGTCAGATTACAGCAGTATAATAAATAAGTACTGCAAAAGAATAAGTCATCTCTCTTCTTATATTAATAACAAGTTGTTTTAATTGGTGCTGCTGGTGTAGACATCAACTACAACAATATAGGATCACTAATTCAGGTAAGTTCTCTGTACTTCCGTGTGGCAAAGTAATTAGAACATACCTATGATTTGCTAGAACAGCAAGGGTAAGATTAATTTTATCATCATCCTTGATGTAATTAAGCGTAGGGTTATTTACATAATTATTTATATATTAGGACCTTGAATAAGCTCTTGCTATTTTTCAACCAATGGCACTCCCAGAACTGCTTCAGACGGTAACACATCTATAAGGAAATATGATAAGCAAGCATGAAATTCAGTGTATGTCATTTTGTTGAAGTGTAACCAACTTTGTTTTTCATAGTGTTATACATGTCGAATTTCATGCCAAAGAGAGTATATTTGTGGGAAATTTTACAGCACTACTTTATTCAAAAGAAATCTGCAAACAAAGCACACAGAATTCTTGTTGAGACTTATGGTGACCATGCACTGTCAGAAAAAGCTGCAAAGATTACTTTAGACTCTTCAAAAATAATGATTTTGATGTTGAAGATAAAGACTGCTCTGGTGCACTAAAGAAGTTTGAAGATGAAGAATTGGAGGCATAACTTCATGAAGACTCATTTCAAGCACAAGATAAATTTGCAGAATCATTAGGAGTTGATAACAAAACAGTTTTAAAACTTTTGAAAGCATTAGGAATGATTCAAAAGCAAGGACATTAGGTGCTGTACAAGTTGAAGCCAAGAGATATTGAACAGCATCTTGTCATGCTTGAACAACTGCTTCAGTGGCAGAAAAGGAAAGGTTTTTGCATTGTATCATGACCAATGATGAAATGTGGATACACTATGTTAACCCTAGGCATAGAAGAGAGTGAAGTAAGCCCAGCCTTACCTCAACATTAGTGGCAAAGCCAAATATCAATGGTTCAAAGCATTTGGTGGGATTAGTTGGGTGTAGTTTATTATGAGCTACTATAACTGACTGAAACCATCATGGGAGAGTGCTATCAAAGAAATTGATGCATTTAAACTGAGCATTGAAGAAAAAAACAGCCACTATATGAGCAGACATGACAAAAAGATTTTGCAACATGACAATGCTAGGCCACATGTTGCAATTTGGGTGAAAACCTACTTGGAAACACTTACATAGGCAGTTCTACCTAACCCGCTGTATTCAACAGATATTGTCACAACTGATTATCACTTTTTCCAAACAATGGTACATGGCCTGCTTGAGCAGCACTTTCATTCTTATGAAGATGCCAAAAAATGGGTTGACTCCTGGTTAGCCTCAAAAAAATGTTGTTTTACCGATGTGGAATTCAAATGCTGCCAGAAAGATAGGAAAAAGTAGTCGCTAGCGATGGACAATACTTTCAGTGACATGTTTCTTACTAATTTTTGTAAATAAAACATTACTTTTCACAACTAATCAGTGAGAACTTATTCAAGATCCTAACATAGACTGGCACAAAACTTTAATATTAGCCAATTGATAACAATTACAGTAGAAGAAATCTGAATAGAAGAGGGAAGATGAAGTAAAGGAGGTTTGTTGACAAGACAGGGAAATATTGGGGAGTGCTATTTAATTCATCAGAGATATCTTCCAACATCAAGGAAATATTTTTTCAGCTGTAATTTTATCAACTCACTGTGAATCTATTGACACCAATGCAAATTTTTTTGATAAAAGTTCATTTTCTGCTTTAGCCTGCATCAAGCAATTGTGTATTTTTTTTATATCCATTTTTATTTATTGTCCAAAAATAGCAAAATGTTTTCATTAGTGTTCAGATATTGTCTATATTTGTTTTAAGGTTGTATCAAATTAGGAGGAAACATTTCTTGAATTTAAGTGCATTTTGTACATGCTACAAATGTATACAAATTGTTTTTTTTTATAATCATGTCACCACAAGCAAGGCATTTTACTGCCATTGTTGTGCATGGGGTTACACAGGAGGAATTTTATGAGAAGGAGTGAGAGGTTGCAGGGGGTGTCAAGAAGAGAGTAGGAGAAGAAAGAGAATACTGATGAGAGTGGGGTGGACGAAGAAAAAAGCATGAGAGAGAGGATGTAAGTTAGTGAGACAGGAGATGACTATTGACTTTACATTTAAATTCTTGGAGATTATAACTGTTGGGAAAGCAAGTATGCAGAAGAGAATTCCACAGGGGGGAAGTGCGAGAAAAGAAGCTGATGGAGTAGAATTTGCAATTACAATTTATTGGTTTCACAGTAAAAGGGTGGGACTTAGTGGCTAATCTTGTGGCTCGAGGAAATTCATATCTAGGGGGTACCTCAGAGAAGAAGCTGTGAAAGTATTTGTAGAAGAGACATAGGGAAGCCACACTGCGTCGATGAGAAAATGACTGTATCGTAGCTGTCAAGTCGGGATGGATCACATTACAGATTCTCCGTTGGATTTGTTCAAGGACACCTAAGTCAATAGCAGGAGCAGGACCAGACATAGCAGAAATATTCAATGCATGGGTGGATGGTAGATTTGTATATGTGCAGGATTGTTTCAGACGGGAAAAACTTCCTGGCCCTACACAGAGAACTGTGTTTCTATTTTAGCTATGGATTCTATAGAGTTATTCCACTTGAGGTCTGATGTGGGAGTTAATCTGAGTAGATGAAGTGTTTTACTTTCAGGGAGAGAAGTCTGATCCATGTTAATGGGCGGGAGGAACAATTGTCTGTGGTGGTTATTAGATAGCAGTTTCATTCTTGAAGCATTAAAATTTACGAGCCATTTCTTACCCCAGTCCACCACGGATTGGAGGTCCTTTTCAAGCTCGGCAGCGACATTTGCTTTTTCAACCTCAGTAGATTTTTGATCGAGACGAGAGTAAATCGTAGTGTCGTCAGCATATATGCCCACTTGGGATCTAATTACATCAGGAGATCGTTAATATAGATAAGGAAAATTGTAGGACCTAGAATAGAGCCTTGAGGGACACCTGCATTCATGTGATAGTATTGGGAGGCTTGTCTGTTCAATACTACCCTCACTGTACGGTTTGAAAGAAAGGACTGGATTAGGTCAAATAATTGTCCAGCTTGCATAGAAGGCCAGCATGCCAGACTCTGTCAAACGCTTTGGAGATGTCAAGAGCAACAGTTCGGGTTTCACCGTTTTTGTCAAGGGCCTGGTGTATACACACAGTGATGGTCATGAGCATATCAGCAGTAGACCTGGTGAAGCAGAAGCCATACTGTTTGTCAGAGAAGAGTCTGTGGGCTGTGAGATGTTGTACCACTTTGGCATTGATGATGGCTTCAAACACTTTGCCAAAGATCAGTAGGAGGCTGATAGGACAATAATTAGCAGTGTCAGAGGGTTCTGCAATATTTTTATTTTTTTTTATTTTTTTTTTTAATCATTTCACCCCAAGCAAGGCAGAAATGCCACTGATGTAAAAAGATTAATTAGAAAAGAGTGAGGAGTACAAACTAGTTAGAAAGGAGCAATAGAAAGCTGAGAAAGCAGGTGCGATGACAGATACATAGGTGGAGAGAAAGGGAAGGTTATACGGGGGTGGGGAGAGAGCTAGGGTCCAGTGGTTAGTAGATGAGTATTGACTTTGCATTTAAATTTCTGGAGGTTGTAGCTGTCAGGAAAGCAAAAATATGGGAGCGAGTTCCACAGGCGGGAAGTGCGAGAGAAGAAGCTGCAGGAGTAGAATTGTCGTCTGCATTTGGCTAACCTGACTGTGAATGGGTGGAACCCAGTTGCCAGTCTGGTTGCACGAGTAAACACCTGTTGAGGAGGCACCAGTGACTTAAGTTTAAGTATTTATAGAACAGACAAAGGGAGGCCACATTTCTACGGTGGGGAAGTGGCTGCAGTCGAGCCGCCAGATCAGTACCTATCACATTACAGACTCTCCTTTGGAGCCTATCAAGAACACTGAGGAGAAGGGCAGGGGTGCCTGACCATAAATGGCAGCAGTACTCCATGCATGGATGGATGGTTGACTTGTATATATGCAAGATGGATTCAGGTGGAAAAAACATCCTGGATCGACATAGTGACCCAACCTTTTCAGCAGTAGGTTTTTCTATGGATTCAATATAGTGGTTCCATTTGAGGTCTGAGGACAGGGTAAGTCCGAGGAGGCATAGTGTATTGTTCTCAGGGAGAATCGCTTGGTCCATGCTTATGGGAGGCAGGAGGGGTTGCCTGTAATGGTTGACAGACAACAGCTTGGTCTTAGATGAATTGAAGTTGACAAGCCACTTCTTGCCCCAGTTCACCACAGAGTGTAGATCCCGTTCAAGGTCAGCAGCGAGATTATGTCTGTCTGCCATGACAGGTTTCTTACTGGTGTGGGAGTATATTGTAGTGTCATCTGCGTAGATGCCTACTTGGGACTTCTCATCTGGGAGGTCATTGATGAAAATAAGGAAGAGCGTCGGGCCCAGGATAGAGCCCTGTGGGACACCAGCATTCATGCTCTAGGATGAAGAGGCACACCCACTCAAAATGACCTTCATTTTGCGGTTATTTAAAAAAGGTTTGCATAGGAGGGCCCCTAGTTTGCATAGGAAACCCCGTAGTTTGCATAGGAGATATAGGAATCACAGAGGAGGATTTCCAGCAGGCAAGAAAGCAGGAAGCAGAAAGGCAGTAGTTATAGAGTTGAAGTTGTTGAATGCCTTATTCAGTTTTTGAGCATTGTTTTTACTCAAGTTCAAACAAAAGCAATTTTTTATTATGTATTTCATTGGGATGTCTGAGTTGTTTGCTTAAATATAAATATATACACACATATATACATATGCACATATGCACATGCATGTATGCATGTATACATTTATACACATATATATATATTAGAGCTGTTAGGGTCTGTAGATTTTTTAAATCAGCCAATTCTAAGTATATACCTGTCTTTCTCTCCCTTAGCTCATACCATTGTGCTATTATTATCTTTGTGATGATTAGTGACATAATATATGATCCTGGTCATAGATATATTGTTGAGAACTGTAAGATCAGTGCACTCTCAATGCATTTCCTTCCCAGTGAATCCTGTTCTCTTCTGAACAAACTGGCATTTTTATATCAAAACTGTGGTTAAATGTATTATGGTGAACAACCAGTTCATTTTGTTGTTATGCAGAATACTTATGTAGTGTTCATATCTTTTCCCTCATCTCTTTTTTATTTTCCATATTTTTTTATGTTTAATTATTTTTTGAGGTTTCTGGATGTTTCACCAATGTACATCCTTGGACATATTGTGCAGTCTATTTTGTATGTTCCTGCATCTGTTCTGTTGTTGTCATCTTGTTTGATGTTAACCACATCACTTATACACTTAAAGGTAGTATTGATAAATTTTATGTCAAATTTTTTCTGATGATGAGTGTTATGGAGTTGGTAGGATTAGGTGTTTAGTTTTGTTATGGTCGTGGTATTATTATTTTTTGTGGGTTTTTATATTTTTCTTCTGTGGATTTTGTAGGCTTTGAGTTTGGCATAAATTTTGTATAAAAAAAATTATCAAAATAATAACTAAATTACTGGAATTGTTTCATCAGAAGAATTTTAAAAATAGTTTTATTGCTGTATTTTTAATCTGAATTTCCAGGATGATGCATTGCAATTATTCAGTAATTTTTAAACTAGCATTATCATTTTGTATTAGGATGTACCAAAAGTATTTTCACATTTTACATAAGTTTACTTTGAATGTCATTTCAGGTACACTACTACTACCACTACTACTACATCATCATTATTTTTGTTATTACTATTATTATCATTATTTTTATTATTATTATTATTATCTTGGATTTATGTCGTATACACATTACCTTCCGGGTCCTGACCAAAAACATGGCTTCATGACATTTTCCACTGATCATTTTTTGTAAAAAAAAAAAAATTAAAAACCCAGAAAGTTTAAGATCATATACATATTATATAGATAAAAGCTCTTTGTAATGTATGAACTGTGCTTGTGGGTACAGTTTTGTTTTATTTCTTTAAGGTATGGGCTAACAGAAATCCTATCAATGATTCAATCAGAACCATTTCCAATCTATCGAAGGGTTTCAACTACAAGTAGAATTATTGAAGTCCTCATATGCAACATTTTTTAGATTTCAACGTCAAAATCCCTGTATCTCACAAGTTTTTTGAAAATTTTCATAGACACATTACAATCTGCAGGGACTGCCATGTCAATAAGAAAGCACGTTTTGTTTTTGTGATCTTTGATTACAATGTCTGAGTGATTAGCATTGATTGTTCTGTCTGTCTGTATTATAAAGTACCATGAAATTGTTGCAGTTCCTATCTCTGTGACAAGGTCTTGGTGGTTTTCATACTAATATCTTATTGTTTCTTTTCCATAAAAGTCTTATATTTTCCACTGCAGATATTGGCTAACTTGGAACGAGAAACCGGGGAGCCGAGTTCAAATTCCAGTTGAATCCATTGTATTCACTTATGCGCAAATATCCTTGGGAAAGGTATTAATCCATCTATTCCTTCCAGTTATGGGTTAAATAGCAGACAGATTGGGTTCTATAGCCTTGGTCGGCAACCAGTCTACCGCACAGAAAGCAATGGCAACCTACTGTGAGATAATCTTCTGCCCAGTCAGTCATGTCTCTTTCGAGACATGATCGCCCAAGCGTGTATCACGTATGGCACTTAACTGACTGACTGACTAATATGCCAGGTTTTATAGTCAGTGGGTGCTAACACCAGGTAACCTGATACACGATAATCAATTGTTATATCATTATTATTATTATAACAATCTTATTCAACTGTCTATTTTTTTGAGATGTTGTAATAACTGATACAAATATTGAGATTCTGAAAATATTAAATTGGGACTCAAAGCTGCTTGCAAAATTCAACAGGAGAAATGAAATGAAGGAATATCTGACCCAACTGGTTTAAGCATTTTAAGAATGGTGGTTTAGTCCTTGAAATAAAGCCCAGAAATTAATGACCATCAATTGTTAGTTTAAAATGCAAAGTAGTGAAGATACAGATTACCTGTTCTTAAAACTTTTCAGAAGACTAAGATTTATTGAAGTTTGTCAGGCAATGGAAAAATTAAAAATTTACATAGAGGAAATGTTTGGCATCCATATTTGGCATCCATTGACTAAGCAGTTAATATTGAAATTTATAAAACCTTTTTACTAAAACAGTTTTTTTCATGAAATTCTTTTCCACTAATTGTTAGCATTCTTTCTAGTATCAATATAAGTTTCCTTACAAATCTTTTGTTTAGAATGCAAAGTTAACATCTTGATTATATCATTATTTTCTCTTCTGCGCTACCAAAGTTGCTGCTGCTGTTGAAAATTTTCAAGTGATGTGGTTTTTGTTATTTGATAAACCTCCTTGTGACTTTGTAGAGTACCTCTATGGTGTCTAATGAAGAACTGTATTCTTTAAAAACGAAAGGATTCATTTACTTGAAGCTATTTTTAATCATTTATCTGAGAAAACGGTTGTATGTAATTGATAGTTTAGACATTTCTGAATGAGTAGGATGCCATCTATGAAATCCATATGAGGTTCAAATCCTGGCTATTAAAGAATATTATATAAGCTTCAAAAATATTCAGGCACTCTTTAACTCTTAGTAAAAGAAAATATTTTTGATATACTGTAATAAATTATTAAAGTGTCAAGTTCTAAGAACTGATTCAATGCCAATGGTAATTTAATATCCTTTGCCATTTTTATAGTGCCATTATGAAATTGTTATATAAGTAATATTTGCCTTGTTTAATATATTTATTTCCATAAAACCAATGCATGTATTTATTTTCTTTTTCTTTCAAGTTTCTTCCTCGACTCTTTTCTTTTGATTTTTCCTTCTCATTCAACTTTCTTCTTCTTTACTGTTTTCCATTTTTGTATTTATTTTTTAATACATTTTTGTCTCTCTTTTTCTCCTTTTCTTTCTCTTTTCTTTCCTCCATCAACTTTTTTCATTCCTGACTTCCACTTCCATGTTTCTTCCTCAATCCTTTTCTTTTCTTCTTCTTTTCTTTCTCTTTTTCCTCCTTTTCCTTATCTTTTCCCTCTTCCCACATTTTCCTCTTCTTTTGTTTTTCATTTCCATGTTTCTTCCTCACTCTTTTTTGTTCTTTTTTTTCTTCCTTTTTTTCTTTTTTTCCTTTTTTCTCACCTTTCTTCTTTTTCCTGTTTTCCATTTCTGTGTTTTTTCTTCTTCCTCCTCTTTCCACATCTTTCTTCTTCTTTCCAATTTTTTTACCCACTGATTTTTTTTCTTTCCTCTTTCCCACTGAGTTTTTCAGCATTACTTATAGCATTTGACTGCTTGTCCATTAAAAGAATTATACATCATGTTTGCCTCAGAGAAGATATTTACAAATTTAATGCTTATAGCCTCAGTGTAGTCAAGTATTATGCTTACATATGCAAATCATATAGATTGCCTAAGGTAAATGAAGCACCTTTATCATTATCATTGAAAATTCCTTCATTTTCATTACTTCGAGCACACACACACTGAAACACGAGAGAGGAAATGCCTACAAACAAAATTATCTTGAAGTTAGAAATAATCTTTATTTCAACAAATAAAGTGCATTACATTAAATTTCAGAAGGAAAACATTCTTTAAAATCTTACTCCAGCTGTCATATTGATGGATTTAATTATCATTCAGATCTTTAAAATGCAATGAGTATCCATATATATATATATATATATATATATATATATATATATATATATATATATATATATGTGCGGTTGTGGAGAAAGAAATGCCCATATATATTTAGTAGGCTTTTCTGGTGATGTAGAAATAATTATTCAATGTTAAATAAAATTTTATTTGTTGAGGTAAATATTCAGGTAGTAAAATACTGAGTATAAGAAAGCAAATAGAGAGCAACATAAAGTTTTTTTTATATTTTATAAGTACAATGCAATTCTCAAATTATTTAAATATTGCTACAATTTGTTGAAAGCAAAAGTAGACTAGTACATATATATCAGAAAAGAAATTAGAATCACAGCAAAACCATTTCTCTGAAAGAAAGTTATACTTTTATAGAATATCAAGGATTTGATAATGGCTAAAGTGTAAAACATTGAATCCTGTTCATTAATTATTCATTAAATACACGACTAAATTAAATTAAATAACTAGTTTTTTGTTTATTAGATGATATTATGCATCCACATGCCTTCTTATATACATGTATCTCTTACATTCATAATAATGAATAAATCAACAAATGTAATTTCTATTGGGTGAATTGTATGATGCTGAATAAAGTCCTTTGTTTTTTGCTGAAAATATACAAATTATGATAAAATAACATGTTTTTCAAAAATGATTACTGTTTTCTATTCATCAGACAAAATATTGTTTAATTCAACTGATATATATATATATATATATATATATATATATATATATATATATACCAGTTCTTGCTTATGCTCTTCTAGTGTTTTTGCTTTTCAGTCAACTTTGATGTTAAAAAATTTAAATGCAATGTCAATTGTTAGCTTTTGTCTTCTTAATTTCAGTTTTTTACATTTTCCTTAGTAATGTTTTCTTTTTTGTTTTTTTCATATTTTTTCACAGTCAGTAACCCCTTGAATTTTATAAAAATACAAGTAATTGTTGGCTAATCATTTCAGAGTATACCCATCTTCTGAGGGTGGCTCATTAATCCCTGTTGCAGGCACATTTAAGTTTGTTCAACACCCAAAGAATCAATCTAGGGTTTATACTTCAACCATACTGAATGGATCTTAGTTATAGCTTCTGGGAGAGAGTGTATAATGTGGCATGATTGGCAGTTGAACAAGCACAGCATGTTCAGATGCTTAAGTCATAATTAGCTGTGACTCCCTGCTAGCATAATCAGCATTGGTTTCTAAACAGTTTCATCAACCCAGTTTCATTCACAAAGTATGTGTTAACACATGATATATTTTTCAGGCAATCCCCAGGATGATATTATCAAAAGCCAGATCTTCCTCTGACTCATGGTACACAAATTTCCACCACTGGCTGGATGTGAACACTCCGAAACCCAAGATTGAACTAAAGATTCCGTTATCTGCTTATCGAATCTGCACATAGCTATCATTTTAATTACACACTCAAAGAAAAATGCAATCCAGAATTTTCACCAAACAGCACCCACTCCTACCTAATAAACAAAATAAAATTGAAGCCAATCTGAGCCTAAGAAAAGGACATAAAAGCCTATCAAAGGGATATATTCAACAGCTGGATGGCACAACAGCCAGGATTCACAACACTTCTCAGAATGTGTTTCTTCCATCTCAAAGGCCCTTGCAGCAGTAAATCACAACTCATGCTCCCTTTCTTACCATATACCTTATTGATGACTTTTATGATTCTACTTTCAAAAAGAGACATTTACTTCAATTTATCATTTGTTGCATTTTTACGTTAATACAATCATCTGTTTCTTAAACCTCTATTTTTTCTTCTTTGTTCTGCCCCCATACACTTAATATAACATCACCTACTTGACAAATCAACCCTGATAAAATATTATTTGATCATGTGTGGGGGATTCTTAGTATGACCTACTTCCTTAACTCTGCCCAAATGACCACACATTCAACGGAATGTTTTTAGAGTCCTTTCTTGGTTAGGCTGAGAACTTTCTAGCTTCCTCTGATATTTTGAAGAGAAAATGTCAGTAATGTTTTATAATAAATGTTTATTTTTCATATTTCAGATGAACAATAAATTTGTTTATTTATAATGTTTTTTCTAAATTTAATACAATGAAAACAAATCAAGCTACATATTTTAAAGTAATTAATTTTTGTACTATTTATGCAAATTTTATTATTGATGTTTTTAACAATGTTAAATTGAAAAAAGATTACAGATTATGGTTTTGTAATTTAACAAATTTATTATCTGACTAATTGTTCAAGGTAAATAATGGGCATATTGTACATTGATAGGGTAAGTAAAAAGTTATTTATTTTATCATTGAAGAATTTATTCAAAACGTGATTCATTTTCTATTTTCCTTAATCTTTAAGCTCTATTCAGATTTGCCATAATTGTCTACCCCATTGTTTGGATAAATTGAAAAACTTTTATAACAGTTTTAAACATGTAGTTTTTTAATTCATTCAAAACAATTAAATTATTAAAGCTTATAATGCAATTATCATCTCATTCAGATGTTTTACTTCACTTATAACATGTATTATGGTAGCATAATTTACAGTCATATATAAGACTTGTACTGAACTAATATCTGTTTCAACAGACAACAGACAATGTGACACAAAAATCTATCAGTGAATTGTTATAGCAAAATATGCCTTCCAAAACCTAAAGAAAGTATTAGGAATCAAAAAAAATTTTGTTAGATTGAAAGAAAAGATTGTTGTAGTGCTATTCAATATGAGACCTCCTATATGGCACTTTGGCAATCTTCTCATAGATGTAAAGAAGACTTGAGGCAGTTGAGATTTGGTTCTACAGAAGGATGCTAAGAATATGGATGGAACATGTAAGATTTAAGAAAAATGGAAACAAAAAGAACACTTAGAATCAGAAAGCAACAGTGAAAGTTTATGGGACATATAACAACAAATGAGAATTTTTTCACAGTTTCTTGAATTGTATTTTGCTTAACATGAAGCTGTCAGCACGTGATTGTATATATCGGTTGGCAGACTAGAAGTGACTTTACAGTGTTTTCTCGACACTTGAAAATTTAATCTCTGATATATCTCTTTCACTTTCTGACCAACCTGACAGCAGCATCATTGTTATCTCTTGCCATGACTGCCAGGAGGGGCATTGGGTGGGGGGAATTTTCAGCAATTAGTTAATAATTCATTGTTTGTTGGACAGAACACAAAGGCATGAAAACTGATTAACTATCTTAAAGTGAAAGAAAATGATTTTAATTCAAGAATTGGGCAAATGGACATTTTCTTCTTTTCTTTGTGTTGGTGAGAAAGTGATTGTCACTCTTGTCAGATATAATAAATAATGCTGTAATTTGATATATCAGTGAATGTGTACACACACACACACACACACACACACACACACACACACACACACATGCATGTTTGTGATTAATCAGAATTTATGCTCATACACATATTATATATATATATATATATATATATATATTAAAAACAGAAATAGAGGTTGTTTCAATGAGAGAAATTGGTATAGAAGAAGAAGGTGCAAAAAGCCATAAACATTTTGTTTAAAGTGTAGATTTATTGTTATTAATATTACTTGCTTTTTATATAATATATTAAGTGTCCATAATGGTATTTGTGTCACTACATGTGTTTTGAATCCAGAGTTGACTCTCTGGACTTGAAACACGTGTATTAATATTAATAACAATAAATCTACACTTGAAACAAAATGTTCAAGGCTTCTCCCACATTTTTCTTATATATATATATATATCAAAGTGACATTAATTTATACATGTATATACACACACATATATACACACACACACACATATACATATGTGTTTTATTATTAAAAACAACTGACAAGGAACAAGGAACTGCAGTTAATTTTTTTTTTTACCTTTACTTGTATTGTGTACAAAAATTATGTAGAAATTGTTTAAATGTTTTGTTTATGTGAGTGCATTTAGTTATACTTTTAGTTATTATCAAGGATGGTTTTATTCTTACTTTTAACTGAATGTATGGAATGTTTTATGTACATATCTAGTTTTTTTTTTTTTTAATCATCACCCCAAGCAAGGTGAAAACGCCACTGATGCACAGGGGGCTACGTAAGAGTGAAAAGACTGGAAAAAAGAAAAACCGGAAACCACATCCTAAACAGGAAACAAGGGATGAGCCTCTTCACCTGTTCAATAGACGTGGGTGGAGTGTGAACCAGGCGATAGTTTATTCTATCTACTCCAATTGAAAAAAAAAACAAAAAAAACAAAAAGAGTGAAAAGATTGGAAAAGAGAAAAACTGGAAACCACATCCTAAACGGGAAACAGTGTTATGGGAATGTTTGTTCAGGAACAGAGTTTCTTAAGGGATGTGTAAGTTCATAAATAATATTGGCTTTCTGCAGTTTGGAGTTTGCAGATGAGTTATTATTGTTAACAGCCTACATTAAATAAAATATTATTCACCACAGAAGATGGTATAAGAAAGAGAATCTAAATGAAATCAGCTAGATTATATAAACAAAAAAAAAAACTTAAATTTAAATATCCGAGCATTCCTCATTGCGGCTCATGCATAGTCACACTAATGTGACAAATTTAGTTAGATGAAAATCTTTTCCCACTTTCTCATATACTCAAATATATATATATATATATATATATATATATATATATATATGTTGTTAACATTTTGGTCTCTCACATTGTGTTACATCATAGAACCACATTACAAATTCATGACCTGTGTCTGCTATTTGGTAATTGCTATCATTGCATAGCAATGTTTTATGTCAACAGAAAATAATATCATCTTTGAGGGTGGAAGTCTTTATGCTAATGTCTCTGTAACCTCTATGAAGATGGCTCATTTGAGCTAAAAGCTTAGAACCAGTATAATAAAAATAACCAAATATTAGACAATTTTTATCTTTATTTTCACCTGAAATTAAAGCCAAAATCCAATGTTTAGAACAATTCATGATGAAATATAATAGACATTCATTGTCTGTTATATTTAACAATATATATTTAGAAAATTATCGACTGCTTTGATACAGTAAGTATATATATATATATATATATATATATATATATATTAGTCATCCGTAGACAGATTTGTTTTGCTGTATCACAGCTCATCAGTACAGTTAGATACCAATTGCTTCTAGCCAGGATTGAAACCTGCATTGACATCAGTAGGCAGTTCTACTTCTGAACTGTGGGCGCTTGGTAGAGGAAGGCTAACTTTAGCATGTTGTATACAATGTAAGCACACACCAGTAGCCAACAGTGTTCAAATTCATTAGTGAATGAATGATGTGTAAATGCGTGAGTAGCTACTGTTTTTTAAATTCTATCATTCCTCCATGAAAAGCTAGAAAATCTTAAAAATTGTACAAAACTGGCTAACCATGTGTGAAAATTGAAAGAGAAAATGGCAAAGACCCTTATGTAACATGGAGTATAATAAAAAAGCCAAACCTTACATTAGTGATAATTTCTGCAGACTGTGCAATGGCATACTTGATTAAGAGAGGACAGCTTTCCAATGCTTAACATACACTTTCTGGGACTTGTATCTAGAAGAAAAGTTAGCCATAATATTATTTCCAGAGCAAAAACATTTCTAAATGAAAGATCTGAAGTGATGTCTGGATGTAATCACACCAGAAAATATATTTTAGGATCATACAAACCTGGATGAAGTTGTTTAAGATCTTTAAAACTCCTCCCTCATTTTGTAATTTCAGTTATTTAAAACTTCTAGTTGAAAGTTCATAAAAGTCAGTGGTGTACATTTGAAAATAATAAAAATATTAGAATCAGTTGTTATAAATCCCCTGAAGATACCAAAAGGTTGAAACCAAAGTTGCATAAATAACTGGCTTCTAGATGAAAAATACTCTAAAGCTCTACATTATATATGTATTGAGCACTTTTAATACATCTTCATACTGGTCTAATTTAATTATGATCAAAATCTAGTTAGCAATATATATATATATATATATATATATATATATATATATATATATATATATATAGGAAAAACTACTAAAAAGTTGTAAGTTTAAAAATGTATTTTTTTGACAGTATTTATTTATTTCTATTATTATATTTGATATTTCAGACCGTCCTCGGCCTTTCATCAGAAACAAATGGTTTTAAAATTTAAATTAGAAATGTTTTCGCAATGAGCGTTCATCTGAGAGATTGTTTACATCACGTGACGTAGAAAGCGACAGATTTTTTTAAATATTTGTAAACGCAAACCCATCCCTAACAATACCTACAAATGTTGTTTAAAAGAAAATTTTTTTAAGTGTATCTAAAAAATGTTTAACTATTGAAATATTTATAAAGATTCAAAATACCTAAGTCCCTATTTAACCCTAGCTTGTGTGCATTTAATTTTAAAATCCAGTATTTTTCTCGTGAGTTCACGCAGAAAGAAAGAAAAATTAAAACAACATTTGTACATTAAAACATTATAACCTGTACATCCCCCTGACCTTTAGATTTTTTATCTGTGAAGCCACCTAAAACTACTGGTTTATGCAAACGACATTAATAATGTAGAGACACTTCATCAATGTGTTATGGAGGCCTACAAAACTATTCAACACTGTGTGGGAATATTTGAAAGGGTCTGCCAGTCAGTGTTCTGACAAGTGAATGCATGTGTAGAAGCAAGTAGAGGGTATTTTCGACATTTGTTATGAGTTCCTGTGTTGAGGTACAATGATGGCCTTTTGGACATATGTTTATATGAAGATGATTTACCTTGTTTTTGGGCCAGTAATCTGGCCCTAAATTTCATAAAAGTATTTTTGATACACTCTCTATATCTACTGTACATACTCACAGTTAAGTTGCACCTTTTTACCAAAGTTTTTTACAAAAAATAGGGGTGCAACCTATATACTCAACATATCTGTAAAATTGGCATTAACTTTTTAGTAACTGTCATTATGGTAATATGTAGATCTAGATACAAGTACCAAAAAGTGCATGTTAAGCATTGGAAAGCTGTCCGCTATTAATCAAGTATGAAAGGATCCTACCGACTTGCAACTTTGTACTAATCAGATGCTGCTAGAAATATATGTATATATATATATTACAAGAAAATTTGCATAATATTCTAGTTTCTATTCCTCATACATTTGACACTGTTTATTGCTGGAATTATGGCCTTGCTCTATAACATGTATTGAGCATGCATATCTAGATATATTTTCACATGTAGTGTGGCTGCTGTTTTGCATTCTGCATAGGCTTGTATTCTAATATTTTGTAACTGACTTGTACTTTGAGAATCTGAAGTAGACTGTGGTGTATTAGTAGTCCAGATGAGTACCCTGGGCTTGAGCATAAGGGAGAAATAAGATAAACTGGACAATTAAATGCAAAGGAAATTTGACAGTGATGATGACGAAGAAGAATTTTTGGGTTTCAGTCCTGATGAAGTTTAATAACTATATCTGAATGAAGAAACATTGTTCTTATGCTTTAATATATGCAAATTTTCAAAATAATGATGAATATTTGAAAATATTTAACAAATATTAGTTATATTTACATTAAAAAAAGGGCCTAGTAAATCCACAGATTATAGTGCAACCTATCTGCAAGTCAACTAAAAATACCCACCTCGACAATCCCAAACTAATGGTGCGACCTATCTACTGGTGTGACCTGTCCAAGAATATATACAATATATATGTCTGTGTGTATGTGCATGCATATATGTCTATTCACACAAACATACACGCACTACATATATATATATATGTTTGTATGTGAGAATGCTCAGTTTGTTCAGAAGATGATTTCTTGATATTATCGGTTTGTGAAGACAATCCCAACATGCAACACTGTTAAGAAATGGTTTAAAACTATTCAAAAGCCATCAGTGGTTTTTCTTGCATTGTGTCACAAGTCAGTGGAACCAGAGGTTTGCATGCACTCATCTTATTTGACCATAGACGATACCTAATTATGCAGTGCTCTCACCCAAAAACTGTATCTAAAGTTTACTCAGCAGTGGTGCAGTATGAATAATGAGTTTTCTCTGTTGGTTTTGATGAAACACAAACGTTCTTGAGTGGGATGCCCACATTAAGGATACAAAAGAGAATAGATAGTAAGCCTAGCAAACATTTGTACTTGGAAATGATCAGTCAGCCAAAAAATATCATTTTAAGGTGTACTTTGTTTATGAGTAAAAGTTCCCAATATCAGATATAAATATAAATGTTCACTATTGAAACTTTTCAAAATATAAATCTGCACCCCAGATACTTTCCAATATAGCTTTTCTCAAGTCAATTTATATGACTATAATAATACTAAGAAATTAAAAGAAAACAGTTAAATCTCATGTTATTCAAAATATACAACATACAAATCAATCCCAATACAAAATAATTTAAATATTAATTTATATATATATATATATATATATATATATATATATATATATATATTTTCTAAACATATACTGTTAAATATCAGAGACAATGAATGTTCATTATGTTTAATCATGAGCCATTCGAAACATTGTATTTTGGCTTTAGTTTCAGGTAAAAATAAAGACAAAAATTCTTCAACATTTGGATAATTTTTTATTAAGTTGGTTCTAAGCTTTAAACTCACATGAGCCATCTTCAGAGAGGTTACAAGGATGATAACATAAAAACATCCACCATCAAAGACGATTTTATCTTGTGTTGACATAAAACTTTGCTAAGCAATGATAACAGTTACCAAATAGCAAATGCAGTTTGTAAATTTTTAATTCGGTTCTATGACATCACACTGAGTGAGAGCTCGAAATGTTAACAAAACCATATATTTAAATGCAATGTAATGTGTTATGACCAGATTTAAACGTGATTTTATTAAGTGTGGGTTGTTTGGATTTAATGTAGATGGCCGCCAATATCTGAAGTTTTTTTTACTGTGTGTATGAGTGAGGATTATTGTATTGTTGACTAAAATCTGTCTGATATTACCTACAAGGCTATGTTTTTATAAGAAATGTTTTTTAATTGTACTCTGATTAGAAAGGTGACAGGTAAGTCTATGGGAGAACGTGGTTATAGTAAAACCAATATATGTAGTGGGTTTATTATTAGTACCAGAGATACAATCTCTGAACAGGCATGTAAATTGATAAACTACATTGGTTTTCTGTAGAGGATTTAGTTGTGTGCTTGTAGGGTTATTAGAGACTATGAGGTCAATTGTTTTAAATTTTTTATAATATATGAAGAGCTTAATTTGATTATTATTATTTATTGGTTTAACATTTCTATATATGATATTTTTGAGAGTTTTTTCATCTTGTTTGTAATTATTATATATTTGGTTGCAATAGTATATTATATATATATATATATATATATATATATATATATAGTTATGTGAACTAATAGATATACATATAGGAATACACACATGTATAAAACCATTATAAAACAGTGCTCAATGTATCATAAACAGAGCTATCAATATATATTGATATTATTGATAAATATACATATTACCGTATATTGCTGACACAACTCAAAGTTTCATGCATTGTGCAATCATCAGATGATTGTGTAACTTCATTATTGTACAATAATAATCATAGTTATGTCATCGATATAGGGTAATATGTATATAAATATATATATATATAATAATATGAGTAATTGTTACTAATAGAAGTATATTCCACAGTTAGATATTTACTTTAAAACATGCTCAATACATAAGTAGAACATAAATATATTGTAATTATTATTGTAATAATAATTGTATACTGCAACTTGATAGCTATAAAGTTTTGTTGCTAAAACACCATTATCAGGCAGTTGTCTTTGCTCATAATTTCAGTTCATACTAATCTCAGCATCCTTCTGTAGCCTCAAGTCTTTTCTTCCACCTTTGATGATAGGTTTTGGTAATCTGATGAATAATGATATTATAATGCTGTACTAGATTCAGTATAATGGAATGGTACTGATTTTAATGAGCTTCACCTCAAAGCTCCCATTGATCCTTAGCACTAATAACATTGTATCTAGTTGAGCCACGAGTTTGAACAACTTTGTAGGGGTTTGAAACTGGGATAATATCTAAATCATGTGCAGAAATTATATAAAGCTTTGATAATATACTTTTTTTTAATAATATGCTTTTATCTCATTATTACTCTTTTGTCTTCCTTCTTCTATTTGCCATGTCTCTGAGAATAGAGCATGAGTGGTAAGATGCTTAACTACTGAGCCTCAAATACTAATATTGATATAATGAGAGTGCTGAAAAACTAATGGCTTAGCCTACATCCCAAAATGAGTATTTTAATGACCAATACTCATTTTGTGGAGTGAAAGAAGAGAGAATTTTTAATCACCTCATCACACATATTACTTATCATCATCTGTATGTCCATCAGTTGGTCAAGAATAATAATGCTGACAGAAAGAATTAGTAGAATCAACTTAATGCTAAACACTCACATTTAGAAACCTCAAAAATTCTTATAGAAATAGACTCTACTCCATCAGAAATAAAAATAAACATGCTATTGCCAGACTATTGAAGAGATCTGGCAAAATTTATTACATTTACCAAAAACAAAACCCTGAATGAAACCTACCAGAAAGCTACTACTGTGTACCACTTAGCAAACAGAGGTAGCCCATTAACTTGCCAAAGTGTTGAAAATAATGAACAAACATCAAGAAAAGAAAATTATGTCTACATTAGAGAAAAGCTATCCTCTTACAAATGTATGTGTCTGTGATAGAAACTTGATATGCAAAGTATTCCTTTGCAATTTTATTGAAAGAAGTTTCAGGTATTGTGTCCTCACATAGACATATCGTATTTCTCTGCAGAGTGTTTGCTTAAAAGTAGATGTTTCTCCAAAATTTGAAAATAATTGGAAGATTGACTGAAGATGTTAGAATATCTACAAATATGATAAATAATGATTGGTATGATTTAATATAGAATTGTATAGAATTGTATAGAATTAGATGAAGCTGGCTAATTTCAAATGTTGGAAACTTAAGGCAGCAGAGATATGGTTCTACCAAAGGATACTGATAATAACATAATAAAAGTTTTCAGGAATATAGGAATGAAATGTAAACTTGTATTTAGGATAAGAATAAGAAAGCTTGGAGAATTTGACACTCACAGAACATATTGATGGCAGCATTGGTTGAGAAAATTAGAGTAGCCTACCTAACAAGATTTTGTAAATGGATAGTCAAACAGGGATTAGAAAGGATAGTAAGGGCACAAAAATTTAGAACTATAAAGGGTAAGAAAATGTGGAGAGTCATGAACGTTCGTGTCCTAAAAGTACACAGTACATAAAAAAGCAGAAACTCCATCAAATACATACTATTCAATTATGTGTAATAAGATTTCTATATCAGTGCAGTTACATTCTATTTTATGTGTGAATATTTTAAATCTGTTTTATTTAATTATATTTGAAAAGTTTGTATCTGTATGCGTTATTAATGTTCAGAATGCTAACAGAGATATAGATGTAGAAAGATGTACATCTATGTTTCCTAGACTATGCATAAACATTTCAAAGGATGACACAAAAAGCTATTTGAACTGCTAAGAAGACCTGCTTTATTCTGGAGATATATTAAAATAATCCAGAATATTTACTAAGAAAACTACATGTATATGAATGAGAAAGCCAGTATACAAAAATAGAAATGGGCATATAAGATAAGGATACATCTTTGCACCAGACTGATTTAACCATTACAGCAAGACCATCTGATGAGAACTACAAGTCCTACTTGGATTTATAAGAGGGAAGAATCTTACAATATGCAGATGACACCATAGAGGAACGCAGATAAGGTTATGCTGAAGGGTAGAGTCTTGTCTGTGGAAAAACAAGTGTCTGACCTTACCTTCTGCAGGGTCTATGAGAAATTTTTGCCCAAGCTTATGGGCTTCAAGTTTCCACGTTAAATAATCAACCTTATGTTACATCCAGCTTGAGTGGTGTGGTTTCTGGTAAATACCCAGATGACACTATGTAGATGGCAGACTGAAGGAACTCCTAAACAAGGTAGTAAAGGTAATTCTTTGAATAGATGAATCACAAATTTTAAGAAGACAAAATGCATGGGTGTTGCCAAGATAAAAAAACAACAAAAGTGGAGATATCCAAATCATGTAAGCAAAAAAATTTATTTATCTGGGAAGTGTTGTAACAGAAGACAGAAATGGTTTTACAAAAATCTAAATTCTAACATTTCAAACCCAAAGAGAAGTCTTCCTCATTTTACATGCTGTGACCATTCAGGACGTGGGTGATCATGGATCTCCACAACATCTTCTTATTCTTTGTAGCTCTTAGCACTGCTTGATTCTTTTACTATCCTTCCCATTTCTGATTCTGCCATCCATTTAAAGGCTCATTAAGTACGCTATTTGCTATTTCCTTTGTTCATTTTGTTTACAGTACTTTTGTGAGTGCCAATTACTCATTATGTGCCCCCAAAATTTCAACCGTTTCTTTCCATTTGCTTTCAAGCTTATTTGTCCATGCGTTCTATCAAGAATATTCATAGCATCTTTCTGTGCCTCTTTATCTGTGAGGAAATTGATCAGCATTCACTGCCATATAGGAAGATTTCTGCACCCTTTTCTTTGTTTCTAACAATATTTTCCTGTTTTTTAATACTTTGTTTATGTTTTAGAAAGCATATTTTACTATTCAAATGTATCTTTGGATTTTGGTGTCAAATTATCAGTACATCTCTTACAAGGTTTTTCACTGGTTCCTCAAACACATGTGTTTATACGTGCGGCTAAATTGGGTTGTGGTACAGTGAATATCTGATTGGAACAAGCCAATTTGCAATTTCTCTTGAAGTCCTTGCATTCCCTGACATGCAAATACCCTTGGGAAAAGTATTAATTTATCACTTCTCCCTTCAGCTATGGGTTAAATGAGAGGACAGATTAGGTTCTCTAGCTTTGGTTGGCAACCATTTTACTGCAGAAAGAAATAGCAACCTACTATGAAAAATCTTCTACCCAGTCAGTCTTGTCTCTTTTGAGACATAATTGCCCTAGCATGTTTCATGTATGGCACTTAACTGACTAACTGACTAGATTATCATCAAGGTTCCCCCTATTTTACCATCAAAACAGTTAAATATAACTGCGTCAACAGTTTCTTTTTTTGTACTTCTTGGTTATGGAACTCTGTTTGCTTGTTTTCCTGATAGCTACAATCTCCAAAAGTTTATATTCAATGTCAATTGCCATCTTCTATCTTCTTGATTCCTATCCATCTCTTATCCTTTCATTGACATCACTTGGACCTTCTTTTTTTCTCTCACATTTAAAACCCCTGTACACCAGTGGTGGTCCTGCCTTGCTTGGGGTGAAATGATTAAAGAACAAAGAAAACACATCTTCCAAGATATTTAAATTTTTCTACTGCTTGATTTTAACATCTCTAATCCTATTTTTGTTGTTATTCCTTGAAAAAGAAAAGCTTAGGTTAGTATTTTTTTTTTGCATGTTTCTTCTACCAATGGTCAATTTTAAGCTTTACACCAAAACATTAAATTTATTTTTATGAAAAAAATATTGTATATGACCATAACTTTGGATAACTGGGAAATACTGAGAATGCTTTCTTATAGAATAATAGTATTTTCTTTATGAAGAAGTTCAATTACATTGTTATTCTAATAGTATTGAATATTTACTGATTATGCTTCCAGATGTAGCAGTAAATGACTACAGGATTTGCAGGTAGTGTAACAGTAGAATAATTGGCAAGCAAAATTTGAATTCTAGCCAAGTTTATTACATTCATTTTCCCACAAATACTCTTAGGAAATGTGTGAAACCATTTCTTTTCCCATCAACCATGGGCCAAATAACAAAGCAGACTGGGGTCTTTAACTATGTTTGCCAGTCAATATATGAGAAAGATAACTGTGAATTCAAATTTAGTTCAAGTGCTAATTAAACCAGAACTTATACCTTAAATCTCACTTTGTTGCAGGTATATTGAAATGGGGTAGGAAATATTTAAAATTCTGTTTTGGTCAACTTTCCTTCTTCTTTCTGGTATGTATTTAAATGTTAATTTAAACTTTGATCTAGGAAGTATCTTAACAGAGTATGAACAGCATGATACTAAAATCTAAAGATGCATTGAAACAGTGAAAGTTGCCTTCCAAAAGCTAAGCAAAGTATTTAGAAACAAAAAGATTACATTAGAAACAAAGAAAAGACTGCTAAAGTGTTATGCATTCTCTGTTCTCCTATCTGGCAGGGATGCTGGACAATCTCCTCGCAGATGAAAAAGTTCTACATAAGGCTGCTGAGAATATGATAGACTGATCATGTAAGTATTGAAAATATTTTAAGGAAAATGGAAATGAAATAACACTTGTACTTGAAATTAAAAAAGAGAAAATTAAAATTGTATGTGTAATGAAGAAAGTAGGCTTGAAGAAGTTGACACTCAGAGGATGTATTAAGGGACAGATTAAAGCAGCAAATAGCTTACCAAATGAGCTTTTGTAAATGGTTGGAAGAATAGAGACTAGGAAATTGTGGAGAGCCATGATCGTCTACATCCTGAAGAGACATGGCATGAAGAAGAAGAATAGTTTTTGGTAATACAGTCATGGTATAAAAGAAAACATGACAGTCATTGATCTTTTTCCTGAATTTTATCAAAAGGAAACATATTCCCCGATATCATATACTTTTTATCTTCAACCTATTCTCTTAACTAATCAGTGAATACTAACACATTATAGTGATTATCATGCATGCAATAATCATTTGTGCAGGTCCCCAAAACCGGCTTTACTTTAATCTTAGTCTGAAATGAATCAGTTAACTAACCTAATTAGCTCTAATCTTGAGGCAATGAGTTGACCTTAAAATTATCCATTGTATGGCGTGTGCCAATGAAGTCTTCCTCAAGTCCGTCTAAGCGGCATAGCCAATCTCATTATATTAAGCATTAAATTGGAAGTTGATCTCTCAGTCTGAGCAGTGATTAAATTACTTCACTATGTCAGATATTATTATGCAAGTCAATGTTTTCACAATAAAATCAGTTTTATCCAAGCAATTATGGTCAAATTTTAAAGATATATTTATATAATTACTATACCAGATAAGTTTCAGCTTATAATGTGTGCTTACAATAACTTATTTGGCAGTGTGAGTTTTTATTATGCAATTCAAGTGCTGTTCATCATATTGTAAATAAACACATATATTCTTTTTATTTTTATGTGCCGTGTCCCTTCAGACCATAGGTGATCATGGCTTTCCAGAATGTCCTGTCACTTGTAGCTCTTATTAAACTTTGTCTTTCTCTTATTTTTTGTAAGTTCTGTTCTGAGATTCATTTACCCAAGATTACTAAATATATTATGCATTGTCTTCTTCTGTCCATCTTGTCTGATGAGTACCAGATTTTCTAGGGCCCCCTTCTTTATTCTATACTTCAGAAACCTCAGCTGTCTTTTTCTGATGTTAAGTATTAGTTACCTTCTTGTCTCCATTTTCTTCAAAACTTTGTCATTACTCACATGTTTGGTTCACAGTATCCTCCGCATCCTTCTTTAGAACCACATTTATATTTCCTGAAGTCTCCTCTTCATCTTTGAAGCCATCCAGCACTCAATACCATACAGGAGGACAGATATAACAGAGTTTAGTACTTTTTTCTTGTTTCTAGCAAGATTTTTCTACTTCTCAATACTCAGATTAGTTTTAGAAATGCTTTCTTGGCTATGCAAATATACCTTTGAATCTCAGTGTTGCAATTTTCATCTTCTGTTAAAACATTTCCCAGTTATTTATGCTTGTAATTATTTTTATTTTTTACAAAAATATAAATAAAATAAAGCTTTATTTTGGTTGTAAGAAATACATAATCTCAAAAAAGAAACAAGATATTGTAAAGTTACTGAATAATGAGAACACAATGTTTTGTATAGTGAAAAAGTTGAACAGAGATCACAGAACAGATGATTTGATATGGAAAACATTTGCAAGTAAAGACAAAAAAACACCCTAGCTTTAAGAGTGATTTTAGAAAAGAAATTTCAGAAATATTAAAAGGATAATAAGTAAGAAAAGTGCATTGACAAACAAGGAAATATTTGAAGAAGCTTTTTTTTATAATCATTTCACCCCAGGTAACACAGTACTGCTACTGGTGTGCAGGGGGTTACATAAGAGGTGAATGATGAGAAAGAGGAACAAGTTACAGGGGGTGTCAGGGAATGGATAAGAGAAGGATGAAAACACTGATGTGAAGAGAGCTGCATGAGAGTAGAGTGGAAAGTGAGAAGAACATGATACAACGGTTGTCAGGAAAAGTATGCGAGTCAGAGAAATAAGAGATGGCAATTGATATTGCATTTAAATACTTGGAGATGTAGGTGTTAGGAAAGCAAGTATTTGGAAGGGAGTTCCACAGGTGAGAAGTGCAAGAAAAGAAGCTGCTAGTGTAGAAATTGTGGTTACATTTGATCAGAGTCATTTTAAAAGTCGCTAGTTGAGTAGCTCATGTAAATTACAGAGGGGGGACCAGGTAGCTAAGCTCATTGGAACAGAAGCCATGAAAGTATTTGTAAAAGAGACAGAGAGAAGCCATATTACATCGGTGAGAAGGTGACTGGAGTTGAGCTACTGGGTATGGGATCAATTACATTGGAGATTCTCTGTTGGATTTTGTCAAGAACCTTGAGATGAACAGCAGGGGCACCCAACCAAATGTGATAGCAGTTTTCAATGTATGGGTGGATGGTTGATTTATATATGTGCAAGAGGATTCAAAGGAGAAAAAATTCCTGAACTTACACTGTGAGTCAACCTTCCTAGCAGCAGATTTAGCTATAGATTCAATGTAGTCATTCCAATTGAAGTCAGCCAATAGAGTTAGGCTAAGAAGGTGCAGTGCTTTGTTTTCAGGGAGACTAGCCTGATCCATGCTGATGGTGGGTAGGAGTAATTCTCTATGGGGGTTAATGGATAACAGCTTTGTTCTGGAAACATTAAAATTTACAAGCCATTTCTTACCCTAGTCCACCACAGATTGGAGGTCCTTTTCAAGATCAGCAATGAAGTTTCTTTGTCAGCTCTGGTAGACTTTTTACTAAGGTAGGAATAAATGGTGGTGTTGTCAGTGTAGATGCCTTCTATCAATCATCTCCCTGATATAATCAGGGAGATGATTGATAAAGGTCAGAAAAAGCACAGGATCTAGAACAGAGCCTTAAGGGACACTTGCATTTATATGATAGTATCTGGAAGCATGCCCATTCAATACTACATTCATTACACAGTTTGAAAGGAAAGACTGGATTAAGACAAACAATCATCCAGTTATATCATAGCCCTGTAGCTTGCATAGAAGGCCAGCATGCAAGGCTCTGTCAAATGCTTTGGAGATATTTAGGGCAACAGTTCAAGCTTCATTATTCTTATTGAGAACCTATTATATATACTCTGTAATGGTCACTAACATATCAGCAGTAGACCTGGTGAAGCAGAAACCATACTGTTTATCGGAGAAGAGGTCGTGGGCTGGAAGATGTTGTACCATTTCAGTATTGATAATAGCCTTGAACACTGTCAAAAAGTAGTAAGAGGCTGATAGGGTAATAATTAAAGGGTTCTAAGGATTCTCTAGAGTTCTTAAATACAGGAATCACAGAGGAGGATTTCCAGCAGACAGGAAAGCAAGAAGTAGAGAGGTAGTAGTTGTAGAGTTTGAAGAGGACAGATGAGAGTTCCAGGGCACATTTCTTCAGGACAATGATTGGTATTTTGTCACCTCCACTTGTCTTATGACAACCTATGAAATTATGTTAGAGACCAGCAAGTGGGTAATGTGAACATCACTCAGTTGAGCCTCAGTTGTAGGTGGGAAATCAGATGTGGATACCCCAGATGAATTGAATGTTGAGTTGTTGGAGAATATATGAGCAAAGCACTTGACCTTGTCTGCTGAAGATTTGAGGACCTGAAACTTATTGATTAAAGGGGAGATTGAGGGTTTACTGTTATTTAACACATTTTTACAAAGCCATACTTGCAGGATGCTATACGCTGCTTCATCCTTTCAGCAAACAATCACTTAGCATCATTTAGGATCCTCTTGCACTCATTATGAGCCAAGGTAAAATGACGCCTATTATGGTCAAATGCATGGCTCTGATAAAGCCAGAAGTGATTTCTGTGGGCGATTGTGGCTGAGCAAGCAGGGGAAGTCAGGGATAGAAGTGAAACAAAGATCTAGCAGAGTCAGTTCCATTAGGGTTATTAGAGAAATGAGTGGGGAAATCAACCACTTTGATTGAATGATTGAGTGATTGAAAAGTTCATGGTATGGACACCCACAAGATCTGTGATAGAGTTTTCCAAACACTTGGCATGGCGAGCATTAAACACAAATATATGAACAGGTGAGAGGAAATGGCCTTATCTTTATTGTTCGAGATGAAGAAGGGGAGTGGTAGAAAAAGAAAATATAGCTAACCAAGCTTAGTAGAGAAAGATGGAGAAACATGTCGGAATGATCTGGAGATTCAAGAGAAATCACCTTAGCTAGAAGAAGATGTTCACTGACATAAGTGCCAATTCCATGCATATGGACATTGGATTCCTTCCTAAAGAAGGGAAAGTAACCAGGGATATAGAAATCAGAAGAAGGAATAGAAGGAATAGAAGGGTCAAGGTTAGTTTCACAGAGAGCTAAGATGTCAGGTAAGTTTACTTGGAAGATGTTGCAAATGTAAATAGCGAATAATGAAGCAGAATATTAAAAACATTGGCTAATGACATAAAATTAGCCAAACTATCTCATTTAAGTAAACATCAGAAAAAAGATATGTATAATTTGGGTGAAGAAGTGCATGAAAACTTCTTTTGTAACAGTAATTTTTAATGATGAGTGCAGAACTACTTTGGTTGGAACTGATTGTTTCCTTTGTGAAAGTTGTCAAATAAAATTTTTCTGAGGACTGAAATATTTGGTTTAGTCAAGATAAATACAGAGAAATATATTCTTTTGAATTTTTGAGTGGTACAAGTTACAGTCAAAATGCTTTAAAATGCGTATATTCATGCAACATATTATTATTACTAGTATACTTAAGCCATCAACTATGTTGGCAATTGTTAGAAAGATTTATTAGTATTTAAACAATATACAGAGATTTAATAAGGCTGAAATAAAGTTTTCACAACTAAAATAAATTCCGATGAACTGTTTAATTAATCTATTACTATTAGACATTTAATGGTACCTATGATCCATTGATTAATCCACTTTTTTCTTGATTTAATGGTACCTATGATCCATTGATTAATCCACTTTTTTCTTGATTTAATGCTACCTATGATCCATTGATTAATCCACTTTTTTCTTGATTTAATGGTACCTATGATCCATTGATTAATCCACTTTTTACTTGATTTAATGGTACCTATGATCCATTGATTAATCCACTTTTTTCTTGATTTAATGGTACCTATGATCCATTGATTAATCCACTTTTTTCTTGATTTAATGGTACCTATGATCCATTGATTAATCCACTTTTTTCTTGATTTAATGGTACCTATGATCCATTGATTAATCCACTTTTTTCTTGATTTAATGGTACCTATGATCCATTGATTAATCCACTTTTTTCTTGATACCACTTCTGGTTAAAAGTTTTATGTATTTAATATAACAGTGCAATGGAAATATCTCTTAGAAGAAAAAAATAGCAACAAAATAACAAAGAGAGTGACAACAAAATCTATTTCAATAGCAAGTTAGAGTAAGATGATCACTTAATAGACAAAGGTATCTGAGTGCCTCACAAGAAAGGCTCAGACAAATAAAACTGTAACTCAAGAAACAAAGGAGTAAAGGAACTGATTAATTCAACAATTAATTTTACTGAGGAACTAATTTTGATTAAATGCAGATAAAAATTTTATTTATATAAATTATTATTTTAAGGGATTTTTATTTTTATTACTCATAAATTTACTGACTTAAGTCGATTTACCTCCCTTTTCAATACAGATAATACAGGAAATATATAAATAAATACACATTGATAATTGTTTTACACTATGTAAAACTGACTACTTCTCATGTTGACAAGAAGATTTAAAAGACAGCATATTAATGGAAACAGCTCATTGCCTCTCCAGATTTTCATCCAATAGAAAACTTGTAGTCCATCATTAATGAAGATTTATATGAAAATGGAAAACAATATATGAGTAATAGAAATCCTTGGTAAATAATTCTGCTGAAAATGATGTTAAATTAAAAAAAACTGTAGAAATCAGTGGCTAATGACTAAGTTACAGAATATCAAGGAGCATATATTAAAAGGAAAACAATATATTTATTCAGGTACATGAAATAGAAAATTTCTTTAAGCTACATCATTTATAATTATATCTAAAGCTTAAAAGGCTTCTGAAGTTATAATATAACCTGTTATCAATTGATCTTGGTCAAAAACAAAAATTTTGAGAACCATTATCATGTTTGTGAGTGTAAATTAGTTTATCCTAAGATCAATCGTTAAAAAGGCTTTGAGCCAGCAGAGTCTGAGGGTGTTGGCAAAGATCACTTTTCTTTGAACATTGTGTGTTGGCAATACAGAATAACAAAAAACTGTACCAAATAACAGAAACCATATAATTTGAGGTCTATCAGCCATAGCAATAACTAAAATAGATAGTGCATGTAACTAGAAAATAATGACATAAACCTGCTGCTCAAACTACATGAATTTAAGCATGCTACTAGATTGGCATTTAGGTCCCGCCCATTTCCTATTGAAATAACTTTTCTGTGCTCCCTGTGACACTTTGTTAGCCATGAAATCTCTAGTTGTAGTTGACAGACAGCCAAATGTATCCACTGATGCTTAACAAGATATTGTTTTGCTTCCCTTTGTATTTCTGCAAACATTAGCCCAGTGTCCCAGCTTTCCACATGTATAGCATTTGTCCCTTCTAGCAGAGCATAATGACCTTGCATATCTCTTGAGTTTGCAGAAAAACATGTGTTTAAGGCTGATTTTTTTAGAGAGCCTAGTGAAATAGTGAAATAGTCTCTGATATTACTTCATTTGCATCATACTTTTTAGCATTTTGTTTTGCTAATTTTAGTACTCTTGCCTGATCATAGGCTTGATGTAACATTAATGTGCTGCTTTTGAATATTTTTGTCATATATCTGTGAACAAAAGACATCTCATATCAATTTAACTCAATATTATTCTGTTGATACTGAAGAACAGTTCTTACTCAGTTTTAATAAAGCTTGATAGATTCTGTCAATTGAATCTGAGGGCAGTTGACACCTCATCACCAGTAAGTGTCTAGAGACTATTTCAATTCTCTTTTTTATATAGATCCTTGTAAAAGTTGTAAAAGTTTCTTTGTAGGAAAGTATGTCTGCAAAATATGAGAAAACTTTTGCTGAAACATATTTTGTGAGGTAGCACAGCCTATTAGAAATTTTGTCACAGTAAGCATTTATGATGTTTATGAAACTTCTTCTCCAGTAAAGATATTATAGTTTGGCATACGATGCATTGGGGCCAATAATTTCTCTAGACAGAGTAGATTAGCCATTATCAAACAACGTGAGTTCATTAAATTGTATTGGCTTAAATGTAAGCTTCAATGAGCACTGAATACAAGTAATGTTATCCAGAATATATGTATTCAGGACAGATTCATTTATAGGAGAAATTGATCATGTCACATTCTCCTTTGACTTATTTCTATGTGAGAAAAAAGTCCTTGAACTGAGCAAGCATTCTTTGCTGTCTGTGAGGCTGTGGTTGATTGCCAGAAATACGATGATGTTCTTTCTCATTCTCACCTGAACTGGATTTCATCCTGCTATATTTTCATAGTCTACAAGTGACTTGCTTGTCCTCTGAAGTATTGGTAGGTGGTTGTGCTTTCTTTTGAGAAATCCATTCTTTGCTAGTTGAGGGATGAGAGATCAAGGGTTCTTTATAATCTTTAGAAGAAGACTATGTCTCTGTCTCTTCAAAAGATGAACTGTCCTGAGGAAAGACCTAGCTTATGCATGTGGATTTTGATTCATCCTCTACTACAGATAAGTCTCTTAATGAGACTGTATCTTCCTGTTGATCTACATACTAAGAGGTGGCCTCTAGTAGCTCTACTTGATCCATCAGAGGTTCACTTTTATTCAGTTGAATGTGTCTTTTTAGTAATATCATTCCAGGTTTTGAGAGCCAAGAAGGTAGAGCTGCTCAGTTAAACTTCTTGGAAATGAGAGGAATTTTTCATGGTATGTTGCATTAGTGGATGTGCATAGTGCCATTCTAATAGCATGCTGGGACTCTGGGAGTAATTGTTCTCAATTCTCTAGAGCAGCTGCTAATTCAACAGTTTCCCAGGTTATTCCATTATAACTCTTGCACTGGCCATTGCCTTGAGAGTTATATGGTGTTTTTCTACCTATAGCTACTCCTTGTAGGTATTTGAATTGTTTAGGATTCAATAATATTTGATGGATTCAGGGTAGGTGATATCATTGCTTTCATTTTAATTCCACATCATTGTTTCTTTTTTGGAAAGATTTATCACAAGTCCTAGGAGTTACATAAATATGATCAGCCCTGATAACCTAAATATTGTATACAATTATTTCTTATCGCTTTATGAGCCAGTCTCACAAATGTAACTTTTCAATATTTATTTCTGTTTCTACCATTTTTTATTAAATTTGATACTTCATCAGCACATCTGCAATCAACTTTTATAACTTTTAATTTTAAATTAAATTTTCATTAACATCAATAATTAAGTTTTTTTTAATCCATAGCCATATATCATTCTAACAGTGCAGGTCTATATTAATAATAATTGTAAAAACCACAAATTTAATTTTTGCTATTATTATAGATGTTGCATATAGTAAAAAAGTATAGTAAGCAAAGACAACAACACACATGCACTAAAACATAAGAACAGTAGGACTACTGTTTCAACACAATTAAGTAGACACACATGTCCACTGTATCTAAGAAGATAAACATCATTGTTAAATCATAAATATTGATTTAGTTATTGTTCAATAACTACAAAACAACATGGTAGCAGTGGACAAGCTACACCTCACACTGAAGAAATATTAAAGGATTAAGTCTTAAGAAAAACACAGAAATGGATCCAAAATAATTTCACATGAGTGTTGATTTGGGGAAAAAAAAGATAAATGGCAAATGCTACACTTATGAATTTTTACCTAAAAATAGATTGGGAAGGTGACAACATTACTGAAGCATTTAAGAAATTCAGACAAAAATGCAAGCTGACATTTAAAAGCTTTCTCAAGGAAAGAACAGATGAAGAAAAAGTTAGCTATTTAATGTTTAGGACCAATGGAAAAGATCTGGATTTCTACAATTCATGGAATCTCAGTATCAGAGATGCCAGCAAACTAGACAAAATATTTGAAAAATTCTGCACACACCTTAAACCAAGTTCAAACCACAAAATACACAGGTATTCCAGGTTAAAACAAGATATCAATGAACTCACTGACAATTTTTTATCTAAACTGAAAAACTTTTGCAAAGAAATGTGTGTTCAAAGACACATAACAAAGGCTCGTTGACTAGCTGATATAGGAATGTGCATACCCCAAAGTGCAAAAGTCACTTACTTGAAAAGATAAATTAAAACTAACTGAGGCAGCTGAAACTACTAGGGCATTTGAAGCCACAAATAAACAAATGACCTCCCTAAATCTGTAGAAAACAAATATATCACAAAACAGTGTCAAAATTGATGCTATTTCAAAACAAAAACAATTCAAACAAAACATAGCACTTAAAATCAAATCTCTGCATATGTGGCAGAATACACAAATTTGATGATAGGAAGCAATTCCCTGCTTTCAGATCAATGTGTAGAGCTTGTGGCAAAATGAACTACTGGGAAAAATTGTGTAGAGCCCAGACAAATGTAAAAAATGGAAGACCATCAACTTAACATAGATACAATTCAGATACATGAAATAACAAAAAAAGAAAAATAGAGTAGAAAAGAACTGTACACAATATTCCAAATAAAGAAGTTAATACATAAAAGCCTACAAAAATGAACTTACAAATAAAAGACAATGGAACACAGAGCACCATTCTTCCACAAAGAATATACACACAGATTTCACCAAAAAGCATAAACATTTGATACCCAAAAGCAGGTGTACTAGAAATCACCAACATTATATCAACAGCATATGGAGGAAGTAAAATCAAATGACTTGGCAAGACAAAAATAATTGAATCACACAAAAGGAAAAACTGTTAATAAATGAGTTATCAAGGAGAATATTGTATGTTTTTTTGGCTAATCTAACACACACAACAGAATAGGACCAAACCCAGCAAAAGTCATAGCCATATCAAAGATGAAGGCACTAAAAAATAAAAAGGAATGCCATAGCTTCTTTGATATGATCCAGTATATGACCTCTTTCATACTTAAGATGTCTGACCATACGTCTAACATAAAGGAACTAATGAAAGAGAATGTATGCTTCCAATGAACAGCATCTTATCAGCAAAACTAATACTTCAAAGAGCTATTATGTAAAAACAGAGCCCTGCTTCTATGATAGGGAAAATCCAGTAATACTACAGATAGATGCATTTAGCATAGGTCTAGGAGCAGCATTAGTTCAGGAGAAGAGATCAATGGCATTTGTGTCAAAAGCAATAAGCTCAGCAGAAACCAGATACACAGACATCAAAAGAGGATTACTGGCTGGGGTATATAAATGTGACAAATTACATAACTATCTGTCTGGCAGAAAATTTATAGTAGAAAATGATTAATGCCCATTAAAGCAAATTTATAAAAAGAACCTGTACAAGGCTCTAGCCAGAGTATTAACTGCTATTCTTTTGACTACAAGTATATGACTTTATTCTGACCTATAAACCAGGGAAAGAAATGGTGATAGCTTATGCCCTACCGCACCCTTCTGGAAATGATAAATACAAAATGAAAGATATGAGCATCAAAGTATATCAGGTTATCATTATCACCAACAACAAATTAGAACAGATTAAAGAAGAGACCAGTAAAGTAGAAGAACTGCAAATTTTATCACAAGTTATACAAGTATTGCTAAAAAAACAAAACCAGATACAACCAGCAATATATCTATATTGGTCTATCAGAAATGACATATTATTAGAAAATGACATCTTGGTCAATCCCCTAATAGAGTAGGAAGGAGACATTTTAGGATCAGCACCCCCAGATATTCATTATTTTTAAATAAATATCTTGTAAAAGTAACATTCAAACCCAATAGATCAGGAAGAAACCAGAAGAAACCTGGTCACTATCCAAGACAGGGGGTAAACAAAATTAGAATAGACACACACTCACTCTACTCAAATTATTCAAAGTACAACATATTCACAAACATACCCAATATGAAAAACCTGGATCCCAGCACAAAGTATTATCACTGCCAATACCTGATATCTTACATCATTAGAAGTGAATTCAGAAAACATCTCAGGTGAAACAGAACACACATTCAACTAAAACCAGAATAAACAAGGTACAAAAATTAAAACAAACATTCTGACATCCCCTATCACGCTGAGGGAAAATAACCCCATTCAACAAACAGACAACTACAATTCCCAATTACCGACAGATACACAAGAGCAACTACCACAGGATACATACTTGACAAGATCAACAAGATGGAGATAAAGCATCCTACCACCAACAAATATAAAAGGACAAAAACAAAAAGGAATGAAAGGGAAAAAAGAATAAAAAATAAAGAAAGCAGAACTTATCAAGAAAGAAAGATGTTGTATATAATAAAAAAGGGAAGTAAGCGAAGACCCCAACATACGCTAAAAAGAGAGACAGTAGGGCTACTATTTTAAGCATGATAAAGAAGTCGTATGTGTCAACTGTATCTAAGAAAATAAATATCATTATTAAATTTTAAATATTGACTTATCATTCAATAACTATGAAACATAACAATATCAATATGAAAAAAACATTAGTCTTTATTATTTGATTGTAACATAAAAAATTATATAAAACCTTGTACTACTTGAATGTCCTGTGGAATATAGACTCATGGATAAAACTGTTACCGATTTCCTGGAAATCACGAGTTCATTCCTTGAATACTTTTTAACATGCTGCTTGCACAGATTTCCATGACTCTCTGTTTCCATTGAATTCTGCTGTTCATCATATGCAGCAGGTCAGAGGGAATGCAGTTTATGTCATCACAAATCTGCTTGACACAGGTCCTGCTTGTCATCCTTTGCTAGCTCTTTCTTGTATAGGCCTCCAAAAAAGACCTCACTAACATTTTCATCATGAGCTCTACAATGCCCTGCAAATCTAACTCTATGCTTTTTGATGATGTCTAATACTGGATGTCTAATTCCCATTCCTATACAATTGCTCATTGGTCAAACAATTTCTACAAGTAACATTCAAACCCACTTTTACTCTTACTATGTGAGTGTAGGCTTCATTCAATATTCTTTCCAGTTTTTATATTGAGCAACTATACAACAGAAGGGAGGTAACAGTTGCTTGAAAGAGACTCATTTTTCTGTAATACCTTAATAAATATTATCAGCAGCAGTTCTAAGGAGATAAAAACACAGATAAACCCTTAAGTAACTCTGTTTTCCTCTTGTTCTCCTTCCAAGTGTGTGCCATCAATTTTTCATACCAAAGCAAAAAGAGCTGTGAGTATTTATTGCATAAACATAAACAGAACTACACAGACAAGTTGTATTCAAATACATTCATTAACAATTTTTTTGTATTCAGTTTATTTCTAGATAAAATTCTGACTTGGTAGCATGTCTTCAATCACTTTCTCACCAACTTTTCTAAAATTATTTTCATGATGACTGCTTTGACAAGCTTCCTTCCCTGTTTACTGACCACATGAATTTACATGTGCACCTAGATTGGCATCAAAGTCCTACCCTTTTACTGTTAAAATAACTAACTGTAACTTTCTCTTCTATTTTACCAGTTTCTTTTCTCACACTTCTCATATGTGGAACTCCCTTCCATGTACTTGCTTCCCTGATAAGCTACAATCTCCAAAAGTTTAAATGCAACATTAGTTGTCATCTTCTATCTCTTTGAATCCCATCCATTCCCATATCCCTTCTTCGACACCCTCTGTACCTTGTTTTTTCTTTCACTGTAACCCCAATGACAGTTTTGCCTTGCTTGTGGTGAAATGATTTAAGAGAAAAAAAGGAAACTCTTAAAATTTCCTTTTGTTATTGTTGTTAAATAAATATCTTGCTGTGCAAATCAATCAATCTCTGTTATTTGGTACATCTACCTTTACACCAACATTAGACTGTGTAAAATAATTTTTGTAGAAACCTTACATTAATTATAAAAGTAGCCAACACACCAAAGCAGTAATTTCAAACCTTCACACTAGAGATAGCACCCCAGGCTTTACCAGTGCATGCATTTACATTGCTTTTGCTGCTAGAGGTTTTACTACAGAGATAAATTCTACACATTTGAGAGGTGAGTCAAATACTGTTCTGATTGTTTCATTTTGAATAAAGTAGTATATTACAATATGCACTTATTTAGTATAGATGCAGAAAAATATAATTTGGAAGACTTGATAGCTAAAAATCTGGGAATTTTCTATGAAGAACAGTAAATGTGATTGATAAGAGTCGATGACTACATATCCATCAGAGTGTAAAATTATCATTATACATTACATATAATATATCATCATAAAAACATGAGACCCAACCTATCATGCAAAACATTCTATTTTGTTCAACTTTGGACTTCAATCCCACTGGCCAGATGGTGTGTGGCTTTGGAATTTTTGCCAAACATGTACTCTACACTCTTATAAGGTTGTATAAGAGTCTCCCCACTCTGGTATGAAGGTTTATACATCTACCTATCATATAATTTTTTCCTGTATGTACTTCCTAACTGAAGCTGGGTGGACACTGATATAGGGTGAAGCACAGAGCTGCTAATGCTCCTGATTTCTTTGATGGTCTTGTATGAGCTGAGCACAAGCTTTATTCTAGCATCCACTGGAGTATCATATACTATATGAAATCTGTTCAAAATTTCTTGAAATTTTATCCAGTATAACATCTGAAAAAAAATCAAATATGTAGCAGCCCTAAAACATTATCCAAAAACAACAAAAGCAAAGAAAATAGTTTGAAAGTCTCAGCATATATCACCTGGACTTTGAAAAAACAAAAAAAAATTCAATAGTAATTATGAAATAAACTGTTTCCATACAGGAAACTTTTAGCATACGTTAACATGATCAGTTGAAATTCATAAAATCTTTTTATTAAAACAATTTTTATCAGAAATTAGAATTCTCAAATCCACTATTTTGTTATTTCTAGTATTGATGTAAGTTTCCTTCCTAACCTTTTCTTTAAGGTAGTGTGAAAATTCAACAATTTGATTATTATTTGATTCATTACTTTCCTTTCTGGTTTAATGTGCAATCCATTTTACCTGTTGTTACTTTAGGAAATGTTCAAGTGATATGATTTTTCTTATTTGATAAATCTTTGTGATTTTGGAGCATGAGTCTAAGCTAATGCTTGCATAAAAATCTCTAATGTGCATGTAAAAAGATATTTAGATATTTTTCAATTAAGGATTTAATATTAACTTTTAAAAACTGCTATTGAGTTTCCAACTAGTAATATTAGAATTTTCCTTATTTTTTCTCATGGCATTCTTTACTTCAAGCCAAGTCATAGTGCAACTTATGTACACACCTGTAGGCCTATTTCAAATGTTATTCCACATGGGGCAAAGATTTTTAAGTTTCAATTTGGGTTTGTATGCTGTAGTTGGATGAAGAGATTATTGAAATAAATTTATCCTATATAATTAAAGTGGTCATTAGATTTATTTCTTTTATTTCCTTTGAACTTGATATATATATATATAAAACTTGATATATATATATATAAAATCTATTCTCGTTACTTGGAACTTAATTTAACATTTTTACTTAGAGTTAATTTAATATTTTTCTCAATTAAATTTTTATTCCTAAAAACAAATACATGAATGATCAACCTTATTTATTTTTGCATAATGTTTATTCCTGTTTATTATGAATTAAAAAATATGTTGAATTTTTATCACATTTCTCATATCAAAATGTGGCATTTTAATTTTATTTGAGTTATTAAAAATAATTTATTAATACTATTTTCAGTCTTTCATGTAACAAATGTTAGAAAATCTCTTCTAAGAAAGTTAATTTTAATAATTATTTTAATTTTTAATAAACTTTTCTTCTGAAAATTTTTTTCTTTGATTTTGTTTTTCTTCTTCTTCTTCTTCTTCTTCTATGTGCCCTGTCCCTTCAATCATGGTTTGCCACATTTCCCTATCCCTGGTGGCTCTTAGCATGTTTTCTACTGTTACACCTCGCAACCCCCATTCTGTCATCCATCTGATCAGGCCCTGCTAATATGTCATCTGCTGCCTTCCTCTGTCTCTTTTTCATTCTATCTGGCCTGTCAGTATCAGGTTCTCCAAGCCCTCCTTCCTCACTGCATGTCCCAGGAACTTCAGTTGTCTCTTCCTGATGCTCACTATTAATTTTCTTTTCGTTACCATTCTTTCCAACACCTCATCGTTGCTCACATGCTTGGTTCACGATATCTGCAGTATCCTTCTGTAGAACAACATTTTCGCTGCTTCAAGGTTTTCCTCATTTTCGATGATATTGTCCAGCATTCAGTGTCGTATTGAAGAACTGACATCACATAGCAATCTAGCACTATTTTCTTTGTTTCTAGTGAAATTTTCCTGTGTCTTAGTACTTTACTCAGCTTCTGGAATACATCCTTTGCCATGCCAATTCGCCTTCGGATCTCTGTGTTGCACTTTCCATCTCCTGTTAGAACACTTTCTAGGTATTTGAATTTTTGTATTTGCTTGATTCTGGTATCCCCCACTTGTATTTGGCATTTTAGGTTGCTATTTTTGCTGATTACCCTGCATTCAGTTTTTTTAAAGTTTATTTGAAGTCCTTTTTTTGTCACTCTCTATGGCTACCTTCTGTAGGAGGTCTTGTAGTTTTCTTTCCATGTCTGCAATCAGCACTGTATCATATGCATACCTTATGTTGTTCAAGTTGTGGCCTCCAATAACAAATCTTGGCATAGCATCTAGGGTCCTTTTGTTTTTACACAGCAAAATTTAATTCAAAATGCTATTATATGTTCCATAAAGTTATTGTAATATTTTGCTCTATGTTAGTGTAATTCAAAGCAATAAATATATTGATGATAAAATTTAATTAGTCATGAGTAATCTGTGTTTTGAATTTTTTAAAAGTTTCTGTCTGAATTTCTGGCATGAAGAATTATCATTTTTTATATTCAGACTATTGTCCTCATATCTTATGTTGTTATAATAGATATTTTAAAAAAAATGTATGTTGAATTTTAGTTTACTTTACCATTAAAAAACAGAATAAGAGCAAATATTTTATACTGTAATATTAGTAAAAATGATTTATTAAGAATTGTGTTATATAAAGTTAATGTCATGATTAAATTCAATATATTTATTCTGATACTTTTAGATATTGTAAATAAGGCTGTAGGAAGCATTGGCTATGCTTGCAAAATGGCCTTGTGTCAAACATAACCGAGCCAATCACATTTAAAATAATCAAAAGGTTGAACAAAAGATAAAAGGATTTTGTTTGTATTAATTCATTTAATAAGAAGAATAACATCAATTTTTGTTGTTTTGAAGTAACACATATGTTCACTTAAGTCCAGATGAAATAAATTTGCGAAGAAATGCAAATCTGGTGTGCTATGAGTGCGTACAATTGTAGTAGTGAAATAGATTTATCATAAGTGTGAATGAAAGTAGAAATGATTGCTTTTGTTCCGCTTTCTTTTTTGTTGCAGATAAGTAAAGAGTACTACTTAATAATCCTTTTCTCTTTCTTATTCATTCACATGCAGCCATGTGTCTTAGTGGCTTTATTGTCTTGCTTGAGGTGAAATAATTAAAACATTTTTAAGAGTAAAATTTTCTACTTCTATAACCATAAAAACACATTTATTAAAAAATAAATCACCATAGCAATAGCTACTTTATATCTAAACAATGGCATACATACAGTAATTCACATGTTCATTTTGTTTCAAGTCATTTGGATTTTATTTCATTAAAACTGTTTAATATACATAATTAATTGAAAGATTAAAATGCATGTTACATTCCATTCACTCTTGTTAATGGAATGGGATGTGATAGATTAAAAGCTCTGCCAAATTATATATTAATTGCAATAAGACTTTAGTAAAAAGTATACCAAGATGAAGCCAAATTGATTATGCTTTTTGTTAATCTCTACTTTTTCTTTGAACTACTGTAAACACAAAATGAAACAAAAAATATTTGCTCTTAGTGAAATGTCAAGATTTGATGGACTGTGAATTGTATGATGATTTTGCCTGAAGTAAAGAACACTATGCTTTTTCTTAAACTTTAAAAAGAAGTTTTTTCTTTGAAGAATTCACTATATATAAATTTCTGGTTTAAATTGATACTTAAATGCATTACTTTATTCTGATATCTAAAGGAACATAATTTTTGCTTTTTATTTAGTATGAAATTTGCTTTTTCTCTATTTAAATTCTGTTATTTGTCAGAAATATTTCAAAGAGTAAAATTTTTATATTTCTTCTTTGAAAACAGTGTTAAGTGAACAGTTAATATATTTTCTTATTTCACTATCATTTCCACTGAATTATTATTCATTTTCATTTTCTGTCATTATAAATCTGTGGTACATCCAACAAAAGTCAACTTCGGGATTCCCCAATAACTGCAACCCAGCTTTTAAATTAGAATCAACTCGCATTTTGGCCAAATAACAGAAAGTGAGCATGCATTATAGTACTGCGTAATAATAGTAAATATTTTGGTTATTTTTATTTTGCTTAATTATTTTAATTTTGTTTGTTCTTTTTGAACACACAATGTTTTTTATTGTAGCAAAATCTTTCATTTGTTGTTTTTTATTGTAGCAAAATCTTTCATATGTTGTTTTTTATTGGTTTGGTTTGGGTAGTTAGTGTACTAATCTTTGGGTCCTGAAATGAGCATCACATTTTTCAATTATGTTTTTGTCTTTCATCATTTCCTTAATTCCTTTATCGCATTGGTCCCATAACATTGCAGCATTCTTTTCTTCAATAGTTCATTCTTCAGAGATACTACCAATTCATTTTTTGCTAATGATCTAAAGCAACAATTCTGAAAAAAAGAATCAGTATATCTTACAATGCTGAATTTAGACAAAATTATTGAAAGGATTCTCTACTCTAATCTCAGTGCTTGGTGCAGTGATAAAGATTTCTTTTTTTATAATTTCAAACCAAGTAAGGCTTTAATACTACTAAGACACAAAGGGTTACTGAGAGTGAAAGAAAATGAGGAAATGTTAGTGAAGTGAAAAAAATAATAAGAAAACAGGATTGAGGAAAACAGAAGATGGTGATTGATATTGCATTTAAATTTTTGAAGTTCGTAGGTGGCAGGGAAGCAAACTGGAAGAGAGTTCCACAAGTGAGAAGTGCAAGAAGAGAAATGGTTAGAATAGAACATGGTTACATCTAGCTATTACAACTGTAAAATCATGAAAATTAGTTGCCAATCTAATACTGTCCTTAAATTCATAGGAATCAGCAAGGAGGAAATGCAAGATAGATTCTGATGAAGAAAATTGTTTGGCACAACACAGTAAACCAACTTTTATTACATCAGACTTATCATTTAATTCAATATAATCATGTCAATGTAAAACATGAAAGCAACAAGGCACAATGACTTACTCTCCTGGAGATTAGCCATAATGAGCGAAGTCAAAAATGGTTTGCTAAGATAACTAAAAGAGAGCAGTTTCCTTTTGAAAGCATTCAAATTGACAAACTATTTCTTGTCCCAGTTATCACCTGATCGAAGGTATTTTGGTGCTCAGCTACCAGTTTTACTCTATTGAACACATCAGACTTAACATTAAGATAGGAGTAAATAGTTGTGTTATTGGCATAAATATTGGGAACTGAAATATAGTTGTGTTATTGGCATAAATATTGGGAACGGAAGATTGTTCAGGAAGATAAGAATCAAATTAAATCCTGGTGACCACCTGCATTAATGCAAAAGGATCTAGAAGAGTGCCCATTCAACACAACTTTTAATAGACAATTTTTAAGACTAAATCAAAACAAATGTTTTTCTAGAAACAGTATAGCCCTTCAGTTTGTGAAAAGTATTCACATGCAAAACTGTCAAATGCCTGAAAAATATTTAAATTTGAGTTGTCTTTGTACCAAGTTAATATGCATTTGTGTCCCTTAGTTTGCATTATATTAGGACCTTGAATAAGTTCTTGCTGATTTTTCATGAAAAGTAATGTTTTATTTACAAAAATGAATAAGAAACATGTTACTGAAATTATTGTTCATTGCTAGCCACTAATTTTTCCCATCTTTCTGGCAGCATTTGAATTCCATGTCAGAAAAACGACACGTCTTTTGAGGCTAATCATGAGTCAAACCATTTTTTGGCATTGTCATAAGAATAAAAGTGCTGCTCAGCCAGACCATCTTGCATTGATCAGAACAAGTGATAATTGGATAGGGTAATGTCTGGTGAATACAGCGGGTGGGGTAGGATTTCTGATTTACATGTTTCCAAGTAGGCTTTTACTTGTTTTGCAACATGTGCCCAAGTATTCTCATGTTGCAAAATCATATTATTGCATCTCTGCTTGTATAGTACTTCATACTTCAGTTGCTGGGCTCAAATGCATCAATGGTAGTTGATAGTGAACTTTCAGTCAGTTGAAGTGGGTCATACACCTAACTGATTCCACCAAATACAGATCAGGAGCTGTGAACCATGGATATTTGGCTTTGCTGTAGATGTTGATGCATGCCTTGGCTTACCCAACAGTCTTATGCTTAGCGCTATTGTAGGGTATTCACTTTTCATCACCAGTCATGATGCAAAAAATGCTGTCTTTTCTGAGGTTGAAGCAGCTTTTCACATGTGCTAATATGCTGTTTAACATCTCTTGACTTCAACTTGTATTTCACTCAATATCCTTGCTTTTGAATCATTCCTAATGCTTTCAAACATTTTAAAACTGTTGTGTGATCAACTCCTAATGATTCTGCAAACTCAGCTTGACATGAGTCTTCATGAAGTAATACGTCCAATTCTTTGTTTTTGAACATTTTTTATCTTCAACATAAAAGTCATTATTTTTAAGCATCTAAACCAATCTCTGCATATTGCTTCTGACAGAGCATTGTCACCATAAGTCTCAACAAGAATTCTGTGTACTTCAGCTGCAAATTTTGTTAAATAGAATAGTGCAGTAACATTCACTGTAAATACACATTCTTTGGCATGAAATCTGACGTGCTTAACATTATAAAAAACAAAGCTGTTTACATTTTGGTGAAATGACATACACTGAATTTCAAGACTTCCTTATAGATGCATTACTATCTGAAACTACATGCACGCAGTTCTGGTGGCGCTATCTTTTGAAAAACGGCGGGAACGTATTCAAGGTCCTAATAGTTTAGTTTAGTTTATGAATAAATAGGCACTTCATTGCAATGTGCTGTTATCTCATCTACATTGTTATGAGTGAATCATATTAACATTGACAGCAAGAACTGTCTTCTTTTGTGTGACAGAAATACTTGTTTAAGTTACATTGAAACATATTTGAAAGAAAGATGGTTTCTCTTAATTATCAGCCATCTATTTTGAAAGGTGATGACTTATAGACAGAATGGAAGCAGGACAGATTTAGTCTTTATAATACACAGACTTACCAAAGGAAAAACAGAGCCCAGCAGGATTTTCATCCTTGTCTTCGAATATTTAGATAATGTGTTCAACAGTTAGCTATAATAGATATTGGCCTAGCAGATGGTTTTAAAAAATTATTACTGACAAACGGGATAAGATTTATTTCTTTGATGATAGCACGATGGCATTTAAAGATTTTTTATTTTCACAGAAGATAGGCTGGAACTAATATAAATGACATTTTGATAGCTTATAATTTTGTATCTGAAATTACAAAAGTTTGGAATCACCTTGCTAAAATGAGTTCAGACCTTTTCTGTACTAAATGCTTTGAATGCATCTGAGGAGAATGAAATGTTAGCAAGAACCACGCGTGGAAGTCTAGCATACAGCTATGAAAGACACGTTAAAAAATGTGTTTTCTAATGTTTCATCATCCAAATACAACATCGTTCTGGCTATTAAAGAGAAAAGATAAATAGTGACTTTTTTAATTGATATAATAACAGGAGACAAAAAATTACTAAGGGAGTTATTGTGGAAGTAAGTTCACTCCTGCAGATAAACAAGATAAGATTATGTGGTGTTTCAAATGCAGTTCTATGCAGCATTTTGCCTAAGATTGTTCCAGTTCTAGGAATGATGTTAATACTGTTGTTGAATCAGACCAGGTACACATGAACTTGGATGTGTGTTGTGTTGCAATGGATATCAGCTCAGAATGAGAAGTTGGAGAGCTGAGTTCACATTCTAGTTGAATTCATTTCATTCACATGCACAAATACCGTTAGGAAAAATATGAATCCATCTGTTCTCTCTCCAGCTATGGGTTGAATAGCAGGACCGATTGGGCTTTAGGACCTTGGTTGGCAACTAGTCTACCACAGAAAGAAATGGCAACCTACTGCAAGAAAATCTTCTAGTCAGTCATTGATCAAAAGTGATATGATTGCTCAAGTGTGTATCCTGCATGACACTTAATGAACTGACTGACATATGAAATTATTTAATGTTGATACACTTTATCAGAGATCAATACCACAGTTTCAGAATCTAAATGTAAGAATACTGTTAAAAAGAGACTTGATATGGCAGTATTAGACTCTTCATGTTTATATATAATTGCTAGAGAAGTTTGGTTCAATGTATCTTTTGACTCATTAAGTGAGAAATATAAAAATCTAGTGAAAATTTCTAAGTCTAAAAGAACTTTTTTGTTTTGGTGTTAGAGTGGAGGTAAATCTACTAAAGCAATTAAATTTCCATTGACTATAGGTTGTGTAAAAGGTATCAGAGTTTATATGGAAGCTGACATTGTCATAAAAGATTTACTCCTGCTACTAAGCCACAAATCAATAAAAACTACTGGAATGGTGTTGGAATTTAAAAATGTCTTCTGTTGGATTTTAGCTAAATCTCTAAATTTAATTTGAGGACTACTACTTCTGAACACTACAATCTTTCCTTGACTAACCTGCTTTTGAAGGTTGGAAATTCCCCTCACGTAGCATGTTAAATGCTAGATAAATGCTCTAGAATGGAGAAAAAAAGGAAGGTTGAGAAATTACATAGGCAATTTCCACATGCATGAAAGGAGAAACTGACATCTTTAGTTAAAAGCAGTAGAATTTTTCATGATAAGGAGTGTCTGAATCTAATCAGGGATGTCTGTGATTCTTTTTTCGATTTGCTTGCAATTTAGAAATCCCTGCTTAGAACAGTGGTAGGATTGTCTCTTGGAAACAAGTTCAATAACACACTATGTCTGAATTTAAAAGAGCATGGACATAATCAATATTGGCTTCTACACCTAACTGAAACAGTTATTAGGTACTCTGCTCCCAGACTGATTAAAATCAAAAAGAGCAAAGGAATTATTCACAACATATTTTTAATGAAGTGTTCTAACAGAGAATGGAAAGTATATCACTGATGTCTGAAAGCCTATTGACATGATGAAGGATTTATTCCAAAAGCTGAATAGAGTATTAAGAGACAGGAAAATGTCTCTTAATACTCTATATCTTATATGATGTCTGTTCTTCATTATGGCAGTGAATACTGAACAATTTCATCAAAGATAAAGGAAAGAATTGAAGCATTTGAAATGTGGTTCTACAGAAGGATGATGAGGATATGACAAGAAAGGTTGTTAAGAGCTACAAGGGATAGGAAGATGTGGAAGGCCATGATTGCCTACATCCTGAAGGGACATGGCACATTGAAGACAAAGAAGATCCTATTCGGGAGCTCTCAAGCAGTTTTTGAGTGACAATGGGGGAGAGTTTAATGAAGAAAGCTACCAAAAGATGAATAAAAAATTAAGCATTGAAACCTGTACTACTACTGTGAAAAGTTTATTTAATAATAGTACTGCGAAATGCCACAATCTGATAGTGGCAGAAGCAATGAAAAAAACAGAATATAAGAAACATGAGCCAGAAATAGTCCTAGCTTGGGATGTTATTGCCAAAAATTCACTTTAGAACCACTCAGGACATCATCTTAATGAACCTGTATTTGGTTTTAATGTAAACATGGCCTCAATTTTGATAGGTAAGTTGCTGGAACTGGAGTCTGCAACAACTGACATGGTTAGAGTAAATCTAAATGCTCTTCTACATACAACAAGGAAGATATTTATGGAAACTAAAGCAAGTGAAACAATTTAGAAATCATTGCCATTCATAATCTATATAGACCCTATATAGGTGATGGATGTGCGTTGTGTAGCAGTGGATATCAGCTTGGAATAAGAAATCAGAGAGCCGAGTTTGAATTCCAGTTAAATTTGTTGCATTCACTTATGTGTAAATACCCTTGGGAAAGATATTAATCCAACTCTTCTTCCTCCAGCTATGGGTTAAACTTCAGAGCAGATTAGGTTTTATAGTCTTGGTTGGCAACCAGTCTACCACAGAAAGTAATGACAACCTTCTGCAGGAAAATATTCTGCCAAGTCAGTCATGTCTCTTTTGAGACATGATCACAAAAGGGAAAGGGTAAATCATGTATGGCATTTAACTGACTGATAGATGTGCTAGGTCTCTCTCTCTCTCTCTCTCTCTCTCTCTATATATATATATATATATATATATATATATATATATACCCTTTTATTTGGTCAAATATATCATTTTTTTAAGTTGGTGCAGCCTTATTTTTAAAAACACTGAAAAACATTGAAGCCATATATATTAACTCAAGTTTATTACAGGAAGTGATATTGTTTTAAAGTAATTCAAATTATCTTAAAATAAGATCATTGGCATCTTGTTTGTCAGTCAGAACTTTTTATAGTTTCCAATTTGTAAATAACATTGACATATAAAGATAATTTTGTGGTGCATCTGAAATTTAAAACTAAAAAAATCCTTCTGATAAACAGAATATTAGAAAATATTAAATATGTCTTCATGAATATTTTCTCATTCTGGATTTGTTATTATTTATTTTGAGCAAATGAAAAACATTTAAAAAGTATGTACAAAAAGAAGACAGAGACCATAGTAAAATCATTAAATTATGCTAATGACTTAACTGTAATCTCTTTCTACTTTTAGTACAAATAAGATAAAAGAAAAAGAAAATTTCTAAGGTACTCTGATCATAACTGTTGATTGTGCTTCTTTATTCTACCTATAGGCAAGAATACAGTGGCCACTTTTATTGTTTTGTGTGATGGATTGGTCTTACTAACATCTGTTTATTTTAGTTTGAAAATTTTTGTTATATTTTAATTTTTTTTTCTGACTTCATCTTCTCCCACATGTATTTCACATTTTTATATTGTTTTACTCTGAAAGGTTTCTGCATGAGTAATCATCACAAACAGAAGTTGGGAATAATAGTATGTCAACAAGTACAAAACTTGCATGCTGCATGAAGTAGATATATTGCTAGTCAGTATAATCACTCAGTATTTACAACTTCCCCACAAACGCAGATGTGACACAAGGTCAGTTAAACTGGGGAATTTGAACCCTTAAGCTCAGTGAAAAAATCCTGCAGACACAGCATAACACTGGGTCAGGATCTTATTTATTCACCCCTGATGAGACTCTATTATTTGGCGAAGCCTTGTTTGGGTTCTTCTCCGCCTGGAGGTAGAGAGTTGAACAAGAGAGAGTTTGGCTTGGTATGATCACTCTACTCTACTCCGAATAGTGTACTTGGGAGGATAAGAACATCCCATTACAATATATAGATAAGTATACAAGATATATTTATATATATATTTCCGCTGATACAATAAAATTTTATGTCATTTGTTTCTTTTTAGAGGTCCTCTGTGAATATGTAGAATTGTGGTATGTGTTGGATTGAGTGGTGATGGATGAAGTCTTTTAATGAATGAATAAATGGGTCATGGATCTGATTAGCTAGATCTAGGGTAGTCAGTGTTGGCCAGCCTTATTCCATTCTCCCCTTTGACCATGTGCCACATTTAATGTATTATACATGAATGTTGTTGAGATTTCAAATATGCTGTAATGCCTGTGGGCTCCTGAACAAAGATCTGAAAATGCAATCCACTTCTGTTAAAGTTTCTCTAATAGTTGATGAGGTCAATTTTGAATAGAAATGTCCAGCCACATTGGACACAGGAGAAAATTTCCAGAGCATGAGGAAGAACTCAGGATCTATGACAAAAATTAAATTTTTTTACCATTACTTGTGTTCTCAGAATTTTTATTATGGTGGTCTTTAGAATATATATATATACAGTTATTTCTAAGGAATTAATAGATTTTATCCTCAATCTAACATTATTTGTAATTACACTCAACTGTGCAAGATATAATTAATAGGTTAAAAAACAGGCCATTTACTAAAACATGTGTATTCACTAAAATAACATTTAAAGTACACAGTTTTTATATATTATATTCTAACTTGGCTTTTCAAAAATTTTACCTTTGTTTGAAGTATTTGTATTCCAATTAAAGCCAAACATAATGCATTTTATCTCAAAATGAATGAAACAAAAATATGTTTTCAATGATAAATGTACCTCAACTATTACATCATCGTATATTCATATAAAAAAAGCAAAGAACAAAAAACAATAAAAAAGATTAATCTCAAACATTACTGTTGAACATTGATTTTATGAGTGACATATGTATTTGTAAAGACATATACATATATACATCATTTTAGATATAAGAGACATGGGGCATAAAAGAGTAAGATCATGTTAAAAAAGAAGATAACTCATCAGAGATTAATTTTCAAAAGGATGAGAATCAGACAGTCAAAAAGGGAGGTAAGGTTGCACTTTCCTATACCCTAAAATATTGTTTTCTTATGCTTATTAAAACTTCACTGGTGCAGTGGATATCAATTTGGAATGAGAAATTGGAGAGCTGAATTCAAATTTCAGTTGGATTCATTGCATTCACTTATGCACAAATAACCTTGGGAAAGGTATCAATCCATCTTTTCCCTTTTGCTATGGGTTTAATAGCAGGACAGATTGGGTTCTATAGCTTAATTGGCAAACGGTCTATTGCAGAAAATAATGGTAATCTACTGCAGGAAAATTTCTGCCTAGTCAGTCATGTCTCTTTCAAGACATGATTGCCCAAGTGTGTATCATGTATGGTACTTAACTGACTGAGTAGTTGAGTGCAAAACATAATACATGCTTTCAATTCATGACTGACTAGGCAGAAGAATTTCTTGCAGTAGGCTGTTGTTTCATCCTACGGTAGACTGGTTACCAACCCAGGCATGTTTATCCTGCTAGTCAACCCATAGCTAGATTCATACCTTTTCCAAGGCATAAATGAATCTAACAAACCTGACTGGAATTTGAACTTAGCTCTCTGATTTCCCATTCCAAACCATTAGACATTACACCACACTAACATTATACTACTGACAAGCTTTTTATTTTTCATTTGGATATTATTACATTAAATACAAGGCCTTTCTTCTCCTCCTTTTATGGCTCTTCACAACTTCCTATTCTTTGTAATTCTTGACAATATTTGTCTTTTTACTATCCTTCATACTATCTATTCTTCTATATGTTTATACAAACTTATTAGTTAAGCTACTCATTAATTCCTGCTACCCTTTTCGATTTTAATATGTTCTGTGAGTGTCTAATTCTCTAAGCCTTCTTTTCTCATTATGTTTCCCAGAAATATCAACTCTTTTTTTAAGTAAAAGTGTCTTTATTCTCATTTTCTTTAAAATGCTCTTGTTTCTTGTTGCTCTGTCCATGTTATTCTCAATGTTCTTTGGTAGAACAACATCATTTTTGCCTCAAGTCTCCTCTTCATTCGTGAAGAAATTTCCCAGCATTCATTGCCATATAGAAAGATTGATACTGCCTATTTGAGCACTTTTTTCTTTATTATCAATAAGTGGATGTGTGGGTGGTGTAATGAATAGCAGCTAAAAATGAAAAATTGGTGAGCTGAGTTCAAATTCCAGTTGGATTCATTACATTCACTTACGTTCAAATACCCTTGGGAAAGGTATAGATCAAACTCTTTCTCTCCATTGTAGAATTCATATCTGAAAAAAAAATATTGTTATCTCCAAAAAATTGTTAATGAAATATTTACACATGAAAAACTAAGAAGAATTATTCTTACAATCTGAAGATGTATTTCAGCTTTAAATAACCCATAAAGGGTTGATAAGCTGTTAAAACCAAATCAATCATTCAATTGTTACCAATAAAAATTTCTCTCCAGAAACTAACATAATATTGTGAAACAAAGCCCTATTTGTGGATTACTATCAGTGGATTTAAGGAAAAATTACTTTTCATTATGCCATAAGATGATATCTGGCATATGGTTTTTCAGAATATTGCATAGTGTTAATTTCTCAGGGGTTTACATATAGTGTTTTTAACATGAAATTCAAAACCTGGCTTTTTATCAAACACTGGCACTGGTTGCTTGCAGAAGAGCCTAACTAATTTATTAAAGTATTCACTATGGATAATTGCCAAAGATATCTGCTCTGTTCCAACAGCCAATTCTTGTCCAAAATAAGCAATAACAATGCTTTATTATTCTTTTATAAATGCTTGAATGATTTAGTGTTTTCAATTCACTTGAATTGATAATTATCCATTTGGCTCAAATTCATTTAATGATGGAAAAATTTCCTAGAACTTTTCCTGGATTTTAAATTTAATTGCATAACATATTTTAAGAAGCACATTCAAAGAAAAATAATCTTAAAATTATAATAAAATATAATATTACTTAATTGTCATGATTTCAAATGAAAATAGAAAATTATAAATTAAAAATTCAGAACAAGAAACAGGAAGAAAATTAGAAATACATTACAAGATTTTGTGACAGGATCTTTATTCAGAAAACACGCACACACACACACACACACACACACACACACACATATATATATTTTGTTATGCCAGTTTCATTAAAAATAACAGACAAGGTATTATGGTTAAGCTTTCTTTTATGTAATTTTTCATGTGATATTATGATTTTTTTTCAGAACATAAATTATATGGAAATTTTCCAAATATATTGTTTTTATGAGAGCTTTCATCTATACTTTTAGCTATTATCAAGGATGAATTTTATTTTACATTTGATTGTATATGTGTAGTCTTTATGTATGTATATAGATTTATCAACTATGAACAATGCAACAATGCGCTTACCTTATTCGGAATATACATGCACATGATTCAACACACTCACACTATGACTACACATATTTAGTTGCACGTAAAATAAAATACGTCCTTGATAATGGCTAAAAGTATAGTAGAAAGTGCTCAGAAAAACAAAATATTTGGACAATTTTTATATAATCTATGTTCTGAAAAGAAAAAATCATAAGATTACATGAAAAATTACATAAAAAACTTAACCACAATACTTTGTTTATCATTTTTAAGGAAACCTGCATATATATATATATATATTAAACAAACAACCCCTATTTCTATTTCTAATTTTTTATTTCTATGTATATATGTATATATATATATGAGAAAGCTCCCTTATAGATGCATTCATACAAAGAAAAAGTAAGTAAAATAGGGAAGAAAAAGTGTAGATTTTATAGTTTCTGTTACATTTTTCCAAATTAAAAGTTAATTGAATCTGCTTATTTCTACATTATATTTTTATATTATATTACATTATATTATAATTCTATTTCATATTTTTATATTTTGTCTAAATTTCTTTTCCTTTTGAAATATTTTCTTCCTGATGTATCCTTATTGAATGATTTCACTTCTGAAGCACAAATAATATTTACCATATTTGTGTTTTGTTTTCTCTTGTTTTTTCTCTTGATCTGCTTTCTTTTTATTTTGTAAAATTATGCCAGATTTTTACAACAAAAGCATATGTGCCTTGTATCATTATATAACTAATATAATAAAAGAAGAAATGAAAGATGGTTTTACAAATAATATCTGACATCAATTTTTATTTAGTCAGAATTAAAGTAAATTTCAATCAGTCAGTCAGTTAAGCACCATACACTTAGGCAATCATGTCTCAAAAGAGACATATGGTAGAGTGGTTGCCAACCAAAGCTACAGAACCTAATCTGTCCTGTTATTTGACCCATAGCTGGAGGAAAGAGACAGATTAATACCTTTCCCAAGGGTATTTGCATGGAAGTGAATACAATAAATACAACTAGAATTTGAACTTGGCTCTCCGATTTCCCATTCTGAGCCGATATCCTCTGCACCACAACACACATCCACTACAACTACTCAACTTTATAAAAGATTGGAATGTTAAACAAATAATAAGGATGACTGCTATTTAAGTTGTCTATGATTTTACAAACATGAGAAAGTTTCACTCATTATTAGTAACAATTTCATAAATGACAAGAATAAGAATAAGAAAAATGATGCATAAAATGATGATAATATAGATGATATGACAATCCCTCTATATATGCCATGTTATATTGATAATCCTAACTTTCCACACTTTCCTCCTATCCTTTGTAACACATCACTCTATAAATCCCAGGCCTAACTAATAAAGCAACATCTTTTAGGCAAAATTCAACTTCATTCATCAACATAGTTTCCTTCTAGGGTGATACACTGATTCCAATGCTTCTCTAACAATTCAATGCCTTTTTTGTAGAATGATTTGTCTTTAGCTTCAAAATAGGCCTCAGTTTCTGATATCACTTCTTCATTGGAGCCAAATCTCTTTGCCTGGAGCATTCTTTTGAGGTCTGTAAACAGCCAGTAGTTGCTGGGGGGAAGATCAGGATAATAGGGTGAATGCAGAAGCAATTCAAAGTGCAATTCATGTAGTTTTGCCATCGTTGCAATCAACTTGTGAGTGACACGGTGCGTTGTCATGGTGAAAACATTTTTCTTCTTCATTTGTGCCTGTTTTTCTTTTTTTCAAATGCACTGATAAATATAATATTTGCCATTGATGATTCTTCTTTTCTCAAGGTAACCACTGGACAAAATACCTAGTGCATTCCAAAATACAGAGGCCAAAAACTTGCCTGCTGATGTATGTGTCTGGTTGCGTTGGACAGCTTTCACCTGCTGCTATTCACTCAGCTGACTGCCAAATTGACTCTGGAGTGAAGTTCATCTGTTGTCATATATTTATGCAAAACTTTTTCTTGTTCAGTTGAAACAGTTGCAAATAATGCTCTAAATTGTCGATATGTTGTTGTTTCTGATAGATTATGAGCAAACACAACACCTACTTTGAACACAGCTTTCTCATTGACAAATGTTCATGCAAAATGGTGAATACACTACTTTCTGATATGTACAACTCCTCTGCTATCTCATGTAACTTCAATTTATGATCAGCCAAAACAAGTTTGTGGATTTCTTTTGGGTTTTACAAGAAAGCTGCTGATTTTGAGCAACCTGAGCATTCAGCATCATTTGTGTCTGCATGATTGCATTTAAAACCAGCATACCATCTCTTAACCATTGTTTCTGATAGAACACTTATCAAGCCATTGCTTTGCTTGAACAGTATTTTTACCCATCAGAAATCAATGCTTTATCAACATCTGAAATTCAGATTTTTCCATTGTTTTGAAAATTTGCAACAGTAGCTTCACTTAAATAACTGTAATTTGTAAACTAATAATCTGATTATGCCCAATTTTCTCACATGCCATTTGAAGGTTAGTACTTTATAAAAATCATATGGACTTTTATTAGGGGTGCCATCTATGTCAGGCTGAGTACTCACTGAGTGATGTGTTAACTCTTAGTATATTTTGTCTTTTTATTTTTGTTATCTCTCCTAAACATTGTTCAGCCATTCATTTACACAAACTAGTTATGTTATGTGCTGTTTTTCTTTGTCTGTCTTGCCTTAAATCTAACTTTGGAGTATCAAATTTTCCAAGCCTTCTCTCATCATAATATGTCCTAGAAATTTTAATTATCTCTTTCTGATGTTAAGTATAAGTGTTCTTTTTTTTTAAAGCTTCATCTTTGCTCACATGTTTATTTCATGGTATTCTCAGTATCCTTCTATAGAACCACATTCTGTTGCCTCAGATCTCTTCATGTACCCTTTTATTGAATTTTGTTTCCATTTTTCCTAAAATTTCCTAGTTTCTTACATGCTCTATATGTGCCATTCTTAGTATTCATCTGTAGAACCACAACTCTGTTGTTTCAAGTCTATTCTTCATCTTGGAGGAGATTGTCCAGCATTCACTGCTATATAAGAGAACTGATATTGCACAAAAGTTTAGTAGTCTTTTCTCTATTTTTCATAAAATATTCCTGTTTCTTAATACATTGCTTAGCTTTTAAAAAGTATCTCTAGCTATCCTAATATGTCTTCAATTTCAGCATCATACTTTCCATCCTTTGTTAAAACACTTCACAGATATTTAAATTCTTGTGATTTTATGATTTGGTTTTCCTAATTTGTAATTTGCCTGTTGGGCTTTTCCTATTACTAATAGTCATTCCATTTACTTGTAATTGATGTTCAGTCATTTCTTCTCATTTTTCCTTCTGTAGAAGATCTTGTAATTTCCTTTGTGTGTCTGCTATCAACATGGTGTCATTTGCATATATTATGGTGTTAGGATTGTTGGATACCAATAATGAATCCTGGTATGACTTCTAATTCTTTCAGAATTGCTTTGCAATATAGATAGAATAAGTCACATAAGACACATCCTTGTTTTATGTCCCTTTCTACTTTTGTATATTTACTGAATTCATTTTTATCCATATGCAGGCATTTTCCTGATATCTAATATCCTTCCAAAATATGCCAATGTTACCTAGCATTTCCAATAAGAGATAGAAGTAAGTTATCAATGATATCATTACACTGTGTCGCACATGTATTATCAATATATAAAAAAAACTTATTGCATTCTAAATGTTTATTCACTGAATAATGTTGACATCTATCAGATTGGATAAAAGCCAGTTCATTCTTTGCAGATATAAAAAATTACAGCCCTTTGTATAAAATATGCTAAATTTTGAAGTCACAAACTAATAGCCATATTGTGTGTTTCAATCTTCAAAACAGGTTGTAAAGTTGAGTAGAATGGCCTGACATGAATATGTTAGGCTATTCTACAAGTGATGCATGATATCATTTCAACTAATACTACTTGTCATATGGTCAGATTGTCAGCTACTAAACTGCTTCCTCCACCAGGCTTTTCTGGTGAGGAGGCTGGCTAGGCACCAAGTAGGTTTTTAAAAAAAGACCCATTAAAAGGTGGAGAAACCTCCTTCTAGGGTCAGTGGCTAGGAAAATTAGATAGACTGGATTCTGTTTTGTCAGTGTGGTAACGACAATGCATCTTCCTAGACTGAAGAGCAGATTTCTCTTAATTGTATAAATAGCCATACGCAAACCACCTAGATGAGCCTTCAGGAGATTGGCTGCAGTTTGTCCTGAAGAGAGACAGGCTTCACCAGATCTACATACCCAAGATAAGCTGTACATGAATGAATACATCTTTGGCTTTCAAACTTAATATGTGGAGGAGGAACTAGTCAGATACTAAGGTGCACTATGGCTTCAGTCATGAGATTTATAATGATGATGATGATGTAAAGTTTTAATAACTTAAGATCTTGCAAATAGTTAAACAGCACTTAAAATTGCAAATAACATATCACTCAATATATTCCAGGCCTAACTAATAAAACAACAACTTTTAGGCAAAATTCAACTTCATTCATCAACATAGTCTCTTTATAGGGTGATACACTGATTCCAGCACTTCTCTAACAATTCAATGCATTTTTTATGGAATGATTTGTCTTTGGGCTCAAAATACACCTCAGTTTTTAATATCACTTCTTCATTAGAGACAAATCTCTTTTCCCGAACTATTCTTTTGAGATTTGCAAACAGCCAGTAGTCACTAGGGGCCAGATCTAGAGAATAGAGTGGATGTAGAAACAATTTGAAGTGTAATTCATCTAGTTTTGCCATTGTTGCGATCATCTTGTGACATGGTTCGTTGTCTTAGTGAAAGATCACTTTTTCTTCTTCATTTCTGGGCATTTTGTGGTGAGTTCTTCCTTCAAATGCACTAATAATGCTATATAATATTCACTATTGATGGTTCTTCTTTTCTCAAGGTAAGTGATGAACAAAATACATTGTGTATTTCAAAATACAAAGACCAAAACCTTACCTGCTTATGTTTGCATCTTGGACAGCTTTCACCTGCTGCTGTAAACTCAGCTGACTGCTAATTTATAGTGGCACCATCTATAGGTTAGGCCTGGGAGTGGTGTGTTTGTTGATGGTCTTGGCTAACTTTGACAGAGGTCTTATAAGGGCAAGCTTATCTCACTGATCCCTTTTCCTATATTAAGAGAGAAATTATCTAAAATAATACATTGTCATTGGTACATCACTAAAAAATGTCATAGTTTGTCAAAGATGCTGAGTTTTAAATCAAGAGTCACAATGTGACACCAGTCATTATAGATTCATAAAATTCCGTGATTTCTATTAGTGCGTTTATCCATCACACTCTCTTAAATAAATAGACTGAAACCAAATTTAGGAGAGAAGTACAAACAGGTAAAGAGCTACAAAATACAGTTAGTTTTACTAGGATGCATAGCTTAATACAATAGATTTTCAATTATTTTTTTGGAATAATGAAAAATTTATTTAAATATGCAATATTTAATCAATATGCAATATTGTTTTTTGCATATCTTTTCTTTAAGTTTTTATATATACAAGAATCTAAGTTCCCATTTGCCCTACATTTGCAAGAACTGTGTCAAAATATTTTCCCAAACAGATCAGTTTATTCAAATTTCATTGATTGGTTTGTGCAATTGAATGAAACATTGAGTTTGTAAATCTCAACAAAAAATGTCAGTTTTAATTTCAACAATACTAAATACTGTAATGATTTCAACATGTGCCACTGTCTTACCAAAAATTCTAGTTCTTTTAAAAGACACCCAAAAGGAAAACTGACTTTTTCAATCATTCTTTTATTTGATGAATACTGTGCTGCTCTTGATGAACTAAATGGATGGTATAATGTCTAGATGGTAAAATGTTTGACTGGTGAAAGCCTCCCTGAAAGATTGAAATGTCAAGAATGCAGAAATAGTTTGGTGTTAAATGGTGGTAAATTTCTGTTAATGTTAAGATGGCAGCTTAGACATTAATTAATTTTCTGAAGGCATACATGGAGCCATGGTTCAAGAAGCCAAACAATTTCAGAAAGAAGAATGAATTATGCATGACAATACTTCATTATATTTGACAAAGAAAACTGATGAATATATTAATAAAATGAATTTCAAAGACAATCACTTAATGAAGTGACCAGCTTTTTCATCCAACTTTAATCAAATTGTAAACTTATGAAGCATACTGAAGAGGAAAGATGAACTTTGAAATGCTATACTGGATGCTGTTCAGTTTGTTTTTTATGAAGAAGTATATCAGCTTGTAAAATCAATGGATGAATGACTTATAAAACTAGTTTCAGAATATGGAGAATATATTTCCTGTTAATGTTGACTTCATAATTTTATTGTCATTATAATGACACTGATTAGAATGCTTTGTTCAAAAATTTAATCTTTGTAAACTTCATGTCTGCTCTGTAATTTTTAATGACAAAATGAATGAATACAAAAAGTACAGATGATAGCAACAAGAAACTTATTTCAGAAGTCTGAATAAATGGATAGAGCAACAAATTCAAAGTAGGGAGAAAGGAAGAAAGTGAGAGAGAGAGAGAGAGAGAGAGAGAGAGAGAGAGAGAACCATAAAAGTATCTGTTTTTTAAAATCATATCACTTCAAGCACAAAGCAGGACCACCACTAGTGTGCAGAGGGTTACAGAGAGAGAGAGAGAGAGAACCATAAAAGTATCCGTTTTTTAAAATCATATCACTTCAAGCACAAAGCAGGACCACCACTAGCGTGCAGAGGGTTACAGAGAGAGAGAGAGAGAGAGAGAGAGAGAGTGAGAGAGAAAAGGGATACAGGGGTTGGTGAAGAAAGAATAAAAATGGATGGAATTCAGGGAGATAAATGATGGCAGTTGACATTGCATTTAAACTTTTGAAGAGAAGCAAGTAAAGGGTAGGGAGTTCCACAGGCAAAATGTGCGAGAAAATAAACTGTTAGAATAGAAGAGGTGGTTACATTTAACTACTTCAAAGGGTGGAATCAAGATGCACAAATTCATGTGGTCAGGGCAGCAAGGAAAAGAGACTGTTAGAGCAGTTGCCTTGGAAATATTTGTAGAAAAGACAGAGAGAAGCCAAATCCTGTCAGTGAGAAAGTGACTTAATTCAATCTGATAAATCAGGATCGATTATATTGTAGATCTTTCTTTAGATTTTGAGATCCCCGAGATGAATAGCATGAGCACCTGACCAGATATGGCAACAGTATCAAATGCACAAACGAATGGTAGATTTATAAATGTGCAAGATGAATTCTGACAAGTAAGTTTTCTGGTGAGACAGTGACCCAACATTTCCAGTAGTAGATACCACCATAGATTTGATTTAGTCATTCCATTTTAGGCCAGTTGTGAGAGTAAGGCCAAGGAGGCTCTCCAGGAGACTAGTATCATTCATTCTGATGACTGGTAGGAAAGTTTCTCTATGGTGGTTAATGAAATCTGATATATAGAAGGTGTGACGGAAATACCTCCTGCATTTTAAAGGTTGACAAAGACACTAAGCTAACTGCTAATAAAAACTTCCATTTTTGTGTCAAAAAAGGGCTACATTTTTTATTCATTAGATTTTTAAAATGATATCCTTTTGAATATCTTGTAAAATGGTTACAATAATTAGACAACATTGCCACTTTTCTAAGTTCATTAGCACTGCACAGGTGGCAGTTTAAAATTTCTGTTACACCCTGTGTGTGTGGGAGAGAAAGATAGTATAGACATTAATAAAGTAATCGACCAAACATGCAAGCAATTACAAGGTTTTGGAGATGATGCAAACAAAAAGGAAACTTATACTCAAGAAGAGACAGCTGAGGTTTCTGGGACACATAATGAGGAAGGAGGGCTTAGAGAATCTAATAATCACAGGAAGGATAGAGAGAAAGAGAGACAGCATGAGACATAGTGGGCTTGAGCAAGTGGATGATGGAAAGGGTTTGGGAGGGATACCAAGAAGAAAAGTGTTAAGAGCAACCAGGGATAAGGGCAATTGGAAGTCCATGATTGCCTACATCCTGAAAGGACATGGCACACAAAGAAGAAGAAGAATCGTAATTGTATTTTTAACTATGTAAATAATTGCAAATTAATAATAATCCAGTTATTTGTGCTGTATACTATTTTGATAAAATTTTATTTTGATATCATTCTTTTGATATCATTACTCACTATTTTGCTACATATAAAAATTCTAAAAAGGAAAACTATATGTATATATTACATACCAATAAATTAAATTAATTGCAGTTCTCTAATTATATATATATATATTAGGGTTGGATAAAAAGTTCATAGGCTGAGCAAGATAAAAATGTAAGTAGATATAACAGTTGGTTGACTAAAAAATATGCAAATGTACTGACCACATGTATTTTGCAAACAATTTCTTGTAAGAAAAAAGTGCAAGCTGTGGATTTCATTTTATTATCCTGTGAAAAATATACCTAGCAAAATGGAGAAAAATTGCCATCATTTTTAATTAGAAGATTACTTTATGACCAATATGAACACTCAAGCCTGAATGGAAATAAAAATGGTTAGAGAGAGAGAGAGAGAGAGAGAGAGAAAGAGAGAGAGAGTGTGTGTAAATGGGTTGTGTTCAGCATATAACTTTAAGGCTTGATATCTGCATGAAGTATTTCTGATTTCCAACATTTTTTTCTCTGTCTTTGTCACAACTTATCAAATCTACAAACAAATCATAAATTTATCTCATTTGATTAAATTTCATAACAGTTTCCTCTAAAGTGGCACTTGAGCTGCTATCACTATGCTGGGAGGGACAGTTGTCACTGTTTATAGATAGTGGAAAATAAAACATATATGAAGTGGTATGAAGTGGTATACCTTATGGTATAGATGCAGTACAACAGTTTCTGAACATCTGGATAAATTTAATGGAAGCAGAGTAATATGGCAATAACAAAATTGTAGTAAATGATATTAAACAACTAATACAATATTAATGAGATAGTAATAAGAGTGTGTCAAAAATATTGAAAAACTAATAACAATAACAAAGAATAAAGTTTTCTGAAGTACTGTGATAATGTATTTTTATTGTAGAAATATTTACTCTCCTATTTGTGTTTCTCTTGTTATGGACTAATATTGCATGATATAACAACACTGTATTTCATGGACAGAATTGAATGGACAAAAGAAAAAAAACAATGACAAACATGCTTTATTCTCTCAGAGACTTTTATATCACTAAGACATGCTTAAAACTATATATACATATATACACATATATCCCCTACATAGAATAATATATCACATATCAAACAGTGTAAGGAGAAAAAAGAGAGAGTCTTACATATAATATGGATATACTCTTGTGTCTGGAGAAGGCATATTTAGAATGTCAGATTCAAATAGCCAGATTCATTTATGTCCCAGGTAAGAACATACTTAACAAACAAGAAACAGTGAGTCTTAGGTTTTCTCAAATTGAGGACTGTAAGCTGGGAGAAATATATTCCCAAAGAGAAACAACATCTAGAAATGCTCAGGCCATGGGGGATCTAGGCTAAAGAAAGCAATATTTTGGTTTTGCTGTTATAAATAAACTGATTTTGACTGCTGTGAGTGACATCATAATATGACTAAGCAGTCTGCGTGCAGTTATTTAAGATTTTGTCAATTAACTCCATTTTTGAATCTTTTTCTTCAAATTTCTCTTCAGCCTGGTAATATTAGGGTAGAGAGATGGACATGCCAACTGCAAAACACCTAGGAGGCAATTTCATCAGAGATAAGGATAGTCTCACCCTCACTGTCTTAGTGGGTTCTCCTTCACACACCCTGGAAAGATCAATGGGTTTCTGAGTGAAGATTATGAGCATTTGAGATATAGGGTAACTTGAAGGAGGCTGATATTGAAATTACTCAAGCAGCAGAAACCCTGATGGAGATAAAGGGGATGATGAACCTCCCAGTGGAAGTAAAGGGAACGAGCTGAGTCCAGAGGTTTTAAGTGGACTCAGGTTTATGTGAAGATGTGATTTTGAGACAAGACTGGCTTCATTGTCATTATTTACTCAATATTGCATGTTCTCATTGACTTGTCATTTGTTCTTATCAAATTGTTGTGGCCACTTTAGGGCCTAATTTTGGTCAACATGGCACCAGGTATAAGACTATCTGCAGCCTTCCTGACCCTTAACCAATCTGCCCTGCTGTGTTTGTTTGATCTCGGACCAGCCAAAGTAGGATTGCCTGTTATCACCTGAATTTGCAGGATCCATGGTAGCTTATAGCTAGCAAATGGAATATAATCAGAAGAACACTGAAATTCAATGGGTGTAGTTTTATATATATATTTAAATATTGATTATATACACAATTATAAAAAAGTCAAAGCTGGTGACATGCAACAGTTGGCTGGTATTTCAATAATACATTCAGTAACAATGTTCTCCAGAAGGTGGTTTACTCAGTCGGCTTCTAGCAGCATGCCAATTTCAGTTCAACAGTCTTATTCAAATCACAGGCTCAAATCTGTTAATTTCATTTTCCACTCTGGTTTTATTGAAAAGGCACAAAACCGGGGTGGTATAGGTTGCTATGGGAGTTCAATTTTCCCTCATTGTATAATTCTTACCAGTTCAGAATTAAAACAATATAAATTATCCATTTTGGCTGAGTCTCTGGCTCTTCACTGATGAGGGGGAGAGAACTTACTATCTCTTACTGGTTGTCTGTTCTTACCTAATAGATCAGATAACCCAAGACAGAAAATTCTTACAGTTCAATTTTGACCTAGGATCAACAATTTGTCAAAACAGGATGACAATATTATGTCTATGATTCTTTTGCATAGATTCAATCAATTCAGTTACTTTTCCCAACAAAAACAATTGTATTCTCCAATTTTAGAAAAATCTCTTCTTATCTTTAAAATTAATAAAAAATGAATACCAGACATCTGGAAATAAGGTTACATTGTGACTTATATTCATTAAAGGGAGATAAGTGCCTTCTGTATCCCGACATTATTATTTCACATGTTTCTTGATCTGTGCTACTTTTAAAATAATATTTATTAATAATTTTTTCTGAGGTATATATTGTATCATGTTCTGTACTGCCTCCTGATATGTGACCACCTTGTGCATGTGCCTACCTCAGACAGCCATATAGATACCTTACAGCAATCAAGTCCTTTTCATTGGCAGGTTTACTGGAAACCAAAAAGGTGAAACTAGAAAAATAAATAAATACAAACTTGAGGCTACTTTAATCTGAATAACAAAAAGAATAAAAAGGTAAAAGGAATGAAAAGAAAGCAAATGACAAAGCCCCTTTTCCTTGAAAGCTGAACATTATTGAAAAACTGATGGTCTAAATGGATAAAAAAGGTAACAAGTAGTTTGCTTAAAGGAATGTGTCATAAAATTAACTATAATAAATCTACAGAAAGGAAAAAAGTCCATCTTTAAAAAATAGTCCCATCCGTTTGCCAATGGAGATGTTGATTATAAAATGTGTAACACAGAATGTTGATGATATGCAAAAGTTAATAGTTTTAAGGGATACACCATAGCCCTAGTCACTTGTCTCATCTCCAATATGCACCTGTTCTATATATCTGAGTAATCAGCATTTTGAAGGGCTGATGAGGAAAGATAGTTTAACAATGACATGCTCTTGATTTTCATTCACACACCATTTTCCATGTGGATTGTCATCTTTTAATTACTATGACTTAAGTGTAGAAGATTTAGATACTAGATGAGTGTCAGGCATGCGTTGGTGAATGCCACATTTTCATCATCTCTCTTCTGTATCCATTCAAGATTTTTGTCTCCTTTGCAGTTGTATTGAATCTCATTAGTAATGTTTTTCTTTGAGTGGATTTGTAAGTTCTTTCCAATCAATCTGTTTTCTTTTTTTTTGTTTCAAATTCTCCTTGTCCCACTATTCAACTGGTCCAAGAAGAGACATGATGTATACAATGGGTAGTTCAGTGGAAGAAACAGTAAAAAAGCAGAAAAGAAAAACAACTTACAAAATAAAAGTCCAAAGAACAAGCCAATTGAAAACGGATCTTAAAACAAAATCTATAATGAAATTGTATCTACTTAGGTTTCCCAAGCAAGCAGCGCCATCTGTTAGGACATGATTAATGAAATGTGAAAAACATCTATTGACCAAAGATGTTTCTGGGGCTGCACAGCAGATCAGCAATACAGAAGGTCTGCATGTAAAAAGGAAAAAATTTGTCATGGGGCCTTTTCTTTTCTCATTTAATTCCATCTACTTACACACATGCCAACACAATTTTGTATTAGATATGTGCAAAAGCAAATGCATCTTTGTTTTTGAAAACAATAGAATGAACAGACATTACAAAACTATTTTTATTAAATAAAAAAAATGCTAGAAAATTTTACACACTCCTGATAAATATTGTGGAAGTGGATTAATGTAAAAGATGTTTGTGCCTTCAGAGAAAAATTTTCACCATAAGATGTAAATATGTCTATATACATAACAGTGCATTAAACAATGCAAAGTGATAATCAATAACATGTCTACATCAAATGACATGTATACAATGATATGCAAATCTAACTCCCAATATGAAAGTAATCATGTAAAAATATGCAGAGTGTTCATTTATATATATGTATGCGTGTGTGTGAGTGTGTCTGTTTGTGTAAGTGTGTGTATATTTGAACACAAGCTTGATACAACAGATTATAAATTGCAATTTAAATAGGTACAAAGGCATTTTTTCTTTATTTTATATTTAACCTTTAAGAATCCTTTCAGTCCAACATATCCTCAGAAGGAATCATTAGCATACATTTGGCGAAGGCAAAAAGATAACTGTTTACATATTTCATATAATAAAATGTATATTTTTATTACTTAAATGTTATTTTTACTGGGTATTTGTATTTGAGTAGACACTCCATTTATTTATTAAACAGTAGATGTATTTATTTTCATCTGATAGTTTGAATTTTTGAGAAATCTTATTAGAGCAAAATAAGCACTGTTTGACAGGATTCAAACATGCATTCCACAAGTGGAATCCTGAAGAAAAATGCATATTTTTTTTTATCCCATCCTACCATTCCTATATATATATATATAGAGAGAGAGAGATATAGAAAGAGGTGCTAATTGAAGGACATGGAAAATGGAAAATATATATAAGATAAGAGTTTTTAACATTTTGCCAATCAGTTACCCATTACTAGTCTGATATAGGGATTTTAATGTTCCTCACCTCCTCAGCAGACAAGGCTGAATGCTTTGCCCGTAGATTCTCAACCAATTCATGTCTGGATTCGTCTGGAGTCCAAACACCCGATTTCCCATCTAGAACTGAGGCCCAATTGATTTTCCCATCTAGAATTGAGGCCCAATTGAATGACGTCCACATCACGCCCTCGCTGATTTCTAGCATAATATCAAAACTTGACCCACACAAAGCGAGTGGTGGGGACGGAATCCCAATCATAGTCTTGAAGAAATGTGCCCCTGAACTTCCTCCTGCTTTCCTGCTTGTTGGAAGTCTTCTTCTGTGGTTCCAATATTCAAGAACACTGGTGAACCCTTGGACCCCGCAAATTACCGCCCTATCAGCCTTCTTCCGATCTTTGGCAAAGTGTTCGAAGCCATTATCAATGCCAAGGTCGTTCAGCATCTCACGGCCCACGGGCTCCTATCGGACAAACAGTATGGCTTCCGCTTCACCAGGTCTACTGCTGATATGCTAATGACCATCACCGAGTATATATACCAGGCTCTCGACAAGAATGGTGAAGCCCGAACTGTCGCCCTGGATATCTCTAAAGCATTCAACAGAGTATAGCATGCCGGCCTTCTATGGAAACTGCAAAGCTATGGCATTACTGGACTTTTGTTGGACTTAATCCAGTCATTTCTCTCCAACCACACACTGAAGGTGGTTTTAAATGGACATGCCTCCCAGAACTACCCTACAAATGCGGGTGACCCTTAAGGCTCTATCCTAGGTCCTACGCTCTTTCTAATCTACATCAATGATCTCCCCGATGACATAAGATCACAAGTAGGCATGTACGCTGATGATACCACAGTATACGCATGCCTCGATCAAAAATCTGGTGTTGATGATAAGGCGAACCTCACGGCTGAGCTTGAAAAGGACCTCCAATCCGTGGTGGATTGGGGTAGGAAATGGCTCGTAAAATTCAATTCTTCCAAAACAAAGCTACTGTCAATTAACCACCACAGACGACCGCACATCCCTCCCATTAGCATGGAGCAGGCATACCTCCCAGAGAGTAAAACATTACGTCTGCTTGGCCTGACACTCTCAGTGAACCTCAAGTGGAATGACTACGTCAAATCCATTGCTAAATCTGCTGCTATGAAAGTTGGCTCTCTGTGCAGAGCCCGGAAATTCTTTCCGCCTGAATCTATCCTGCACTTATACAAATCTACCATCCGCCCGTGTTTTGAATACTGTTGCCACATCTGGTCGGGTGCCCCTACTATTCTCCTCAGGCTTCTTGACAAAATACAGCGAAGAATCTGTAACGTGATTGATACTGACTTAGCTGACCACCTGCAGTCACTCTCTCACCGGCTTGACATGGCTTCCCTGTGCCTCTTCTGTAAATACTTTCATGGCTTCTGCTCTGATGAACTTAAATCACTGGTGCCCCCTAGGTGTGAGTTTGCATGAGATACTAAATTGGCAACTAGGTCCCACCCTTTTACAGTGAAACCATAAATTTCTACTCCAACAGCTTCTTTTCTCGCACTTCCCGCCTGTGGAATTCCCTTCCGCATGCTTGCATCCCCAATGGCTATAACCTCCAGGAGTTTAAATGTAAGGTCAATAGACACCTCCTAACACACTAACCCTCCCATTCTCTCCAACTCTCCTCCTATGTACATCCTAACTCGTCTATCACCCTCTGTAACCCTCTGCGCTATAGTGGCAGTGGAATGATTTGCTTGGGGTGACATGATTAAAAAACAAAAAGAATATATCTATCTATCTATCTATCTATCTATCTAGAGAGAGAGAGAGAGAGAGAGAGAGAGAGAGAGAGAGAGATATTTAAAAATTGTCTATTTAGGTAGCAATCCCTCTTATATGCAAGTTTCATTAAAAATGACAGACAAGGTGCTATGGTTTATTTTTTAGAACATAAATTATATAAAAATTGTTTGAATGTTTAATTTATCCAAGTACTTTTGGGTGTACTTTTAGCCATTGTCAAGGATGAACTTTATTTTACATTTAACTGAAAAAAAATCTTTCATAGTGGATAAAAGTATATATGAAAACACTTGCATAAATAAAACATTTCAACAATTTTTATATAATTTATATTCTGAAAAGAAAAAAATTATGAGATGACATGAAAAATTATATAAAAACTTAACCATAGCACCTTGTCTGTCAGTTTTAATGAAACTTGCATACATATATAAATCTATATATATATATAAATCATGAATGTTTTCTTGCTTTTGGGTATCACCATTGCTTAATATCATATCTTGCCACAGTAATATCTTTGTGCTGCACAAATGTTATTTCTGTATACAGCCATCAAGTTATACTCTCTGCCACAAACATTGCTAATACTGATATTGTTATCATGGATTCCATAGTGTCACTTTAATCCACTAAGACATTTACACTTGTTGCCACTTTCATTACATTTAATATCATTCCACATGGCATAGTGCATAGAAACAGCATGATGGTGACTACTTTCATGACTTTTTAGCCCTACTTTAATAAGACAAACCTTTCATACACACACACACACACACACACACACACATATATATATATATATATATATATATATATCAGAGGTACAAATATAGGCAAACAAAATGGACTGACGATCAGTGCTATCAAAACACTGCCATTATATCCCTTACTCAATTTTGTTATAAAACTTTTCTTTATGCATAGGCCAGCCACATTTTTAAACAGATCGACCAAATACTATGACATTATACTATATATAGCTCTATCTTCAGGATATTGAACACAGTATTCAACAAATCAACAATGACCTGTAATTGATTTGAACTACATTTAAATTAAGTAATCATTAATATTGTGTGTGTGTCTTCATATTATTTATGCTCTTTCTAGTTGATGGAGCATTGTAGGGGAGGGGAGATTTCATAAAACAGTCACCACTTAAGGCTTTATGCAATGTTCTTTGGTTACCAAGTTGAATGCAGTTCCGTTCAGCTACTGAATTGTACACTTTTAGTTACTGGTTGTTTGTTTATATTCTGTGAATAACTCGCTTTGAAATCTGTCTTTCTCTGCCATGTGCCAAAAGCTTAGAGGTAAGATCTCTGTCTGATGTCAAATCAGTCAAATTTTGATCTCAGCTTGAAGCCAACAGTTAACTTAGCCACACTGATGAGTTGTGATACAGTGAAACAGGCTTGTATGTGGATGAATATATGTGTGTGTGTGTGTGTTTGTGTGTGTGTGATAAAAATATAGTTTTAATGCATGCTTTATTTATGAGTTAAAGTACTCAATATCAGGAATAGAGCAGATGTAAATATAAAAGTAGACATTGAGGTTAACACCCAGTATCAACAGTCTGTTTCATGATTAAGCACAATCATCAGGCCTGATGATTAAACATGAAAATGACTCTCCCTATTTTAGGCATATATATATATATATATATATATAGAAAGCATTAAATATGACTTACAAAGTACACCTGTTTATTTTTCTTGTATTTTGGAGGGACTTAATGAAAAAATTGTAAAAATTGTCTTAATGTTTGTTGATTTCAAGGAATTGTCAATCTTGTTCAAGAAAACATGCATTAAAGAAAAATTACTACTCAAATAGACAACTATCTATCTATCTATCTATCTATCTATCTATTGTTTTACTAATGTTTATCTTATATAAGGCCCAAGAGCCACTCAAGGTACAGTGTTACTGAAGGAGTTTGTTGTGTAACCAGAAAGAGTAAGAGATAAGATGCACAGCTTATAAGTGTGAAAGAAAACCTTAACATGGAGTGTAAGTTACTTCTACTAATATGTAGCAATTAGCACTCTAGATGGCATGGCAGATTCTAAGTGTGAAGATTAGAACTTGTGTAACCCAAAGAATATAGCTTGTAATAACATTTTCCATAGAAATAGTGATAGATGCTTCCAAGGGTATTTATGAGTAAGTGAATGCAACAAATTAATTCAACTTGAATTCAAACTCTCCAATTTCTCATTCTGAGCCAATATCCATTCCACCACATCAGGGTGAATATCATTGTGTAAAATAAAAAAATGAAACTAAGGACTGCTCAACAAAGTTGCATATATAAACTACATGTTGGCTGCAGGTTTTGAAGAAGCACAAAAGTGCCTGAGCAGGCATATGAAAAAGTGATTCTTCTTCTTCTATGTGCCTTGTCCTTTCAGAACGTAGGCAATCATGGCCTTCCACTTTTCCCTATCTCTGGTGGATCTGAGTACGCCTTCTCCTGTTACACCATGCAATCCTCGTTCCGTCATTCACCTGATTAGGTCCTTCAAATATGTTATCCTTGCTTTCCTCTGTCTCTTTTTCCCTCTATCTGGCCTGATAGCAAACAAAAAAGCATTCTTGGACAATAAGCAGCAAATCTTTACTTAATTATGTCACACCCATTGTATCTGATAGAGCTTCATGATGTATAATTATTTTATAAACTACTTTGAATAATTATGATATAAGTAAAGAAAATAAACCTTCAATTCAGATTATTCAACCTGCATATACAACAAATAAGAGAAAGATTTATCTAGTTTTATTTAACTTAAATATCTAACATATTCAGTAATTTCCACTAATTCAGTGCTCTAACCACTAAGCTATTTTGCTGCTCAAATGATAAAACAAACAAAAAAGAAAAGAAGAAACTGTTAAAATCCAGGCTTTGCTAGGTTTGCCACTTTATTTCAGTCATCCAATTTCAGTGACCATTTCCCCGAAAGTGGATGCATAAAAATAAAACAAAATCCAATTTTCCAAATCCATCCCATGTAAAACTTCGTAATACCTTGCTTGTCCTACCATGCAAAAGAGGATCTCAAGCAGAAACACCTATTGGTCTTACTTATTCTTGCATTGTGCTATTGTTACAGTATGGAAGAATCCAAGTATTGAATTAATCTTGGAATCTCTTTGCTGAGAGCAAATGCAAGACTACACAATGCAATCCAGAACAAAAGCAAGAACGTTATTAAAAAGAAATAACCTATTTATCACTAGGATCTCTCAAGAAATGCTATTCTCTCTTCTTATCAACAGTAACAACAGACTTATAGAATGGCTCTCACCTCTTCAAATATTATATTAATACAATTATATGCATGCCAATATGATAGATTTTACAAGCACTAGTATAGTATAGTAATAGCACAGAACTAGATTGGTAGCAAGGTCACATCAATTTATAGCTGAAATGGTAAAATATAACCAAAAGTTCTATGCTAAAAGTTTTTCTATCACACTTCTTTTTTGTGGAACTCTCCTGGATTCTTGCTTCCAAGTTATCTTTGATCTTCAAAAATTTAAATGCAGTGTTAATTGTTATCTTCTTAATTCCAATTCTTTTATTGTCCTCCTCTCTCCATAATAGTAATTTTTATTGTCCTCCTCTCTCCATAATAGTAATTTTTATTGTCCTCCTCTCTCCATAATAGTAATTTTTATTGTCCTCCTCTCTCCATAATAGTAATTTTTATTGTCCTCTCTCCATAATAGTAATTTTTATTGTCCTCGCTCCATAATAGTAATTTTTCTTCTATTCTCCAACACTCAGTAATCACTTACTTCCTAGTGGCTTTATTGACATGCCTGAGATGGAAAAAAAAAAGAAAATGTTTAGTGTCAAGAATTATTTCATATAGTTGACGTTATCTCAGAGCACATTTCTTCATGTCTTGATCTAATATCAGTATTTATAGAAAAAACACAGGGAAGCTATGTTATGGTGGTAGGAAAGGATCAATAATATTGCAGATTATTCTTTGTATTTTATCAGGAGTGCCATTTTGCACTACAAAACATAACCAAATTCTGACTGTAGTAGCAATCACTTTTCAGTGATATGTAAACATAGAGTGAAACTATGAAATTGAAAACATGAAAGTCAGTACTAAATTGTAATATGACAAACTTCTGAATGACCAAAATAAAAAGGAGAAATATATGAACAATGTTAAAAGCAGATACAATGGACAAAATGAGAATGGAAATATTAAAAAAGCTTTAGCAACTGAGATCATCCCAAAGAAAACAAGACCAAGAAAAGTAGATTACAAAATACTTGACATGATAAAAAAGAGACAAAAACATTGCCAAGGTGGAGCAGAGAAATTAGGAACAAATGCAGGGAAGTTAAAGAATAATGGTTCAATGAAAATTGTGCAGAAACAAAAATGAGTATCACAGATATCGTAAAAAAAGAAAAAGGCATGTACAGCAACAGGGTGCATGAAATCCAAGGACAGCACACTGATATTAGAGAATTAAAAAATAAATTAGAGATTACATACAACTCTTCAAAAACAAAAGAGAAGAACTGACAGTAGACAGAATTATCAAAAATATAAAAATCTGAACGGGAATTAGCACTGACTAAATTGGACAGAAGTAAAACAGGATGATCAGATAGAATTGTAATAGAGATACTGGCTAAGCTAGATGATTTTGGCAGTAACAAGATTATAGACACAATAAATGAAATATACAACAGTAGTGATATACAGGAAGATCTAAGAAAGTTATATTTTCATAGCACTGCCTAAGAAGCCAGGTGCAAACAAATGTAAACTCCATTGGCCATTCAGCCTAATGAGCTATGTAACAATATCCAACATTTGATTTCTGATGAATAGATTGCACAGCAAAATAGATGAAAACAGTGTGGGTTTGTTAAAGACACTGGAATAATAAAGTGATATCTTAGCTCACAATGTTATAAGAAAGAGCAATTCAAATGCAAAATTATGTGTGCCTGTTTTATAGATTATGCAATAGCTTTTGATAAAGTACATCACAAGGAACTGCTAGGTAACCTTGACACCATTTGGAAAGATGTTAGAATAAGCCAGAACTTATATTGGCAGTAAACTCTCTGCATACAGATAGAAAATGAGTTCAGTAAATATACAAAAATAGAATGGCGTGTAAGACAAGAATGTCTCTTCTCAACAGACTTATTCAATTTATGCAGTGAGGTGATTCTGAGAGAATTAGAATTGTAGTTCACAAAATTAACCATATAAGATATGCAAATGAGACAGTGCTGATAGCAAACATAGAAAGGAAGCTAAAAGAAATTCTACAGAAGAGTGTGAAAGAAAAGAGAGAAAAAATGACTAAACATAAATTGCAAGAAGACAGAATGCATGCTTTTTGTTAGCAAAAAGAATAACCTAACAGGCAAATTGAAAATTGGAGATACCAAAATCAAATAAGTACAAAAATTTAAATCCATGGGAAGTGGACAGAGAATGTGAAACTGAAATCTGAAGATGCATTAAAATAGTGAAAGTTGTCTTTCAAAAGCTAAGCAAATTATTAAATATTAAAAAACAAAAAAATTTTGTTAGGAACAAAGAAAAGTGTACTGAACTGTTATATAATATCAGCCATCCCATGCTTAAATTCATGTGGTTGGGGCACCAGAGAAAAAAGCTCATCAGAGCAGTTGCCATGAAAATATTTGTGGAAAAGATGAAGGAAAGGCACATCATGTTGGTGAGAAAGTGACTGAAGTCAAGATGCCAAGTCAGGATCGATTACATTGTAGATCCTTCTTTGGATTTTGTTGGAATAAATAGCAGGAACGCCTGACCTGATATGACAACAGTATTCAATGTACAGATGAATGGTAAAATTATATATCAGTTTATAGATGCTCATATGGAATAACAGTTGTTAGACTGGAAAGTGTTGAGTTCAAATTCATTAAACACTATTACATTCACTTTCACACAAATATCCTTGAAAAGTATGAATTTATCTCTTGTTTCCTCTGAGTTAATATAATCGAAGCCTTAGTTTTCAACAGACATGAAGATACTTGATCAAGCCCAGATGGAGAGCATCTATGTTACACACATGTGCTTTCAGCTTCAATGGGCAAGCCATCTGTACTGTATGAAAGACTATTGCCTCTCAAAGTGTCTCTTCTACAGGGAGCTCAAGGAAGAGAACCAAACCTATAGTGGATAGAAGTGCTTCAAGGCCTCCCTGAAATACTGCAACATTTACCTGCCTCCTGGGAAGAAACTGCACCCAACTGAGCTGCCTGGTGTGCCTCAGTCAAAACAGGCATAGCAGACTTTGGAGCACAAATCATCCAAAAATGGCAGCAAATGCAACAACAGTTGAAGGACAGGTCAAGACCCCCCTTTCAGCCAGACATTCTATGCCCACACTGCAGCAGAAAATTCAGAGCAAACATTAGTCTGATTAACCATCTCTGCACCCATAAGTTTCTTAGTAGTAATGTGTGAAGAAAAATGGTCATCTTCACTTACAGTGAACAAATATCATCATCAACCAGTCTATGAGAAGGATAACTCTGATTTCAAAACTAGTTAGGCAAGTTGTTTCATCTTGTAAACACCTATATGTTCCATTTTGTAAACACCTGCAGTAAATTGTTTTAAATAAATATAAAAATTTATAGCAAAGTCATCATGTTTTAATAAAATCCATGATTGGAAGAATAAATTTTTTTATATATCTAAATATGATACAGGGAGTAAATTGAATTTGATGATAACATTTTAACTAGAATACTCTTTGCTCTATAACACAGTAAAAAATAAACTGTAAAATTATCAAATATTTTTTCTCTTAAATAAATTATAAGCTCAAGGTTTAAAATAATGGTTTTCTATTTTCTGTATGTAATATCAATGTGCAATGGGTTTTCATTCTTTTTCAAAACCCAAATCAACCAGATTACTGATGTCGCAGTTTACTAATGTAACCACACAGTAAAACCTGGAACTGCATATTTTCTTTAAAACAGTCTTGTAAGAATGAAAATATTTTTTTCATTTATATTTTTACCCTTTCTTCCAACATTTCCCCATTTTGAATATCTGTCGTTCCTCTTGATGCACGTATGATTCTCTTGCCAATGTTATTGCTCAGAGAAACTTCAAAGGCAAATGTTGTCTATTCATTGGGACATGTGTCGTCTTCTTGTCCTGCATGCAATGTCAAATCAGGTTAATTAGCCTGTGCTCAAGTGCTCTGTCAAAAATAGACTCTGTGAGTAAATGTACTTTGACGAAAAATGCATATGCACATGCATCCATAAATATGTATAAACAAATTAATGTGCAACACTGTGTGTCTGTGTGTGTCTGTGTGTGTGCATGTCAACTAAAGATTTCAAGAAATTTTCTCTTGCTCTCATCATTTTTTTGAATGTCCAATGAAAACACTTTCTTTTCCCAAATCTCCATGAAGTGCAATGCAGTCTGTTAAAGGAGAGTAAACTAACAGCATCAATCACAGTTAAGAAATGCTATGTATTTAAATACATATTAATACATTTTTAGTTTTAGACCCTGGTTAATGAAAGAATTCTGTCTTAATTTTTAACTGTGATAATAGAATAATAATTTTTACAATTTTATCATGAGGCTCAGAATTATGATGAATATTCTTGAAAGAGATGCGATGCTTAAGTTCAGAATAGAAAGATAGGTTGGAATAAAAAGTCGAAAAATTCATTTAAAATTCAAATTTTTAGAAAAAAAATAAGTGGGAGACAAGGTGGAATAAATAGAGAGATTAAAAAAAAGAAAAGAAAAGAAATGGAGTGTACGTGTGAGGGAAAGAAAATCAACATTCAATAGCCAGCTGTGTCATCTATTCCAGATGCAAGAGTACATAGATATAAAGATCTACAACTGATCTCATACAGGATTGGAAATGATGAAAGAAGAGCAACCAGAATGGATATATGAGACATTTTATGTTGAAAATAAAATGAGAACAATTGTGTGCAAAAATAGAGAACTTATGACCATAGAAATGTTTTTAGATTCATGTCAATAAGTATCTACTGATAAGAAACTGTTCATTTTGATTCTACTCTCAAAATTATTCTTCTAACATCTCTCTTTCTGATATTTGCACTATTTGCTTGTCAGCTTTTTAAGCTCACGGTTCTTTTCATCTCTGTCCACTGATTCTACAAATTATGATCTTTATATGTTGTAAGCAAACTGGCAGCTAATTCTTGCCTACAGGTCATGATTTTTAGTCATGGGATCGTTATCAAAATATGAATATAGACTAAAATACCTTTGATAGTCATCCTTGACTTTTATTATTTTATTACATCTATTTCACATTAGCTTTCAAGGTAACATTTTTTACATTTAATATATAGAGGGTGAAATAAATATTTGTATCATACAAAACATTTATTATTTAATCAATAAATGAACTTACATTTGTTGTAGCAGTATGAAATTTTCCATATGGTAATATTAACTATTTCCCTGCAAGGAAACATTTGACATTCATTTACTAAGTAGCCAGTACTCTTGTGGTTAAAATTTATAAAACAATTTCTCAGGAAAATAAGTTTCTCTAGTCCAGTAACTGTTATCACTCTTTCCAGTATTGATAGAGGTTTCCTTCCTAACCTTTTATTTGAAGTCATATAAAAATGTCAAAATCTTGAAATAAAATTATTTTCACTTCAAGTTACATGTGCTATCCACTTTAGTCATTACTGCTGTCAGTGATGTTGTTTCTTTTCTTTGGTACATTTTTTTTTATTTTTGTGATTCAGTAGTACTAGTTCACAATGTTGAAAGAAGAATGGTCTTTGCCAAGACATTCAGACTTCAATTGTTCCAAGAGCCATTTCTAACTATTGATCTTAGAAAAGAAATAGTATACAGCTGACAGTTTCAATATTTCTCAAGGGCTTTAACCCTATACATGGCATCTATATGAAAGTCTCAATATGATGAGGCTATTTAAGAATATGACTCAAGTTTTCAGGTTAGTGTTTTGGTTTTGTGGCAATTTGTAAATAGTTTTCAAATGGTAAAAAGTAGACAATTATAATCACAGATTAGTTCATTTTATGTACACCAAATTACTTCAAAAAGAATAATAATTATTAAGCAAAAAAGTATTAGTTTCATCTAAGAAATTACTAACTAATAGCATGCCACTAGATTGGAGACTAGATCTTGTAATTTTACTTTTGAACTAGCTAGATACAAATATCATTTCTACTCTAACAGGTTTCCTTGCATTTCTCACTTTTGATTTCCACTTCTGATTTCTTGAAACCCTGATAATTACAATCTTTAAAATTGTAAATACAATGTCAATTGCCACCTTTCATCTTCTTGTATTATATTTCTTTTTTGACCTTTTTACAATCCTCTCCATGTTCAATCTTCTCATTCACCTAGTAACCCCCTGAATTCCAGTGGAATTGTCATCTTGCCTGGAGTGAAATGATTAAGATATATATATATATATATATTTTTTTTTAATTCAGATACTTCAAGCCAAGGGAAAAAAGCAGGAAGGTAAATTCCCAAAAACCCAATCCTAATTAATATTAAAAATTTATTTTAATATTAAAAAATGATACAGGAAGAGAGCTCCATGTAATAAAATATTACATATATAAAAGGTTTTTTCTGTTGCTGAGGTGATGTGTCGTCCCCCGTGGGGATCTTCATGTCGAAATGGCCATTCAACATCTTTGAATTAATCCTTTTTTAATATATATATATATATATATATATATTGTGTAAATGTTTTTAGTCAACATTGTCTTCAAGCATGTCTTGGAGAATGATATCAGATACAGCCAAGAATTTAATAGTATTTCTTACTATTCTTCATGTCATATTTCTTACCATTCTTCCTAACATATTTCTTACATTCATCATGTTGTACCTCTTATAATTCTTCATATCATATTATTTCAACTCAGCAAAATTAGGCAGTTTATTCTTATCAAATTGATTCCATTTTCTTTCTTAAATTAAAGATTAACTGGATCATTCAAGAACATCAGTATACTTCTTGTTTTTTTTCTTATTCATCAACAAAACCCTGATGTGTTTAATATCATTGTCCTGTTGAAAGTTTAAACCTCACCTAATATTTCCTACAAAGATGTTCTTCTAAAATTGGAAAATAGTTGGCCAAGTACATAGTTTTTTTCAATGATATGAATATCTCTACAAGTAGATGAAAACTCACAGCATAATACTGCCACAGTGGATAATGTGCTCTGTGATTCATAAGCATAATTCAGTCCCCTACCCCTCACTCAGTATTTTTCTTTACCCCTCACACAATATTATCAAAGTTATTAACAAAAAACTAGAAGGTCAGTTCAATGTGCAAGGACAGGAAGGTTTTCTCGTCTGAGTCCATCCTGCACATATATAAATCTACCATCCACCTGTGTATTGAATACTGCTGCCACATCTGGTTGGGTGTCCCTGCTATTCACCTCGGGGTTCTTGATAAAATCCAATGGAGAATCAGTAATGTGATCAATACTGACTTGGCAGCCCAGCTGCAATTACTATATCACTGGTATGATATGGTTTCCCTGTGCCTCTTCTATAAATACTTTCTCGGCTACTGCTCCAATGAACTTAGATCACTGGTGTCCCTTAAGTATGAATTTACATGAGCTACTAGACTGGCAACTAGGTCCCACCCTTTTACAATGAAACTGATAAAATGTAACCAGTTTCTACTCTAACAGCTTCTTTTCATGCCCTTCCCACCTGTGGAATTCCCTTCGGTATATTTGCTTCTCCAACAGCTACAATCTTCAGGAATTTAAGTGTAAGATCAATAGACATCTCCTATCTCACTGACTTATCTCAAGCTCTTTTTTCATCTACTCCACCTCCATCCTCAGTATTCTTATCCTTCTGTTACCCTCCTCCTGATATTTCCTATAACAAACCCCTCTTTCTCATCACTTAGAATGCCTTGCTTGGGGTTAGATGATTAAAAAAAGAATCTGGACACAAAATGTTTTTGAAGTTAGCTTATACTTTATTGATTGGCATGTTGGCAAATTTAATGTGTGCCTTTTTTTCAATGACAGTAGTCAATAAGTTTGGCCTTTTCTGATCAGTAACGTTAATATGTTATTTCTTGCTGCAAAGTTCTCATGCAATCACTCAAGTTAAGCAACAATTAAGCCTGATCAATACCTAGATAGATGACCAATTGGAAATAGCAGGTGGGGTAATTTATAATGTGTTGGAATTGAAAATTGGAGAGCCTAATTCCAATTACAGTCAGGTTTGTTATATTTACTTTTGTGCAAATATCCTTGGGAAAGTTATGAATGTACCTCTCCTCTTGCCTAGCTATGGCTTAATTAGTAAGTGTTGTATCAGTAAATCATTTTCTTCAAAAAATTCTTACAATATAAAAATATTTTCTTTAAGTAACCTGCAAAGCGTTGATGAACCATAAAGAAAAAACAAATCAATTAACCATCCTTTCTGTAAAGTGTTATCTATTGTCTGGAATGTTTCAACTGTTCTCATCAAGTTTAAGTTCATCAAACAACTTCTCCAAGTAATTCCTTGTTATTGGCTCACCATTCAAACAAGTTTCAGTCACATTTTGAAATTCTTCTTAGTTGGTTTAAAGTAATTCCATTATCTACTTTGATTCATCCACTGGACTGAAATTACTGGGGCACCAAATCACTTAGAGGATTTTATGTATTTTTTCTTTCTGATGTTCTTCCACAATATTATTCTTGACATAATGTGTAGGTTCATTTCGGTATGGCAAAGATTTTGGTTCTGTAGTATTTGAGCAAAGAATAACAAATTACTAAGATGATATACATTGAATCATCTTGTATGGGCGTGTAGCCAATTGGTTAAAATATTCACATTCTGACCATAAAGCCCGAGTTTGAATCTCACCATGGTCGATTTGTTAAGGAGGTGACTTCCTGAGGTTATCAATCTCAATGAAGCAATTCCAATGTGCAACATTTTTGGAAAGTGCTGGAAAAATATACAACGGTTTGACCCAAGCCTTGTGAGTGAAATTGGGTAGACAAGACCCAATGGATATGTTAGCATGAAGTCACAAGTTATTGTGACCGATAGTTTGAGTTTTCTGTCTTTGTTCAGACTGTTGTTTATGTTAGATAACACACTCTCTCTCAGAAACTATAACTAAGGCCTGCTCACCATAGTTGCAATTTAAACAGCAGGTGAGCTCTGTGGGTATTGAACAAACACAAATATGTTTGAGCAGGTGTCTGCAACAGGGATTAACTAGTCATCCTAGTAGATAGGTATCCTTGGATATGAGTGACCAGATATACATCTTCCATTGAAATTCAAAATAATCATGAACAAGCATTAAACTTCAACAAATATAAACATGTAAATTCAATAATTATCATTATAATAAATATTTAAACTTATTTAGATTACAGATACTATTTTGCCTCACATTATTCTTATCAAATAATTTGTTGTATTTACAAGGAATCAATTTCTGGTTATGATTCCTAATATTTAAAACTTGATATATGTCAAGTTTCATCATAATATGATAAAAATTTACATGAATTTATTTGTTGAATTAATATAGATTTTATGCTACTAATGCTAATTTGAACCACCATATTTATTACAATATATGAATATTCATATAGCATAGCAGGTATTAGAATGTAAATCATAGATTTTGTATTTAAGCCAAGGACCATTGCATTTGTTTTCGCACAAATATACTTGGGAATGTATGGATCCATTTTTCTCTCTTCTGGCTAGATTTTATGGAATTTTATGGCTTTCCTTGCTAAATGTTATGGGATTTTATGGCTTTGCTTGCTTTTGTTGGAAATCAGTCCAGATAAAATACAACACTGGTTTCAAAACCAGTTGGGCTAATAACTCCATCTCATAAAAAACTATATCTTCCATTAACACATACATATATTAATTTACAACTAATGTATATTATTTTCTCATCACTAATGTGATATTTTATAAACCAGTATAGATTTGCATTCAAATGTTTCTCTGTATTTTTTAATATTATAATGGGCAATCAGCCTAATGAGCTATATAACAAAACTTATCTGTATTCTGATGAATAGAGCACAGAGTAGAATTAGGTTCATCAAAGATACTGGAATAATGAATATGATATATATGCTCACAATGTTATCAGAAAGAGCAATACAAATTCAAAAGAACGTGTACCTGTGTTTTATTAATTACACAAATGTGTTTGATAAAGTATACCACAAAGATCTGTTGTAACTGCTCAGCAACCTTGATGCATTTGGGAAAGATATTAGAATAATCAAGAGGTTCAAACTGCTTGGATTCAAATAGAAAATGAGTTCAGTAGATGTACAAAAATAGAAATAGGTGTAAAACGAGGATGTATTTTTTGATTGGATTTATTCAACCTATAAAGTGAGATGATTCTGAGAGAACTAGAAATCCTACTAATATTCATTATTGGTAGCCACAATTTTGACAGCATAAGATATGCATATGACTCAGTGCTGATAGCAGATACAGAAAGAAAACTACATAAGCTTCAACAGAAGATAGTAAAGGAAAGCAAGAAGAAAGAATTAAACATCAATTGTAAGAAGACAAAATGCATGGTTATTAGCAAAAGCAAATTACAAATCAGAGATGCCAAAATCAAACAAGTACAAAACTTTAACTATCTGAGAAGTTTTTTAACAAAGGATGGAAAGAGAAGCACTGAAATCTGAAGATGCATGACACATATATAGATATGACAAATTGGAAAAAAATGTTTTGTTTGACATGTTTTATTCTTTAGGACTTTTGTTTGACATGTTTTATTCTTTAGGACTTTTTTAGATCAAATTTGCTATGTTGGAGTGGCTATATATGTGTAAAAATGAAGGTTGCTAAAAATTTTAGATAGAATCTTTTTATAAAATCTACCTGAAATCCATTAAATTCATTATCTTCTCTAATTTTAGCCCGATGAAGTCCCGAAGAATGAAACATTTTACATAAAAACTTTTTGCACTTTGTCATACATTTTTCGACAATATTGTTCTTGATATATAAAAATTTATATATTGTTATATAGATATTTAAAAGAAATGATACGTAATGTTTAAAATGCATTTTAAAAATAAAAAAAGTCCTTCTGGAAACTTTTATTTTAGTTTTATGTCAGATGAAATTTAATATTTCCAAAAAGCAAAATTCTTTTCTGCATTTCAAACCCAATTGAAATTGATCAGAAACATGTTTTTAAATCACTAAAATTGACTATAGAGACAAATCTGTCAATGCAGCATAATTCTCTTTATTTTTCAAAAATAATTATATACTTTCTTTGAATGTTTCTTTGAAGAAGATTAACTGATTTAAATCTTAATTAATCTTAATTAAAACATATATTACTTTCTTTTAGTTTAAAATATAGAAGAAAATAATTTTTTAACAAAGAGAAGGTTATTTTTATGAGATGCTGACATATTTATTTTTAACCTGATGAATGTGAGATTTAAGTCAATGGGGAGAAATACCCGTAGTAAAATTAAATGGTGAAGTAACATTTCAGATAACTTTCTAACTATCCAGTAATTTTCAAAATTTAAAGTATTAAAAACATTTCAATATTTTACCAAAGCAATGTGTTTTCATTGCAAAAAAGATGCTAAAATTTTTAAACAAAATTTTTAAGTTTCTAAAGGACAAAATTTTTACATAAAAAATATGATCTCTTCACAAAAACATAAATATTTTAACAAAGTTTTTTCTATTAAGTTTGGGGCATTTTTTCATCATGTATGTGAATATATGCAGGTTTCATTAAACATGACAGACAAGTTTCAGTTTTTATATAATTTTTCAGGTGATTCACTTTATATTTTTTTTCTTTTCAGAACATAAATTATATATTTTGTTTTTCTTAGCACTTTTGGCTATACTTTTAGCCATTATCAAGGATGAATTTTAATTTACATATAAATTTACCCATGCTATTAGATTGGCAACTAGGTCCAACCATTTTACTGTCAAAATAGCCAAATGTAATTATAACTTCTACTCAAACAGTTTCTTTTCACGCATTTCCTGCCTGTGAAACCGACTTCCATTGCTTTCTCAATAAATACAATCTCTAAAATTGTAAGTGCAATGTTAATTACCATCTTTTAACTTGTTCTCTCTTTCTTTTCTTTTGGTATTACATTGCTTGGGGTGAAACAATTATAAAAAAAATGAATATGCATAGTATTTATGTATACTGATTTTCTAAGCAACACTTAGATGAGGCAAAAGGTTGAAAGTGTGGAGTACCCCGTGAGAATCAAACTCACTACTCAGTTGTAACTGGTTCTGGCAAGACAAGCTTGCTAACCATTACACCATGTCAGGATGCCCCATAGTGTTTATGTATATGTGTAGTCATGTGTGCGTTTTATATTCTGAAGAAAGTGTGCACATTGTTGCAATGTTTGTAGTTAATATATATATATATATATATATATATATATATATATATATATATATTGTAATTTTGTTATTACAGTCGTTTATAAAAGCATTATTTCACTACACAAAAATGTTCATGTTTCAGAACAATACTGTTCTTCAGGTGATATTTTAAAAAGACATAAACATTAAATAATACTAAGTTATACTTTGTATTGAGCATTTTTTAGAAAAGTAAATGTATGAACAGTGGGTTTTAATCTACCCGTTCTTTTCCTTCCTTATAATATATATATATATGTGTTTGTGTGTGTGTGTGTGTGTGTGTGTGTGTGTGTGTGTGAATTGGGATCAAATATAGATTAAATTTGGATTGGAATCTGACAGAATTTTAAATAAAGAACAAATAGGAAATGTTTATCAATCTAATGTCTTTCACATTCATTAAAGTTTCATTAAAACTTTCTGAGAATAGAAGAGAAAAAGAAAACTTTACTATTTTAATATTTAATGTTGTTTGTTTTCCCTTGAATAAACAAAACTCATCTGCATGTGTGTTGTCAAGTATCATTCATGTATCAAACTTCTAATTTTAACATATATATATATATATATATATATATATGAAAATCTTGCATGCATTAATTTCACTTCTTTGCATTATTTATTTCTAGGTAAGCTGACATCTGACTGTTTTGATTAGAATTTGAAGACTTCAAATGTAGCAATTAGTCACTTCTCTTGAAAATAGACAAAATTTGGCATTGTCGTGTTATCAAATACCCACAAAGAAAGAATTAATTCCCAAGGACAGTCATTCTTACATGTTTGCTACATTAGGAAATAAAGCTCTAGCTTTATCAACAGTGCAAAGTGGGCATCTAAATTTAGGAGAGGAAGTTAAAGTCTTGAAGATGACCTGAGTCTGGATGTTATGCTACTACTAAGGATGACATTGATCATGTTCACCACATGATGATGGATGAGAAGTGATTGACTATAAATCAAATAGTCAATGCTATTAGCACAACCCATGAGAGAACTGAGAATATTCTGCACAATTAACATGGCATGATGATAGTTTCTGCTCAGTGAGTGCCATGTCTTCTGATACCTAAACAAAAGCGCATCAGTCTGAGCAAATCATTGGAAAATCTGACGTGGTTTAAAGCAGATCCAGCTTAATAACCTAGAATGAGTCATGGGTCCATCACTTTGTTCAAGAAATAAAGAGACAATCCATGCAGTAGAAAATCCCATCCATATCTGCTCCAAAGAAGGCCAAGATCATTTCATCTGCAGGGAAGAAGATGGCCTCAGTTTTTGTTTTTTTTATAAAAAAGATATAACTGATTATTTTCAAAACACCATCAATGGTGTGTACTATGCCAACTTGCTGAAGCAGTTATGAAAGGCTATCAAAACCAAATGTCTAGAAAAACTGAACTAATTGACCAACCACCCTATTCTCGCCTATCTGACTATCATCTGTTCACCAACATGACAAAACACTTTAATGGGAAACAGTATCACAGTGATGATGATGATGATGTCATATCTACTGTTGATGACTTTTTGATCAACAGGATGATGAGCCTTCTTTGAACAGTTAGATTTCAGTTTAACTGGCAAGAACCAATGCAGTTATTAATAAATGGAGTTAAAATTAATTCATGCAAGATTTCATATACCTAGCATGACTCCTTTATTGTCAGGCTATGAAGTTTTCAGCCAACCCTCATATATGTGTATGTCCGCAAAGCAACAATGTTCAGCAAAGTAAATAATGTATGACTAATGGATCATACATTTCAAGTTTTAAAAACATCTCTAATGATTTCTAAACTAAAAACAATAGAGACATGTTTAATAAAAATTAGCTTTACCAAAAATATAACAAAAAACAAATTCAATTTCTTGCATCTAGCATTGGCTTTGTGATTTGAACATATCCAGTTCAAATTCTATAAGCATTTTATATTATCATTTCTTGCAATGAAGAGCATTTGATGACAAATGTTCTACGATTGTTGTTTTTTTTTTTGTAGTGAACATGTTGGAAAACTGATCCATATATTGACAATGTCATTTTTAATACAGAATCTACCAAAAACAGTTGCAAAGCATGAAATGATAGAGCATAAATGGTTTGAGAATATAATCCCTTTATTTGTTTTACAATACTTTATTTCTTCTTCTTGGGTAAAAGAAAGTGATAATATTCATATCACATGTACTTGTGAAATGGATAAAATTACAGAAAAAAATATTCATATATATTCAGGGTGGGTGAAAAAGCTATTTAAAATTTTTAATGACTTTATTAATTATTAGTCGATAATAATTACTTTAAAACAGTTTGTAACAGTGTGGTAAGAAAGGTTATTTTCACAAGTGACTTGGTGTGTTGACTTTTGAGGACTCTGGTTGAAAATTTCTGCTACCTTTTGCACATTTTGGATGTTGAAGTATGACTGCTTCTGTGGGTATCTACCACAGACTTCATACTCATCAGCTAGGAATAATAAATTATGATGGTTTTAGCATCAATGGAAGCATGAGATCTATGAACACTGTGCCAATATCTCTGCACTTCTCCTATAGACTGGCACACTTTGTAATGGGATGCTTGCTGAGCATGCTCATGCATATTAGACATTGTGTCTAATGGCTACACTTATCAGACTCTAAAACAAAAACAGTTGAAATACATTAGAATAAACTCCTTCAAAAATTGCTATAAAGTATGTTCCCGGCTTACGGAGTTCTTTAATTACAACTATTTGTTGTAATGACGGCACCTCCCATTAATATATTAATAAAATCTTGTTCCCTCATTCCAACTCATGGCATCTGCAATGTCACAGGATAAAGATGTGAAACTGTTTGTGTTAACGGAGTGAACGAAGATGTTGTTGTGCTGTAGAATACGGGATAGAACACCATTCTTTATAGTCATGCATTATATGCCATATTTGATTATGTTTCAATTGCTTTCATTCATGTTGTTTTTTATGTTTTTTAACCTTCTGTACATCTCCAAAGTATAAGTATGATTCTTCTGGGGACAGTGCTTCAAAGAAAAGGAAAACCATCTCCATGGCAGTGAAATTAAATATGATACAATGGTCAAAGAAAGGCAAAGCACCAATAAACATTGGCTGTACACTAGATCTAAGTTGTATGACTGTCTTAATGATAAGGAACATATAAGCAATATGTGAAAGGACTCTTCCTATACAATTGGCTGAGATTACAAAGCAGCAAAGTAGTTTAATTATTGAGATGGAAAAATCATTAGTGCAATTGTTTTCTTTTCTTTATTTACTTCTTTTTTACTGTACAGTCTTTTTATGATACTAGATTATGATTTTTAGAACAGTGTTAGCTTAGGTAAGTGGCATAGTTACTAATGTGCAGTATGTGAATTGTGACTTTTGTTGAAATTGACTTAAGCCATGGTCCAAGATCAGAACTCTGATGTAAACTGAGTACTCACTGTATTTTGTTTAATGCAAATATAGTGATATTAACAAAAGTTATAAGTAATTTTTAAGAAGGAGTTTTTTCCCACCCTATATATATATATATATATATATATACTTGAATTTATCTAGAGATGCATTGTGTGGATAGATATGTGCTTATTATGCGGGTATATAACATTGCATGCTTTTATATAGAAATATATCACGATCAAATTTGTCCTTTAAAGATGACTATGGCTTTATCTGAAGTCATGACAAGCACTTGATTAGGATTATATTGTGGGGTAGTTATGCATAATGTCTGCCTCTTGTCTCTGTTGTTCTTGTCTGCTTTGATCCAGAGATAAGACATTATCAAGATGCCTGGAGACAGACCAAAATGCACTTGATGACCAGAATATTCTACAATGTCACATGCACTCTTTGAGCTCCAGTCCATGTTAGTGGTTACTTATAAACTGATTTCAGGTCAGAGTTTTTTGTTTACTAGCCTGGTTGCCAACCAATGCTAAAGAGTCAAGTCTGCTCTACTTATTTACTCATCACTGCAGCAGGGAAGAGATGGTTTCATGCCTTTTCTAGTAATGTTCATGTAAAGTATGAGCTGATGTTTATGTTTGGTTTTTATTTTTATGGATCAAAAATTAAGTAGAAAAGAAACAGAGAATTGGATATTTTATATTAAGGATATCAGCGTAGAGTAATGGTTATCAATTTAGAAAGTGGAATCGACAATCCAAGTTCAAAATCTGAGTTAGTCTGTTGCATTTTCATTTTCAGCAATGCCCTTACTAAAAACTTGAATTATTTCTTTTCTTTTCAGCTATAGTTCAGTAGATTAGACTCAGCTGTCTGGCCCACTGTGGCAACAAGTTTAAGAGAAGCATAATTAAATTCTTAACTCTGAAAAAGATACCAGGAAACCACTCCACTATCTTTTTCAAGAATGCATAGCAATTCACAGATTCTATGGTTTGATTTAGTTTTTAATTTTTCTCTCAATTGAATCAATATTGTTTTGAATGTTTAATTGTAATATGTTTATATTTTTACTTTATTACCCTTTTCTTTCACCTTCTCTCTCCTTTCCTTTTTGTTGCAACCATGACTAAATAGGGGTTTGTCCTAAGGTTTGATGTTTGTTTGAAAACAAAAACATAATTCAACAATTGTCTTAAGTAAAACAAATAATTTTCTAATTTGGTGTTCATTTCACAACACCAACAACAAAGAAAAGTAATTCATATTTCTCTTCAAATATTTTTTGATAAAACTGACTTTGTATTTGTGTTTGCTTAAAAATGTTGTTTTTTGTTAAAGAATTTCTTTCTGCATTCATTTTGGATAAAGAAATTCACTTAAAAATCAGAGTTATCGCAACTCACTGCATCTTTTAATGCAAATATGAAAAAAGCAGAAGTAACATTAGACCTACTATAGTACTATTAATAGCAAGGGCATGATTATTGGATATATTTGCACATTGTATATGAACCCAGGTATAGGGCTATCTATAGGATGTTAGTGATTGAACCTGAAATTCAGTCACAACATTAAAGACGTGTACAGTAAGTATGCAGTGGTTAAGATTATGAATTTATGATGCAGTACTAATTACCAGGTATTGACAGTTTATGAATATATAAATAAATAAGATTTTGAATTGTACAAGTTGAGAAAAGTGTTAAACACAGTCTTGTAAAACTATACATAGATGAGGCTGTGGTGATACCAAGCAAAGCAAGGGACCGGACGTTTGCACTCTCAGGACCAGAAAACAAATGACCAAAACTGGTCTGTGCACACCCAGCTCCACACATATGTGATGGCAGAAAAGCAAAAATTAATTAAATATCAAATTCCTGTTCGCGAGCCTATGCAAATTTTATTTATCATCCAATGGGAAGCCCAGAATTAAATGCGAGTGTGAATTCCCAAATTATCTGCTGGGACCCACAAAGAAGAAATAAGAAGCCGACACAGAAAGCATCATGAGAGTTGAGAAAGTACAGGCATAATTAGCACGTCCCTTGACCTCGTCAAGTGATCCATTATGCTCACCTCCTTTCCCTCTAATCTTCTTCTTCGCTGTCCCTGAGCTACTCAAAGGAGTGGATGCATCGAAGACATTCCTAACTGACAACACTCACACATACATACCCACAAACTCTCTTTCAGCATTTACTGCTATAAACATTTTAATGTCCTTTGGACCAATCCTAAAGACATTACTTTATTTGTAAAAAAAAAACGTAATAGATATGTGTATATATAAAATGTTGCTTCTATACTCAACTTAATTTTCTTGTTTTATAACCTCTATTATAACTTATAGTGGGCTATCTCCTAACGAGGCCAAATTCAGTTAATCTGTTTCCACATACAACTACATTTCACTAGAACAGATAACCCACTATAAGGCTAGATCACAACCAGACACACTAGTTATGCCACTAAGCAAGATCTCTAGGTCTTGTCTGACAGTTTCGTAAATCAGAACAGAGTAGAGAGTTTGTATTAAGAATGGATATCGTTTATACAATTAAAGAAAAATAATGTTCATTATGAAAGCAGAATGCTTAAATATTGAGTTCTTTTTTGCAAGCATACTTATATAATCCTACATCCTAGTGTGGAGCTAAATACTAAATGTTTATGATATATATTTCCAGTTGAATAACCCTTTCAGCAGAAATTAAATGTTTTGAGTAGAGTACAAAAGAAGAAGAGTACTGCAGAGGAGGAGAAAAAAGGAAAACTTCCTAAGTTAACATCGTGGCTCAGCACAGGTGCAATGACAGCCCCTTATATCATTCCTTTAGATATAGCATCCACTTCTCCAATGTCATCCACTAGTACTGTTCCTTTAGATATAGCATTCCCATTTACATCCATTTCAGTAATTTCAGCAGACATTCCATCATTGCCTGTTTCTGTGGTTGGTGATATTTTACAACAGGAAATATCCAAATATGTAAGAATAAAGAAGTTTGCAATCAAAGTGACAGATCAATGGATATGAAACATTAATGATACTAACACAGTAGAAAACTGGAGTCATAGTGGACCCTAATCATATCAGAATCAGAATAGTGACTTTTCAAACTCATTCTGAGTGTATAAAATAGCTGGAATAGTGAACATGAAGGCAAGGTATTTATCAAATGTGAACTTATGAAGGGCAAGTGTGAAAAATATGAATGATTACTCTATTCACCATCCTAATTAATTTCTACTGCTTTGTATATCACCTATTGTCCAAGAAAGAATCTCTCTTTGCTACATTAGGGTTCAATGACTTGAAGTACAGCAATGTTAGTGTATAACATGGAAATGGTGAAGAACATCAAATGTGCATGGCAGCATATTTGATAAGACATAAAGAAAATGGAAGTGTAGATTCTTTATTACATCATCAACATCACTCAGGTCAGGAATATTGGCATAAAGTGTTGATATGTTTGGTTTCTGTGATTTGCTTTCTTGTATCCAAAAATTTACTATTTTGTGAAAAAAAAAATCAGATTATGGAGTCAGATAAAAATGGTAACAATTTAATTACACTAGAGCTGCTGAGTGAATTTGACCCTTACTTGGAAGAAAATTTCAAAATGTATGGAAATCCTGCAAAAGAGAACCCATCATATTTATCTGCAAATATTTGTAAACTAATGGGACAACAGGTTCTTTGTAAAGAGTTAAAAGAGTCAAAATATTATTCAGTAAGTGTAGATTCCACTCCAGTCATCTTACACAAAGACCAACAGACATTTACTGTCTTATATATTAAAGGCTGTGAGCCTGTGGAACATTTCTTGATGTTCATCCCCATCTTTTCACATGGCATAAAGGATCTGACAGACACTATTGTGGATTTTCTTAATGAGAATAAAATTCCATTAAACTGCATCCAATGTTGTCTCAAATTTGTCTCGACAATATTCTGGATAGCATGCACACATATTTATCAACTCCATGAGTTTTCCATTTATTTGCTGGACACAACCTGAGGAAATGCAGCAGACGATTGTCTACAGACTGTAAAATTCATTGACTTTTTTTAGTATCTGTATTCATCTTTTGCTGTTTCTACTCAATGCTAAAATGCATTGACATCATCTTTAGAAAATTTTGTGGTCAAGCATCTGTTGGACACATGATTGTCAGCATATTTGATGCTGTTCATGTTCTTTATGGGGTTTTCAAGAAAATAAGACAAACACTGGATTCTCTGTCAACTGACAATGAACAGCAAGTGAATACAAGGTGTGAGTCAGAAGGATTGAGCAAAAAACCTGGAAAACCGTGAAACAATTTTTCGCAAAATCTTTTGAGATGACATGTTAGAAAGAATTAACAAAACATGCAAGTTCCTGCAATCAAAGGATGTGAACATCCTTGTTGTTGTCAATCATCTTGAATCTATAAAAACCTATCTTCAGGAAACTAGAGACAAATTTAATGAATATGAATTCAAAGCCAGGTGTATGTGTCCAGATACAGATTACAGTGATGCAAAAAAAATCAACACAGATGAAAACATTTACATAGGCGGAACAGAAACAACCTTCAAAGAAAGATCTAACAATCACAAAACATCACACAATACAGAAAAATAAAAAAAATATAGCAATATCAAAATACATATGGAACCAGAAAGAAGCAATATTACCACCAAAATTAAATAGGAAATTCTAGAAAGAGCAATCCCATGCAACAGCAATACCAGAAACTGCAAATTATGTTTAACAGAAAAACTAGCAATAATTAGCTTTAAAAATCAAAGTAAACTATTAAAAAAATAAAATAATTGGATAATGTAAACATTCAAACAAATACCAACTTTGCTATGCAAATAATAACAAAAACAAACAAGCACAACAAAAAATGCAAACCCAAAATTGCCACATATAAATGAAGATATAAATATGAATTTATAAACACTCAAGTATGTCAAAAGATAGAAAATAATATAACAACCACCAAACGGACATATGTGGTCACATATACTAACATGGTAGAAAAAAATCAACTCCCAACAATAAAAAAAGGTCAACCTGAATGAGAAGAAGAAACCAACATTATAAAGTAATTAACAGGACACCCATTTATGCACACAATAGAAAACAATAAAAAGAAATCAACAACCTGCACAATAAAAAGAAAATAATACAACATTAAAAAGAAATCAACACAAAAGAAATAAAATTAACCAGATGTAGACCCCTGACATAGCAAAATATCAAATTACAAAAAAATTCATATAAATAAAAAAAAGAACAGAGCAGCAGAGAAAATTTAGCCCTGACAAGTGAAGACATCATAATGGTGTCTTCAGAAAACTTCGAAGTTGGTATGACTCTGCTCAGTTAAGTAACAGACTTTTCTGCATTAATTATATATATATATATATGTGGGGTGTGTTGATAAAGAACAAATAGGAAATGTTTCTTATCCTATCATTCTGTTAGATTCTGATCTTTAAGTGCTCTTAATTCATACATACGTATTGGCTGTTGGCTTTTATTTACTCCGACATTTTAAATTATATTTTGATGCTCCAACATTAAATCAAACAAATTTTTAGAATGCTGAAATAATAAGTTATTCTTATTTATTTGAGTATAGTGTCAGGAAGCCATATTTATCAATTACATGTTTTGTATGGAAATCCAACAGGGCCAAAGGATATTCGATATGTACTGTAAGTCAATATCTGATTGTAAAATCTCATGAATAGCAAATCAGTAAGGCGCAATTTGCACTTAATGGCATAGACAAAACAACAGCTGTATTTTTTCATTTTGGTTTGCATTTGAATCATTCAAAATTCAATTCAAATATAGTGCATTTTGTCCAGAATCTTTTTAACTGCACCAACATGAAATAAAAATTAACCAAAGCCATTAGCTAATGAATCATAAGTTTTAGAAGGTAAACTTCAATGAGGATAGTGAAAATGGAGAGAAAAGTCCAGAGCCTTAGAGAAAAGTTTGTGTATGAGAAAGGATAAATGACTGGTAGATGAACAAATGACAAGGCAAAGAATGAACCATTGAATGAGTGGCTGAGGAATGAATGTGACATGAATGAAAGTATAACAAAGTAAGGGAATGTGCAAAATATATGAGAGGAAAAGGAAAAAACGGTGAGCAAATGAATGAAAAGAAATGAGTAAATGAACACACATGATTGAAACGCCTATTATCAGTAACCCACACTCTTTTTTCTTTATTTTTTTTTAACAAAACATTTCATTTTGCTTTTAACACAGTGGTTTTTGTCTGATCCAGGATCAGTATATATCCTTGAAAAGCTTCCACAAGATCAGAGGAAAAACTGCACCTGTTTGTTATTTCTATTATAATAGCTTACGTTTATTTTTTTATCATTTTTTTTTATTTCATAAATTCATGTCTCATATCAAATCCATGATGTTGTTGATTCATGCTTCTAGCAGTTCAACCCCAATTGAAGAACTCTTGAAATATGAAGGTTGCATTTGTGTCTCCTGATAGTTTTAACGTATTAACATCCAAGAATTAAATTCAATTTCATTTTTGTAGCTTACATAAGCCAACAGGCTAATTAACAATATTTTATACAGCATATTTATTTTTTAGTGGCAGATAGTAATAATATAGATTGAACATTATACAGTAAAATATTCAGATCAAAATTAAACAAATAACTAGTTTACAAACTTATTGATTCATCTACAAATATGAGAGAATATGATGCATAAATTTTATATATCAGAACAATGTTAGGTAAATGAAAGACATTTAATGAAAACATTTTGTCCAACACATTTTGTTCTCTAGAAGGTCTTCATCAGAGTAAAGAAATGTTTTTGTTGATGGATTTATTTTTGTTAATCATTTCATCCCAAGCAAGGTGGGACTGCCTGTGCATGTGGTTACAGTGAGAGAAAAGACTGGGTACAGTCGGTATTGAAGAAAGAATAAAAGATGTATGGATTCAAGAAGATAGAAGATGGTAACCAATGTTGGATTTAATTTTTTGAAGAGTGTAGCTATCAGGGAAACAGGTAAATTGAAAGGAGTTACACAGGTGAGAACTATGAGAAAAGAAACTGTTGGAGTAGAAGTGGTGATTACATTTAACTATTTCAACAGTAAGTGTGGGACCTAGATGCCAGTTTAGTAGCATGATCAAATTTATGTGGATGGAGCACCAGGAAAAAAGCTGGTCAGAGCAGTTTCTCTGAAAATATTTGTTAAAATGAAAAAGGGAAGCCATAGTGAGAAAGTGACTGAAGTCAAGCTGTCAAGTCAGATATGTGTTAGTTTTCCCTGAGTAGTAATTTAATTTTATCATGATACTGTGGTGATACCAACCGAGCATAGCAACGGACTGGATATTTGCACACTCACGACAAAAAAGCAAATGACCAAAAGTCGTTGGTGCACTGTTGGCTTTGCGCAGATATTCCGGTTGAAAACTAAAAATTAATTAAATATTAAATTTCCAGTTCGTGAGCCTACGTGAATTTTATTTACCAACCAATGGGAAGCCCAGAATCAAATACAAGTGTGAAATCCCAAATGATCACCTGTGATCCAAAAAGTTGAAATAAAAAGCCGATACAGAAAGCATTGCCAGACAGACTGATGCAGGCCAACACACATGGACTGACTCGAGAGAGAGGAGTGTAATCAGTATCCCCTTGACCTAAGTCAAGTGGCTTACTATCCTAGCCACCCTTCCCTCTACTCTTATCTTACACTGTCTCAAAACTACTTACTGACCTAAGGAGTGAATACATCAAAGACATTCCTTACTCATAATGCTCCCACATTCCTAAGTATTAATTCTCTTTTCAGCATTTTATTGCCATGAACATTTTAACGTCCATTGGACCTATACTTCAAGTATTACTTTAATTGTAAAATCCTTAATTGATATGTGTATATATAAAATGTTAATTTTCAACTCAAATTGCTTTTCTTGAATTATAATCTTTTTATGACTTATAGTGGGCTGTCTTCAACAAGGCCAAATTCCATTAACCTGCAACAATATACAATTACTCTCCACTATAAACTGGAAAAGAATGGATAACCCACTATAATATAAGCTTCTATTCATAATAATGATTCCTCTTTCTTTGTCCAAGGTGAGTATGGAAACTTGCTTGTATTTTTTATTTTTTTACATCATTTCACTTTTTTTTCTGTTATCATCACAATGTTGGATACTTGATAACAAGTGATACAAACAAAAGCATAGAGAAACCGAATGAGATTAGCTAAGACTTAAAGTGGCTTAAAGACTCTATTACTGATCCAGCGGGCATCCACACCATGAACTTTGCTATTTCTCAATCTCTTACACAAGTGGTGGACTTCACCACTTGCTTTCCAAGCACACCCTCTGGACACTCCTCACTAATAGATATACATTTTACCTCTGCACCTAACGCCTGTCAAGTCTTGCAGCTTTACCCTCTCGGCAACTCCGACCATGCTGTTGTCTCTCTCAATATTTCTTTCTACTCTCACTTCCCCCAGGAGCCTCCTACCTATAGGACCTCCTACTGCTACCAAAAAGCTGACTGGGATGCCTTTTGCGATTTCCTATGCGATATCCCTTGGGGAAAAGTGTTCGATCTCCCAGTTGATGACTGTGCCTCTGAGGTTTCTTTATGGGTGAAAGCTGGCATTGAGGCTTTCATACCTACCAGGAAGCATTGTCTAAAACCTCATTCCTCTCTGTGGTTCTCTCCTGCCTGTTCGGCCACCATTGCCCACAGGAACCATTACTTCCAACTATTCTGGAGACAGTCATCTGAATACAATAGACGCCTATTCACGTCTGCTCGTAATGAGTGCAAGAGAATCCTGAATGATGCCAAATGGTTGTTTGCTGAGAGAATGCGAGAGCACATAGCTGACCGCAAGTTCAGCTCCAAGGACTATTGGCGGTTTATGCAAATGGGTGTTGAACAATAGCAAATCCTCAATACCTCCTTTAATCAATTCAAGGTTCTCACGTCATCTACGGACAAAGCTGAGTGCTTTGCTCGCAGATTCTCATCCAACTCCATATTTGGCTCATCTGGAGTACCCTCTCCTGACTTCCCTATTAGAACTGAGGCCAAACTGTACAATGTATATATTACACCGACAGTAGTATCCCAAGTAATTTCAAAACTTGACCCCCATAAGGCGAGCGGTGGTGATGGAATCCCGGTGATAGTCCTTAAGATGTGTGCTCCTGATATCTCCCCTGCCCTCTCTAAACTGTATAACTACTGCCTTTCTGCTTCTTGTTTTCCTGCATGCTGGAAGTTCTCTTCAGTCGTTCCTGTATTTAAGAACTCTAGTGAACCCTCGGACTCATCCAACTATCGCCCTATCAGTCTTCTACCAATATTTGGGAAAGTGTTCGAGGTCATAATTAATGCTGAAATAGTTCAACATCTTACTGTCCACAAACTCTACTCTGACAGGCAGTATGGCTTCCGCTTTGCCAGGTCCACGGCCGACATGCTAACAACCGCTACGGATTACATGCTCTAGGCCCTTGGTGAGTCAGGCGAGGCTTATGCTGTTGCTCTGGACATCTCCAAGGCTTTTGACAGGGTTTGGCACTCTGGCCTTCTATGCAAGCTATGGGGTTATGGTATTACTGCATGCTTGCTTGATCTAATCCAATCTTTTTTAAATAACCACAAAATGAAGGTTGTTTTATCCTCTTTATCCTACAGCACAAATGCTGGTGCCCCACAGGGCTCTATCCTGGGCCCGACGCACTTCCTTATTTTCATCAATGACCATCCAGATGAGATCAAGTGCCAAGTAGGCATCTACACGGGTTTCTTATTTACTCCTGCATCAATAAGAAACCCGTCGTGGCGGACAAACATAATCTCGCTGCTGACCTTGAACGGGCTCTACACTCTGTGGTGAATTGGAGCAAGAAGTGGCTTGTCAATTTCAATGCGTTTAAGACCAAGCTGTTGTCTGTCAATCATCACAGGCAACCTCTCCTGCCTCCCATAAGCATGGACCAAGCGATTCTCCCTGAGAGCAATACACTGCACCTCCTCGGCCTCACTCTCTCTTCTGATCTCAAATGAAACCACTCGAGTCCATAGCAAAATCCACTGCTAAGAAGGTTGTGTCACTGTGTCGGGCCAGGATGTTTCTTTCTTCCTGAATCCATCCTGCATATATACAAGTCAACCATTCGTCTGTGCATGGAGTACTGCTGCCATATATGGTCAGGCGCCCCTGTCATTCACCTCAGTGTTCTCGACAGGCTCCAAAGGAGAATCAGTAATGTGATAAGTTGGCAGCTCGACTACAGCCACTTCCCAACCGACGAAATGTGTCCTCCCATTGTCTGTTCTATAAATACTTTCATGGCTTCTGCTCAGACGAACTTAAGTCACTGGTGCCTCCTCAACAGGTGTTTACTCGTGCAACCAGATTGGCAACTGGGTCCCACCCATTCACAGTCAGGTTAGCCAAATGCAGATGACAATTCTACTCCTGCAGCTTCTTCTCTTGCACTTCCAGCCTGTGGAACTCGCTTCCATATTCTTGCTTTCCTGATGGCTACAACCTCCAGGAATTTAAATGCAATGTCAATACTCATCTATTAAGCACTCTAATTCTTTCCCCACCCCATATATCCTTTCCTTTCTCTCCACCTTTGAAACTGGCATCACACCTGCATTCTCATCTTTCTATTGCTCATTTCTAACTGGTTCGTCTTCCTCTTCACTCACTTCTAATTAATCTTTTTACACTTACGTAGCCCCCTGCACATCAGGGGCATTACCGCCTTGCTTGGGGTGAAACAATTAAAAAAGAAAAAGACTGTGTATCCAGACACATTTGAAAAAACAAAATTTAATTTTAGATTTCACCATTCCCAGATATTCAGTATTGCCACTCTGTACATAATTGTAACCACCCATCCTACATGTATATAATTTTACCAACTAAAACCTCACTTTACTCCAATGAAGTCATTTTAGAGAAAAAAGTACTTTGCACAGAATTTTTCTACTTTGTTTTTCACTTGTCTTGTATATATTTTCATATATTATTCTAAATAATTCAAAATAATTCAATATATTCTCTATATATAATCTATAGTTTACGTAAAAAATACTGTTCTAAAATTAGTAATTTAATATAATACATACAAAAAAAAAATTATTACATTCAATGCATAAAATTAAATATGTTTCTGAATATCATTTTTATTATTTCTTTATATTACTTAAATATAAATATTTTAATATATAAATAATGCATAAAAGTTAGTAGTATAATACATACAAATTAATTCAATGAAAGGTTTCAATTGCAAAAATTTATTACATTCAAATTTATTTATTTCTAAAAAAAATTGTTTGCAACCATAATACTTGTATTCATTATTTTGCTACAAATTTAAATGAAAATGTATTTTGTTTTATCCTACACACATGCACTAACATTACCAACCAACAAACACACACATTCACACATTTTACCACCCAATAACTTCTGACACACATATTTAAAAAAATTGTCTACCTTTTTAATACACTTGACATGTGTATTAACTTGCACACATACATATAAACAGACAAGTGTTTGTATACATACATACACTTACATTTAAAGTAATGCTATTGTTTTATTACATGTGGCATAATATCTGATCAATAAGAATCAAACCCCAAACAACATTCTAGTATAATCACTGGTTTTTCTTTTTGAATTAAAAATTTTTTTCATCTTTTAACCAGACTTCTTAAAAAGCTTTAATAAAAGTGAAACATGTTAGATTAAAACACACTTCCTACTTTGGACTTCATTTATTCTGTCATATGTGTGTGTGTGTGTGTGTGTGTGTGTGTGTGTGTGTGTGTGTGTGTGTGTGTGAGATAATGATATATATTTTCATATATCAAGAACAATATTGAGGAAAATATATGACAAAGTGAAAAAGTTTATTTGTGACTTCTTGTCCTTCAGGACTTCATCAGACTAAATTTATGATATATAAGTAGAGTATCATCAACATAACAGAAGTGTGTTGATTAAGGTAAAATATTTTGGAAAGGATCAGATTCGAGATATTCTAAAAAGATACATGACATCTAAGAAGGGATCTCATTAGTAACTGAAATTTTTGATAAAATTTTTTGTAAAAATCATTATTAAATGTGAAATAGTCTTGATTGGTGATGAGACAGCAGATTTTTATTATTTTAGTAATCAAAGATAAAGTTTTCTCTACCAACAGCTAAAATAATAAAAACACATAGGTTTCCTAGTGTAATGAGACTAACCACAATTATGACATTAAAAATGCTACTCTGATTAAAGAAGAAAACAATTTACTCTGACGTGAATGTCTAGAGTGTACTTTAATCACAAGGTCATCTACAGTAAATTTGCACCCTAACTCTTACAACATTTTACTATCAATGGCAGATCTTCTATTATTACATTGTAGAATACCTAATAACACAAGTGATAGAAAGAAAAAGAATGAATACAGCTAGGTATAAAAAAAATTAAAACCTCTAGCACCCCTTGTTTGTGCATATGTGTACTCATACCAACATAACAAATTTAATCTGATGAAGCCTTGAGGGATAAAACTTGTCACAAGTAATCTTTTACTTTGTATATTCTTCATTTGCAAATGAGTTATTACGCTACCTAGGTTTATATCATATGGTGTCTTCAGGCGATTTACAATAACTGATTTCACCATTTTTTTAAGAACACTCATGTAAAAGGGATTTATTTTTGAACGCTCATGTAACGGTGACTTTGTGAACATGCAATTATCAAAATTAGAAGAAACATTTTCATCCATGGTTGTATAAAACTAATAGGTATCTTATGGTATGGCGACACTTAGTCATAATTTTATAAGTGCCACCATACCCTCTGTGCTTATATATATATATATATATATATATATATATATATATATATATATATATTGATTGTTCAATACTTAGTTTTTGGCCCTAATCGGGTTAGACCAGTATACATTTGTATTAAAAAGTGTTCTATACAATTATATTGTAGAACTTTTGAATATTTTTCATTTATACAAGTTATTTCACTACTTTGGATTCCACCATAAGTGGTTTCTTCAGGTGATTTTTAAAAATCGCCTGAAGAAACCACTTATGGTGGAAACCAAGGTAGTGAAATAACTTGTTTATAAATGAAATATATATATATATATATATATATATATAAGCACAAAGAGTTTGTAAATTTTGCTGAGTAGGCTCATGTCAGTTTAGAAGTTTTGTGAAGAGGCTATTATCATGTTCTCACTCATCAGGGATGGTTTGCCAACCTGCTCAGCTAAAGTGGCAAACTCTTTGTGCTTATTAATGGTCTATCTCCACCTCAATATCAAGCAATTTACAATAAAAACCTACTTGCCAAAATACACTTTCTCAATAAAACTACTGAAAAAACAACAACCTTGGTGCTAAATATTATCACAACTCAACACTATACATCTATATATATTGACTGGCATTAAAAAGGTTATTTTTTCCTGAAATAAGTTTAAAATCTTTCTTATTATCTTCAGGTCAAATCTTCATTTTTTTTCTTGATTAATTTCATGTTTATTCTTCTACTTCGACATTTTGCAAGTCAAAATTGTGGTGTTTCCTGGAGGCCAAAGTATTCTTGTCACCAGGAAGTAAAATAGATAAATACTCAAGTAAAATACATATATTTATTGGAAAAGTGATTGACAGAAAGAGAATATTATGAAAATTATTTGTGAGAACCTGTATGTGTAATTATCTGTATATTTGCATATGTCTGTAGGTGTGGCTGCATATAAAGAGATGCACTCTTATATTCATATATATATATATATATCATAAAAAAGATTTTTTGGGATGTGCAAGCTAGAATGACTTTCAGAATAATTGTTAACATTTGTGGAAATTGATTTTGTCTTTTCTATTCCAACATAGAAAAATAGAAATTGTTAAAACAGAGAGAGAGAGAGAGAGAGAGAGAGAGAGAGAGAAAGAGAAAGAGAGAGAGATGTTCCTAAGTACAGTGGAAAGTCTTCTTTTTCTATGGGTCCTGGGCATGACGGTAAACTGCATCCGGCAGCAAGGCCTCTGATTGTGAGGTTGTGAGGAGTATGGAACCACCTCTTAATTGCTGTTGATCCCAGGTCCACTCTGACCCAGAGTGGTAGCACTTGTTATGGTCCCAGCTATGAACAAATAGTTAACCCCCAAACTGGGGTCAAAACATGATGAAAGTTTAAAAATGCTTTTATTCAAATATATATATATATATATATAAATAGACATTTTATAGAAAAATATACATTTTAGAAGAAAAGAATTATTACCACAACGCATTTTTGAAGGAAAAAATTCTCAGAAAAACATTTTTTAATACAAAACTAGAATACATTTTCAGTTTTCTAATATAAAAAGAATAAAAACAAAATTTTCATTAAAAAAATACTTTTAAACCCCACCTTTTTGGTATTAAATGACCCATAGAGGTTGATATGCCATTAAGCAAAACTCATTCACTCACTCACTCACTCACTCACTCACTCACTCACTCACTCACTCTTCTTCTATGTGCCATGTCCCTTCATGACATAGGCAATAATGGCCTTTCATGTCTCCCTATCCTTGGTAGCTCTTAGCATACTTTCTCCTGTTACCCTACCCAAACCCAACTCTGCCACACATCTGCTCAGGCCCTTCAAATATGTTATCTGCTGCTTTCCCCTGTCTCTCTTTCCCTCTATCTGACCTGTGAGTATCAGATTATTCAAGCCTTCCTTTCTCATCACATGTCCCAAGAACTTCAGCTGTCTTTTCTGGATGCTCAGTATTAATTTCTTTTTCATTTCCATCCTTTCTAAAACCTCATCATTGCACACATGCTAGATCCATGATCCATGATATCCTTCTGTAGAACCACATTTCCGTTGCTTCAAGTTTTTCTTTCATCTTTGATGATATTGTCCAGCATTCACTGCCATATTGAAGAACTGACATCACGTAGCAATCTAGTACTCTTGTCTTTGTTTCTAGTGAAAGTTTCCTGCTCAGCTTCTGGAATGCATCCTTGGCCATGCCAATTCGCCTTCAGATCTCAGTGTTACACTTTCCATCTTCTGTTACAGTCAGTCAGTTTAGTGTCATACATGATACACTTTTTGGGCGATCATGTCTCGAAAGACTGACTGGGCAGAAGATTATATCACAATAGGTTGCCATTGCTTTCTGCAGTAGATTGGTTGCCAGCCAAGGCTATAGAACCCAATCTGTTCTATTATTGAACCCATAACTGAAGGAAAAGACAGAATAATATCTTTTCCAAGGGTATTTGTGCTTAAGTGACTGCAAGGAATTCAACTGGAATTCAAACTCGGTACTTCAATCTCTCGTTCTGCACCACAACACATATCCACCTTCTGTTACAACACTTCCCAATTGCTTAAATTTTTGTACTTGCTTGATTTTAGTATCTCCAACCTGTAAGTGACATTTTGGGCTCCTCTGTTTGCTGATGACCATACATTCAGTTTTTATGTAGTTTATTTGTATTTCTTTCTTTTGACTTTCTTCATTTACCTTTTTTAGGAGGTTTTGTAGGTTTTTTCCAAGTCAGCTATCAGCATTGAATCATCTGCATATTTTATGTTGTTCAGATTATGACTGCCAGTGACAAATCCTGGCATAACTTTTAGGGTCCTCAGAATAGTCTTGCTATACAAGTTGAATAGTTTCTATCTTATGCCCCTTTCTACCTTAGCATATCTGCTGAATTCATTTCCTGTCTGTATGCAGGTGGTTTGCTGCCAGTAGAGGTTCTTTATTATTCTAATATCTTTGCCAAATATTTCGATGTTGCATTTCCTTGTGGCATACTTTGTCGAACGCCTTGACATAATCTACAAAACACAGGTAAACTTCTTTTTTCATTTGTATCACCCTTTCTAATAGCATCCTAAGCATGAATATCGCATTCCTTGTTCCAGTGTCTTTGACAAAACTGCATTGTTCTTGTCATATTTCCAGTTTGATTCTGCTTTGTGCTCTATTCATCAGGATTCGAACAATGAGTTTCGTTATGTGGCTCATCAAACGGATTGTTCAGTAGAGTTTGCATTCAATTGCACCTGGCTTCTTAGGCAGAGCTATGAAAATTTATTTGCTTAGGTCATCTGGTAAGTGCTTTGCTTAAAATCAGAAAACTGTGGCCACATTTTGTATTCATTTTGTGTCTATTGACAACTACTGGATACAACCAATTTTTTATCCACTAGGCCTTGACCACTTCAGCCTATAAATCTTTGGGACTTATAAACTTATGTCTCAGTAATATTTTCAACCAGATCTCATATTACAATTTGCTGGTATTATTGTTTTCCTCTAGCCCTCCGTATTACTGGTTCACATATTGTATTTATTTCTATACTTGGCTGACTAAGGAGATTTTTGTGGCCTAGCCACACCAGGAAGAGTGCTAGCTCTTATTAAACCATGTGAACTCTAGAAGATTATTGATATGGTTCACAATAAAGAAAGAAAATAACAAGCATTACTAGATGTACTAATATCTTGAACAGAGCATGGGTTCAAGATATCCATACCAAAGACTCACAAGACAATACCTCAACTTCTACTTCCTCCACCCATACAATGTAGAGAAAGGGATCATCTGCTGCATAGAACATTGAGCAAGTCATAAGTGGTGATGATATGAACAAGAAATGGTCAGTATAATATTATAGCTTACCATATAACTACTACTCTGGGTACATGACTCTAAGAAACTATGATAGAAGGGTGTAAAAGGAGAACAACACTCAAAAAAAGTCTTAGTCTGCTTACCCTATGTGAAGGGATTATTGGAAAAATACAAAAGATCTGTGGTCCATATAACATCAGGTTGACCTTCAAAAGTAGTTCAACACTTCACAGGCACCTCTTCTGAGTAAGAACTCTCATAGAGTAGAACATGATTAAGAACTGTGTCTAGGTCATCCCATGTAGCAGTCATAAGAAATATAAAGGAGAAGTGGTAGCCTTATTAAGACAAGACTACAAGAAATCTATAAAGCTATAAGATGAGATGAAATAAAAAATCAGGCATAGCTGACAACATATGGAGGGAAAACAGAAATTGCCACCCTCTGCAGGATGAAGTTGAAATAATAGAGAATACCACTGAGAAAATATGAAAACTTAAGGAATTAGTGCATATGCTAGGCCACAAAAATGTCTGTGTCAGCCAATATAAACTAAAGTATTAGGTTTATCAGTTGCAAAAATTCATACACTGATGTCCTCAAGGACATATGCCCCAGTGGATAAAAGCATTGTTTGAATCCAGTGATTCAGTAATACCAAAAAAGTTGTGAGTTCAGTACAAAAACTTTGAAAGTTGAACCAAAAGCATATGACTGATACTAGAAGAGGCACAACTTGTGGGACTAGAAATAAAGGGTTCACTTCAAAATTCTAATTACCTGAAAAAGAACAGTGCGTACAATGGCTAAAACATTGTGAATATGGGAACAAAGATTAAAACAATGCAAATAGTGTAAATATATATATATATTATTTATATAGAGTATATATATGCATATATATTTACACTATATAAAATATATATATATATAATATATATGTAATGAAGATATATACAGTATTTGATTAGTAAGTTGTTGCCATTTAAATTTTTAGTTCTGTCCATGGGCTTTATTTGTTTGTTTTTTTAACAGTATTTTGTACTGCTTGGCTTTTACTCTGGAAGCTCTAAAAGACAGTGCAGAGGATTTGGAAAGTGTTGGATGAGTCTAATGGTGATTATCAAGGTACAGCAGCTTGGAAAACTCACTCAGATTGTTCTGATAAGAATAGAATTCCTGAATTTTTTGTTGAGATCCAAGCTATGATTGATGACAATCTTTCCAAGTCAATCAGGTCCATAACCAAGGATACAGGAGCGTTGAAGTTTCTTTTCAAGCAGATAGTGCATGAAGACATTTGGTATTCTTCATACAAGATGAGAAAGGAACAATTTTTATGCCAAACTAAGAAGGATAAGAAGAAAGGCTGAACTACAAAGATTTTGAGCAAAACTCACACATCCCCCCCTCCTACTGAATATGATTTAATTTTTCTCAGATGAGAAAATTTCTGCCAGGATAAGATAATGAAAATCCAGAACAACCATTGGTTTGCTGTGTCCTCAAAAGATGTACTGAAAGTGATAGAAACAAATATCATGATATTTTGAGTGATTATTAGTGCTGGTAATGTTATGCCTCCATACATCTTCCAACAGGGCCTCAGACTCAACAAAGAGACCTATGTCAAGTGCCTTGAGGAAGTAGTGCTGCCAAGGGTCAAGAGGGGGAGTGCTGGAAGAACTTATATTTGGCAACAGGAATCTTCATGATACCACACAATCAGGAGAATCTAGTCATGGATAAATTGGCATCTAAATTATGCAAAAATGAAAATAACACTGACATCTCATTTTAACAGGTATATTTAACAAAATTATATAAAAATATTCTGAAATAGTAAAAAGTAAATTTATTCAATAATATTGTGATTGATTTCAACCACAGCTTTCAGACGACTTCAAATTCTCTTGCAACTCTTCTGGACAGTCTCCCTGTTTAAGTTGGTAAATGTTGCCATAATCCTAGATTTCAGTTTACTTTTGGTGTAACAAGGAGTTTTGTTGATCTCTCGCTCAACTGCATTTCACACATGATTTTCAATGAGGTTGCAGTCTAGAGAGTTAGGTGGCCAGATTTAAGGAGTGATGTGGTCACAGAAAATGTCTGACATCCATGATTGTGTTCGCCTGCTGTGTGACATGGTGCAGAGTCCTGTTGCCAAGTATAGGTTATTCCAGCAGCCAACTTCTTGACTTAAGGTAGCACTACCTTCTTAAGGCACTTTGTAGGCCTCAATGTTGATTCTGAGGCCCTCACTAAGAAATTCAGGAGTTCTTTTCTTATCAGAACAGTCAGAATGTGTTTTCCAAGCTACTGTACCTTCATAATCACCATGAGACTCATCCAACTCTTTCTATTGGAGCTTTCGGCACAAATGCAATGCAGTATAGCATACTGTTTCAAACTTTCTGGCAGGGAATACATATAATCCTCTTCTGTGATAAAGATCCCTGATAAACCTTGCACATAAATATGATGATTCAAGCTACTTATTTATAAGTCTTTCATCAGAAAAACTAAAAAATAAAAATTCTTGCCAATCATTGATTGTATAATGATGCTGAAAAAACTTAATAAAAATGAATTAAATCTTGCTTGTCAGCTGTAGTTTGTAAAATATATGGTAAGTATATGACATAATTTGTAAAACTTTCATTTTGACATGTTTTGCCAATCAGTGACATCAACGTCAATGAAAATATTTTAAATCATTTTACATATTTACCATTCTGTCAGATTCTCATCCAAACTTCAAGTCATATATCAACTAAATTAATAATATATATATATATATATATATATATAAAGTTGGATAAAAATTTGACAGAATATCAAATAGGTAAGATAATGTATAAAGTTTATACTTTGACATGTTTCCCCAATAAACTGGGGAAAATCAGTTTTTCTATGATGCCAGTTCTAAAATCTCTTTAATAATCTGTTTAAAACTATTCAATTTCATATGGTTATGGTAATTGTAATATTAGCCATTTCCCTACAAGAAAACATTTGCCATTCATTCATTGCAGACACCACTACTTTGAAATTTATAAAATCTTTCTCTTAAAAGAATTTTTCAAGAAAATATGTTTCTCAAGTGCAGTAGTTGTTATTGCACTTTCCAGTATTGATGAGGTTTTTCTTCTAAACCTTTTATTTGCGGTAGTGTAGAAAGTCAAAATCTTGATCATTTCATTATTTTTCTTTGAGTTACATGTGCTATACATTCTGGTTGTTGCTGATGTTGGTAGTTCTCAAGTGATGTGGTTTCTGTTATTTGGTGCAAATCTTTGTGAATCTGTATAGCCAGTCTACAATGTTCAAAGAAGGATGATAAGATCATCAGGCTTCACTTGCTCAAATATTTTTTAACTATACCATGTATGAATATCTATATTCTTTATTATTATTAGTGAGAGTAGAACATCATGAAATGATAGTGGAATACTAATATATGAAGCCCAATGATACCTATCATGACACCCAATTTGATAAAAGTAAACTACGTACATATATCACAGCCAAATGTTTTTTTCTTTTTTTTTAATCAATTCATCTCAAGCAATGCAGGACTGCCATTGGTGTGGAGGGAATTATATATAGAGAAAAAAAAACAGAGTACGGGGGATGCCAAAGAAAGGAAGGAAAGTAGATGGAATTTAGGGAGGTAGAAGATGGCAACTGACCCTCCTTTGAATTTTGTTGAGAACCTCAAGATGAATACCAGAAGCACCCGACCAGATCTTGCAATGATATTCAATGCACAGATGAATGTTAGATGTATAAATGTGCAAAAGAGATTCTGATGAGAAAAAACTTTCTAGCCTAACAAAGTGACCCAACCTTCCTAACGGTAGATGCGGCTACAAATTTGATGTTGTTGTTCCAACTGAGGTTGGTTGGGATGTGTAATATTGTGACAAATTTTGATAAAAGCATTGCATAACATTGCAGGTGAGACTTATTAATAAAAACATTCAGCATAAGTAATCCAGTTCTCTCAGATGGCCTCTTGCTGAAAATGTTCCACATATCTGGATGTAACTTTTATGTCAATGGCTGCCTCATCCTTCAAACGGTTATCAAAAAATAACCCTCTAGACATTCAGCTGAGATGCTCCCCCACTGTCCCTGATCATGACCATCGATGCACCATATGTCAATTCCTAGAGGACAAGCCAAAATGGTCAAGGTCAGGCAAGCAAATCTGTGGTAGTGAATGGAAATTTTTTTTTTATAGTCTATCTGAATTTATAAGATAGAATGTGTACATGCTAACACCTTTAAGTTATTAGGATCAGAAACCATGATGTTGGACCAGGGTGTTTATTGGTATTATTAGCATTATTAGCATTTGTATGATTATTAGTATTAATATAATTATTAGTATTATCATAATGATTATTATCTGTATATTTATCAGTATTATAAGGATTAGTATATTATTATTACTATTATTATTATTATTATTATGACCATTAGTATTATAATTATTAGCATAATTATGTTTATAAGATTATTATGATTAGTATTATTATGATTATGATTATTATGATTATTGGTATTATGTTGATGATTAGTATTTTCATTTTTATAATCGTGTTGCCCCAAGTAAGGCATTTTATGGCCACTGTTGAGCAGGGGGTTACATAGGAAGTAGGTTATGAGAAAGAGTGACAGGTTACAGGGGGTGCCAGGAAGAGGGTAGGAGAAGGATGAGAATACTGATGAGAGTGGAGTGGACAAAAGAAAGGAGCATGAGAGAGAGGATGCAGGTTAGTGAGACAGGAGATGACTATTGACTTTAAATTTGAATTCTTGAAGATTGTAGCTGTGGGGGAAGCAAGTAAATGGAAGGGAATTCCACAGATGGGAAGTACAAGAGAAGAAGCTGCTGGAGTAGAATTTGCATTTACAATTTATTAGTTTCAAAGTAAAAGGGTGGGACCTGGTTTCTAAACTTGTTGCTCAAGTAAATTCATGTAGAGGGGGTATTATTATTAGTATTAATATTAACATTATTATGATTATTATTGCCTTAATGACCAGAAACAGAATGTTTGAATTTATTTTACATCTCATAGATAATAAATGATACTTGGTATTTAAACTGTGATAACAAAAAGAATGTGACCAATTTGCTTCTTATTCACCTTTCAACAAGCATCAAGCTGAAAAAAAATCATGATTTCTCCTAATTGAGTCACTCAGATTCATTCATTTGTTGTTTTATTTCTTTAAGCTTCTTTGAAGTGCCAAGAAGTAGCTTAGTAGATTGTGCATTGCAGATGAAACCACTTCACTATATTTCTAACATCAATTTGTGATTGATCAGCAATTTTAATCTGCCATAACCAACAGCATATTATTTATCTAAATTTCTCTGTATTTTTGCTTTCCACATGGAAGAACAATGCTTTTATTAATAATACTTCTAAATGGTGTTGTATAGCAAAAACAACTTGGCTTTTATCTGCTCTTTTATCACAGTATAGGCAATAAGACAAAAATATTCAATATGAGGGTGGGCGGAAAATTACACAGGCTGACTATGAATGAGTGATGTTAGAGCTGTGAAATATTTGTCTGTACTTCTGAGATTAGCTATTGTAATTATTTACATTGCTTGGACTGTTTATTACACTATTCACGATATTTTATTTGTTGCACATTCTGACCTTCTTCAGGTGACTGAAATTTCAAACCGGACCCTTTATTTCAATCACTCGGTTCTCATTCTACTTTCTCAGGCCACTTTTGAATGTCTTAGTCATCTCTATTTAACTCAACTCTCTAAGTTTTTGAAAGAGAGATAATCAAGACATACAGAAGTAGTATGACTCATGGAACAAGAACAATATACCCCAGTGATCAAAATAAAGGGTTCAGTTTGAAATTCCAATCAGCTGTGAAAACTTGATTGTATTAATTTCAAATGTTATTAATAAACGCCTGACATCTGATTGCTTGAAGAAGACTTCAGAATTAACTACTTAAAAATTTCCTGAAAAATGGACAAAATTTGATCTTGTGGTTTTATCGAGTACCTGGAAACAAAAGGTTTAGCCCCTTAGAAAATTCATTCTGATATAATTGCTATGTTAGGTGATGATGCTCCAGCTTTATCGACTGTAAAAAAGTGGGCAGATGAATTTAGGAAGGAAAGGGAGAGTCTTGAAGATGACACATATCATGGATGTTTTGCAAGGAAAAAGAAAAATCATTGACCATGTTCACCACAAGGTGATGGATGGTAGGCGACTGGCTATGAGTCTAATAGCCAATGATATTAGCAGATACCGTGGGAGAGTAGAGAATATTTTACACAATGAAGGTTTCTGCTTGGTGAGTGCCACGTCTTTTGACACCTGATCAAAAGGAAAAATCTGATATTGTTTGAGGCAGATCTCACTAGTTTCCTTGAATGTTTCCTAACCCAGAATGAGTGATGATGTACCACAGTCATGATGATATCATATGTTTTTGATAACTTTTTGACCAACAGAATAAAAGCTTCTTCACTAATGAGATTCAAGCTCTCCAACACCCAACAGAAGAAGAGTGTGGACTGCATGACAGCCCCTTATAAAATAAAATTTTAATTGGACAAAAAAGAAGTATTTTAATTCTTGAGTAGCAGTTAATTAATCTAATCAAATATTATTTGTTCCTGCAGTTTGGGATTTATCTTAATTCATTACCATTTTAGAAATAAAAACAGGAATGAAAATATAAAGCAAAATAAAATGACTACAACCTCTTTCCCCACAGATGAAACATTTCAAGCTTATTACTACTCTATCACTATGGCAAATGTTAAATGGATTCCACTCTTTAGCACTAGTTCAGAACTTTACTGCTAAGACTAACCCTGATACATTTAGGAAGTCAAATCACCCACTTTCCCTCTATATGCTACTTTGAAGAACAAATTCCGATGTGTATATTTTCTGAATAATCATTCCCTATCCTTTTTATCCTCATAATCTTCATTTCCTTCTCCCTCCACTTACATTTTCATGCACCTCATTTAGTGATGTAATGAATATATGATATAATGAATATACATACACCTTGGTTCCCTCTCACAGTAACATGATTGGCTGATTTCAGCCATAAATACAGACTAAAGTGAGAATGGAGATAGGTCTACGTCTATAGATCTATGGCTCTCGTTCTACTTCTATTGACTACACCTATTGCATAAGCTTATGTCTCAGCATACTGCATACGACTACAATGAGTATTGGTTCCTTATGGCTACTTGCTAGATTGTCCTACCTGTTGCATTTGCCAAAATAATATATATATATATATATATATATATCCCTTTCTGGGACAGATCATTTAGTAAAACTCAACTATGAGTGTCTCTTGTGCCTTGTATTAGTTGAAATTTGGTATTAGAAAAATTAAGCTTTATTATCCATTGCCAAAACAACTAATTTACATCCCTGAGTCTTAAAAAGGATGAAAACTTCCTTTCAGAATCTGCATTGATTCCAGATTAGAACTATTTATCCATGCACTGTATACTGTTGCCATATATGATGAGGTGTTTTGCTGTACATCTCAAGGTACTCGATAAAATTCAAAGAAGGATCTGCAATGTAGTTGACCCTGATTTGGTAGCTTGCCTTCAGTCACTTTTGCACCTATAGGATATGGCTTTTCTCTGTTTTTCCACAAATATTTTCATGGCTTCTGCTCTAACAGACTTCTTTCCTGGGTACCCCAACCACAAGAATTTACTTGTACTTCTAAATTGGCATCAGGGTCCCACACTTTTACCATCAAAATGGTCAAATATAACTGCTACTTTTATTCCCTCAGTTTCTTTTCTAGCACGTTTCATCTGTGGAACTCCCTCCCATATACCTGCTTCCATGATAGCTACAATCTCCAAAATTTTTAATGCAATGTCTATTGCCATCTCGCACCTCCCTAAATTCCATCCACCTTTCTAAATCTTATCTTTTCTTTGGTATCCTCTTTACTCTGTTTTTCTCTCTCTGTAACCCCTTGTGCACCAGTGGCAGTCATGCTTTGCTTGGGGTGAAATGATTAAAATGATTATATATAAAAATGAAAATTTGACATGAAAGCAATTAATTTTTTTATCTCATTCTGACATATATCATATGAAAGCCACAACTGATGACTTAAAGGACACAAATATATAAGATATATCTATATTTCATTAAAGAATATTCAAGAAAATATTCAGTCTCTAGTAGCTAAGGTTACATATTAAGTTATGAAAGTGCATTTGCAAGATAGGACTATTTTCTCAGTCATTTTTGGGAAGAAAATAAGTGTGTTATGTATGCCATCAGATATGATACTTAATAATCATTCAGAGCCAATCAGTTCAACATACAACTGCTCATAAGTGATGAATGTTCTGCTGTGTTGCCAAGGATACACACTGGTGAGCATTAGCAAATGCAAGTCAAGTGGCCATCCATTATCATGGACAGCAGACAATTTATGCCATATTCCCTATGTTGACAGCAGCCAAAGAATTCCTCAAAATCAGTGTGGTGGCATGTTCTTCTTGCAGAAATTTCTTTACATAGAAAAGAGGAAAGAAAGTGCTCCAATACAAAACTAAATATCAAATAATTATTTTCATGATTATTAATGAGTTTAATTAGTTTATTTTGTAGTTTGAATGAAATAATTTTTTATCAGAATTATTAAAATGTGGAATTATTACCATTATACTCTTTGTTATTCAGGACCATGCTTATCTTCTAGACATCTTTATAGCCTTTCACAAGGTTTGGCACAGTAGATTGTGATACAAACTTATCATCTATAAACTCTCTGGAAGAGTTCTTTCAGTTATTAAGTGCTTCCTGTCAGGGTCTATGAAAGTTTTTATTAATGGCCTGTCCTCTGAAACACACAAGATCAATGCTGGTATTCCCCACTCTCATTGGCCCTATCCTCTTTCTACTTTATATTAACAATCTTAAGAACATTCTCAAATCCTTAATAAATGTATCTGCAGAAGGGACCACTGTGAATGTATGCACCTTCAAATACCTGAATGATCAATGCTTGGTAGCTGATCTCTTCTCTGACCTCTTACAGCTCAATGAGAAAGACTGCAAAAAAAAAAAACCTTAGAAATGTTTCATCATCAGTGAGCAGACCAATCTTGATAAATGATCATATACCCAAACAGCTTCCTTGCTTTGAATGAATCAGTCAGTTAAGTGCCATACATGATACACACTTGGGTGATCATGTCTTATAGACACTTAACTGACTGGGCAGATTGCTATTATTTTTGTGGTAGATTGGTTGCTAACCAAGGCTGTAGAACCAAGTCTGTTCTGCCATTTAACCCGTAGCTGGAGGGAGAAGAGACTTATTAATACTTTTCCCATGGGTATTTGCACATAAGTGATAAGTATTCAGCTGGAATTTAAAATTGGCTCACTGATTTCTTGTTCCAAATTGATATCCACTGCACCATAATGCTCATTGAATGATTACTGGGTCTAAAGCTCACTCTTGACCTCAATGTTGCTGCTCAGTCCACACTTTCCAGTCTTAAAAAAGTACAAAAATGATTATGCTGCCTTGTGAGTGATGAACTATTCTCCACTCTGCAACCCTTTTTTTACAAAGAAAATGTTGTTAGCCTCTTGTTACTGTATTGTTATTACTCTGCCAAGGGGTTCGAATGTGTTATTTTCCTAAGTTCTACCAACTGAGGCCCTCACTGCTAGGAACCACCATGCTATTTACACAAAGTCAAATCATCCTCATTACCTTCATATTCTATTAGTAATGAGAGATTTCTATTCAATCAACTTCCTCCCCAGACCCATCACTTTGTGCAATAAATTCCTGAGGGGATGCTCTCCAGTCTACTACAATTTTGACTTCTTCAAGTCTAGAGTCAACCAATATCTACCCTACATGTGCACTCCTTACTCCCTCCTTCTCTCTCTTAAAGCAATCTGGTTCAGTAACTCTTTATTATGAGTGGCTCTTGGGCCTTGTATTGGGTGAACTAACAGTATTTGTATAAAAACAGTTGTTATACTAACAACACTTTGGCTATTGTATCCTCTGATTTTTTTTAGTTGTTTATCTTCTTGCAATTTTGAATTGAACCCTTTATTCAATCCATGGGAGTAGCTTGTTCTTAAATCAGTAATCACTAGTCTTAAGTGTTGATTGTTTCTACCACTAAACCAGAACATGGAACTTGATATGTTTTAACTAATGCTTTTCCCTAATAAAAATTTGTTCACTGGGCAATTTTGTGTTGAAATTAGGCTAAAGGCTACATAATTTCTAACTGATATATTAAGCATGGAAAGTAGAACAGCCTAGCCATGTGAATTAATAAAGGGTTTGATTTCATTTTTAACAATGATATTGAATATTGATTAATTCATTAATTTTTCTATGGCATATCAATCCTTTGCAAGATATTTAACACACAACTGGGGGAAGAACAGGTGGATTCATGCCTTTCCCAAGGGTATTTGTGTATAAGTGAATATAACAAAGCCAACTTGAATTAAAACTTGTCTCTCTGATTAACAATTCCAAGATATCGATTGCACCACATCCAAGATTACAGCACCTGGTACTCCCAAGTATACACCCATCTTGGTAATGACCATGATCAATGTTGCTTAACTTCAGTGATCAAATAGAGATCAGTGTTTTGACTTGATGAATCTGTAAGCTTGTTATTGAATATGAAAACTGAATGCAATATTTGCAATAAAATAATAATCAAATTTTTATGGAACATATTAATTTGTAGTTATAGATCTTGATCATTGACTAGTTCATGCATATTTGTTGCAATTTTTAACCATTTATACCAAAGATATTTTCTGAAGTGTTTGATGTGCAAAGAGTGACAAAATAGCTCTTCTGAAATGCACTCATGCAAAAGTATTACTTGTTACTTTTAATTCTATTTGGTGTTTATTGATTAAACAATTGTCAGAAATAAATGGAAGATAAATTTAAAGAAAATTTCTAGGCTCTAACTTTTACTGATAAATAATCATAAGTTGTCTTCAAATACTGATCCTAATAAAATGTTTTATGGAAATATTAAATCATATTAAATATATATAAGAAATGAAAAATATTCCTTTATAGCTTTATCTAAAACTACAAACTTTAATACCATTGGCTTCATAAAAATTGGTATACTATTCCCCAGTGCCTGGTTCGTAATGTAATATTATATTAGTAACATTTGATAATAACAGAAGACTAAATATATTATACATAAGATTATTGTTTATTCAATTCATGTCAGTCATGAGAATATATGTTTTTTCAGAGATTTTCTTTGAATATCCAATTATACTCTAGAATATGATGGTCTCTACCTTTTTTCTTATGGGACGGCCATTTTTATAACTTCATTTCATCCAATTATCTTTTGTCTGTATATCCTAAATTCATCTGGGCTTGTCTTCTTGTTTTAGACTTGCATAATCAGAAACATATTTTAAAATCTGATGCTGAAGTTGGAGGCTGTGAAGTTACCTTCGAGGTCAATCGTTTGAAATGCCCAGTGCTTTTGATGTTCTGATATGCCACTAAATACAAAGATTTGATATTTCTTAGTGTATGCCCAGTAAAAATAAGGGTCACCACAGACCAACTCTACCTAAATCAAAATCCCCGATGAAGATTAGTTTTGATTCTACCCTAAGTTCTCATCTAAATCACATTTTACATAGGACTTGCAGGCACAGTTTTATGATAAAGTCATACAATGAAGACTGTAAAATCACATAACCATTTTTTTCACTATTGTTCCTTCAATACAAGGATCAGGAACCACTTAAAGTAGAGGTTTACTAAATAGGGCTATATTTAGGGCATACAAAAAGGGAGCAAGAGGTGTACATTATGAGAATATATAGGATAGATAACAGATAAACCTAGACTTGATAAGACTAAGATCATTGTAATTGGGGAATCATTCTCTCAGAACTCCATTCTGCAATTCAACAATTCTGGGGAAGAAGCTGTCTAAGTGGAACATCCTACTTACCAATAGAATATGGAAGGAATGAGTCAGTGCACATAGCATCGTGGATCATATCTGTAAAGATCATGACTGCTGGGACCAAGGAAGTAGTTCACAGTTTGTCCAATTCATAATAAAAGATAACTTTAAATTGCAACAAATCCAAATTCTCTTTCAATTGTAATGGTTATACTAGCTGTTCCTTATGGGGAAACATTCAGCATTTTTTTGTCCAAGCAACCAGTGCTGCTCTCAGTTAAAATTGACAAAATTTTATATTAAAAGAATTTTTCAGAAAAATAAGTTTTTCATGTCCAATAACTGCTTTAGCTCTTTGCATTGTTGATGAAAGCTTGGTTTCATTTTTTGTAAACAAAGGAAATGATTCTAAACTTTTTAAAATATATATCTATATTTCTGAGATGAAGTATTTTAACTATTTACATTGTTCAGACTGTTGTCTTCATTTTTATTGTGATATTCATATTGTTTCAGCCACTGTTTACTTCAGCCTTCTTCAGGTGTTATATGTTGAACATTTGAGCCAAACCATTTATATAGTCCACATAGGTAGGTTGACCTAGTTCCACATGCCATGCCTTTTATGGATATTGTAATTTCAGGTGATTCCCTTCAGTTACTCAGCTCTCCAAATTTTTATTCACCTTTGCTTTGGCCACACCTCTGTGGATCAACTCACTGGATTACTTCATCCACTCAGCCAATAATGTTAAAAATGTTCATTCTTATTCTTCTTTATATTCCATGTCCTTTCAGGACTTAGACAATCACTGACTTCCACTTACCCTTATCCCTTGTCAGTCTTAACACTTTCTTCTTGTTATCTCTCACAAATCTGCTTTGCCATCCTCTTGCTCATCCCCGCCAAGAATGTCTTGCACTGCTTTCCCCTGTCTCTCTTTCCCTCTATCTATCCTATTGATATTAGATTCTCCAAGCCCTCCTTCCTCATTATATATCCCAAAAATCAGCTGCATCTTCCAGATGCTAACAATAAGTTTCTTTTTCTTTTTTTTCTGTCCTCCAATACTCTGCTTATCTTTTGAAATGTCCCTTTAGATCTCAGTGTCATATTTGTAATCTTCAGTCAGAAAACTTCCCAGGTATGTAAATTTCTGCACCTGTTTGAGTTTAGTATCCCAACCTGTAGTTGGTGTTCTTTTTGCTGATGACCATGCGTTTAGTTTTCTTGAAGTTTAGGCTTGGCCCTTACTTCTAACTTTCATCTGCTACATTCTGTAGGAGGTCCTGCATTTTCTTTTGCCTGTCTGCTATCAGCACTGTGTTAACTGTCATTCATACCTGTTTGTATTATGAGATTTATATGCAATTTGTATTATGAGATTTATATGCAATTACACATTTGGGGGTGGGAGAATCACCTAGGTATTTAAAAATGCCATGAAATCACATATGGAACAGATTCTCAGTGACATTACTAAGCAACCTAGAATTGAGAATGTTATACATGTATGTCAGCTTGTTTCAAGAAATAAACATGGGAAGAATGTCTACACAAACATCATTGAGCCAATCTTCAGAAATGCCAACATACAAGTTGACTATTTTGGGTCCTGTTCAAAATTTTAAAAAAATCACCTGAAGAAATGCTAAAATGTGAATCTCACAATAAATATGAGGACAACAGCCTGAACAATGTAAATAGTGTAAATTGTTTAAAATACTTTTGAGTTTTGACTTCTTCTATGTGCTGTGTCTCTTCAGAACATAGGTGAACATGGCTCTCCATACTTTTCTATCTTTTATAGCTCTTAATAAATTTTTACCTTTTATTATCTCTCGTAAACCTTGCTCTATCATTCATTTACGCAAACTTGTTATGTAGTTTATGCACATTTTTCCTGTCCCTCATGCCTTCAATCTGTCTTGTGAGTATCAAATTTTCCAAGCCCTCTTTCCTCATTATGTGTCCTAGAAATTTCAATCCTCTCTTTCTGATGTTAAGTATAAGTGTTCTTTTTGTTTCCATTTTCTCTAAAATGATGTTGCTCACATGTTTGGTCCATGCTTATCTCAGCATCCTTCTGTACAACCACATTTCTGTTGCTTTAAGTCTCATTTTATCTGTGAGGAGATTGTCCAGCATTCACTAATTGCAAACATATATGCAAATATATTTTTAAATGCCATGTCTTTTCAGGATTAGGTACTAATTCCTTTTCTCCAAATTGCTTTTTTTTATATTTTGGGAATTGTCACACTTTCTTGGGAAATATAGTGATATGGTTACTTGTTTCATTCTCCATTGTTTGAAATACAAAAGCTGGTTATCACTCAAGATTAGTGCCCATTATAATGTACTATTTAACCCATAGCTGAGGAGAGATGAGATGAATTTATGCCTTTCCTTAGGATATTAGTGCAAAAGTGAATGCAAAAGACTAACCATGTAGTTGAATCCTCTCCTTCTCTCTATATCTTTAGTAAGAACTTGACTGGCAACAAAGGTCTCATCAATTTAAAATTGAATTGGTTATATATAACCATAACTTCTTTATTAACAGTTTATTTTCTTGCACTTCTTGCTTGTAAAACTCTCTTCTGGTTGCATGCATTCCAGCCAATTTTGATCCTTAAAATTTTGAATGCAATGTTAATCATTTTCTACTGTCTATCCGATTACTATTCTGTTGTTCTTACTCCCTAGTAATGTTTCTGTTTTCTAATTTTTCCACACCCAGTAACCCCTTGTGTTTTAGTGGCTGTACTACCTTCCTTTGGGTGAGCTGGATAAAAAAAAAGCTTCTTCCCAAGAAACACTTTTTTGTGGAACAAACTCCCACGTGGATGCTTTCCCAAATACTACAATCTTAACCTCTTCAACTACAGTGCCTATCTCTATTTATCCTCCATATTCTCATAATCTTCACTTCCTACTTCTTTTTCTTCTTATGTTCATACCACATAAATCTAATCAGTAACCTTCTATCTTGAATAGTGTTTAAGCTTTGTACTGAGATGTGTGTTGGGTGCAATGGATATTGGCTTGAAATGAAAAATTGGAGAGCCAAGTTCAAATTCCAGTTAACTTTGTTGCATCCATTAACATGCATTGGAAAGATATTAATCTAACTCTTAACTCTATGGGTTGAATAGCAGAACAGATTGGGTTCTATAGCCTTGGTTGGCAACCAGTCTACTGCAGAAAGAAATAGCAATCTACTGCAAGAAAATCTTCTGCCAAGTCAATCATAGATCAACAGAGACATGATTGCCTAAGTGTGTATCATATACGTCACTTTAGTGACTGATTGGGTGAAATAAAAAAGCAATAATAAAAAAACATGCCAATTGGGAATTTCACTTCCGACTCTCATTTTGGTTGATCTGTGGTACTATCATAATGGAAAACTGATAAAAATAGAGAAGACATGTTTGATGATGACAGGTAGAATGAAGTGTAGCCATTTTCAGCCCAAGAATGTCAGTACACTATTTTTCTCACATGATTTTTATAATAGAGCAAACACAAAAATATGCTTTTTTAAAAAAATATGTTACTATTAACAAAGAAAGTAGTGAGTATTTGGAGTGGTGGACTGACACTCCAGAGTTTTGCCACACTATTTTGCCATCTATTGGTCTGTAGATTGTTTAACAAACAATGTTGTTTGACCCATCTGCAGCCCACTATAATATATGGTAAATTTTTAGATATTAGGAACAATTTGGGATATCGATCATTTAATACTACTGAAACTAATGAGGAATTTGAATTTAGAAAAAATATGTCTTCATTCTAACTGACCAATTCTGGCAGTATTTAATATTGTTTATTTGGATAAACATACCCAGAGGTAGTTCTATGTTAGGCAGCATAAAAATATTCACAAATAGTAAGTATGAATGATGAACTATTACATCACAGACGAAGAAGAGAATTGAGGCAACAGAAATGTAGTTCTATAGAAGGATGCTGAGAATACCATTGATGGAGCATGTAAACAACAAAGAGAGTTGAAGCTAAAATAGCAACAAAAAGAGACAATTTACACTATTTACATTGTTTGGCCTGTTTTCCCCATTTTTATTTTCATATTCACAATGATTTGGCCATTGTACACTCTGGCCAACATGTTGTGAATGTGACAATAAAGATGAGGACAAACAATCCAAACAGTGTAAATAGTTACACAACCCAATCTCAGAAATACAGACAGATGAAAAAAGAGACAGTACAACATAAGGAAAGAAAACTTGGAGAATTTGATACAGGACATACTGAAGACATATGGGGGGGGGGGAACAGTGTAATCTCCACTGAAAGCTTGTGCAAATGGAAGAACGTCGACTAAGAGGGATAGTAAAACAACAAACATTGCTACAAAGAGCTACAAAGGAGAGAAAATTGTTGAGAGCCATGATCACCCATGTCTAGAAGAGACATGGTAAATAAAAGTAGAAGAATTAAAGAGAATAATAAATATATAGTTATATATATATATATATATATATATGATAAAATAAAATAAAGAACAATGTAGGAAACATACTTCAATCTAACAGGTTTCACTTTTATTAAAGCTTCTTCAGAGATTGAGTTAAAAAGAAAAAGAAAAAATTATTTCATTTTTTACTTGATCTCTAAAAAATTTTTCATTTTTCATTTTAACTCAATTTCTGAAGCTTTAATAAAAGTGGAACCTGTTAGATTGAGACACGTTTCTTACTTTGCTTCTTACTTTATTCTGTCATCTTGTCAGAGCCATATATTCAACTCATATAAATATATATATATATCCATATTGTTGTATTAAATGAGCTCTCAGTAGTGACAGTGCTGCCATCTTAGACAAGGCTATGTTGAAAAGTTGTTTGCTGACCCACTTTCTAATATGTGACCAAAGGACCAGATATATAAATATATTTCAGAATCCTTTTATGTTCAGCACAAGAATTTTCTTTGTGTGCAAGATTAATGGTATATAAATTCTGCTATGGTAATTTGAAAGAACAACTTAATCAACAGAGTTGCTATGACATATATTATTTCATGAAGACGAAGCAAAGAATAACTTGTATTGTTGCTGTAATAATATGTAGTTTTGATTCTCAACATGTCAGCCATAGAAATGAAAGAGAATTAAGACATCTGGATTAGAAGAGAGACAACAAAGAACAGTAGAAAACATGATGCAGCATAGATGTAGATTTGGTGGTATGTCTCTCACTAGATTTGACCATATACTCTGTGCATATCTACTTTTGTTGTTATTATGATGATGCACTTTTATGCAAAATAGATGTTTGTTATATTATGCTGCTCAGCAAACATTCACAGTTCAAATATTGCAAATTCTTTGTATAGCTGCTGGAAATATAATCAGAAAATTTGAATAGCATGAGTTCTTCACTATACAAACAAATATGTAGAAACTATTTTATCTCTAATTTAATTTAAAAGAAAACATTAATATTTTCCTGGGGGGTAGAAAATTGTAGGATAGTCAATAAAACAATCATTCTAAAACAAAGAGCTAGGAGAAAATTTTTTTTATGTAACTACAGATGCTAAATTAATAAGAAAAGAAAAAAAACTGATTAATTCCTCATTCTTCAGAACTTATCAAAGTCTAAAAGGAGTGTGTAGAGTGACTAATATAGGGAAAAGATTAATAAGGACAGGATATGTACATATATTAAGAATATATTATATTTAAACACAAAAGCCACACTTGTTTACAGAGGTAGGATTGTAAAGACATATGCCTTACCAGCAATACCGTCAAATGGAAATCTGAATGTACCCCAACTTTGAACCGAGAACATATCTTTATGATAGTACTTGACACAGCTATTGCAGACCTAGATGTATTAATGCACATACATATATTATTTCATTAATGTTTATAGATATCTGTATATTTTATCTTCATTAGTTTACCCTCTATTTTAGTTGTTGTATGCACTCTTTTAAATCCTCAATCAAAAATCAATGTTTTTGTTTTGTTTTTCATTCTGTATATAGTAACTATTAGAATTATTTATTTTCCTCATTTAATTTTTGTTTTAAAATATCTATTTTTATGCCTAAAAAAATCTTGATTTATCTTTGTATTTTATTCTGAAAATTATGAAAGATTTGTCTTATGTAAACTTCAACTAGATATATTTATACAACAGAACAATAAGATGATATCAATGAAAAAATTAATAAAATACTACAGTGTCATATCACTTGAAAATACAAGCACAATGTTTCAGTTATTGTATGTTCTGGCCTTCTTCAGGTTATATTTTTTGAATTTTGAAATGAACCCAAAATAGTTAATCTGTATGTTGGCGTTTCTGAAGATTGGTCCAATGACAGATGTTGAACTACATTTCTGTTGTTCCCATGTTTATTTCCTGAAATATAACATTCACAATCTTGGGTCACTCAGAAGTATCACTTAAGTGAGTTAAAATGTCACCATCATCAGTCACTTACTCCAAGTTGCTGACATCAACATGAAATATTATTCTCATGTTAATTTTTTGAGCCTACATGCTGGTTCAAGGCATAGTGAAAGTGTGCACTTGAAGATTTTCCCATAGTAGATTGCCAGTTTTTTCTGCAAGAGAATAGTTGACAACCAAAGCTATATAAACCAGTCTGTCCTGCTATTAACTCTCTCCAAGCTGGTTCTGAATTCAGAGTTTCCATCTCCTAGATCAGTTGCCACCCAAGGCTATAGAACTCAATCTGTTCTGCTACTTATTTATAACTTGGAGAATAAGAAATTGATTCATACTTTTCTCAAGGGTATTGGCACATAAGCGAATATAACAAATTCAACTAGAATTTGAACTTGGCTCTCCAATTCCTCAATGCAAGCCACTATCCATTACTCCACTCTGCCTCAAGTTGCAATGTACGAACTTAGAATATGAGAGTGCTCTGAAAAGTTCCCAGCCTGACCAAAAGAAATTGTAAAAATTCAGTTTTAATCATTTGATAAGGTTTTAGGAAGCAGGTAAATTTAGTGAAGGGACATGACACATAAAGTATTAAAATATATTTCTTATTAAAACCTTTTACATAATAAAAATTATCACAGAATTTCTACATTCTAGAATCTATCCTACAAAGTATGTGATTGCATGTCAACACACAACTATTTCAGCAAAGATAATGACAGTAACAGATAATAATCAAGAAAATTCCAATTTTTAACTGTAATTCCCTGATTAAAACAATTTATTAGTAAAATTAATTTATGAATAAAAGCATAATAAAAGCCAAACAAATTATGAAAAAAATATTCTACTCATAAATACAAATCAACCATCTGACCGTACATTGAATACTGTTGTCATATCTGGTCGGGTGCCCCTGCCATTCATCTCAGGGTTTTCAACAGGCTCCAAAGTACAATTTGTAACATGATTGGTCCCAACCTGGTAGTTTGACTCCAGCCACTTTCTCACTGGTGGGATGTGGCTTCCTTCTGTCTATTCTACAAATATGTTATGGCTTCTGCACCAATGAGCTTAGCTCACTGATGCCCCCTCCATAAGAATTTACTTGAGCAACAAGATGGCAACAAGTTCCCGCCCTTTTACAGTTAAATCAACTAAATGCAGCTGCCACTTCTACTCTAGCAGCTTCCTTTATTGCACTTCTCACCTGTGGAAGTCCTTTCTATATCCTTTCTATATAATTGCTTCCTTGATGACTACAATCTCCAAGAATTTTAATGCAATGTCAATTCCTATTTCTTATCCACTTGACTCTAGTCCTTCCCTCATCTCTTCCACATCATTGCATGTATCTTGTGCTTGTCCTTTCTCACTCTACCGTCGCAACTGTCTTCCCACTCGTATTCCCATCCTTCTCTTGCCCTTTCTCCGACACCCCCTATAAATGGTTCGTCTTTCTCTTCACTCTCCTCCTGCTTGAACTTTCACTCTTCTCTTATGTAGCTCTCTGCGCACCAGTGGCAGTATTGCCTTGCTTGGGGTGAAATTATTAAAAAAAAAGAATTAACAAATTGTTTTAATTGTGTTCTAACCTTTTCCTACCTCATTCCTTATTTCTCTGTGAAAAGTTGTTCTTGTTTCATCAAAATTTTGCCAACAGTTCCTTCAGAAGATGTACTAGACTGAAAGAATTACTTAAGGTTAAGAAAAAAATCTTCTTGCCTATTTAAATCAGTATTTATGCTCTGTGGTATCATATATATATGGGTGGTGTATATGGGTCTATTGGTTTATAAATGTGTATGAATTACAACAATTTCAACATTTCTTCCTTTGTTTTCCACAGGTAGCAGGTACCAAATAGTTGCTTAAACCTAATTACTTAGTCTGCATATTTCTGATTAAATTTTCTGTAAAATGTTTTGTTTTTGGTAAAACTCTTACATTAGAATAAACTAATTGTAGCCTCTGCTGTGTTTGAAAGCCTCTTATGAATTATAGAAAATAAGGTAGTTAAAAATATTAATTTACAAAGAAGTCTAAATCTATTTCTATTATAGTGAAAAAAATGAAAATATCAAATAGGGAAAATAGTACTTTGATGCAAAGAGAAGATTATTAAACAGGTGTTCTGAAATTAGGTATGTATTATTAATATTTACTATCTTATTTAATATCTCACTCGCATATATACACACACACACACACAAGATGTTTATACACGCACTCCTGCTTGCATATATATATATATATATATATATATATATATATATATATAAGATAATGAGAGGAAAATTCAACACATAATTAAAGGGTTTTAAATCCAAAATTTATTTTAGCAATGTAAAAACTTTTACAATTGCTTTATTCAGGTCGTTGAACAAGGCAGTTGCAAAATTTTTACATTGCTGAAATAGATTCTGGATTTATAACTTTATGTGTTGAGTTTTCTTCTCAATATTTTATAATGCTCTGAATAATATCCATTGAGATCTCTATTTTTATCTAATTGATGTTTTATATTAATTACATAAAATCTTTTGAATTATCTTTTCCATCTTCATGGATTATCATTCTCTCCTATATATATATATATATATATATATATATAAAGAACATAAGTTGGATGTTTTTATAAACTCATTGGTAATGTTATATTTCACAGCTCTTATAGACCACTCCTCAGACCAAATTCATACCACAATGAATGGGTCAAAATATATATAATAAAGAATAATTTCAAAAAGCTTAAGATATAAAATAAACTGACTGCTCAGTGTCATTAGACATAGATTGACAATAAAATATATAGGTAGTAATTTCACTATGACTCTGGGTTTCATGCTTGGCACAATCTTCAGGGTGGTAGGAATTCACATTTTTTAATTCCATTAGTTTCTTTAAAGCTAGAAGATTCTATGCTTTTACCATGGAGCTGAATCACCTATATTTATTTTGTATTCAAAACAAAAGGAGAAAATTTTACTCAGCTTTTTCTCATGAACTGATATTTTGTGGAATAGATTCCTACCCTGATACGTCCCTAAATACTACAATCTTAATCCTCCATGTCAAGTACCAAATGTTATCTATGTTTATTATTCTCATAATCTTTACTTCTTTTTATGTTCATATTATCCACCTCATTTATCATTACTATTTTAATAGTAACACTTTACCATGAATGCTCAAGAGCATTCTACTGGGTGAATTTTAAAAAAATCTCCCAATTCTCAACAAAAGAAAATCAATTTTCTTTATTATGAAATTCTGTTATACTTTTATGAATGAAATCCTATCTTAAACAAACTCAATATGATTTTGTATCTGCCTGCCTTCTTTACTAACTATTGCGAGAAATCTCTGTACGTGTGTATACGTATAACTTTATACAGCTGTGTGTTCTTATATAAATATTCACAAAATTTACTAAGGAATCTTTTAGTTTGTTCTCAATTAATTAAGTCGCAATTAATCTTTGATTAATTATTTTGCTTTCTATTAACCTTTTTTTAAACCATTACATTTTTTCTTGACAATCATAATTAATCATTTCCTACTTTGTTTCCTTTTGACAGCACAGAGCTATTTCTCTTTGTTCATTAACACTCCTTTTTAATGACCTTAAACATTAATCAGAAAGTTGAGATATCACAACACTTCAGTACCCAAAAGTCAATAAATTAAAAGTGGCATCCACTTTTAAAATTTTTAAAGTCAATATGCAAAACAAAGCATTGCACTTAATCACCAACTGATAAGAAAGAATTTTTTCTGTTAAAATCCCAGAAAGATGATCTTTTTTTATATAAATTTGCTGCAATTTCTTCTGCTTCAATGATATAATATTTTTATGCCATTCTAGGAAGATGTGTATGCTTTGCTAAAATTGTTTTACTAATGTTTACCTATACAAGGCTCAAGAGCCACTCAAAGTAGAGGATTACTGAAAGCAGTTGTTGTTTCAACAGTAAGAATAATGAGCACAGTAAATAAGAATCAACAATATTATTGGTCCTGACCTGGCAAATTGGCTTCAGTCACTTACCCACCAGCATAAATTTGTTTCCCTGTTTTTTTCTATAAAATACTTTCATGATAATTGTTTTGATGAGCTCTTTGCTATGGTGCTTAAACTTTATGAATTTAAGCTCAATACTGGATTAGATGAGCATTGGGGTGTAGTAGATATTGGCTTGGAACAAGAAATCAGAGAGCTGAGTTTGAACTCCACTTGAAGATTTTGCATTCACTTATGCACAAATAACCTTGGGAGAGGTATGAATCTCTTTCTTCTCCCTCCAGTAATGGGTTAAATAACAGGACAGGTTGGATTATATATCCTTGGTTTACAACCAGTCTACTGCAGAAAGTAATGGCAACCTACTGCAGGAAAATCTTTTCCCCATTCAGTCATGTTTCTTTCAAGACATGATTGCCCAATAATGTATCATGTATGGCCCTTAGCTGACTGGCTAGATTGGTATAAGGTTTAATCAATTTACAGTTGAGTTGGCTTAATGTAGCCATAAGTTTTATACTAACAGTTTCAGATTCTTCTTACTTGTGGAACTCTCTTCTGGCTCCATGCTTTTCACTCAACTTTGATCTTCAAAAATTTAAATGTAATGTCAATTGCTATCTGCTAACTTCCTGGTTACTCTTCTATTGTAATGTTTCTGTTTTCTTCCACACCTTTAACCACTTGTCTCTTTGTGGCTTTATTGCCTTGCTTAAGGTGATATTGATAAAAAAAAACTATATGTAGAAAAAATTTGAAGAGGTTAAGATTGTAATGTTTGAGAAAGAATCCTCCTAGAATTCTGCTCCACAAAGCAGAAGTTCTTGGGAAGAAGAGATCTGAGTAGAACTTACTGTGTGAGGAAGTGAATGAAGGTCAGAACAGGCTTCAGGTGGATAGTTTAAAAGCAATATCAAGCTCAAGGCTCTGGGGTCCACCTCTTCAGGCAGTATTTCTTATTTGGGAGGGGACTGGGTTCATTGCCTGATGCCTGAGGTCTCCTCAAAAGAGGAAGTACTAAGTGGGCTTGAACAAGAAATGGTAATGTACTGAAAGTAAATCTTCTGCCCAGTCAGTCATGTCTTGAAAGAGACATGATCACCCAAGTGTGTATCATTTACAGCACTTAACTACTAACTGATTGCCACTGAATCCATTTTAAACTTCAACTATATATCACATTCTGTAGTGATGTGGCCTCACTGAAAATTCCATTTCATAGGATTTTGTCAAGGATCTCGACATCTATAGCAGGAGGACCAGTCCGGATGTGGTAGCAATATTCAATGCACGGATGAATGGTAGATTTATAAATGTGCAAGATGAATTTTTGATAAGAAAGAACTAACTTTCCAAGCAGCAGAACTATCATTTGAGTCAATATAATCATTCCACTTCCTGTCAGTGGAAAGCATAAGAAAAGAAAGTATGATGAGGTGCTCTCCAGGAGGTTAGAAGGTCAGCATCAGCCATGTTGAGGAAGAGCAAAACTGATTCTCTATAATGATTAAAATATAATAGTTTTATTTCAAGGAGTTGAAATTTACGAACCATTTCTTGCTACAGTTAACAATTGACTGCAGGTCACTTTCAAATGCAGTTACCAGTTTGACTTTATCAAACTTATCCGACTTACTATTAAGACAAGGGTAAATAGCTATGCCATCAGCATAAATACCTAGTTGGAAATTGCTGATATTGATGAAAATAAGAAACAACATAGATCTAAGGATAGAGTTAGGGTAAGATGTAAAATACAGTAACAAAGTTCTACCTAATCAGAAAATACAAGAGTTTCTTGGATTTAACCAATTCTTACAGAAATATAAACTAATTTTTTTTGGACTGCATTAATGCAAAAGTTATTCCACAAAGGGGTGGACAAATAAATATATATATATATATATATATATATATATATATATATATATATACAAGGGGTGGACAAATAAATGCAAACATCTTGTACTATAATAGCATAATTTGGAAAAATTTGATTAAACTGTCAAAAGCTTATCTATTGTTATGTTTGTTGATTTGATATTAGTAGTACTTCATGTTTTTATAATATTGCTGCTTTTACAAATATTATTTAAATAAGTTTATTAAAATTAACAGTCATGACTCTTTAAAAATTGTAAGTGATCAACTTCGTTCTATGGTTCAAGAACTGCTTCTGGGGAGAAATGCCATCTTTCAGGATAATAATGCACCCATTCATACTGCTAAAGTTTTAGCTGAATGGTATGAAGAAAATTATAGTGTAGTAGAACATCTTATCTGGCTATAGCAGCCCCCAGATCTCAACATCATTGAACATTTATGGTTCATTTTAGAAAACCAAGTAAGGAGTTGATATCTTTCACCATCATCATTAAAAAAATTGGAAACTGTTTTAGCTGGAGAAAGAATAAAAATTTCCCTGAAAACAAATTAAAACTTTGCATGAGTTGATCCCATGCAGAATTCAAGCTGTAATTACTGCCAAAGGTAATCCTAATCTATATTGAAATAAATTTGCTTGACATTTCAAGATGTTTCCATTATTTTGTCCACCCTCTGTATATATAGAAATTAAATTCTATATATACTGTTCAACCAATAGAATCCCAGCAGAAGAGTTGTTTGATAAACAACAAATACTGTCAAATTACTTGCAGACATATTTTTAAACCTACCACATGTTACTTTTCAACCATTTAGAAAATAACAATAACTTTCTTTGTCACTCCTGCAAATTTGTGAAAAAGATTTTCACAAGCTAGTGTGAAATAATTTTCTAACTATTGGAAGCCTTTTGAAATTAGATTTTGTATCTCCCATACCAATAGAAAAGTAGAAGCATAATACTTCTGAAAGTATTATGCTTTGAAAGGCCTGTTTGATCTACAAGTGCTTACACACACACACACACACACACACACACACACACACACACACACACACACACACTATGAAAGAGATGAGCCAGCAGTCATCAACTAAGCCTTTGTCTACAAACTCACAAACACATTAGGTTGACTGTCATAAAGTTTGTCCGCACATTTCACACAGCACTAAAAATCTTAATTACTTTATAAAACAAACTTCACTTCTAGAAAATTTAATCATTTTAAAGTTATATAATTCTGTAAAGAATGTATAAATGTTATTTTAACTAACCTTTTGTTTCTATTTTTCCTTCAGAAAATAACCATTTTTACGTTTCATTTAAAAGATAAGTTGTTCTTGTCAAATGTTTGGAATTCCAACATTCACATAAAAGCAAATGTCTGGCTAGACAGATCCCAATATATATTTTGAGTAACTTAGATTCACTTCAAAATAGCTAAGGGTGAATGAAATAACAAATTTCTATAAAGGAAGAAAAATCAGGCTAAAAATTGGACAAAATAAAATTTTGTTAAAACCAGAACCAAATTGTGTCTGTTGAACTATCAACAACATAAAACATAACCAGATCTCTATGCATGAACAGTAAATGGAAGCACATAAAATACAAAATCATGAAACTATCAAAAACAGAAACTGAGGCCATCAGCTGAGGCCTCAAATTCACTACTGTCACAAGAAGTGGATACACAATTGATACCATCATTTAAATTGTAAAATGAAGGACATGGTCTTTTGCAAAAGATTTATGCAGGAAATGATTACCACAACATTAGCAACATGAGACAAATCCTCTCTATGATGGAGGTATGTAAAAGCACTTGAAAAATTATTGAGAAACAAAAATATCACTATTACAACACTGACAAAGGAAATGTCAGTATATTGTATGCTAACACCGAGAAAGAAAAACATAGAACTCCTCCTCAGAAAACATTCAATGACATAATATCATCTACACAAAAATTCAAAAACTGACAGAATACCACCCAACTATACAAAAGCTATATGACCCACCCAAGAACCACAAACCAGATACCAAAATGTGCTCCATAGTATCCAGGATAAGGAATAACCAAAACTTGAACTCCACTTCCCAGCACAATCACTTCAGCACACATAAAAAATTTGGGCAAGCTCATCAATAGACTAAAATCCTTGGATATAACAAAGAAAAACATGGCTAGCATAGAAAGTGAATCACTATATACAAATATATCCATCCTTAAATGCCTAAGATTATTACAAAGTAAAATAACAACATCCAACTTACAACAGACAAAATTATAAAATGTTATCTCATTACAAAACAATGTTATTTTATTTTCAATGATAATTTTTAAAGGTAGATATAGTGATGGGCTTGCCATTCAGTGTAGTACTGGCATGTCTTTTTCTAGAACTTTTAGAATCCAACTTTTTTCATCACATTCTCCATAAAGACACAACATATTGACCATAAAGACCCTATTAATATACCCACACACACTCCTGATCAAAAATTTAAGACCACTTAAAAATCTTTAAAAGGAAATTTTTTTTACAGAAAGATTTTAAACTCCTCCCACTTAAGGTTACCAATACTACAATCTAAAAGGTTATAGAAACAAAAAGCTACATTCGAAACATTTTATTTAGAAATTTACATTTTTATAAAATGAGGCGATTTACATATGATCAAAATTATAAGACCAGGGGTATAAATTGTTAGATCTATGGCAATTCCAATGTTTTTAGTTCAGTTAGAGATTAGCAATCACTGCGTAAAGGTGTTACTATGCCTAAAGCAAGCAAACTTACCAAAGTTGAGCATTCTCAAATTTTAGAATTCCATAAGCAAGATTTGTCACAGCGGGCGATCGCAGCTAAGGCAAATCTCAGTAAAACTGTGATTTACCACTTTCTAAAGAACAGTGAGAATTATGGAAAAGCAAAATCCTCTGGTAGGCTCCAAAAATTTCTCCTGCATTGAGTAGGAGAATAAGACGGGTTGTTATGAAAGACAGGGGACTTTCTTCTAGTCAAATTAAGGCAGTCACAGATGCTGATTGCAGTCCCGTAACCATCAGATGACACTTAAGACAAAAAGGCATGGTAAATAAAAAGCGTAAACAAATTCCTTGGCTGCTTCCATGTCACAAGTTGAACCGCTTAAAGTTTGGTTGTGAATACCAAACATGGGACTTTGAGAAGTGGAAGAAAGTCCTGTTTTCTGATGAGAAAAAATTCAGTCTTGATGGTCCTGATGGCTTTCAACGATATTGGTATAACAAAAACATGCCTCCTGAAATTTTCTCCGCATGTCATAGTGGTGGAGAGTCCCTAATGGTATGGGGTGCTTTTTCTTACAGGGGGACGATGGAGCTCCAGGTGATGCAGGGTCGTCAGAGAGCGGCTGGTTGTGTTAACATGCTACAAAAAGCATCTTTAATGACGAAGGGCCATCGTTTGTGTGGGGATGGATGGTTATTCCAACAGAATAATGCTGCAATCCATGCTGCAACACGGACCTTGACCTTTCTACAAGAAAATGGGGTCCATCTCTTGGGACATCCTGCATGCTCACCGGACTTGAACCCAATTGAAAATGTTTGGGGATGGATGACAAAAGATGTTTATCGAAATGGCAAACAATATTCAACAAAAAATGAACTTTGTGAAGCCATCTTCAAAAGCTGGAGCAACATCCCCCACACCTTAATGGAAACACTTATTTCTAGCATGCCCAACAGAATTTTTGAAGTCATCAAAAGCAGTGGAGGTAGACTTCATTATTAAATTTGGTTGTTAAATATTTTCATACACTTTTTGTACAATTTTGTAGAATTTTTGTTTCTGGTTTCATAATCTTGATCATGTGTAAATCGCCTCATTTTATAAAAATGTAAATTTCTAAATAAAATGTTTCGAATGTAGCTTTTTGTTTCCATAACCTTTTAGATTGTAATATTGGTAACCTTAAGTGGGTGAGTTTAAAATCTATCTGTAAAAAAAATTTCTTTTTAAAGATTTTTAAGTGGTCTTAAATTTTTGATCGGGAGTATACTACATCTCTACAAGAACTTGTTGATAGACTAAACAGTCTAGAACATACAATCAATTTTACTTCCAAAACAGAATCAAACCATTCTTTACCATTTCACAATGTCATATAATGACATTTAACTGAAGGTCTATTGAAAAAATTTCACAAATACAAATGATCTTATAGACTTTTACTCTCATCACAACAATAAAATAACATGTAGAGTAACAATAGGGTTTTACTTAAGATCTCTTAGATTCTATAGCTTGCAAATTCTGTTTGAGAAAGAAAAATTCATCGAAAACACTTTCAAACTCCATCAAAACACAAATTATTTTCCATATAATGCCAAATTCATAGGCTACAAAATTCACAGAATAAAAATAAAAACCTCACAGAAAATAATAATCCCAACAAATTTGATGAAATTAGATGCATAATTCTACCTCCCAACTCCATGAGAGCAAGCATCAAAAATAACTTATCTAACCTGGATCTGGATGTATTGTGGTACAGTGGATATCGACTCAGAATGGCAAATTGGGCAGCTGAGTTCAAATTCCAGTTGAATTGCTTGCATTCACTTCCGCACAAATACCCTGGAGAAAGGTATTAATCTGTTTCGTCCCCCTAGTTATGGGTTAAATAATAGAACAGATTGGGTTCTATAGCCTTGGCAGGCAACTAGTCTACCGCAGAGAAAGTAATGGCAACCTACTGTGGGATAATTTTCTGCCCAGTCATTCATGTCTCTTTCAAGACATGATCGCTCAAAGCATATATCATGTATAGCACTCAACTGACTGAACCTGGATCTAAAATTCATTAACACAACCTCTAAAGCAATAAGATATATTGTCATTGTTGTTATCAGCTTTATCAAGTATTTAATTTCTTCTTTTCTGATAACTTCCTTTATAATGATGGTGTTGATGACTAAGTAGACCAATTCTTGCATGGAAGAGCTGATGACATAAACTTACATAGTAATGTTGGTGGAAGATGAGATTGATTTTGTTAAGCTTTTTTCTCTTGTCACTTGACTTCTTACTTTCTCTTCTAGTAAATTTTAGTATTGATAGAAAATAGTTTTTTTAGCTTTTATTATTTATCTTTCAAGCATTTTTAATATTATAGCATTTTATATATCATTTTTACTATATATATATATATAATCCTTTTTTGATTACATTTTATTTTAGGGAAATGTATTCATTAACATGTTTGGAAATAAGATCAGTTTTTCTTGCCAGTTTCAACAATAAGAATGAATTGGAATCCGCTTTGGATTTGATTATTCCAATCATCTGTAATTTCCAATGATTAAATTCCAGTATTGGTATTGGCGATTTAACAAGATTATAAAAGAATTGCTTCTTTTTTAAATTAAGCATAACAGCTTCATATTGATTTTATCTGCTGGTTTGATCTTTTCAAATATTGAAAAAAGTAATTCATTCTGAGAAGATTTAAACCTTTTTCATAATAATTATCCCTCTTTTTTTTAATTATAAATCTCTTTGAATTAAATGCTTGCAACATTTTTTCAAATTTAGTTAACATTTTTGCCAAGGAACATTTCATGTGCAATAGTATTGTTTCTTGCAATCAAGCTTTATTCCTTTTTCTAATCCTATTATTTTTCTAATTCTGTCAATATATATTTCTGCATCATAATGAAATAGGCAAATAACAATTGGATGCTTCACCATTCTCTGTCAGGTGTTCATTTTAATAAATGGTAATTTATTGTGAACTTTAAAGTCATATGTTTATCTAAGCAACTTTCATCATTCCTAATTATTGACCTTGAACTTATAAAATAAGAACCTTTCTCTTCTTTTTTTATAGCTTAACAGATCTTATTCATTTATGTGCCATGTCCCTTAAAAATCATAGTCCTCTATAACCTTCTATCAGTTTTAGTTCTTAGCAATGTTTTATTATCCTTCCCTCTTCTCCCATTCATTTAGACAAGCTCATTAAGGTGGCCATTTATTTTCTCTCTCAGTTCCTAAATTAGCTCTACACAATCAACACAAATACAGTTTTACATATACATGAGGTGCATGGTCAGCAATTATAGTAGACAAATAAATGTCAAAATTAAAAATAATTAAATGTCTGTTTTAAATTTTCTTAAATACCTAAATGGTGCATATCAATATCTCAGTAATCTTTTCACCTACAAAGTCAAATTATATAGTATTATAAAGTTCTTGGATAGATCTAAAAGATGATTTATTTATTTTTTGTTTAAAAGTTGAATAAGCTAATTTGATGTTGACTTTAACATTTGACCTTTAATTTCTTAAAAAGCGTATCTGTTTCTTTTAAATTGAACAATAAATGTGTCTGCGTTATCACAAGTTATGTGCAAAATTTTGTGGTGGACTTTTGACTGTGGCCAGAGTTACAAAGATTTTACTGAGTTGGTTGAAATTTAAAATAAAAGACTTTACTATTTGCCACTATATATGCGATTTTCATATGATCAACTACTATATCTTTAAAAAGCTTTTTGAATGTTGATGAATATTCACATCAGAACTAGAATGAGAAAATCAACAGAATTTGTGTTATTTGTGTTTAAATGTTGGTCAATTTAGTGGGAAAAAAAACATATTTTGCTATTTTTTACATTTTTATTATACAACAAATAGATTTATATATGAAAAAGTGACATAATGAAAACATTTTTTAAAAATTTTATGAATTAATGTCAAGATAACAAAATAATATGAAAATATACAATAAATGATGTTAATGGTTAAAAATTGTTGGTTGATATTTGACATGGTACATTAAAATTAACAGCATTACCTACGTTTTCTGAAAGTGCTTCAATATCAGCTGAAAATCAGCCACAGCCTCCTAGTATTTTTGCAAATAGTGTAAATGAATTGCATCTTCTTAATGAGTCTTTGTCAATGATTGGTGAATCACTAATCAAGCATCAAAAACTTGAAAACAAACCAGTTATGAGGGAAAAATTTAGAAAAACATAAAAGGGTAGTATCAAAGAAAATTATACTGATTTCAATTAAAATTTCTCATCAAGAATCTACCAGTGTAAAAGAGCACCAAAGATCTGATGAAAGTGAAGTTATTACACAATTAAAAAAAAGTTTGCAGCTTGTGAAAAGAGGTCACAAAAAGTACAAATTTTGACAATACTACTAAAAAGCTTGAGTATCCTAAGAATCAAATGGAAATTGGCACCACAACATACAAGACAAGACAAGTCTAAAAACTTGTAAATCAACAAGGAATATTAACTTTATTAAATACATGAAAATGTAGATTATCACAAGAGACAATTGACAAAGTTGTGCTGTTTTATAAGGGTAAAGAAGTCAGTAGATTGATGCCTGAAAAAAAATGACTACAAGACAGTCTGAAAAAAATGGTAGAAGAGTTCATAGATAAAAGTATCTTGTACTCTGAAAAGAGTACAAGATACTGAAAGAGGCATACCACTTATTTAAAAAATCCCAGTAGAATGAGTTTCTAAAAATTTTCTGAACAATTTTCTGAACAATATCAAATTACCTTCAATGCATAACTGCTGTAACATGCAATGAAGCAACATCTAACTACTACTTGCGTGACGACACAAATTGTAGCAGTTATGAAGGATTTTGTTTTATATATAGAAGTTCTGAGTAAAAAACATTAAATAAGTTTATCTAAAAACAGTGGCTATAAACTGATAGAACCACATTGCAAACTGTATAACAATTGACAGAAAAATTTACTGAAACTTTTCATGCAGGCCTTCCAATCTTGAAGAAGCATGATTTTGTTGCTAAACAACAATCAAGATTTTGTTCTAATAAGAAAAGTTCTTTGATGGATGGTGAAGTCATAGTTAGTGCAGATTTTGCTGAGAATTATTCATTTATTTTGAAGGATGTTGCACAAGACTTCTACTGGAATAATTCTCAATCCATATTACATCTATTTGTCTGTTGTTATGGAAATGGCAAAGAGCTGGACTATATTAATGTTGTTATTATATCAGATTGTCTCAAGCATGACATAGCTGTTCATTGGTTTGAAAGGAAAGTACTTGAAAAAAATCTTAATTTTAAAATAAAAAATCTTCTCTTTCTTTTTGCTTCACATTATAAAAATTTTAGCAATTTATGTAATCATAAAGCAAACTTTAGTATGGCTGCAGAGTGGTACTGTTTTTACTTTATCTTATAGGAAATGAGATGAGTTATGTGGCACTATTAACTATTATTAGCAGCAAAAGTAAGCTTGCAGCATCCCTACAATGAACAAATAATGACACCAAGACAATTGTTTCATTATGTAAGAAAAATATTTCAGGTATAAATATTTTGTATTCCAGAAAAAATGAATGGACAAATGAAGCAGAAATCTTAGAAAATAAATTAAAAATGCTTTAACAATTTCAGGAAATCAAAAACCACATAGTACTTGCAAAGTAAGGGATAAATAACAAAGTAAACAGGGCACTCTAGCCTTGAAAAGGAAACAAATTGTTATGTCGCCAAGTATAAATGAATAATTCAACAACAGACTCAGAATATAAATTGTATTCTGCGGAAAGATGGTTAGTATGTACAGAAGTGATTAGTAATATTTACAATAGAAAGATACAAGAGTCCAATCCGTCGTAAGATGTGTGTATACGTGATTCCTTCCGGTACGCCACCGGAAGTGTGACTAACTCTTCACTGACTCGCACTGACTCTTCAGTAACTCATTAGAGACTCTCAAGTGATTCTCTATGACTCTCTTGTAGAGAATCCACCATTGCTATATATAGCAATGGGAACAGTCCATTTGTAGTCAAATAGGAGCGGTGCCCTAACACAAATCTAGGAGAAAGAAAAACTGTAGTGAAATGAATGGGAAACCATTCCACTATCTTTCCCAAGAAGTGATATCAACTCACAGGAATTTGTGGATAGCCATGATTGTCTATGTCTTGAAAGGAATTGGCATTGAAAAAAATAGAGCACTGCATGCAAATAAGCCAGTTAAGTTATACAGTTTTGCTCAAACAGTTGTTGCAGTTCAGTGGATATCAATTTGAAATGAGAAATCAGAGAGCTGTGTTTGTATTCCAGTTGAATTTGTTTTATCCACTTATGTGCAAATACCCTTTGGCTATGGATTGAATAGCAGGATAGATTGGGTTTTATAGCCTTGGTTGGCAACCAGTTTACTGCAGAAAGAAATAGCAACTGACTGCAAAAACATCTTTTGCTTGCTCAATCATGGATTGGAAGAGACATGATCACTCAAGTGTGTATCATGTATATCACTAAAATGACTGATTGCGTGAAAAAAAGCAATAGTAAAAAAAAAACATGGCAATTGGGAATTTCACTTCCAACTCTCATTTTGATTGATCTGCGTCATCATAATGGTACTATCATACAATGTAATGGAAAATTGATAAAAATAAGGAAAAGATGTTTCATGGTGACAGGTATAATGAAGTGTAGCCATTTTTTGCTCAAGAATGGCAGTATACTATTTTTCTCACATGACTTTTATAACAGAGCAAACAAAAGAATATGCTTTTTTTTTTAAATCAGTCACTATCAACAAAGAAAGCAGTGAACATTTGTGGTGGTGGGCTGACACTTAGAGTTTGACATACTATAATCTATTGGTCTGAATTTGATGGGGAATATGAATTCAGAAAATATATATTTATAGATATAATGGAAAACATATCATTATTGGCATCATCATTTTTGTAAAGCATTTGTTTTGTATACTTTATTATATTTGCATCTCCTATACATGACTTCTATTGCCTATTGCTTGGTTATCTTTTGGGCTATATTTTTAGTGACATTGCTTTATGGTTCAATATTCTAACAATAAAAAAAATGAAAGAAATGATATGCACAGAAAAAGTAAACAAAATGAAAGAGGATTGAATAGCCAAGTGAAAAACATGAATATCCTCATCCTTCTGGCTTTTCCTGTCTTTCTTTTATTATGCATCTCTGTCATTATTACAATGTGAAGCATTTGAATGGTTTAAAAAGTTAATACATACTGCAAGTTCTTAATTTTTTCATATATTTGTTAATGATTTTCACCTTGGTTACTCTTAAAAAGGTATATACCTCAAAACACTAAAACATACAGACGAGCATCTTTCCCAACTAAGTTGTTTTTATATATCATTTTACTATCTGTTAATTCACAAGACAGAACATGTATATTTCTTGAATAAAGCATATTCTCTTAGCAAAAAAAAAAACATTCATCATTTTTATTTCTAGTAATCATCAGTTTATCTCATACATTCAAATTAAGATTTTAAATGAAATAAGATTATCATTTACAAATCCTGTATTTATATAGTATTCAGAAGAAAATAATTTCTTCTGTCATAATAGTTCATTAATTAAAATTGATATGTATTTATTCATGATTTGTTTTATGTTTGTTTGAAGTGACAGAGACATGATTGTATAGAAGAAGGCTAAGACTGACATAGAAGGTACATGTGAGCAGTGAGGAAGTTTTAAGTAAAATGGAAATTAAAATGATACTAATATAATACAATCACCAGGTATACCTTGACCAATCCTTCCTGACTCTTAACCAATCTGCCCATGGTGTGTTTGTTTGATCTTGTACTGGCCAAAGTAAGATTGCCTGTTATCACCTGGCTAGGTTAGTCCTGATATGCAAGAGGTTGGGTATATTATTAAGACCAGATTTACGTGACCCATGGTAGCTGATAGCTGGTAAACAGATATAATCAGTAGAACACTGCAATACCACAGGTGTAGTTTTTATACATATTTATATATTGATTATATACACAATTATAAGCAAGTCAAAGCGAGGTGACATGCAAACAGTTGACTGGTATTTCAATAATACATTCAGTAAAAATGTTCTCAGAATAATAGATTATCTAATAGATAATAGAATAATAGATAATCTTTAATAGATTCAATCAGTTTAGTTACTTTTCACGATGAAAATAATTGTATTCTCCAATTTTAGAGAAATATCTTATCTTTAAAATTGATAAACAATTAATACCAGCCATCTGGAAATAGCGTTATACTAAAACATACAATTGAAAACACAATTCAAAATTTTAGGACACATCATAAGGAAAGTAAACTTAGTAAATTTAACACTCACAGGATATACTGGAGGCTAGAAGGGTAGGGGAAAATATTGAGTAAACTACCTGTAAATGGATAGCAAAGTAGTGACTTTGAAAGATGGTAGAGAGGCAGAGATTGCTTAGAACTGCAAAGAACAGGAAATCATGGAGAGCCCTGATCATCCATATCCTAAAGAACATGACATATAAAAAGTAGTTGGTATGAGAGCAATGGATGGCTTAACTACTGGCATGCTTAGAAAAAGTAGTAGCGATTTATCACTTGCTTATTAAGTAAAATTTATAGCATAAAACATTTGAATTAGATTTCCTAAACAGTGACAGAATTAATATCATGCTTGAATAAAAAGCCTTGATTACAGTAACACATTTCTTTGCCATAAACCTGCCAACATTTTTTTTCCTAAAACCAATTAATTACTTCCAACAAATTTCATAAATATTTTATTTATTATTTTTACCTTTTTTATTCAAGCATGATATTAATTTTGTCATTGTTGTTTAGGAAATTTAATACAATTTAATTTCTTTGTTAAAAAAAATGTTACTTATTAAGCAGGTGATAAATTATTATTGTTTTCCTTAAGCAGGCCTGTTAAATAGTAGTGAAGCTCATTATAGTAATGGAAATATTCTCCCTTAGTTCCTTACGAGCAGTTAAGTGCTATACATGATACATGCTTGGGCGACCATGTTTCAAAAGAGACATAACTGAATAAGCAAAAGATTTTCTGGCAGTAGGTTGCCATTACTTTCTGCAGTAGACTGGTTGCCAACCATTGCTATAGAAGCCAATCTGTCCTGTTATTCAAGCCATAGCTGGAGGGAAGGGATAGATTAATATCTTTCCTGAGAGTATTTGCATGTAAGTGAATGCAATAATTTCAACTGGAATTCAAACACGGCTCTACAATTTCACATTCTGAGTGAATATCTACTGCTCCACAATTCACATACTTACAAGTTGAAAAATTGATTAGCATACAAGATAGAAATTTAGCTATTTACTCATAATTGAAGCAGATGGTAATTGTATTATTAACCATTTCCTTACAAGGCAAAATTTGACATTCATTGACCAAGCAGCTAGTACTGTTTTCAGTTGAAATTTCTAAAATTTTTCTCTTAAAACAATTTTTCAGGTAAATAGGTTTCTCATTTTCTAGTATTTCATCCTTCCTTTACTTTTGTTTGAAATAGTGTGGAATGTTAACTTTTTGATTATGCAATTATTTTCTCTTAGAGGTACATGTGCTATTCATTTTAGTTGTTGCTGCTGTTGATAGTCTTTAACTGATGTGATTTATATTATTTAGTATAATTCTTCATTTGTGAATTTATACCAAGACATTAAAGCTTCACTCAGTCAAAGCCTTTTTTCACTATTGATCTTAAAAAGTGGTTGTCTTCAACTAGCAGTTTAGATATTTCTGAATGGATCTGGTGCAACACCTAATGACTAAATTTCTCATTATTAACATCAACCTATTTTTAAAATCATTAAAAATGTCATGCATTTTTAACACTGACATTCTAATGCTAAATCTGTTATGAGAAATATATAACTGTTTCTCTTTTAATATTATGAAGTAAGATTCATTTAGCATATCAGTAATATAGTCACATGGGAGACCAGGGTTTGATTCCCAACTGGGGAGGCTTAATTATTTAGATGTAGATCAGGTTTGAAAGTATATTCATCAGGAATCTCTATCCTTGGTGGCAGCAAGCCTAAGAGAATGAAAACTCTGAATCTCAAATCATAGAGAAGGCAATGGGAAACAATCCCACTCTCTTTTCTTTAGAAGGTGTTGCAATCCCCATATAAAAGTAAAAGAAGCAAAAGTATAAAAGTAAGAGAATCATAATCATCTATATTGTGAAGGCACATTACATTAAAACAAACAAAATGTATGGCTGGTGTAAAAGAGTGTGAAGAAAAGTCCTTGGCCAAACCAACAAAGAAATATAACAAATTCTAATGATTGTTGAAATGATCAGATTTTGAAAAGTGGATCAAGCTGAGAAATTTTCAATACCTGTTTTGTATTTTCTTGACTAGCACATTGGACCATGAAGGATATGGTTTGGAATAACTTTGTAGCATCAGAAACCTGAAAACTGTTTAATTGAATTTATTTTGTCTAAGTACACATTTGTTTTAACAATAATATAATTAACTCTCTGTCTCCTCCAAAATGTTACAAAAAAAAGAAAACTATGTTCTATCGATTTTTTTTTAATATTGAGAAAGATCTTGATATTTTCTATTTTGTAGTAACTAATAACACTTAAGATATAGACATATTTATTTCGCACTACTTCTAATTTAACTACCACAAAGAAAATTTTCTGCCAGCCAAAAGCATGACTGATGCTAGACACCAGAAGAGCAACACATGACACCTTCTTGGCCTCACATTTTTAATTTATTTGAAAAGGATTGACTACATTGAATCAATAGCTGCATCTACTGCAAGGAAAGTTGGATCACTATATCATGCGAAAAGATTTTTCTCATTAGAGTCTATCTTCAACATTTACAAAACTAACATTTGACCATGTAATAAAAAGGAAATCTGTAATACATCTGTGCTTCAGGCAAACAAAACTTTTGATGATAACAGGTACGCTCTTGCTTTCCTTATCTTTCCAATGTCATCATAGTAGTCGTATTCTTCTTCTTCGTCTTCGTCTTCTCACTCAAACACTTCATCAGCGGATTAAGGTCGTACTGCCCAAATTTCCACCTTTCCTCATTTTATCTCTTTTCTCAGCTGCTTATTTGCATACAAATTACAACAGGTGGCTCATATGTCAACATGGCTGCCTCTCATTTGCATACCTTGTAAAACCATGCACCTTTGTACAGAAACAAGGCATTAGATCACCTGGATGAATACAGACCATACATTGAATACTGCTGCCATATCTGGTCTGGTGCTCCTGCTATTCATCTCCAGGTTCTTGACAAAATCCAAAGAAGAGTTTGTAATGTAATTGATCCTGACTTGATATCTTGACTTCAGTTACTTTCTCACCTATGTGTTGTGGTTTCTCTCTAACTTTTCTACAAATATTTTCATACTCTGACAGACTTTTTGCCCTAGTGCTCTGACTGCATAAATTTAAGTGTTCCAGATTGACATCTAGATTGACATCTAGGTTTTACCCATTAACTGTTAAAATATCTAAATGCAGCTGTCATTTCTATTCCAATAGTTTCTTTTCTTGCACTTTCCATCTGTGGACCTTCCTTCCATTTACTTGTTTCCCTGATAACAACAATCTTTCAAAATTTAAATGCAACATCAATTGTTATCTTCTAGAATCCTATTCATCTCTTTTCCTTTTCTCAACCCTCCCTATACTCAGCCTTTTCTCTTACTTTCCTTTCTTGTAATGCCCTGCATACTAATGGCATTCTCGCCTTGTTTAGGGTGACATGATTAACAAAATATCTAAGTCTTCAAATCAAGCCTTACTAAAAGTCAGGATCACTACTAAATCACTGGTAAGTAGAACTGAGTCTATCAAGTGCAATAATTGGTGACTACTTAAGAACAGTAAATGATATAAACAACTTGAAATATATGTGACAAACTAAATATGGTTTAGTAAATATTTATTACTTTAAGAGTTTAGATGCATTGAGAGAAAATTGTTGATACCCCTTGGTTGACAATGTATGGAGATAATGGCAGGTTAGTGGTTAATATAAAGACAGTACTTAAATTGACTGGTCAACTCATCTCATAAAATATAGAGAACAATTCTTAGCTATATGTGAGACTAACCTTGACCCTTCTATCCCCTCTTCAGAGCTGTTCGTTCCTGGTTACCTTCCTCTCTTCAGGAAGGACTCCAATGTCCATATGCATGGGCTTGGTGTATATGTCAGCGAACAACTCCCCCTAGCCAGGGTCACATCTCTTGAATCCCTTGATCATTCCTTCATGTGCTTCCGTCTCTCACTTCTAAGCTCGGTTAGCTATCTCTTCTTCCTCTACCGCTCCCCCTCCTCCTCTGACTGTACGTTACTTGATTGCATCTCTAATAACATCGACAGGGCCATTTCTTCTCACCCATCTGCCCAAATATTTGTGTTTGGCGATTTTAACGCCCACCACACCAAGTGGCTTGAAAACTCAGCCACCGACCTTGCTGGGATCCGCACCATGCACTTCTCAATAGCCCAAGCTCTAACGCAAGTGGTGGACTTCCCCACGCGTTTCTCTAAAAACCCTAACGGAAGGGACTCTTTACTCGACCTTTGTTTTACTTCCATCCCAGACTCCTGCACTACCAGGCAACTCTGCCCCCTTGGAAATTCTGACCACGCCGTAGTCTCCGTAAACATATCAATCCGCACTAACTCTTCCCAAGAAAACCAGACCAGCAGAATATCATACTGCTACCAAAGAGCCGACTGGGACTCGTTCAGGGACTTCCTCTGCGACGTCCCCTGGAACAACGTCTTTGATCTTCCTGTCGAAGACTGTGCCTCCGAAGTCTCCTCTTGGGTTAAGGCTGGCATCGATGCTTTTATCCCTGCCAGAAAATTCCAACTAAAACCTAATTCGTCCCCCTGGTTCTCACCCGCTTGCTCGGCCGCTATTGCCCACCGGAACCATTTCTTCCGGCTCTATCGAAGCTGCTCGTCGAACCAAAACAGGCGCCTTTTCACCTCAGCACGGAACAAGTGTAAAAAAGTACTGAACGAAGCCAAGAGGGCGTTTGCTACCAGAATTAGGCAACGCATAGCATCCTCTAAGTTTGGCTCCAAAGATTACTGGCGTCTCTGCAAAAGCGTGCTCAGCGGGAACAAGACTTCAATACCCCCACTAATCAATGAATTTGAAGTTCTCACCTCCCCAACCGACAAGGCTGAGTGCTTTGCCCGTAAATTCTCAACCAATTCGACACTGGACTCGTTAGGAATACCTACACCAGACTTCCCACCCAGAACTAAGGCTCAACTAAATAACGTCCTCATCTCGCCCTCGCTGGTCGCCAAGATAATTGCGCAACTTGACCCACACAAAGCGAGCGGCGGTGACGGAATCCCAGTCATAGTACTGAAGAAATGTGCCCCAGAACTCTCCTCTGTCCTCTCTAAACTCTATAACCTCTGCCTATCTGCTTCCTGCTTTCCTGCCTGTTGGAAGTCCTCCTGCGTAGTACCTATATTTAAGAATTCTGGCGAATCCTCAGACCCCGCCAATTACTGTCCTATTAGTCTCCTTCCAATCTTTGGCAAAGTTTTCGAAGCCATTATCAACGCCGAGGTGATTCAGCACCTTATGACCAACGGGCTTCTCTCTGACAAACAGTATGGGTTTCGCTTCACCAGGTCTACTGCTGATATGCTAACGACCATTACCGAGTACATATACCAGGCACTCGACAAGAATGGTGAAGCCCGAACCGTTGCCTTGGATATCTCCAAAGCATTCGACAGGGTCTGGCATGCTGGCCTCTTGTGCAAACTGCGGAGCTATGGGATAACTGGACATCTGTTTGACCTCATCCAGTCCTTCCTCTCTAACCGCACATTAAAGGTGGTATTAAATGGGCATGCCTCCCAAAACTACCAGACGAACGCGGGCGTCCCTCAAGGTTCTATCCTAGGTCCCACGCTATTTCTGATCTACATTAATGATCTCCCCGACACAATTAGATCCCAAGTTGGCATGTATGCCGACGACACAACAATCTACTCCCGCATCGATCAGAAACCAGGTCTGGACGACAAAGTGAACCTCGCTGCCGCACTGGAAAGGGACCTCCAATCCGTAGTGACCTGGGGTAGGAAATGGTTGGTAAATTTCAATGCCTCCAAAACAAAGCTGTTATCAACTAACCACCATAGACTATCGCATCTACCTCCCATTAGCATGGGACAGGCTAGCCTCCCAGAGAGTAAAATACTACGCCTCCTTGGCCTTACACTCTCGGCGGACCTCAAATGGAATGACTATATTGAATCCATTGCCAAATCTGCTGCTATGAAAGTCAGCTCTCTGTGCAGGGCCCGGAAATTTTTCCCACCTGAAACTATTCTGCACATATACAAATCTACCATCCGCCCGTGTATTGAATATTGCTGCCATATCTGGTCGGGTGCCCCTGCTGCTCTCCTTGGGCTTCTTGACAAAATACAAAGGAGGATCTGTAACGTGGTTGATACTAACTTGGCAGACCGGCTGCAGCCGCTCTCACACCGGCGTGATGTAGCTTCCCTGTGCCTCTTCTACAAGTACTTTCATGGCTTCTGCTCCGATGAGCTTAGATCACTGGTGCCGCCCAAGCACGAATTTACACGAGATACTAGATTAGCAACTAGGTCCCACCCTTTTACAGTTAAACAAATAAGATGTAACCGTAAATTCTACTCCAACAGCTTCTTTTCTCGCGCTTCCCGCCTGTGGAACTCCCTTCCACAAGTCTGCTTTCCCGACAGTTACAATCTCCAGGTGTTTAAATGTAGGGTCAATAGACACCTCCTATCACACTAACTCCCAACTATTCTCACAACACTCTCATCTACCCAACCCTCATTCTCGGTATCCTCACCCGCCTATCACCCACCCTCTGTTATGTCCTATATTTAACCAGCCTTTCTCCTCTCTACGTAGCCCCCTGCACAGTAGTGGCAGTGACATGCCTTGCTCGGGGTGAAACGCTTATAAAAAAAAAAAAAAAAAAAAAAAAAAAAAAGGAGGAATACTTTTTGTAGATCAACAAAACTTTCTCAAGCCCTCACAATTGTCAGAAACAAAAAAATATTGATTTTTTAAAATAATTTTAGAAGTATGGAGTTTTATATAATGGGTGAATGCATTGATATAAAAAAAGAGTAAGGATGGATATACAAACAGAAATGTACATTTAACAAGATATTTTATTGCCTTAGCAAACTAAATAGAAACAATGCACAAAGAACAAATGAAGGTAAGTAGGTGTGAGTGTGTGCATGTGTGTATGTATGTATGTGCAAATTTCCTATGAATGATTGTGAGAGAATTAAATTTTGAGAAATGTTCATTGTTGTTTTGGCAGAATCATTAGATTTGCCTGTGTGAGGTTGCATAAGCTTTGTTAGTTGTGGTTTGTGATATGGTGTCCACTGGAGACCAAAGATCTCACAGAGAGTAAACGAGGCAAGTTCTATCTCAAAGGCATCCTGTGGCTAAAAGAGAAAAAATGAGACTTTACACTCTTTTCTTATATACTATTTTTATTTACCTGTGTGAAATTATATAAGCTTAAGATGTTTGCATGTTGTGTACATTCTATATTATGTTCAATGGGAACCATAAAGTCTTTCAGAGCAGAGATGAAACATGACTTACCTTTAAGTCCTCCTGTGGGGGAAAGAAATATAAAGACTTTAGCACTGTTTTCTCATGTAACCATTGTTAGCAGAAGTACTTCGGTAAACAAGAGGGGTACTCACACAGATGATGACACTGCAGAATTTTTCTAACATGAAGGTGAACATTTTCCTTCTACAAACAAATAAGTCTCTCCAGTTAGTGAAAATTAATTTTTGGTCAAAGGTTCTCTTTTTTTGTCAATATGCTATCTCAGCAGCTATGACAGTTTTATTTTTGTTTGCCAAATGGAAGTTGTGGGTTTTATAACAATCTGATTGTCAGATTGCTATAAAGACCATATGAAAAATAATCACCACTGATATAAATAAAGAAGCAATGGCTCCCTTATTTCAAAGGATCTATACAGCTATTAATATTTTGTACATGGACTCTATCATTGAAACAAGATGCTTAATATAAATCTATCAAGAAAGGAATTTAAACCAACTGTTATCTTTGAAAGAAATAAAATAAAAATAAAAAACTGCCTTATATCTCTTCTCTCAATAGATTTTAAGAAGACAAATTTTCCAATCAAGTAATTGAGTAAAGTTTTTTAGAGAATTTCTCAGTAAGTTTGTAGTTTAATGATGAAAAAACACTTATTCTATATAACAAATATTCAGTTTACAACATAATTTCTTTCTGGGTACTTATGATTCTCCCTGAAATATATAGATAGAATATTATACAGTGAAAATTTCAGATCAAAATTCTGTTAATTGTGTTTGGCAACAGACCTGTTGATCAGGCCTTATATTGGTATTAAAGAGGTTTCAGTTCAACCCATTGTCAAAAATCTAACGAAAAATGATCAATGATCAAAATATATTTATATTACTCTCTTGGTTGGATTGAAAACATTTCACTGTATAAAATTAATCATTATTTAATGTAAACACAACTTCAGAATTACTTCCACTTTAAACATGGATGCTAATTACCTGAAAAACACTAATTTATAAAGAATCAGCAATAAATTTTGCATAATGGAAAATATTAAAATATAATTCAGTGAAAAGCAATGTTAATTTTTAAAAAGCTTGTACTGTTCGGAATTTCTTATCAAGGACCCTGTTGCTCTTAAAGAAAGAAATATCCATGCAAAATTCCTATTAGGTTTGTCAATGCTCTTTGTCCAATGTGCCTCCCAGATGAGGGTATCAAATTAACTGTCAAGCTTAAGCTGTTCCAATTAGCCCACACGTGAAAACCTTTCAAGATTTGTATCTGTATCATTACATCTACTTCACTGAGATATGTGATCTTCTATTTAATTTAGCCAGTTCATTGAGAAGATGAATATACACGGCATTTTGCTAATAACATTTTGGATGTTAGAAGGAACTTGAAACAGATCAAAAGCCATTCATTGCAATTTTTCCTATTTTTAGATAATCACCTTTCTTCATTCTAATAATCATACTATAGATGGATTTCTCTCTTCATACATTAAAGAGTAAGAGAGGAACTTATATCTGATGCCTTACAAGAAAGTTGCTTTCTTTGATCAGTTTCATAGGAAGATTTCATCATCTATACTTACTTTCTAATAATCTCTTAACTCATCAGTCCTTTAATCAGTCTTTCATCCCTCTTGTGAGTATTTATTATTAATAACAACTTGTATGAAGATTATGATCATAGCTTTTGGCAATATAACCATACTGATTGATACTTAAAAATATTTACATTCTTAAATTCATGTTATATATATATATATATATATATATATATATATATATATATATATTTAGTGTATCGTTGCTGCTGATAATTTTCTAAACATATACTGTTTAATTTTAGGTGAAAATAAAGACAAAATTTTTGTCGTTATTTTCACCTGAAATTAAAGCCAAAATATGATGTTTAGAATGGTTCATGATTAAACATGATAGACATTCATTGTCTCTTATATTTAACAGTATATATATATATATATATATATATATATATATATATTAGATTAGCAGATAGGTCTCAATTCTTTTACAGTTGAAATGACTAGATATAACCATAAATTTTATGCTTCTCTTTCTTCTCTTGCACTTCTTACTTATTGAAATAATTTTCAGCCTCTTATTTTTCTGTCAACTTTGATCTTTAAAAATTCCAATGCAATGCCAATTATTAATTCCTGTTCTCCTTCATAATATTTTTTCTCATATTCTTTTACATCCAGTAACTCTTTGTGTATTAGCGGATTTTATTGCCTTGCTTGGAATGAAATGATTAAAAAAAGAATCTATGCAGATGTCACTAGAAAAAACTAACCATCAATTAAAAGACAGAATGGATTGTCATAAGCAAGAGGGATAGCTTAAAATGTGAACTATGAAATGAAGGCATCTGACTATCTTTGGAAGGTATAAACAGATGATGAAAAATGTGACACTGACAAACAAATGTACATTCATATTGTGAAAGATGCCTTCCTTTTGGAAAACATCTTTCACTATATGCTACTCAGAATAGTAAAAAACAAATGCTGGACTGCTTTTTAAGCTTTTTTAAATAAATCAATAAATGCTGGACAACTTCCTCAGAGATAAAAAAGAGACTTGAGATTGCAGAGATATGACTCTACAGAAGGCTGCTGAGAATACAATGAACAGAATATTTGAGAAACAAGGAAAATAATAATGAAAAGGACAATTAATCTAATAAGTATTAATAGAGCCTAAAAAAGAATTCTGGGAAACATAATGAGAAAAGCAAGCTTTGAGAATTTCACACTCACAGGGCAGAGGGAAAAAATGAATGATCTATGTCATGAGACTGTGCAGAACAGAGATTAGGAAGGATAGTATGGAGAAAAATATTACTTAGAACTATGAAAAATAGGAATTTGTGGAGAGTCCTGATTGTCCACATCCTGAAAACATTAAAAATCTGAGACTACCTCATGTATGATTATCAAAACTATGACATTCCATCAAGAGTGGTGTGTATTTTCATTAACATCAAAATATGCTGTTACAAAAATTGTTTAATATAAGACACTTTTTAAATATATTTAACTTTTGGGCATTATGCTATCTGTTAATTTGTATTTCAAACATTAAAATAACTGAAGTCCTTTTTATTACAAATTAAAGCATTATCTGGCATGATAATATTTTCCACCCTACAAAAACTTTCCCACAGGCAAAACACTGCAAGCCTCGTGCTACTCTATCACTGTTTTCATGGAAAGTGTTCAGACAGATTACATTCCATATTCTAACCATTTCTAACGTTAATGATTAAGACCTGCCATGCCATGCATATTGTAACTAACCACTCTAATTACCTTTGTATACCATTGGTGAAATGTAAGTTCCACTCAAGCAGGTTCTTCCCACAAACCTTTGCTTTATGGAACCAACTCCCAAGAGGATGCTTCCTTAATCATTATAATCTTAATATTTTCAGGTCTTGTGTTAACTCTTATTTTCCCCATATATCCCCATAAACTATACTTCTTAATCTGTAGCCCTCTATCAATGACTCTTAGACTTTCTACAGGGTGAATATTGTTGTAAAAATACAAGCAAAAATATCCTTCAATCAGTGGGAGATTAAATTAAGATTGACTGAAGAAAGAACATTGACTGAACAGTTAACATTAACTTACAGTGCTTACAGCATATCACATTGAATACACTGGTTCTTGTTCGATCATCGAAGTTAAGCAATGTGAGCCTGGTCAGTGGGTGGGTGACCGCTTGGAAAGACTAGGCACTGTAAGTGTTCAGTGATAGATGTGTGTTGTGGTGCAATGGATGTCGGCTTGGAAAGAGAAATTGGTGAGCCGAATTTGAATTCCAGTTGAGTACCCTGCATTCACTTAAGCACTGGTATCCTTGGGAAAGGTATTAATCCATCACTTCCCACCAGTTATGGGTTAAATAACAGGATGGGGCTTGGAGGCAACCCATCCAGTGTTGGTGTCACAATAAAAACACCCTTGGTAACCCTGGCGAAGCATCAAGTATTCAGCTATTTGACAAGATTATGAATTTTGCTATAAACTGCGCCAGGGTTCCAAATACACAGAGAATACTGGAGGGGTGTAGTGAGTTCTATCTCAGCCAAAGCCACAGGGCAAAACATTTTTTTTAAAATTTTTCAATTAAAATAGTTTTTCAGGAAAATAATTTATCAGCTCTACTGTTATTGCACTTTTTAGTACTGATTGAGATTTCCTTCCTAACCATTTGTTTAAAGTAGTGTAGAAAGTAAACAACTTCATTATATAATTATTTTATTTTTGAGTTATATGTGCTATCCATTATAGGCATACTTGCCCAAGACTCATTAAATATAAAACAATTTCTCTCTGGCTTTTAAACTAGACATTTGGATGGAACTGTTCAGCTGCTTATCTGTACAGTGACTCTTAAACTACATCTGGTCATGGGACTGGTGATGACATTGATGAAAGGCATAAATTGAACAAAGGAATCATATGATACTGATGGTACCATGACATCTAGTAAAATCTGTCACATGTTCCTTGAAGAAAAGATAAATATTATTTGATCCTGTCACCTTGACAAATACCATAAAACATCTATTGATCTATGAGGTCAGAAATTAATTTGATTTGAGTTGATCTATGGATATAATTTTGTTCAAAAACATGTGTGTCAGACAATTTTAACAGCAAAACAGATGCTTTCAAGATACCAGGGTTATAATTTGTCTTGCACAAAGTGATTTGGTATGATAAGAGAAGAATATATTTTATTAGTTATTTTTTTAAAATTACATTGTATGCTCCAGGGAGAAATATCAATTAAATAGAGGGTTTTGTTACTAGACATCTTTAAAGAATAATAATCCTTATTCATCAGATTATAGCTAGTCTCTAGTAATCTGCTGCGTATTTTTGTTTCTCTCTAACAGTTCTATTATATTTGGCTACCATTATTTACTATGTGGTCTTGAAATTTTCTTTCCAAAATAAGTAAGAGTCATAAGAATCTCTTGACAATCAAAAGTGACATAATCTCTAACATAAATATTTGTGAATGTTTATCAAGATTAGGAGTTTGATTTTTAAAAAATATTTTATCTTTGAATAAATTCATCAGAAGCTGTTTGTATTGTTAAATCTGTTATAAAGTTGTTTATTTGTTTATTTTGAAATCTTACAATATTAGGAATTAATTTTCTATTTGTTTTTATGGATTCTTAAAAGAGAAACTGGCTAAAGAGAAAAATATTGTTGATCACTTTAAGGTTTATTTTTATTCTTATGACCATCAATGACATGAGTTTTAAATGCTAACTTCTTTATAATAAAAGTTGAAAGCATTTATTATTATTATTATTATTATTATTATGATTATTATTATGATACAATTGGCCATCTCTTAGTCCAAACTCTTGGTGTGGATTAGAATATTTTGTTAATAGAAATTATTTTTTAAATAAATTTCAGTCAATCTTTCTTTGTCACTATAAACTGTGAGGTTCATGTAACATATATTCAGCAAAAATTTCTTTTAAGTTTTTTCAGTTAAGTGATACAAATTATTTACGCTTTTGTGTGGTGCAGTGGATATCAACTGAGAATGAGAAATCAGAGTGCCAAGTTTGAATTCCAGTTGAATTTGCTGCATTCACTTACACACAAATATCCCCAAGGAAGGTATTAATTCATTGCTTCTTCCTTCAGCTATAGGTTAAATAGCAGGACAGATTGGGTTCTATAGCCTTGGTTGGCAATAAGTCTACTGCAGAAAGTAATGGTAACCTACCGTGGGAAAATATTCTGCCCAGTCAGTCATTTCTTTTTCAGTATATACCACTGCTACAAAATTACAAGTATCATGAATTTCAAATAACTCACTGAATGATTGATTCATTTTCTATGATTTATCAACCCTTTGTAGGTTATTTAAAGCCAAAAAGTATTTTTAGATTGCAAGAAATGTTTTGGCGATAATAATGGTTTTAGTAATACAAGTCTTACTAATTAACTCATAGCTGCAAAGAGAAAAGAAGGATTCATACTTTTTCCAAGGGTATTTGCGTGTAAGTAAATATAAAGACCCTAATGGGAATTTGAACTCAGCTCTAATGCTTTAATGGAATGTGAACATAAAACAAAATATTCCCTCTCTACACCAACCAAAAGAGTGACAACACACAGTTTACCTCTCACAACACACAAAATATATTCTCCACATTATCAATTCAGAAACTTTTTAAGGATTCTTAAAAATTATTACTCATTCTATCGCTGCAACACAAGTGAATAATTATTATCCATTTTGGATCTGGTTGTCATTCATCAAAACATGGTAAATAGCCAGTCATGATTCTATATAATGCCACAAGTTTGTTTACCATATAAAAGACCCACCTTTTTAGCCAAATATTAGAACTTTATAAATTCATAGTAAAAGTAAGAAAAACACATTTGTAACTGGGTAAATAGAGAACATCGATGATGTTGCAGTAACATTCAATAGTTTGTGGCTGTTGCAAAAAATATGAATAAATTAATTAATAAATAAAATAAAATATTTTTTCTATTATGTGGCTCTCTTTACCAAAAAAATTAACATGAACTCTGATCCCAAAATTTCAAAAAGAGGCTCTCTCATTTCCACTTTGCTGAGAACAGATGACTCCAGGAACATGGAACACAAACATGAAATGAAGCAATTTTTTTTCTCAGTCAGAAATGTTGCTTTTTACACTTTCCTCTTATTATCTGTTGCTTTTGTGTTTTGGAATATCAACATGTCAAAAAACAATAAAAAAAAGTATTAACAAAGAAAACACTTCTTGCCCAAATGAAATCACTGAATACAGCAATCTTGGCACTAAGCACCATCACAACACAACATTTGAGGCCTTTAGTACATAAAGATACTTTCTGTCACAAATAATGAAAATCAGTTAAGTTTAAGTTTATTTGTATAAAAATAGATAAAAAGTTATGGCATTTGACAAATGTTAAACATGATTTTCTCATTTTTTATTTTGTGGCAGGAAGTACCTTCTAATTCCAAATGTCTCAATATATATATATATATATATATATATATATATATATATATATATAGGTATGTATGAATGAAATAAAATAGGTAGGTATGAATGAAATAAAATTCCAGATCCAAAAAACACTATTCTTAAAAAAGTGTTCAATACAAAGTTGAGTGAATAATATTTACTTAAAATTTATAAAATAAGTATGCTATAATATCATTACAAAAGTTTAATATTTTGTTTCAGTATTGCTTGTGTCTTATCAAGTGTCTTATCTTGCAATCAGCACCATTACTTGATAATACACAAGAAATGTTAAAACAAAATAGTTACTTTTGTAGTGATATTATAACATAATTATAATATAAAAATTTTAAATATATAGAGGTGTTTGGAATCTACATTTTAATGATATTTTTTCTTAATTTAAAATTTTAATTTTAATTTTTTTATCTCTATGTTTATTTTAATTTTACTCTTGATAAAAAAATAATACATTAACATTAAAGATTTAATTCTCATGAACATCACGTGAACATAAATTCAAATTAAATTTAAAGAGACAGTCAGTGTATAATATGCACCTAATGATTGTGTAATACATGAAACTTCTAGTTGTGAAGTCGGATAATATATATATATGTGTGTGTGTGTGTGTGTGTGTGTGTGTGTGTGTGTGTGTGTGATTATTTATTTTATCTTTGGCAGGGTTCAAATCTGTGTCTTTTTATATAGAAGAAACCGTGTTACTGTTTGATCCAGCTTGTACACCTGACGACAAAGAACACTTTCTACAGGCTGTTAGGGATGATTCAGGTATCAGCAGATGTCAAGTGGTTCTTGCAATTCATACATTTCATGAAGGGTACATCAAAAGATCTCCTGTATCTGTAGCATTTGCAACATGTACTTGGTTTTTTGCCCTCTGATCACTCACCATGGGAGAACTTTTGTTGATGGTTTATTGCACAAAATGCAAATCCATTGTTTACTTCTTCAATACAGACTAAACACTGGCATCAGTTTATGATTAATGTGTGGGCTGGAATTGTAGGTGACTGGTAGATCCATATGCTCTCCCAGCATATCTTAAAGGAACTGTCTACAGGGACTTTATTTCAAACACACTTCCAGACCTGCTAAAGGATGTAGCCCTGCTAATACAAAGACATATGTGGTTCATGCATGATAGAGTTCCAGCACATTTTAATCACATTGTTTGGGATGCACTAGCTAATGTCTAACATGAAAGCTGGGTAGGTAGGTTTGGCCTGAATGTACCCTAGACCTAAATCCTTTGGATTTTTATCTGTGGGACCTCCTAAAACAATTGGTTTATGCATCAGACATTAATAATGCAGAGACATCATTGGGGCCTGCAAAACCATTCAACACCATGTGGGAGTATTTGAAAGAATCCCTTAGTCAATGATCTGACAGGTGCATGTGTGCATAGAAGTAAATGGAGGACATTTTGAACATTTGTTATGACTTGTTGTGTAGAGGTTGGCTTTTTGAACATATATTTCTATAGACATTTTACCTTGTTTTGGTGTCAGGAAGCAACCTCCAAATTTGTAAAAGTATTTTTGATGCATCCTCTATATGAATATAAAAGCGGACACTGAGGTCAACACCAACCAGTAACAGTCTTTTTTATGCTTGAGCCTAATCATTAGATCATTTGTGTCGCTTAAATATTTATATATGTTGGTTAATGGTGTATTATGTGTAGTAAGGTCTTTTGTATGTTTCTAATTGCTACTCATTATTTATTACTGATTACTTAATTATATATATATATATATATATATTGAAATGAATTGTTTGAACATTATTTTTGATCGATACTCATATTTAAGTAGATATTCTGTTTTTAATTAAACAGTATTATATATTTATATCTACTTGCCTGATTATTTACGATAGATTTTTTTTACAAAAATGTGTGTCATTCGACAGGATTCGAACCTGCGACCCCTATCTACATAGGGGAAGCTACCATTTGATCTGGCAACGTTTTAGACCACTCGACCACAAATAACCTCCAGTCTAAACAAGGTTTTAATCAAGCCTATATAACACAATTTTCAATTCATCACAACGACCATATCTGCTCTGAAATGTATTCTAATGTCAACATGTTACAGAAATTATCAATCAAAAATAATGTTCAAACAATTCATTTCAAATTGTCGGTTGTTTATAACCAAGTTTTGTTAAAATTCGTTAATGTCTGTAATATATATATATATATGTGTGTGTATATATAAAATTAATAATCAGTATTTTAATCTGTCTTTTTATATATAATAATAAAGATAATATGATAAGAATAATTATTATTATTATGAAGTAATCAATAATAAATAATGGGTAAAAACTTACAAACAATGTGACAAATAATTGCATCCAGATACACAATTATTTCTACTCAATAACCGCTCTCTCTCTCTCTCTCTCTCTCTATATATATATATATATATATATATATATACTCCCATCACAAGTATCTGCTTAAATAAAGATGTGGGTATGTCTTCTAACCCTGTGAATTTTATATACTGTTAAATATAGTACCTTTATGCTTTAAAATAAATTACATATAAGCATTTCCATAATTTATTAAATTGAATTGATTAATGGATTTTCTATGACTTATCAACCCAGGTTATTTAAACCCATAAAATATTTTTAAGTTGTAAGATTTTTTAAGAGATATTAATGGCTTTGTAATACAAATCTTACTAATTAACCCATAAGAGAGGGAGAAGTGAAAGATTCATACTTTTCCCAAGTGTATTTCTATGTAAGTGAATATAATAAACCCAACTTAAATTGGAACTTGGATTAACAATTCCAAGATGTTATCCATTACACCACCTGCATATCAAAGTTTATAGTATCTTGTATCCTATTGTGGTCACCTATCTAGGTACTGACCAGGCTCAATATTGCTTAACTTTGGTGATCATACAGATACATTTGTTTCAACATGGTGTAGCCATAAGCCTCATTATATCAGATAATGAAACAAAACACTATGTCAATGTTCATAAAAACCAGGGTTACTTAGGGGTTAGTTTCGTTTGTAATATTCCTTGCAATTAGCCATTTCTCTTGTTTAAGGTTGAGTGCTTAGTGATCTATGGTAATTAACTATTCCTATTCTCTTAAAAGCAAACTCTAATACTGTTTCTTTGCAAGAGACAGTTGTTATCTCTAAATACTGACTGGCAATGATAAAAGACAATAATTTGATCAATTGAATATGTTAGTTGTATCTGTCTATACATCAGATGCCAAGTAGATGCCAGAAATTGTTCCCACATGATGAAAATTAGTTATTATCTTGTAGATCCTCAAACATACCACCAAATATTTTTTTGCCCATATTCACTTCCATTGATGGCATCCTGATATTTGCTATCTTTTGACAAATACTTTATATTCACCAATTTTTACAAAAAATCTTTAAAAAAACAAACACATAAAATGAAAAGAAAATATTTCTGTTCTTTTCTCAATGGTTTAGTTTATTTTCTTGTTTGAGTTTGATCCTTTCTTAGTTTATTTAACAATGTTTAACATGTGGTGCCTGCAAAAAAGCAATGTGTCAAAAGGACACTTATTCCCTTGACACTGCTATTACTGTATACATTTTTGACTCCCTCAGCAATGTTTATTTTCAAGATTATGAAAATATATGAACCATGTACAATGCAATATTTACTATTTACCATTTAGAAAAATTTATTATTTACCATTTTATAAAGAAATACATTTGAGAATAAATATTTTTATTAAAAAATTACAAAATTATCAAAAGTGTAAACCAACTACAATGCAATGTTTATTATTTACCATTTTATAAATAACTATATGAAAAATAGTTTTATAATTAATCTAATGAATAAATAGTATTTAATATCTTTGTTGTCAATTCTCAAGAACAAAGAAAATGTATAAATCTATTTTCATATATTTTGTTTTTAGTAAAATTCTAATCAATACCTTTTAAAAACAATGAATATTGCCAAAGAAATCAAAAGTGTATACAGTAATAACAATGTCAAGAAAATAACCGTCCTTTTGACAGACATTTTTTCAGGTACAAAGGTTAGATAATGCCATTTAATCATTGTAAATATCTGGGAAGTGTTATAACAGAAGATGGAAAGTGCGACATAGAGATCCAAAAGTGAATTGACATGGCGAAGGAAGCATTCCAGAAGTTGAATAAAGTATTAAGAATCAGGACAATTTTGCTAGAAACAAAGAAGAGAGTACTGGATTGCTATGTGTTGTCAGTTCTTCAATATGGCAGTGAATGTTGGACAATATCATCATAGATGAAGGAAAAACTTGAAGCAACTGAAATGTGGTTTTACAGAAGGATGCTGCAAATATCATGGATCAAGCATGTGAGCAATGATGAGGTTTTGGAAATGATGGAAACAAAAAGAAAATTAATACTGAGCATCAGGAAGAGACAGCTGAAGTTCCTGGAACATGCAATGAGGAAAGAAGGCTTGAAGAACCTGATACTAATGGGCCAGATAGTTGGGAAAAAGAGACAGGGGAAAGCAGCGCATAACATATTTGAAGGACATAATCAGGTGGATGATAGAATGAGGGTTGCATGGCGTAACAGAAGAAAGTGTGCTAAGAGCCACCAGGGATAGGGAGATGTGGATAGCCATGATCGCCTACGTCCTGAAGGGACAGGGCACATAGAAGAAGAAGAAGAAAAATAAGAAGAAGAAGAAGAAAATCTTTTTACACATAGTTCATGTAAGAAATTATGAATCAATAAAATGTAATCCATCTTGACTTGGTATCTCAACTTCAGTCACTTTCTCACTTGACATGACAAGCATTTTTTTCTGGTGCTCTAACCACATGCTACTAGATTGGCATCTATGCCCCAATCTTTTACCATTGAAATAGTTAAATATAACTATATCTTCTACCCTAACCGTTTCTATTCTCACACTTCTTACCTTTGGAACTTCTTTCTATTTACTTGCTTCTCTCGACAGCTACAAGCTCCAAAAGTTTAAATATAATGACAATTGCCATTTTTTATCTTCTTGAATACCATTCATTTTTAATCCTTTCCTTGACACCCTCTGTATCCTGTCTTTTCTCTCACTGTAACCCCTTGCACACTAGTTGCCAACCTGCCTTGCCTGGTGTGAAATGATGAAAAACAAAAAATATATAAACAGTTAAATTCAACTGATAAGGTCTGCCTTTTTCATTTTTTTTTTTTTTTACTTAATTTTTCTAATTGTCTAATCTGTTATTGAACATGAGCATTAAAATAGATTAAAAACTGTCCAAAGGTCATATGCAATTACTTTTGATCTTTCATGTCATTATCATCAATGACATGTTGTAATTAGTGCAAATAAGGGTTGTTTGCTATGTACTGACCTTTTCAGGGAATATTAAAAATATTACAGGGAATATTTCAAATTTAAATATCATTATACTGCAACTATGCTAAGCAGACCTTTCTGGAAGAGAGCATGTTATCTAGCATGAACAACAGTCTGAACAAGGCCAGGGTGCTTGAACCCTTGGTCACAATGATTTGTGACTTTGTGCTAGTACAACCATCGACAGTTGCCAAAGGCTTCTGTCTACCCAATTTCAGTCAAAAGATTTGGGTCAACCCATTATATGGTTTTCAGACACTTTCCAAAAGTGTTGCATGATAGAATCACTTCCTCCAGACCAATAACCTTAAGGTCACCTTCTGACAAATCGATCATGGTGAGATTCAAACCCAGGCTTCATGGTCAAAAAGCAAATGTTCTAACCACTCAGCCATGCACTCATATGAATGTACTAAACTGTAGATATACGACTGAAAAAACTATTCACAATACTATTATATTCAGTTTGTACCTGAATTTGACGTTAAAACTTATGTATATGCACAGAGAAAGAATTGCTAAGACATAAAATAAGAAAATTAAAGAAAAAAAAATAGTTCTAGTGTTTGTTAAAGAAGCCAGTCATCATGATCAGTTGATTTACAGGCAGAAATATTCTTCATTTATAATCTAAATACAGACAATACAGATGCAACAATTACAAGACAGTTTAGAAAACCTTTTGTCAAATGAAAACCTCTTTTATTCTTTCAGTAAATATAATATCATTCCTACATCATCATTTATATGCAATTGTGATTTAAATTTGGATTACATTTTGGCAGAATGGTGAATATATTAGACAATTTTCAAGAGTTTTCTAATTTTTTTAAATATATTTTTGTATGCACTATTTTATGTGATATTATATATTTATATTTATTCTGCCATTCCTGAATGTCTCTTCCCTTTTTTTATTATTTTGTATTTTTTAAGGTGTATTAATGTAAATATCAAATTATACCATACACAACAGACAGCAATATCACTGAAGATTTCTACTCGCAAGTTTTTATATATATATATATATATATATATATATATATATATACTTTGTCTTCTAAACTATGATAGCCAATGCCCAGAAAGATAGAAAATAGCAGTGATGACAAAAACTTCTTGAATAGAGCACACTCTGGTCTCCTATGCAAGCTATGGGGTTATGGTATTACCGGTCACCTGCTTGACCTAATCCAATCTTTTTTAAATAACCGCAAAATGAAGGTCGTTTTGAATGGGCGTGCCTCTTCATCCTACAGCATGAATGCTGGTGTCCCACAGGGCTCTATCCTGGGCCCGATGCTTTTCCTTATTTTCATCAACGACCTCCCAGATGAGATCAGTTCCCAAGTAGGCATCTACGCAGATGACACTACAATGTACTCCCACACCAGTAAGAAACCTGTCGTGGTGGACAGACATAATCTTGCTGCTAACCTTGAACGGGATCTACACTCTGTGGTGAACTGGGACAAGAAGTGGCTTGTCAACTTCAATTTGTCTAAGACCAAGCTGTTGTCTGTCAACCATTACAGGCAACCTCTCCTGCCTCCCATAAGCATGGACCAAGCAATTCTCCCTGAGAGCAATACACTACGCCTCCTCGGCCTTACCCTGTCCTCAGACCTCAAATGGAACCACTATATTGAATCCATAGCAAAATCTACTGCTAAGAAGGTTGGGTCACTATGTCGATCCAGGATGTTTTTTCCGCCTGAATCCATCCTGCATATATACAAGTGAACCATCCATCTGTGCATGGAGTACTGCTGCCATTTATGGTCAGGCACCCCTACCATTCTCCTCAGTGTTCTTGACAGGCTCCAAAGGAGAGTCTGTAATGTGATAGGTACTGATCTGGCAGTTCGACTGCAGCCACTTCCCCACCGTCGAAATGTGGCCTCTTTTTGTCTGTTCTATAAATACTTTCATGGCTTCTGCTCGGACAAACTTAAGTCACTGGTGCCTCCTCAACAGGTGTTTACTCGTGCAACCAGACTGGCAACTGGGTCCCACCCATTCATAGTCAGGTTAGCCAAATGCAGACGACAATTCTACTCCTGCAGCTTCTTCTCTCGCACTTCCCGCCTGTGGAACTCGCTCCCGTATTCTTGCTTACCTGACGGCTACAACTTCCAGAAATTTAAATGCAAAGTCAATACTCATCTACTAACCACTGGACTTTAGCTCTCTCCCCACCCCCGTATAACCTTCCTTTTCTCTCCACCTATGTATCTGTCATCGCACCTGCATTCTCAGCTTTCTATTGTTCCTTTCTAACTAGTTTGTACTCCTCACTCTTTTCTAATTAATCTTTTTACAGTTATGTAGCCCCCAGCTCATCAGTGGCATTTCTGTCTTGCTCGGGGTGAAATGATTTAAAAAAAAAAACCTAATTTAGTTTTCTTGGGTGTTTTGAAATAATAAAATATCATATATGTTTTTCCACTTTCCCAATAGAATATATGGGAGATAATACTCAGCTTTTGTACATATACATGATTGTTTGGACAGAAATACTATTGGCGATTACATGTATTTTATGTGGTATTATTGAATTATTCCAATCTTTTCACTCTTTTCTTTTTATTTTTTTCAATTAGAGTAGATAGGCTAAACTATCGCCCGGTTTGACACTCCACCCATGTCTATTGAACAGGTGTGGAGGCTCATCCCTTGTTCCCTGTTTAGGATGTGGTCTCCAGCTTTCTCTTTTCCAATCTTTTCACTCTTTTCTTTTTTAATTCCCTCTTCTACTACAACTTTCAACTATATTACCCATTCCTAAATTAAAACTATTTCAAATTTATCTAATTTATTCAAATCGTATATATATATATATATATATATATAGTGTTGAGTTGTGATAATTATTAGAGATGGTTGTTTTTTCAGTAATTTTACTGATAAAAAGTATTTTGGCAAGCAGGTTTTTATTGTAAAGTGCTTGATATCAATGTAGAAATAGAGTGTTAATGGGATTAATGCAGAGAGGTTTGTCTCTTAACTGACTTTGAAGTTTCATGAAGTCATTGTTATGATGTCACTCATCAGGGCTAAATTACGTGACAATCTTCTCTGCATTAAACCTATATATATCATCAAATTAACAGTTTCTGTTTTAATGATATATATATTTATATATAGTCATTCGCAGACAGATCTGTTTCACTGTATCACAGCTCATTAGTACAGTTAGACAGCTGATTGCTTTTTACCCATGATTGAAAACCGACCAAATTGGCATCAGTCGGCGATTCTACCTCTGAGCACTCGGTGAAAGGAGGCAGACTTTTGAGCATGTATATTATATATATATATATATATATATATATATTTGTGCTTGCCAGTCGATATAGCACTTTAGAGAGGGGTTGATTTCATTGATTGAAATGCTGTTGTGTTAGATTCAGCTACCAAATTAAATACTTTAAGTCATCAGGGTTTGTTTACATCTTGAAAAAAGCTTCCTATCTCTGCTGTGTATGCTGATAGCTCAGTGGTAAGATGTTTGTCTAATAACAAATTAGTAGGATTTTGATCCCAGCTTAAAGCTATACTGATAATCTAGCTGCACTGAGGAGCTGTGATACAGCAAAACAGGCTTGTCTTAAGATGATTATATATATATATATATATATACATGTAAATTCATGATAACCTGAAGATTGCATTTAAGAAAGAAACTGCTGCTACTTAGTGTTAACATCAGTTTCCCCTTCTAGATTTACATATGCTCTATCTCTTGTAGAGATTGCTTTTATCTATACATATAACATACCTTAAACTATATCTATATCATATATATATATATATATATGGCATAGTGGAAATGTTTTGTCATACTACTTTCCTCAAAAACTGTTCTTGATATATAAAATCCCATTGTATATAATGTCCATAATGAGACCCCCGCCTCTTATAAAAAAAAGTAATTAATTTTGATTTAAACTTGTTCACAGTTCATCAAATTAACAGTCTCTATTTTAATGAGACTAGGACATTTTTATTTTAATTTTTATGATGTGAAGTGAAGTTTACCACTAATCAGTCGCCAAGCACCTTACTTATTCTCAGTGATGAGTCATATAGGCTTTCTCTTGCACTTATGCAAATTAGGCATATTAATTTGCCAGTGTCACTACATCTCCATGAAATGTATAGGTTTTATACCTCTAGTAGTTCTTGTACTTCTTCTCATGATAGTTTCATTACTTTGCTCTACTTCTCTCTTTCTCGTATTTCTTTCTCTGGGAGACCTAGATCTGTCCCACACCCAGCTGTAATCATCCACATTGTCTTGCATTATTTGATCTTTGCCCAAACTTTCCAAGTCATTCTGGCCCACTTGATCCTGCATTACTTTGTCTTCTGATGTTTCATTCAGTAACGGTTGTTCTAATGAATCATTACTGGACGGAATTGTATCCATTTTTTTTATCATATCACCCCGAGCAAGGCAGTAACGCCACTGGTGTGCAGGGGGCTACATAAGAGTAAAATGTTTAGGTAGAAGGAGAGTAAGAAGAAAGACAAACCAGTTAGAAAGGAGCAAGAGAAGGATTAGAATACAGGTGTGATGACAGTTGTGATGGCAATTGCAAAGGTGGAGAGAAAGGAAAGGATATACAGAAAGAACTAGAGTCAAGTGGTTGAAGTATTGACATTGCATTTAAATTCCTGGAGGTTGTAGCTGTCAGGAAAGCAAGAATATGGAAGCAAGTTTCACAAGTGGGAAGTGTGAGAAAAGAAGCTGCAGGAGTAGAATCATCATCTGCATTTGGTTGATCTAGCTGTGAATGGGAGAGACCCAGTTGCCAGTCTGGTTGCACGAGTAAACACCTGTTGCAGGGGCACCAGTGACTTAAGTTCGTTTGAGCAGAAGCCATGAAAGTATTTATAGAACAGACAAAGGGAAGCCACATCCTGTCAGTGGCTCCTATGCATATATCATCTTGGTAACAAATCATATTTTTCATATTTCCTAAAACCTGTTCGATGGTCCTTTGAAATATGGCACTTGCAGTTTTTATTCCATATGGCATCCTTTTCCATCTTAGTAACCCTATTGGCATATTTATTGTGGTTACTTCTTTGAAGTTATCATCTATTGGTACTTGGTGGTATGCCGTTTTTAAATCTATTTTTGCAAAAATGCTCATTCCTGCCAGTGCATGCAATGCAACTTCAACATTCGGTATGGGATATGATTTCGAACAGATTTTATGATTTACGCCTATTTTGTAATCTCCTCAAATACATAAATTACCATCTATCTTTCTCAACACTACAATGGGTGATGCCCACCTGCTACCCCCAGGGGGAACATATTCAAGAAGGCCTTGTTCTATTAATTTTTGTAGTTTTGTTACTACTAATTGCAACAAATGTACTGGTACATTTCGTGCCTCATAATAAGAAGGGGAAACATTTTCTTTTAATTTTAAACTCACTTTATAGTTTTTTAACTTTCCAGTGTTTCCCATTTTTATCTCATTAATTACTTTAGTAGAATTTATGTTAAGCACATCATTTCCAAGAAGTCCGTGGTTCTTTTTACAACTTGTGACAATTATAGGCATTACTTCAAATTTACCTTCTAACTCCAAAGAACCTTTAAGTATCCTAAAGTTTTTATGACCAACCCATCAAATTAGCAGAGTTGTAAACTGCTCTTTTGTCAGAGTGGTGTTCCCAAAAATTTTTATTATCAGCATTACTTCACTCTATTTGCATATCTAAATTGTGGTTGTTAATTTTAACCTTTAATATATAGTGGGTATATCTTATTTTATTTATTCTTTTTCTAGTTGTAGTAGGATTCCGTTCTAGTGAAGGGTAATTGTATACCGTTGCAGGTTAACGGAATTTGGCCTTGTGGAAGATAGCCACTATAATTCATAAAATGATTATAAAATCAAGAAAGCAATTTGAGTATAAAATAACATTTATATATACACATAGCAATTAATGTTTTACAATTAAAACAATACTTGAAATAAAGGTCCAACGGAGGTTTGAATGTTCATGGAAAATATAATGCTGAAAAAGATAAAAGGCTTAATAATGTGGAGAAATGTTCATTTTGAAGTTGCCACTTCTAAGGTCAGTAACTCAGTAAGTTTGTTTGTGTGGAATGTCTTTGAAGAGGTCACTCCTGAGGTCAATAAGTACTTTTGAGACAGGGAGAAGGAAAGAGGTCAACATAGTAGCCACTTGACTTAAGTCAAGGGGAGGCACTGGTAACTCTATCCTGTTGATCCTTCTGCCTGATGATGCTTTTTGTCTCCCCTTTTTATATCTGCCTTTTGGATCAAAAGCTCGTTTTGAATTTTACGCTTGTATTTGATTCCGGGCTTCCCATTGGCTGGTAAATAAAATTTGCGTAGGCTCGCAAAATGGAAATTTGATATTTGGTTAATTTTTATTTTTCAACCGGAACATCTGCGCAAACTCGGATGCGCATGATGAGTTTTATTCATTTGCCTTTTTGTTGTGAGAGAGCCAACATCCAGTTTCTCGCTTTTGTTCGGTCAGTATCACCACAAATATTATGTCTTTTTTCTTTTGTTCAATTTTTTCTATATTCTTATTTTTTAATGTAAAGACCACCATATTATTTCATTTTCTTCAACTCTTTCAATATTGAAAGTGTTTAATCTTTAAGCAATTTTTACTGGTTTTTCCAAATGCTGGGCATTTTTCCTTTTTTATTTCGTGATCACGTCCACAATACGAACATTTTCTTATCTTTTTTACCATGTAGGTCTCAGCGGATATTTTTCACTGGGTTGACTTTTTTGATGGTTATATTTCTGTGTTAATTCTTGTTGCTGTATAAAGTCAGTGCATGTATTTAAAGAAATATTTTCTATTTGTAGTTGTTCAATTATTTTATATCAGTGTGATGCATTGCATATACCTTCAATTAACCTTAATTGAATCAAGTCCTCTTCAATAGTTTGTCTGTCTTGTCCGAGTTTTTCAAATTCGCAATATCTACTTGCATTTCATAGACAGTGTAGATATTTTATAATTGGTTCATCAATTTCTTGTATCAGTGACATTAATTTCATTCTTTCCACCACTACCAGTCTTTTCTTGGGTTTCATATTTCTCCTTATAATCTGACTTATTTTTTTGAAAGTCAAATCTTCCAAGTTTGTCGGATATGCCATGATGGAGACTTTCATTATCACCTCGCATCCTACTGTAGCCAAAAATAAATTCATAATTTCATTTTCGCCTCCCTTCTCCTTGTTGTCTTTCAGTTTTTTACTGCTTGTACTGGCAGAAAAACAGCGAATCCATGCATCTACAAAATCTGGATCTTCTTGAGAAAAATGGTATCTTATCGGCGACAACATTAATGTGAAATGAAGTTTACTACTAATCAGTTGCCAGGCTCCTGACTTATTCTCAGTGACGTGTTATATAGGCTCTATCTTGCACTTATGCAAATTAGGCATATTAATTTGCCAGTGTCACTACATTTTAAAAAATATTCAAAGAAGTTTTTCATCGCTTGAGAACAGGTGTCAGAGAATGGCATTGATTAATAATTGGAAATGAGAAAATTCATTTTTTGACATAAACTAAATAAATATTGTTTTAATTTAAATTGTTTTGATTGCCCAAATATTCCTTTAAGATAAAATCCAACCTTTCTTCTTTGAAATAACATCAACATTAATGCATGAAATTTGAAGTTAAATAATTTTAATTTCATTTTAAAATTAGGTATAGCAGTGAACTTTTTTAAATGTCTTTTAACAAAATTCAACATATTTAATAAAATAATATATATTATCCAAGAATTTTTTACATATGTTTACAAAAAGTAAATTTGAATATTTAAAATTAAATTTTAAGGCATTGAAATGGATGAAAATCACAAAAAAGAAATTCTGCTTTTTGGTGACTGTTTCTCTTTCACCCAATCACTATTATATTCTGTCTCTTATATATATATATATATATATATATATATATATTATTTATTCATAAATTATAACATGGATATGTTTTAAGAACCATCACATCACTTGAAAAGACACAAAAGTGTTGAAACAAAATGGCTACTTTTGTAGTGATATTGTAACATATCCATGTTATAATTTATGAATAAATAATATTATTAGCTCTACTTTTGTATTGAGCACATAGGTGATTGTTTTATTTTTTGGAGATCAACATGGGGAGACATAAATAAACTACACAATCTACTCTAAAGCTTGCACCCCAAAATTAAGCTAACACTAGAATATAGCTATAATGAAATGCCATTCCTAGACATACTTTTAGAAAACAAAAACAATTAGATCATCACAGACATTTACCATAAACCCACAGATACCCAACAATACCTCCATTTCAAGAGTCACTACAATAAAAGTTGTCTAAAATCCATCCTCTATTCCTTAAGCATGATGAATTTGTACAATAGTATGATGAAATCCTTCATAAAATATGCCTAGAGGAACTACAAAAGACACTACAAATAAGAGGATACCCAACTTCATTAATAAACAAGGGTTTCCAGTTGGCAGAAGAAATACTATTAGAATCTCTTTGGAATCCAAAAAAACCACCCAAAAAAACATGAAAAGAAGAAAACATTCTAGCATATGTTTCCACACACAACAAAAGCAACCCAAAATTATTTACAAAAATAAGAAGACACAGAATTACACAACAAAAATGATAAAATAAAGGAAATCTTAAAGACAAGTAAAATAATTAAAAGCAAATGTCAAACCAAAACGTTAAAAAACATAATAACTTCATCAAAATTTGAGCACACACAACACAGGGGTCACAAACTGCAACAATAAAGATGTGGGGTATGCAATATAATAGAAGAAAACTACTTCAAGTTTGAAAACACATCTACATTTGAAATAAAAACAAATCTGAACTGCAATTCTAAAAATGTAACTTATGCTCTAAAATGTGATGAATGTGCATATATATATATAGGTGGGGGTGACACAAGGCCTGAATAAAAACGTAGCCCTGTACAGAAGTAACATTAAACTAGCCAATAATAGGAAATTGTACGTTTCCCAACAATTGCATGAATGTAGTGGAGTAATGCCTATCTACCAAAATGCAGATTAGGACATGCTCATGATGCAGGAAGGAAAAAATACAAGCATTCCCTAAAAAAAAACATGAGAAACCTAAGACACACATACAGACACAATAAATTCAAACGTGATCAAAAAAAAAACTTTTGCAATCCATTACAAAAAATAGTAATCTAAAAACAACAAAAAGAACTAGATGACCTGAATCAAAATAGCTAAAAACAATTTTCAAGTATAAAGAGAAAATCACATTTCACAAGTCAGTTTAAAAAATTTTATGGCCAATGAAAGGCAATGGAAGAGATTTAATGTGTGAGTGGGAAATAAAACCCAACAAACACGCATGCATATGAATTTTCTGACATGCTCACCACTTATCTATATATACCTGATACTTTGGCCATGTAAAGTCACAGGTCTATTTGCCTGAAGAGAGTTAAATTTAGACTTGAAACACATGTAGTGACTCAAATACCATTTTGAACACTTTATATACCATACAAAAAGCAAGTAATATTAATAATAATAACAACAATAAATCTAAACTTTAAACAAACTGTTCATGGCTTTTCACACTTTTATCATATATATATGCATCTAATCCTTCTTACCTGTATATGTAAACTAGATTGAAGGAAGAGAAAGATGCTATTAAACAAATGATGAAAGTTCTATTCTTTGGTGAATGTAATTACTCTGCACTTTCAGTAGAAGTAATATATAGCATCAAATGTTTTCTAATATGAATACAAGTAAGGCTCTATTCTAGGTCCCATGCTTTTCCTTATCTAAATTAATTATCTCCCTAATGTAATACAATCCCAAGTAGGCATACATGCTGATGACACTACACTTTACTCTCACGTTGATCAAAAATCTGCCTAAGCTGACAAAGCAAATCTTGCTGCTGAGCTCAAAAAGGACCTCCAATCTGTGGTGGACTGGGGTAAGAAATTGAATTTCAATGTTTCCAAAACAAAGCTGCTATCTATTAACCACCACAGACAATCACTCTTACCCCCCATTAGCATGGATCAGTCTAGTCTCCCTGAAATTGAAATGCTGTGCCTCCTTGGGTTAATTCTCACAACAGTCCTCAAGTGGAATGACTAAATAGAATCCATAGCTAAATCCACTGCTAAGAAGGACTGTTCTCTGTACAGAGCTAGGAAGTTTTTCCCATCTGAAACAATCCTGCACATATACAAATCTACCATCTGCCCATACATTAAATTGTGCTGCCATATCTGGTGCTCCTGCTATCCACGAAGGAGTCCTTGACAAAATCCAATGGAGAATCTGTAATGTGATCGATCCTGACTTGGCAGCTTGGATACAGTCACTTTCTCACTGGCGTAATGTGGCTTCCCTGTGTCTCTTCTACAAATACTTTCATGGCTTCTGCTCAGATGAACTTAGCTCACTGGTACCCACCATACATGAATTTGCTCGAACCACAAGATTAGCAACTAGGTCCCACCCTTTTACTGTGAAATTAATGCAAATTCTCTCTTGCACTTCTCGCCTGTAGAATTCACTTCTGTTTACTTGTGTTCCTGACAGCTACAATCTTCAAGAATTCAAATGTAAAGTCAATAGTCATCTCACTAACTTGCATCCTCTTTCTCTCTCTCTCTCTCTCTCTTTCTCATGCTTCTTTCATCATCCACTCTCATCAGTATACTCTCTTCCTTCTCCTACCCTCTTCCTGACACCCCTGTAACCTGTCACTCTTTCTCATAACTTACCTCCTATATAACCCCCTGCTCAACAGTAGCAGTAAAATTCCTTGCTTGGGGCAACACAATTATAAAAAAAAATATCTAGCTTTATAAAAATTGGTTGCTTATATCCTCAACATTCATTCAGATTTTCGAAATCAATCATTTTTTTACCTTATCTACATTTTTTTAATTAGTTTATTTGAAATATTAATCTCTTCCATCAATTAACAATTATTATAATTAATTTTCCTACATTTAATTCTTATGTATTGAAAAGATTTTAATACCTTTAGTCGTGATATTTTAATAGTAATGGTAATATTAACTTATAAGGAAACATTTAGTATTCATTAACTGAACGAGTGCTGCTTTCAGTTGAAATTTATAAAACCTCTCTTTTAAAAAATTTTTCAGGAAAATAGGTTACTGAATTTCAGTAGCTGTTATGGCTCTTTCAAGCATTGATTGGAGTTTCCTTCTTAACATTTTGTTTGAAGTAGTGTGGAATGTCAACATCTTGATTATGTTGTTACTTTCTCACATATGAAAATGATGAATATTACTGTTACCATTTTATTAGAGTAGTGTCAGGTCAGTTTTTCAATCGCAAGCATCCTTTTCCCATTTAAATAAAATTACTAACATCTTAACAGGACTTGAACACTTGCTTTTGGCATTGTTGGGTAAAAGCCCAATTATCATTATCTATGATGTAAGTCACAATTCCTTCTTCTTAGTCAGAAAGAAAATAACACATGAAGTTTTGCAAACAATAAATGAACAATGCTTTCAAACACAGACTCTATCTACATCCAGTTATTATTTATCTTCAATTCATAGTTGGTTTTCATCTGTTTTCTTCACCTGCCAATGTGAAAGAACAAATAATTTTGTATTTTAATAAAAATAATAAAACTATAAACAAAACAAAATTATTACTAATAAAAATATTATATAAATAATAGTTGCTTTATACAGTTTATAGCAATTTCTTTTATTCAAGTAATGAGTCTTCTTTAAAAGAATTTCAACAATCGGTTTCAGTTATATACATCGATTTGATTTTCTTCATATTATGCATCTAATACAAAATATAGAAAGAAAAAGAAAATTTAGATTTTTCATAATAATTAAAATACAGTGAAGAAATTGCTTAACCCATTTAGGCCAACAGTTCCATATTTTGATATAAAATCTAAATTTATTTATAAATGGAACTTTGTGTGTGTGTGTCTCTGTGTGTCTCTGTGTGTGTATATCTATTACCTATAGACTCCGAAATGGCTGAACCGATTTTCTTGAAAAGTTACACAGTTGTACTATAAGTGTCTGCAAGTTTCTTAGCTAGGTTTTGTGTCGAGGTACCCCTGATAAATATCGAAAATTGATAATCGAAAAAATCAGGTTATAGAAGGAGTAGTCCGATTTTAATCAAATTTGATACACTCATAGACAAAGACATAAGAAATGATATTCAGAAGTTTCAAGGTTGCAGTTCTTACAATAGTGCAGAAAATCGAGAATATATATATATATATAAGGCAAGATATTTGTGCGTGTCTGTTTATCTGCCTGTTGTCTGTATTTTTTCAGCTCTTTTATTTCAGTTTTTGCTTCAGGTTTGGCTCTAAGTAGGTATAATTGTAGTTCTTAGTCTCAGCCATGATACCATTTACTTAGAGGACTTATTTAGCCTTCAAAATTCAGTTTACGACGAAAAAAACCTATTTGATATCGATACCAGGTAATCAAAATTTGACTTACATCCATTCATTTTTCTTTCAGTCTACCGTTTCGCTTTAACTGGAAACAACTATTGCTTTATAGTTTTTCATGCCAACATCCAAAGAGTCTGAGCTCCAGGACCATGGATTAGCTTTAAAGCTTTCATTACACCTGAGCAACGCCGGGCTATACTGCTAGTAGTTTATAGTTAAAACCTATATTTAAAACTGAATTTATTTGAACACCTAAAATTGACACTGGTTTTCTATTTTTTTTTAATAGTTTAAAAAAGGATGGAAAATATGACATGAAAATCTGAAGGTACAAAAGGTGTTTTCCAAAAGGTAAGCAAAGTATTAAGAAATTGGAAAATTTTGTTAGAAACAAATGCTGAATCATTTCATCATAAATGAAAAGAAGTCTTGAGGCAACAGATATTGACGTTCTACAGAAGAATGTTGAGAATACTATGGACTGAATATGTGAGCAATGATGAATTTTAGAGAAAATGAAAAGATTATTTATACATATCATCAGAAAGAGATAGTTGAAATTTCTAGGGCATATAATGAGGAAAGGGGACTTGAAAAATTTGACACTCATAAAACATACAGAAGGCAAAAGGAACAGAGGAAAATAATGTGTAATCCACCTAATGAGCTTGGTGGGTAGAATAGGGATTAGAAGATATAACAAAAAGACAAAATTTACAAAGAGCTATGAAGGACAGAAAATTGTAGAGAATCTTAACTGACCACAACTTGAAGGGAGACAGCACAGAGTAAAAGAAGCACATTAGATTTTATGGTAGACAATAATGGGTTAATGGATATTGTTTGTTAAGAATAATCTATTTCTCCTCTGATTGCTTACTTGATACTTATGGATAAAAGTTAGAATTTCTACTAAGCTTCTTTTTCTAGTAAATTTAAGTTACTCTATAAATTTGACTTCAGATCTCTTCATCATCTTTGCTATCCTGAGTAACAAATTAATTCATATCTTATTATCTTAGCATTTCTATTTTTGTCCTGCTTTTTAAAAGATTATATTGATATTGTTTTTAGTGTTTCAATGATAATGTTTACAATAGATACCTATCATTTGCAAATTTCTTAGTCAGTGGTATATATTTTCTCAGAACATTATGTATTTATGTGATGTGGCTTCCCTCTGTCTTTTCTTCAGGTATTTTTATGGCAAATGCTCTGACAAGCTTTTTTTCTGGTTCTCCAACGACATTTATTTACATATGCTACAGGATTGGCATCAAGGTCCCACCTTTTTACTGTTGAAATAGTTAAATGTAATTGCCTCTAAGAGTTTTTTTTTCTCATACTTCTTGTTTGTGGAACTCTCTTCTGTTAAATGCAATGACAATTGCCATCATCTATCTCCTTGATTCCCATCCATTTTACATTCTTTCTTTGACTGTATCTTGTTTTTTCTCTCCCTGTAACTCTCTATGCACCACTGGTAGTCCTGCATTGCTTGGGGGAAAACGATTATAAAAAAAGGTGTTGATATCAGTTTTCTTGTTTGGCAACTGAAATTCATGAATTCTCTTTAAGAAAGTTCCTGAATATTTTGTGAAACTAACCAATAGGTGGGTTATGATTGAACTCAATAATCTGTGCCTACAGTAGAACCGTTCACTTGAACATGAACTTGATACCAGTAACCGTCACTTGGATGCCAACCCAACAGGTAAACTTGACACAGTGCCATTTTCTGGGAGGGCATCTGATGCACTCATTATAAAGCCCACAGCTGAATCCATTGTGTCAATTTGGGGAATTTATATAGGCACATTGGGCCAGGTCTTGTTTGCTGCTCTCCCCTCTGGCCAAAATGCACCTGACAACACCACACACACAGAAACACACAGACAAAGTCAGCTGGCACTTCTGAACATGATGTTGCATATCATGCTCAAGGCATACACATAACTCAAATTCTAAAGCTGTCCACATATTTGTTCTTTAAGTAAATTTATGCTAGACAGCTTGGTTTTTAACTTTTTTTTTCCTATGGAGTATTCTTTACAAACTTAACTTTTGTTTCATTCTGCTTGAACATCTAAATTCTTGTAAATTATTTTCCCATTCAGTATTATAAAAATTTCTTGGTTGAGTAACTCAAATTTTTCTGTTATTTGCATTTTTTTTTGTTCATCATGCTCATCTGATATTCAGTCAGTTAAGTGTCATACGTGATACCCACTCGGGCAATCATTTCTCAAAAGAGACATGACTGACTGGGCATAAGATTATCTCGCAGTAGGTTGCCATTATTTTTTGTGGTAAACTCGTTGCCAGCAAAGGCTATAGAACCCAATTTATTCTGTTATTTAACTCATAACTGAGGGAAGAGATGGACTAATACCTTTCCCAAGTGTATTTGCACATAAGTGAATGCAAGGAATTCAACTGGAATTCAAACTCGGCTCCCTGATTTCTCATTCTGAGCTGATATCTGCACCACAACGCACATCCTCATCTGATATTACTAGATTAAAAAATTTCATTCTGATGTTTTGACTGAAGATTTTGGCTACCATTTCATTTTAACATTTTGAGATGATTTATTTGCATGAGGTGGTTCACCATTCCTGGTGAGTTTGTTAATCTATAACCTTCATTACACTTTCATAAAATATTATGCAATGTAAAAGTCATCAGCATGGGAAGTGTGATTAGCAAGTTAACTACAAATTCCAATTAAAACAGTTGCTTTCAGTTTTGCTCAAATATTCTTTGGAAAATTATGAGTCTGATTCTTCTTCTCACCTATGGAACAAATAGCAAGATAGATTTGACTTCCAAATTTTGGGTAACAAATAGTTTAAGAAAAGTTAAACTGGAAAAGAGTTCCAAAACCATGGAGAAAGCAATAGGTAACCACTCCATCCTTCCAAAGAATTCACAGATAATAAAGTAAAGGAAACTGTTGAAAGTTTATGATTATCTAAATCCTGAAAAAACATTGTATTTCTTCTTAAACAGAAATGGTACTGGGGAAAAGAGTCTCTCTAGAAAATTCATCTTTATATTTTAGCTTTAACTAGAGATTATCCTCTTGTTTTACTTTCCCATTTTCATTATTAAATTCATTACTTATTTGGAGAAAGTTAATATCTTTGCACATCCCGTTATCCAGTGCTGTAGAATTTTGTCAGACTTCATTTTGCTGTCTAGTCATTCTACTGACAGATTAATTTTGATTTTGATTTCTTCTACTATATTTTTTATCAATAAATAGTAGATATATTTCTTTCTGATGACCAAAAAAAGAAATTATCAACTGTTTATTGATAAAAATGTAGTGGAAGAAATAAAAAAAATAATTAGTAAGTGGAGCCAAAATGCCAGTTACAGGTTGGAGGCACTAAAATCAAGCAGGTACAAAAATTTAAATGCTTGGGGCTATTCTAAACAGATGACCTTTAAACTACTTATCCATATGTCATGCATGGCTGGTTTATCCATAGTAGCATCTCTATTTGTCATTCTTGCTGTCTTTTTAGCTCAGAGGTGTCAGTTTGTATACTTCTGATCAGGCACCAAAATTCTGGCAGGGTCTTTGGTTTCGGCTAGCATTAAAAGTCTCTCTGTGTCAAGTTTTTTGATTGTCTGAAATTATTTTATTTTCTGGCATTCCTTTCTTTTCATTTTTTTTATAACAGAAGTTACATGTGAAGCCTCCATGAATTTTGGTATTTTTCAGTCTACAATAAGAAGGCTCTGATCCTGCAAACTTTCAGAGTTTTTCTGCTGGATTCAGTCTTTTCTTCTTTCTCTTTTTATTTGAGGGTTACCTTCTCATTAGTTGAGAGAGAAGTATAGAAAGAGAAGTTTAGAGAGAGAAAGAGAGAGAGAGAGAAAGAAAGAGATAAGGGCTTTAAAAGAAAGCAAAAAGGCCTTATTTTAATTTGAATTCTTTTTCTTTTTGTTTATATATTTTATTCTTATTAGGACTGACTACACCATTATTAGTTAATTTAATGACAACATTTCCTTAACCCAGACCTGATCCTATCACACTACTACTGCTGATGTCATCCTGCTGTTATCTTACTGCCCCTCCCTCTCTCTTTCTCTCTCTCTCTCTCTCTCTCTCTCTATATATATATATATATATATATATATATGTATATTCTGCGGATGACTATTTATGCTCTCACATCATGGTTGAGCACTCTGGAAGAATGGTAGACTTTGAAAAACGGTAGCTACTCTAGCATCTACGCATCATTTATTCAGCAATGAATTAGAACACTCTCAGCTATTGGGTGTGTGTATAATGATAATGTACATGCTAAAAAGTCTGCCTCCTTCTACCAAGCGCCCATAGCTCAGTGGTAGAATCGCCAACTGACACCAATTCAGTCGGGTTTCATTCCTGGGTAAAAAGCAATCGGATGTCTAACTGTACTGATGAGCTGTGATAAATGGGAAACAGATCTGTCTGCAGATATATATATATATATATATGCACAAACAAACAAGTTTGATTAAATAGAACTGATGAGATCTGTCTGTTTAATCTTGTACTTTTCCAATTTCTGATTAAGGTGCTGTATATTTTGATTAAAATTGGGGATAAATTGTCCAAAGTTAATATTGTTGTGTTGTTGTTTTGTTCAATCACGTTTGACTGTCTCAGTCATTTTTAAGAACCAATAGGGTGTCTGTGTGGTAGGCAGAATTCCTTTCTATACATTCTGGTATTCTTTGGAAAGCTGAAAGTTTGAAAATAATCTATCGTCACAGTTATTGGGAGCAAGACTGTACCCAAAAGAATGCGTTTTTTATGTGTGTGCGTTTATGTGTGTGTGTGTGTGTGTGTGTGTGTGTGTGTGTGTGTGTGTGTGTGTGTGTGTGTGTGTGTACATTAAATACATGATATGCACTGCAAGTACTGTCTCCAGTACTGACTGATTTTTTATTTAATGTAAGCCATTTATTTTGGATAGCTTCTAGGGTTTTGAATCTTTCTTTTATTGGGTACTGTAGAGTATTTTGATATTATTCATTAATATTTGTTTAATGTTGATGTTGTAGTTCAGTCATTCATGGTGAGCTGGTCAATATGTGCACAAATTGCACTAAGTTTCAACAGGTGATAGGTCAGCTTGCAAGAAAGTGTTGTGAATTTGTATCTAATGTAATTTTTTTTATTATTAATGTTGCAGATATAAAATCTTGGGGTATGAGAATAATAAAATGGCTGAAATGATCAAAAGTACTTGAACAAAACAAGAACATATGAATTTTTGACACTTTAGCCAGTAATTTAATCACAATGCATTACATCATATTTGGAAATTGGAAAAAAACAATAAAAAATTAAACAAATTGATCTTGTCAGTTTCAAACTTGTTTGAATGAATATTTTCAAGCTAAAAATCTTCTTGCAGCTCTTAACACCATTTCTCTCATAATTTCTTCCAAACAATGCTCTTCCATCCACTTGCTCAAGCTCATTATGTACGTCATGTGTTGCTTTCTCCTGTCTTTCTTTCCCTCTATCCGTCATGTGAGTATCAGATTCTCCAAGCCTTCCTCCAGCATTATGTGTCCTAGAAACTTCAGCTGTCTCTTCCTGATATTACTTATAATTTCTTTTTCAATTCCATCCTCTCCAAAACCTCGTCATTGCTCACATGCTTAGTCCATAATATCTACAGCATCCTTCTTTAGAACCACATTTCAGCTGCTTCTAGTCTTTCTTTTATCTTTGAGGAGATTCCTTAGTATTCACTGCCATATAGGAGGATAGATATCACATAACAATCCTGTACTCTTTTCTTTGTTTCCCAAAAAATTTTCCTGTCTCTCAATACTCTGCTTAGCCTTTGAAATGTATCCTTGGACATGCCAATATATCTTTGGATCTAACTGCCGCACTTTCCATTCTATGTTAGAACACTTCCCAGGTATTTAAATTTCTGCACCTGTTTGATACCTTATTCATATATATTATATTGGGGAAAATGTATGAAAAGTGGAAAAAGTTAGTCTGATATTATCCTAAAGAAGAGAACACACCACATGAAAACTTCTTATATATATATATATATATATATATATATATAAATTAGAGAAATATACAGTTTCAAACCCCTGTAAACATTCACTAGCCTCTACCATTTGATATTTGATACCCCGTCTATTTCTTGTCTCTACACCCTTTAACCTCGCCACTACCAGCTCTGTCTTGTTCTACTTTGTGACCATTGTTAACCTGGCCCCTTCCCCCTTTACCCCAGGGCCTTCGCCATTTGGAACAAAACAATGTTGCTGACATGACGTGGAATCTCTGTTAGATCTCATGTCGAAATGTACATCCGACACCTTTGAATTTTGAAAATTTTCTCTAATTTATATTGGCTCTGTATTCTTAATACATTGAGCTCTCTGCCTGCATCACTTTTTAATATTAAATTTTTTTAATATTAATTAGGATCAGGTTCTTGGAATTTACCTTCCTACTCTTCCACTTTGGATTAAAGAAAAACAAAAAATATATATATATGCACCATGACATAGGTGGTAATAGCTCTTCATAACTTCCTATCATTTTTGTTCTAACTGTTGCCTCTTTATAACTTATTTTTGTTTTTGTAGTCTTTGTTCTACTATATATTTATTTAAATTTGTTAAATAGGTTGCTCAGTATTTTTTTCTCTTCTTTGTGAGTGTTAAATTCTCCAAACTCTCTTTCCTTATTATGGATTCCCAAAATTTTAGCTGTCTCTCTGAAATCTCAAGCCCCTGACATCTTAATCCATTACTCTGCCAATGAATCTTGCTAGCATCTAATAAGTTTACCTCTTGCATACTTGTACATTGTAGTTTACAAGACATGTTATTTGTAATTTGATATTTTTATGCTTGACTTTAGATTGGTGTATACCTTTTTATAGAAAAGGAACTTTAAAACCAGTTTGTCTACTTTTCTGAATCAAATCCAGATGTACTTCTCATATATGTATTCAAAATAAAACTTCTTCCAAAAAGAGAACTGTAAAAATACATCAAAATCATAAAAGCTTATTTTTTGTTTCTTTTTCAATAAATAACAGCCATAAATGGGAAACCAGGTGTTAATCTGAAAACTTGGAAGATTTATATCAATGAGAATTTTAATAAAAAATGGCATTTAATATCTGTTCATGAATGAGTGTTAAAATAGAAGAGAAAGAAGGATGCTTCTTTTCATTCTTCTTTTATTAAACTTTGCTTTTTAAATATTATGAATTACTTTGAATATCAGATATTCTGGATTTATGTTCTGTTTTTGTTAGTTCTTATGAGAAGAAAGAGAGTTGTAAAATAAACTGCCATCAGAACATCTGTCAAAACTTATCAACATCTATTGCATAAATAAATTGCTCTCCTATTAACTATGAGAGTAATAAGCAGATAGGAGAAAGAGACAGAAGGTAACAAAAATAAAACTGCCTACGAAAACCACAGCAACTTTAGGAAAAAATGCCCACTGGACTTATTTCACATGACATTATGTTTTGCCAGCTGCTAACAGTTGGTTTTCTCATTGCTTTTATTGGCATTAGGCATCTTACAAAGACCCAAATCTTAACCATTTGCAGAGAGGTCCATATCTAGACATGCGTAGCTGTCCTGCTGCTAATGAGGAAACCCAGATGTAACTAGTGTTGGCATGCAATCTGGGGCCCTTTTTGAATCTGTACCAAATTGCCTTCTATTTTTTTTGCATTGACTTATTTTTTAAGTTCAAATGCCAAAGTACAGTATAAATTGTAATGAATAATAATTCAAAATTCTTAGAAAGACAAGATAATTCAGCCGACCTTTGACAAAGTGTTCGAATCCATGTTCAACACTGAAGTGGTTCAGCATCTCACAGCCCACAGGCTCCTCTCGGACAAACAGTATGGTTTCCGCTTCACCAGGTCTACTGCTGATATGCTAACATCCATCACCAAGTATATATACCAGGCTCTCGACAAGAATGGTGAAGCTCAAACCATTGCCTTGGATATCTCCAAAGCATTTGACAGAGTCTGGCATGCTGGCTTCCTATGCAAACTGAGGATCTATGGTATAACTGGACATTTGTTTGACCTAATCCAGTCATTCCTCTCTAACCGCACATTGAAGCTGGTATTAAACGGACATGCCTCCCAAAACTACCTTATGAATGTGGATATCCCTCTATCCTAGGTCCTACACTCTTTCTGATCCACATTAATGATCTCCCCAATGCCATAAGACCCCAAGTAGACATGTACACCAATGACACCACAGTTTACTGTGGTGTCATTGGTGTCATTTTGCCTCGATCAAAAATCTGGCGTGGATGACAAAGCAAACCTCACTGCCGAGCTTGAGAAGGACCTCCAATCTGTAGTGGACTGGGGTAAGAAATGACTCATAAATTTTAATGCTTCCAAAACAAAGCTGCTATCAATTAACCATCATAGACAATTGCTCCTACCTCCCATTAGCATGGAACAGGCTTGCCTCCCAAAGAGTAAAACACTATGCCTCCTTGGTCTCACACTCTCAGCGGACCTCAAGTGGAATGACTCTATCGAATCCATTGCCAAATCTGATGCTATGAAAGTCGGCTCTATGTGCACATTTATAAATTTACCATCCACCCATGTATTGAATACTGCTACCACATCTGGTCAGGTGCCCCTGCTATTCTCCTCAGGGTTCTTGACAAAATACAACAGAGAATCTGTAATGTGATTGATACTGACTTGGCTGACTGGTTGCAGTCACTCTCTCACCAGCGTGACATGGCTTCCCTGTGCCTCTACTATAAATACTTTCACGGCTTCTGCTCTGATGAACTTAGATCACTGGTGCCCCTTAGGTATAACTTTGCACGAGATACTAGATTAGCAACTTGGTCCCACCCTTTTACAGTGAAACAGACAAGATATAACCACAGTTTCTACTCCAATGGCTTCTTTTCTCACACTTCCTGCCTGTGGAATTCCCTTCCATACACTTGCTTCCCCGACAGCTACGATCTCCAGGAGTTTAAATGTAAGGTCAATAGACACCTCCTAACACACTAACTTGCATCCATTCTCTCAAACACTCTTCCCATCTACCCAACCCTCATCCTTGGTATCCTTACCCGTCTATCAGTTTCCTTCCGACATTTCCTATATCTAACCACTCTTTCTCATCACTTTCCCCTATATAACCCCATGCGCAATACTGGCAGTGGAATACCTTGCTTGGCATGAAATAATTAAAAAAAAAATTTCAAATTTCTTAGAGAAAGAGAGAAGATAGAAAAATTAGTGGCACTAGTCATAATATCACATTATTTTTACACCCACAAGACTATCGTATAGGATGCAACTTGTTTATTTATTGCCTTTTAGCAATACAGAATTCAGGAGAGACACACCCACTCTCAGCGGACCTCAAATGGAATGACTGTATTGAATCTATTGCCAAATTCGCTGCTATGAAAGTTGGTTCTCTGTGCAGGGCCCGGAAGTTTTTCCCGCCTGAATCTATACTGCACATATATAAATCTACCATCCGCCGGTGTATTGAGTACTGCTGCCACATTTGATCGAGTGCCCCAGCTACTCTCCATGGGCTTCTTGACAAAATATAATGGAGTATCTGTAACGTGATCGATACTGACTTGGCAGACCAGCTGCAACCACTCTCTTAGCGGCGTGATGTGGCTTCCCTGTGCCTCGTCTACAAATACTTTCATGGCTTCTGCTCCGATGAACTTAGATCATTGGTGCCGCCTAGGTATGAATTTACACAAGATACTAGATTTGCAACTAGGTCCCACCCTTTAACAGTAAAACAGATAAGATGTAACCGTAATTTCTACACCAACAGCTTCTTTTCTTGTGCTTCCCACCTGTGGAATTCCCTTCCACGTGTCTGCTTTCCCGATGGCTACAATCTCCAGGCGTTTAAATGTAAGGTCAATAGACACCTCCTATCACACTAACTTGCATCTATTCTCCCAACACTCTCACCATCTACCCAACCCTCATTCTTACCCGTCTATCACCCTCCTTCTGACTTTTCCTATATCTAACCATCCTTTCTCACCACTCTATGTAACCCTCTGCACAATAGTGGCAGTGAAATGCCTTGCTCGGGGTGAAACAATTATAAAAAAAAAAAATACAAGTCAAAAGGGATTCTAGAATGCTAAAAGTTAAACATGTTTAAATAAACAAGTTAAATTATATATCACTGTAATTAGAGTGATAATAGACAATGTTTTAAAAATGGTGGGACTAAAACTGATTCAGTTAACAGTCCTGGTTTTGTTGCTTCATGATATTTAGCTGAGTCTTTTTTTCTGATGCATTGTGACTTTTTCAAGTATCTATGCCATTTTATGAAGCATCTGCAACAATTTTCTTATCAAGAATTACTTCAATGAGAATCATATGAAAGCACCTATAAAAATTTTATCTTTTTATTTTAATAACTTCTTCAGAAAGGAAATTGAAAACTTACTATAACAGTTTAAAGTTTAAATTTTTAATTTTAAAAGGTTACAAAAGAATACAGATAGAATATCAGCTCTTAATGTTTGATCATGGCACTTAACTTTTTTTAATGAAATTTGTCTTGTTTGTTTATTTTAAATCTGTCTTCGTAAAATAAGAAATATTACAATGCTATAAGATAATATTAGTATTTTCAAAGTAAAATTACATTTGACTTTTAGTCAAACAATTTCAGAGGATCACCCTCAGGAAAGTATTTTTTTAAGAGTAAAAAATATTCTGACATAATTAATTGATAGAGAATAGAAATGATGTGTTAACAAAATGAAAGATAATACTACAAATGGTTTGTGCAGATTGAATATCATTTTAAATAAGCTCCTGTTTTTTAACATCTGTTTATATTTTTGAGATGATGTATTTTAACTATTTCACTATTTACATCATTGTGACTGTTGTCCTCATCTTTATTACCATATTTACTATGTTTCAGTTGTTGTATACTCTGGTTTTCTTCAGGTGATATATGTTAGAATTTTAAACTGATCTCTTTATTTAGACCACAAGGGTAGATCACTCTAATTTTGAGTATCATGCATTTTTGGATATCTCAGTTTCAGTTAATTCCCTGTAGTAATTCAACTGTTTCAGTTTTGGTTTTTTCTGCTTCTGCTAGATACTGAACTCATACCTCTTTTGATCAAGTCGCTTTTTGGATTACTTCAACCAATGTTTTTAAATTCAAACTTTTTGAAAGTGAAAATTTCTCTGAGAAATTTCAAAATGTTTATCTGAAATTAAAAAATACAAGATTTAAGCATGTTATAGCACTGTTCCTGTTTAGACTAAAATTCATGGCAACAATATTTTGCATATTTAAATGACAGGTGTAAGGAAACGGTGGACAATTTATACAAGATATTTTATATTTTTATTTTTATATAGCAGAGAAAAAACACTAGTATACATGCAAAAAAGGAAGACATTACACTTTTGGAATTATGTAGGTGATGTGGGTTCCCTCCATTTTTTCTAGAAATAATTATTTTCTACAAATAATTATTTTGAAAATGTTATCCAGTTTTGGAATGTGCAGTGGTTATAATTTCTACAATCTTCCCAGGTGGCACAGATATTAGATTCACCACTGTATATATCCTCAGTATAAATAATATTAGTATTTATGACCGAATTTATTCTGAAAACAAAGGTAGCAATGTAAAAGTGTGTTAATCCTTGATTAAAAATTATCACATGATAAGAACTGAGATAGAACAGTGGAAGACTTAATCTTCCATATTGAAATTGAACTTCGTTAAACTTATTTTGAGAAAAAGCTTAACAATCCAAGAAGAAAGCTAAACAATGAATTACACTCTTATCACTAAATGAAGTACCAACCTGAATTCAAATGAATCATTTTTAGAATACTACAACGGAAATGGACAAAAACCAACAACATGTGTAGACTTGTTGAGTATCTGATTATCACTCAGATAATTTAGAAAATTTTCTTTTCAAAGAAAAAACAAAGAAATACAGAAAGTTACAAGTAAATGATAATTTAAAAATGTTACAAATACTTAAGTAAACTGAAACCATTTTTATTTAAAAACTTCTTTTCTTAATCATTCAATTTAGAAAAATACAATAATCATTTTTGCAATTTAAAAAGCCAAAGCACTGGTATATTTATGAATGTATGTTTGTACATCTAGATGTATTACATACACTTTCTAAAGATCATCTAACTTATATTTTAAAAGATTTATCAGTTTTTTTTTTAATCATATCACCTTGAGCAAGGCGGTAATGCCACTGATGCGGCGGGGGCTACGTAAGAGTGAAAAGATTGGAAAAGAGAAAGCCAGAAACCACATCTTAAACAGGGAACAAGGGTTGAACCTCTTCACCTGTTCAATAGACGTGGGTGGAGTGTGAACTGGGCAATAATTTAGTCTACCTACTCCAGTTGAAAAAAAAAAAGAAAAAGAAAAAAGTAAAAAAATTGGAAAAGAGAAAGCTGGAAACCACATCCTAAACAGGGAACAAGGATTGAGCCTCTTCACCTGTTCAATAGATGTTGGTGGAGTGTGAACCGGGCAAAAATTTAGTCTACCTACTCCAATTTAAAAGAAAAAAAAGAAAAGAGTAAAAAGATTGGAAAAGAGAAAGCTGGAAACCACATCCTAAACAGGGAACAAGGGATTAGCCTCTTCACCTGTTTAATAGATGTGGGTGGAGTGTTAACAGGGCGATAATTTAGTCTACCTACTCCAATTGAAAAAAAGAAAAAGAAAAAGAAAAGAGTAAAACGATTGGAAAATTGTTGTAACTTTGAAGAAAGTATGTGTTTCATGAGAGAGTTGCAGTAGTTGCATACAGAAATCAAACCATGGTCACCACCATAACAGGCAGTGCTCCTAGTTAAAATCCATGGCAACAATATTTTGCACATTTAAATGACATGTGTAAGGAAATGGAAGACAATTTCAACAAGACGATATTTTATAAATTCGTCTTAATATAACTTAGTAAGAAACGAGAGAAAATACAAGTGTATGAATATGAAAGAAAAAAGCATTAAAAGTTATGAATTGTGTGGGGTATACACCCATGTGTCTATGTGTGAAAAAGTTCACTTACTGAGAGGAAAAATATTCCCGTCCAGAGACAAGGTCCTAGCGCCTGTCATTGCTACAGTATACTGGGCAAAAAAGAGAGAGAAGAGCTGATTTCCCAAATGCCGCTTAGATGTGGCACAAGGCCGAAAGTATGGGGTACTTAATGAGGATCAAACTCATTTCTCATTTCAGTTGTAATAGGTTCTGGTGAGACAAGCTTGCTAACCATTTCACCATGTTGAAGTGGTCAAAGAGAGAGAGAGAGAGAGAGAGAGAGAGAGAAGAGAGCAAAAACAGTAAGAGTTCTGTTTTTTATAGCTGCTTAACAGTGTCACCTAAAAACTTTTGTTAGAATTAAGTACTTTTTTTCTCTAAGCTATTGTCAGGGAGTTTGGCCAAACCTGTGAAGATGTCTTTGTGTTAAACTTAACTGAATTCCTTGCATTTAATAAATCAGAAGGTTGCTGAGTGGTTAAAAAGCATCAAAGAATAAATTGGATGGTTGCAGAGAAATTGAAAGATAAAAACATCCCATTTTTATGATAAAAAGATTATTTATTATTTATCAAAATTATGTTGTTTAATAATAAGTTGGATATTGAATGTTCATTGGAAAGTTTTTGTTTTTATGAAGAAAAGTCTTATAGAGATTTGTTTCTGTATGTGTATGCGAAAGTAGTAGGCTTCTGTATATTGAGTTTGTTCCTCTCTTTCATTTTTTGCAGCTGGACAGTTGCAGAAGAAAGATATAAGTGAAAGAGAGATTGGGATAATTGTCATCTGCTTTTTGAATGTCGAGACAGGCATAGCTCTTTGTCTTTTGCAAGAGGAAGAAGGAGAGAGATAGTACAAAGTACAAGAGAGAAGATGAGAGTGAGAAATGCATGTTAACGTGGATTTGAGGGTCCAGTTATAATCTTAACTATCTTTCTTTTGTTGCATGAGAGAGAGAAGATGAGAGGGTAAGATACATGTTGCTGAGAATTATGTCTTGGGGATGGCTTGAAAGCCATCTGAAGCAAAAAGGCAAAATCATGTGTATATGAACATTTTTACACCTAAGAAAAGGATAGAGTTTTCCTGTTTTCTAATTGGTCAATATATATGATTGTGTATCCAATTTGTTCTGAACAACATCTGCAAATGACAAAATCTTAAAACCAGTTATCTAATAAAAAATGATTTATTATTGGTCAATTCAAAAATGTGAAACACCTTTTCGTTGGCTCCTGAGAATGTATAGGTGTGTGTAAAGTTGGATTTATTAATCACTCAAAATATGGAGAAATCTGACAGTATAAATATATATTATAATTCTAGAAAGTGAAAGTTTTATTGAAATATGTTGGAAAATTTCTAAGTTTTCTTCTGAAATCAAGAAAATATAAGTTTTAAAGATAATTGTCACAATATATGAAAAAATGTGTCGGTTTAAACTGTCATATTTTTTCATACAGGGATAAAGTTTTGTAATTGTTTGAAATTTGAATAAAGCAACTTAATTGTTTATATTAAAGTATTGATGTTTCACAGATTAAACACATGCTAAGGAAAATTACACTAAGAAAAAAAAGTTAAATTTATTTTCTGTGCTCTCAGTTTTCTCATTGATTAAAAGCTTATACTTTGGATGAAACATTTTCAACTTTTCAAAATTATATAGTCTTTTAGCATTGATAACTACTGGCTAGGTTGTAAATCTATTCTATACCACTTATCATCACAAACTTATAATTAATGATCAATAAAATATTTTTATAAGTAATGTTAGAAGATAAAATTTATCTTCAAAGAAATATATATTAAAAAGGTAAAGGTTTTCAATTAAGTGCCTTATATTCACTGAGTTGTTTTATTTACTAAATATATAGAGACTGTCTTGGCACCATCTGCCATTTAAAATAAACAAAATTAAGATGGCTAGAAAGAAGTTGGAAGAACATAAATGAAAAAAGTATACAAAGGCTTTATATGTCTTCTCTCACCCAAAATAGGAAAGCTAATAGATGTTATAAAAACAATCCTTACAAGTTTGTCAGATCCTGTTGCATAAGGCTGTCTATATGTCTACTCCCAAGTTCTGGGGCTTGTTTTGTCTTAGTGGTATCTACCTGAAAACTATCTTTGTATAGACAGGGCTTCACTGACTGGCCATTAAAGGTCACAGGAACAGCTAATCCTGAGGCATACTAACTAGGGAAGAAGAAGGACAGTTAACCCAAAACAGTTACCTTTTGATCCCTGACCTTACCCGACCTAATTATCAAGGAAACACCATTATTAATATGTTCAATGACCATAAGTATTTTGATATAATAAGTGCAAAGGAGAATACATTAAGCAAAAAACAAAGATAGCTATATAAAAAGGCAAACGGATATAAAAAAATGCAGATATTTGCTTTTATATAATTATTTTCCTATTAAAATAAAATCTAAAATCCTCTCCACTAAGATAAACATAATGGATCACAGAATATTTTTATTTTGTATTGATGAAACTTTAACAATTTAAAATTTCTGCATTAAATCGATATTTAACACTTTGCAAAACCTCCAAACATTCCATTCTGTAGACTTATATTTTGTTAATTGATTTTTTTAATAAAGAAGCTTGAGGACTTTAAAAATCATTCTTTAGAATTAAGAGAGTTTTAACATAAAACTCAGTGACAGCATTAAAATCATCAAATTGTACAAATCCGTTTTATGTATACAACATCTTAGCCCGTAAATATACATACAATTCATTTTTCAGATACTTCCGATCAGTTATTTTTGTCTCCTTTCATAGAAAATTTCTCATTCAACAAAATATGCTGATAAATTTCCAGAAAGTGAATAAAATAAATGAAATTTTCTTTCTTATATATATTTTCTTTCATTGTGGAAGGAGTAAATAGGAACAGGAAATCTGTTTGTGATTATAATATAGCTGCAGAGTTTTTTCACGTGAATATTTATATGAAGAAGTTGAGTGGCCAGAAATAAAAATCAAATCTTAAATTTTAATTATAAAAACATTAGTATGTTTTTTAAGATTTATATTTTAGTTATGTCGCTCTTGCATGCACACCACACAGTCACATAATTACATGTGGACACTCGAGGGGTACAGAAAGTTTCTCAGATGAAACTACTTTCCAAAATCTGATGATTGGAATTATTTTTAATTGTTTAACATTATTCACATTGTTTGGATTGTCATCATCTTTATTGACATATTAATAATTTTTTTAGCTGTTATCTGCTCTAACCTTTGTTATGAATGTGTCAGTAAAGATAAGGACAACAGTCTGAACAATGTTAATAATGACAACAACTCAGCAGTATGGAAAACTTTTTAGTTTTGTCTAGAATTTTTCAGTACCAATTCATATGTATGTATGTATGTATGTATGTATCTATCTATCTATCTATCTATCTATCTATCTATATACATACATGCATACATATGAATTGGTACTAAAAAGTTTTAGGCACAACTAATATATATATATATATATATATATATCAGCAGAGGATGTAAATATAGAAGAATCCAAAGGAGTATCCTGTACATACAATGGTAGGATAACTCTCTAAGAGATTCGTGTAAAATCTTTTGGACAATAAAGATGGAAGCTGATGATGGTTTGCCTGAAATAGGCCTATACTTCCGATTTACCATAAAATAACGTCTGCCTTAATTTTTCATATATACATATATATATATATATATATATATATATATATATATATATATATATCCGAGTGAATACAGAACGAGGAAAGAATTTTTACAACATCCAAAACATTAATTTAAAACAGTGCTCAGGTATTTGAAGACATATGTTATTTTTATGATAGCAGCATATTATTTGACTTTATATTTTCTATATTTCAGAATTGGCAATGGCAGATACAAAGATTACACAAGAAATGACGAGGCATGTAGTTATCATGGCTATAAATGCTGAACATAGCAATTTAGAAATAGCATGATTTTTAAAAGTTGCTAGACCCTTTGTTTCCAAAGTTTGCAAGAAGTTAAATGCCAAAGATGAAAATGTATCACCAGTATCAAAACATAAGAAATGTTACACATGTACTGATACCATTAGAACAAATGAATTTATTCAGCAAGTACAACAGACCATTGATGACAATCCTAGAAGATCCAAGAGGTCAAGTGCAAAAGAACACCATGTGTCAAAAGGAACAATCTTAAATGTTGCTCACAAAGACATCAAATACAAATCTTATATAATGAGAAAAGGTCATTTTATGTCAGAAGAGGTAAAGGAAATTTACTTAATCAGCTCTAAGAGGCTCTTATACAAACTTAAAACACCAACAAAGAAAAATGTCATTTGGTTCTCAGAAGATTACATAACCCCTAACATTTGGCCTCTTAGCTCCCTAGATCTCAATCCATTGAACTAATATATATGGAGCATAGTTGAGAAGAGCTTAATGAGCACCCTCATGATACTAGAGAATCCCTAAAAGCCTCCATAGTCAGAGCAATGTCTAATATTAACAATGTCCACTTAATCATAGAATATATGCAATTCAGACATGGCATAGAAGCTATTATCAAAATTGAAGGAGAATTGTCAGTTACATTTACCTATTTTGACAGTAAAAGCGTGGAACCTAGTTACCAAAATAGTTGCACAGGTAAACTCATGCGAGCAGGGCACCAGGGAATAAAGCTTGTCAGAGCAAAAGTCATGAAAATACTTGTAGAAAAGATAGAGGAAAGCCACATTCCATTGGTAAGAAAGAGGCTGAAGGTGAGCAGCCAAATCAGGATCAGTTATGTTGCAGATCCTCCACTGGATTTTGTCAAGAACTCCAAGATGAACAACAGGAGCACCTGACCAGATATGGCAACAGTATTCAATGCATCACAAATGGTAGATTTATAAATGTGCAAGATGGTTTCTGATGAGAAAAACTTCCTGGCTCAGCACAGTGACCCAAACTTCTTAGCGGTGGATGTAGTTACTGATTCAATGTATTCATTTCCCTTGAGGTCGACTGAGAGATTGAGACTGAGGAGGTAATATGTATTGCTTTTGGGGAGACTAGCAGGATCCATATTAATGGAAGGTAGAAGAGCTTTTCTAGGATGGCTAAAGAACAGCAGCTTTGTTTTGGAAACATTAAAATTTACAAGCCATTTCTTACCCCAATCCATCAGAGATTGGAGGTCCTTTCCAAGAGCAAAAGCAAGAGCTACTTTGTCAGTCCTGGCAGAGTTCATATTGAGTTGGTGTCATCTGCATAGATGCCAATTTGGGAACCAATTAGATCAGGAAGGTCATTGATAAATGTCAGGAAGAGCATAGAACCTAAGACAGAGACTTGGGGAACACCTGCATTTATATGAAAGGATTTGGAAGTATTCCCATTAAACAACCATTATTTTTTGATTTGACAGGAATGATTGGATTATATCAAACAGTCATCCAGATATACTGTAACTTTTTCAGAAAGCCAGCATGCCAAACCCTATCAAATGCTTTTGAGATATCTATGGCAACAGCCAGGGCTTCATCATTCATACTAAGGTCTTGATATATATACTTGGTGATTATTTTAAAGATGATGTAATGAATAAGTAATGAATATGCATACACCTTGGTACCCCCTCACAGTAATGTGATTGGCTGGTGTCAGCCATAAATACAGATGAAGGTGAGGATGCATAGAGGTCTACATCCATAAGTCTACTACTACAGTTCATTGACTAGAGATCTATGTCTAGAGGTCTATTGGTGTAGATCTATTAACTATGCCTATGTCTCAGGATACTGCATATGATGAGTACCGTCCATTATGTCTACACACTAGATTGTCTTACCCAGTTACATTTGCCTAAACTGCTTAACTACCTTGAATCAGATATATATCCCTTTCCGGGACATATCAGTATGTTTAGTTAGAGGAATATTTTATTTTTTAAACATGGTCAGCATGTTGTGGCTGTGTTCATAGTTGATATTACTGAGTGTTGTTTTTTTTCTTTTTTTATTAATAATGCTTTTATTATTTTTGGCATTTTTTCATGTGAATGATGCATATTTGAATTATTGACAAGATGTTTCATGGGTAGAGTTTGGTAGGCATCCATATATATTTAAATGATACCTAATAAAACAATGATCAAAGAGATGTAATGTTAAACATGTTATAGTATATTTAATATAATTATTTATGGGTTTGAATTGATCAGGAACATTATTCTTTGAAGGAAATGTGAAATTTTACAAAATTTATTTACTAAAAAGAAAAAATTATAAGATCCCATGAAAAATTATATAAAAAACTTAACTACAGCAAATTGTCTGTCATTTTTAACAATATATCCTTAATAAAGTTTTCCCTTTTTTCATATTCTTTTAGTAACGCTTGCAGGAATATAGTCCCTTAAAAGACATGTGAATTTTCATATAATTTATCTACTAAAAAGAAAAAATTATAAAATCCCTTAAAAATATATATAAAAACTTAACCACAGCACCTTGTCTATTATTTTTAATGAAACTTGCGGATACATATATATATATATATATAGTTGAGTTGAGATTGAGATCAACACCCAGTGGTGACAGTCTGTTTCATGCTTTAACACATTGATCAGAAGAGGCATGAAACAGATTTCATGCCTCTCCTGATACATATTTTCCTAACAAGATTTCTTGAATATTCAGGAATGGTGGATATATATAAATTTACTGTTTAATTATAGAAAACACAGTATACACTGAAATACAAGCATCCATTAAAAATTATGTTCAGACAGACAAATTTAAATAAATATGTCAGTCCATACCATTTCGTAATTTCTGTAAGATTTTGTAGCATTGTCTTTGTTTACATTTTTTCACATTAGGATATGAGCCAAAGCAGATATAGATGTTGTGATAAATCAGGAACTGAAGTATTTATGGTTTAATTCAACTTTGTGAAACCATGAAATCTTCTGTGGTCAAATGTTAAGGCATGCCAGTTCAATTGACTGCTTCTTCTAGATAGAAAGGAGTTGTATGTTCAAATTCTGCAAAAAGATGTGTATTTTCCTAACAAGATTTCTTGAATATTCATGCTGGTGGATATATATATAAATGTACTGTTTAATTTTAGAAAAACATATTATTCATTAATATATGAGTATCCATTAAAAATAGTGTTCAAAAAATAAATTTGAATAAAAAACTAATAAAAATGTATAAACTTTTTCACTTCAACTGAATTTTTTTCATTTTATGCACTTATAAAAATATCCGCATATATATATATATATATATATATATATATACCACTTTAACTGAATCAACTGAATCTATAATGTCCAGTTGAAGGATTCCTGAGTAAGTTAAAAATGCATTATCCTTTTACTTTGAACGGAAGTTGCATCAATTCTAATGAGAGTATATATGGCAAAACACACATATATCTGAGGTGAAATCAGATATCTTTGTAATGCAATGAAAAAGGAATATTTAAGCTTCAATGTACAGCTCTTAATTGAAGGATTAGCTGTTCTCAGAAACCAATGGTGCTGCAAATTGTCAGTTGCTACAGAAATTCAGCTCAGCATTAAAGGTAAAAAAAAACAAGCACACACCGAAACAAAAGACAATTTTATTCATTTTCTACATGCATATGTATGTGTGCATATATGCACTTCAAGTTTTATGCTCTATACAATCAGCAGGTGCATAATTCATATATCTAATATGTACCTGATAATTGCATAGTGTGTGAAACTCTGAGACATGGTATAGATATAGGATAATATGTATATTTATTAATGTATAATTAATAATACTGTTATTTTACATTGAGCACTGTTTTATTAACATCAGTAAAATATGCATGTATGTGTATATGTACATTTATTGATATCCATATATGTGTGTGTGTGTGTGTGTGTGTGTGTGTTTGTGTGTGTGTGTGTGTGTGTATTTGCCTATATTTCTTAGATGAGGTAGTATTTCCATTATTTACATTGTTCAGACAATTGTCCTCATCTTTACTGTCATATTCACAATGCTTCAGCCATTGTATACTCCAGCCTTTTTCAGGTGTATGGAATTTCAAACCAAACCCTTTATTTTGATTACTAGGGTATAGCATTCTCATTCCATGTGTCATGCCACTTCTTGATGTCATGTAGGTAATTTTCCTTTTACTCAACTCTCTAAGTAATTTTTTCCCACTGTATTGCCAGGTATTGAACTCATAACTCTTTGGGTTAAGTCATTCATCTAACCAATACTTTTATCTACTGGGCCATGCATCTTTGATGACATCAGTGTATGAATTTTGGGGACACTGCTATTATTAAGAACACATGGCCCAGTGGATAAATATTGGTTAGATCTAGTGACTTGTGAGTTCAATATCTGGCTACAGCAGTAGTGAACAAATAACTTACAGAGTTGAGTTAAAGAGAGACAACTACATAACCTCCAGAAGTGGCATGACACATGGAATGTGAATAATATACCCTAGTGATTGAAATAAAAGGGAATGGTTTGAAATTCCAAACACCTGAAGAAAGCCAGATTGTACAATGGCCAAAATGTTGTGAATATGGCAATAAATATGAGGACAAATAATGTGTGTGTTTGTGTGTGCATATACATACAACAATATGACATAAATGAAAATTCACCATATTTCTTTTACTCAGATTTTGGCACTTAATAAATGAGTTTTTTTTAATGAAAGTTTTCTTATCAAATTTTTCTTATAGAGGAAGAAGAGGCTTCAGGCAAAAGAGATATGGTTCTGTGGAAAGATGATGAGAAAATCATCGACTGAAAATCTGAGCAGTGACAAAATTTAAGGGGAATTGGAAACAAAAAGGACACATATACTTAGAATCAGAAAGAGTCAGTTAAAAATTTTAGGAGATATAATGAGGAAAAACGCTAAGAGAATTTGACACTCACAGGACATATTGAAAGCAAGATTGATAGAAGGAAAAAGTGAGTTACCTGCATAATGATTTTGTGAAAATGGATGGCAGAACAAGGGAATAGAAAAGATAGTAAAAAAATGTGTTAATTGCATCACTTCATGGGAAGTTGGGGAGAGCCATTATCACGTGAGTCCTGAAGAAAGGTGGTACATAAAATAAATTTAGTAAGTTTCTCTTCCACCTCTTGCTTGTGGAAAGCTTCTTGCTTTTCTGTAAATTATGCTCTTCCAAAATCTAAGTGTAACATCAGTTGTCATTTTGAAACTCGTTCTTTTATTGTCCTTTCTCCTCAATAACATTCTAAGTTTTTTTACTGACAGTAATTCCTTGCATCTTAAAAAAGTGTCAGATTTTGATAAAAAGTAATAAAAATTTGGATTCAGACACCATTAAAAAGTATCAAAACTTGAAATCATATAATTCTGCAATAAAGGAAATAAAGCCACTTTGTATGGTTCACATTGACCTGGTCCATCTTGGATAGAACATTAAAAAAATACCCATGCGAGTCATCAGAATATATCCAGAACAGCAAAAAAATGGCAGTGTTATTGAAAATGAAAAACAAAATTTTTTAAAGCACCTGCAGCCCATTATCAAATATATTTAATTCTTGTTTATAATATGGGATACTAGATGCTTAAGACTTCCGGAATACACTCCTGATCAAAATTATAAGACCAGGGGTATAAATTGTTAATCTATGGGAATTCCAATGTTTTTAGTTCAGTTAGAGATTAGCAATCACTGCGTAAAGGTGTTACCATGCCTAAAGCAAGCAAACTTACCAAAGTTGAGCGTTCTCATATTCTAGAATTCCATAAGCAAGGTTTGTCACAGCGGGCGATCGCAGCTAAGGTAAACCACAGTAAAACTGTGATTTGCAACTTTCTAAAGAACAGTGAGAATTATGGAAAAGCAAAATCCTCTGGTAGGCTCCAAAAATTTCTCCTGCATTGAGTAGGAGAATAAGACGGGTTGTTATGAAAGATGGGGGACTTTCTTCTAGTCAAATTAAGGCAGTCACAGATGCTGATTGCAGTCCCGTAACCATCAGACGACACTTAAGACAAAAAGGCATGGTAAATAAAAAGCATAAACAAATTCCTCGGCTGCTTCCACGTCACAAGGTGGACCGCTTAAAGTTTGGTCATGAATACCAAACATGGGATGTTGAGAAGTGAAAGAAAGTCCCGTTTTCTGATGAAAAAAAATTTAATCTCGATGGCTTCCAATGATATTGGTATAACAAAAACATGCCTCCTGAAATTTTCTCTGCACGTCATAGTGGTGGAGAGTCCCTAATGGTATGGGGTGCCTTTTCTTACAGAGGGACGATGGAGCTCCAGGTGGTGCAGGGTCGTCAGAGAGCGGCTAGTTGTGTTAACATGCTACAAAAGCATCATTGATGATGGAGGGCCATCGTTTGTGTGTGGATGGATGGTTATTCCAACAGAATAATGCTGCAATCCATGCTGCAAGACAGACCTTGAACTTTCTACCAGAAAATGGGATCCATCTCTTGGGACATCCTACATGCTCACCGGACTTGAACCCAATTGAAAATGTTTGAGGATGGATGACAAGAGATGTTTATCGAAATGGCAAATAATATTCAACAAAAAATGAACTTTGTGAAGCCATCTTCAGAAGCTGGAGCAACCTTCCCCGTACCTTAATGGAAACACTTATTTCTAGCATGCCCGACAGAATTTTTGAAGTCATCAAAAGCAGTGGAGGTAGACTTCATTATTAAATTTGGTTGTTAAATATTTTCATACACTTTTTGTACAATGTCGTAGAATTTTTGTCTCTGGTCTTATAATTTTGATCATGTGTAAATCACCTCATTTTATAAAAATGTAAATTTCTAAATAAAATGTTTGGAATATAGCTTTTTGTTTCCATAACATTTTAGATTGTAGTATTGGTAACCTTAAGTGGAAGGAGTTTAAAATCTATCCATAAAAAAATATTTCTTTTTAAAGATTTTTAAGTGGTCTTAAAATTTTGATCAGGAGTGTATGAAGAATATGAATTAAGAAGAAAACATGTTCATTTTGCAAGAGAAATTTCTCTCAGCCATCACTGATTATTTAGATAAAAATATTGCTCTTTTCCTGGAAGACAGAGAAGAGTGGAAAATGATAGGTGCAAAAATATCAAGCAGTTCTAACAGCCTTAATAATAATTTGGTTGAATAGATTTTAATAATTTGGGGTTGATTGTAAAATAAAAAAATATATAAAAAACCTAAGAAAGAAAATCTGTTTCCTGTTTTGAATGTAACCTGTTTAGATATAAAACAAAAGAAAATGGTAGATCTGATAAATATGATTTGAAAAATATAAAAACAATAACATTTGTCCATGGCAAGTTCAAATTTAAATTTGCATGAAAAATAATCTTGTTTAGATTTTTGAATATTTGGGTGCTGTCATGTTTAGTAGCTGTCACAGTTAGTAGCTGTCACAGTTAGTAGCTGTCACAGTTAGTAGCTGTCATGGTTAGTAGATCAAAATGTGAAATCAGCAAGCTGAATTCAAATTCTGGTTCAATTTGTTGCATTCACTTTCACACAAATACTCTTGAGAAAAATATGAATACATCTCTTCACCTCTTATAGAAGGGCAGACTAGGCTATATATCCATGGTTGACAACCAATCTAGAAGAAGAAAAACTTTGAATTCAAATCTGTAGTCATCCTGCAAAACATACACTATACATTATTTAAATTGCTCATATTGTTATCCTCATCTTTATTGTCATATTAACAATGTTTCAGCCTTTGTACACATCAACTTTCCTCAGGTGATTGGAGTTATGAAGACTTTATTTTGATCACTAAGGTAGTTTGATCTCATTCCATGTGGCATGCCACTTCTGGATGCCTTAGTTATCTCCATTTAATTCAACTCTCGCAGCTTTTGTTCACCACTGCTGTAGCCAGATATTGAACTCACAACTATTTGGATCAAGTCCAACCAATGCTTTTATCCACTGGGTCATGTGTCCTTGTTCTACCATCCATTTGCTCAAGCCTATCAAATATATCTTGGGCTGCTTTCCTCTGTCTCTTTTCTTCTATCTGTCTTGTGTGTATTAAATTCTTCAAGCCCTCCTTCTTCATTATGTTTCCCAGGAACATCATCTATTTCTTCCTGATGTTAAGTGTGAGTTTTCTTTTTATTTGCATCCTCTCCAACACCTCATTGTTAGTCATGAGTTCAGCTCATGGTATCCTCAGCATCCTTCGGCAAAACCACATTTTTACTGTCTTAAACTTCTCTTTCATTCTTGATAAGATCGTCCAACATTCACTTTCATACAGAAGAATAGATATCACATAAAGGGTTCAGTTCATATTCCAATCACCTGAAGAAGGTCAGAAGATAGCTGAAATGTCGTGAATATGCCAATAAAGAGAACAACAGTCTGAAAAATGTAAATAATTATAATACTTCATCTCAGAAATATAGACAAACTATGCAGCCAGCAAGAAGATTGTGGTGTTCATTGACTATGATTTCAACTGTGGTTGATCTGATAGAAGCTTGAATGAAAATAGAGGTGTTTATTTACTTTCCTCATGTCTTTGTATGTTTCTGTTTGTGTTTCTTGGTTAACTGCAGTCAATACTTTTCTTCAAAGTACAAAACATGTTGAGGTCAGAGATGTTCATTTGAAAAACAACAACCTGAGAAACCAAAGTATTTCCATGCACGTTCCTCTCTGCTCAGAAAAAAAGTCTTTTTACACTTTACAACATTCAGAATTTTGCTTTTATATGAGATAAAGGTAAAATGTAGCCTACTTCAAACAATAAATTCTTGCTTATATTATCAATTGTTATATTTCAGGTTGCTTGAGGATGAAATGATTTTAAAAAAAACAGAAAAAGTTTACTTTCACAATTTCAAAGCATTTGACACAAATGTTTCTGAGTCAGAGTACTGATCACCATAGTCATATTTAAATAAAGGTCAAATAAAGAGACTGAATTTATATTTAGTACCTTAGATTGGTAGTAGATTGATTGCTTAACTGATTCATTTTTATGGGTTATCAACCCTTTGCAGTTTGTTTAAAACCTGAAAATTTTATAGATTTAAAATTTTTTTTTTTTTTGAGATAATGGTTTAGTGATAAAAATCTAACTATATAATCATAGCTGGGGTGAGAAGAAATGGATTCTTATCTTTGCCAAGGGTATTTGCACATAAGTGAATATAATAAAACCAACTGGAATTTGAAGTCAGCTCCCTAATTAAAAATTTTGAACTATTATCTATTATACAACCCGCATGTCCAAGCTCTGTAACATCTGGTATTGCTAAGCGGTCAACTACCTAGGTACTAACCTGGGACAATATTGCTTAATGTTGGTGATCATACAGGAACCAATGTTTCAACATGATGTAGCCATAAATAGACCAGGAGTAGAATGTAGTATGAAAAAAAAACTAATTTGATCATGTTTAATGTCTGGCATTTAAGAACAGAAGACAACCATTCTCTTTCTACAAGAAATTAGCCCTGTATCCATGTATATGGATATGCACTGTGGTGCAGTGGATATCATCTCGGAACAATATGGATATGCACTGTGGTGCAGTGGATATCATCTCGGAACAATATGGATATGCACTGTGGTGCAGTGGATATCATCTCGGAACAATATGGATATGCACTGTGGTGCAGTGGATATAATCTCGGAATAATATGGATATGCACCGTGGTGCAGTGGATATCATCTCGGAACAATATGGATATGCACTGTGGAGCAGTGGATATCATCTCGGAACAATATGGATATGCACTGTGGTGCAGTGGATATCATCTCGGAACAATATGGATATGCACTGTGGTGCAGTGAATATCATCTTGGAACAATAAATCAGAAAGCCTAGTTCGAATTCCAGTCAAAATCATTTGAATTTAGAATTCCACTTGAACTTGTTGCATTCACACCCAAATACTCTTGGGAAAGGGATTAATCTGTTTCTTCTTCCCACTATGGGTTAAGTATCAGTACAGATTAGGCTTCATAGCCTTGGTTGGCAACCAGTCTACCTCAGAAAGTAATGGTAACCTACTGCAGAAAAATTTCAGCTTAAACACTTATAAAAAAATATTTGTTTTTTGCAATGTCTCTTTTTTTACAATCCTTCTTATTAACTGTTCTACCATCCATTTACACAAATTCATTAGCTAGGTGATCATGGATCTCCACAACATCCTATGATCGGTAGCTCTTGGCAATGTTTGTCTTTTTATTATTCCTTCTGTTCTCTGTTATACCATCTATTTACACCAATTCGTTAAGTAGGTGATCATGGCTCTCCACAACATCCTATGATTGGTAGCTCTTTGCAATGTCTGCCTTTTTATTTTTCTTTCTGTTCCCTGTTCTACCATTCATTTACACAAATTCATTAGGTAAGTAATCCTGGTTCTTTACAACTTCCTTTGATTGGTAGCTCTTAGCAATGTCTGCCTTTTTATTACTCCTTCTGTTCTCTGTTCTACCATTCATTTACACAAATTCATTAGGTAAATAATCATGGTTCTCCACAACTTCCTTTGATTGGTAGCTCTTAGCAATGTCTGCCTTTTTATTATTCATTCTATTCCCAGTTCTACCATCCTTTTACACAAATTTGTTAGGTAAATAATCATGGCTTTTCACAACTTCCTATCATTGGCAGCTCTTAGCAATATCTGTCTTTTTACTACTATTCTTCATATTCCCTGTTATACCATCTATTTATACCAATTCGTTAGGTTGGTAATGATGGCTACTTCCTATTTGGTAGCTCTTAGCAATATCTGTCTCTTTACTATCCCTCCTATTCTCTGTTATGCCATCTGTTTATTCAAACTGATTAGGTGAGTTAATCACTGCCTTCCCTGCCCTTTCATTTCACTTTTAAGTGTCCAAGAAATTTCAACTGTTTTCCTGAGTATGCACATCCTTTTTGTATTTTCCTTAATACTTCCTTGTTGCTGTATCCATATTATTTTCAGTATCCTTCTGTTGAACTACATTTCTGTTGTATCAATTTTTTTCTTTTCATCTGTAAGAAAACTGCCTTGCATTCACTTCTGCAAAGAAGGATTGATATTATATAGCAGTTCAGCATGCTTTTCATTATTTCTAACAAAATTTTCATGTTTCTTAATATTTTGTTTAGCTTTTTGGGTGGCATGTTTTGCTAATAACACCAAAATCTGAAAGAGCATTGTAAATTTTCTATCAACTGTTCAAAAATTAATCTCTTGGATAAATCATGTAATTAATTGTGAAAACTTCTGCTATTTCATGTCAAGTGTTTAATTCTTTTAACATCTCTTGCATATTTATAAACTGATGCTTATCACTAGGATAGTTTATTTGTTTTATTTATACAATTCAATTTTAAATTCTAATCAATAAAATGAAATATAAGTTTTTAAACAACTAAATAAAAACTTAATTGTTCATCTGTAAAATATATATCCCATAATATAAAATGTCATTTTATATTAAATATATATTCCATAATATAAAGCAATGTAATTTTTATATTTATCATTTATGATATCCTCTTATTAATTAGATATTCAGTTGTTATAGTAGCAAGTGATATTATTGAATGTCACAAAGCAAACATATCTTGTGTTCTAAAACAAAACCTAGGTTCAGATCTCCCTATAGTCAATATGTCAAGGAAATGTTTCTTGATGATTTTAGCCTGAGGAGACGATCCCAGTATGTAGCAATATTGGAAAATTAAGTTGGCTCAAGCTTTGTAAATGAAATTTGATAGACAAAACTATTTGAAATCTATCAATAGTTGTTCTAGTATAATCATTGTGATCAAGTGTTTGAGTGTCTTGACTTTGTTGAAACTGATGATCATCACAGTTCTCTCCTAGAAACTGTAACTTAGGTCCACTCAGCATAATTGCAGTATAAACCACATGTTCAAGTAAGTCTTAAAGAAACACAAAAATTAATCTGGGTAGGCACCTGCAACAGGGTTTTTCTAGCCACTCCAGTTGACACCAAGGTCTTTTTTGACTGATGAATGCTTACATTCAAGTAATTTTTCTTTGTAATGTATTGATTGTAATTTCTATAGAAACTACAATCAATATTATCAATTTTTTTGATGATACTAGTAAATGTTTTATTTTTGAGGTTATACATGACATCCAAATACTTTAATTGAATAGATTAATATAATGGGTAATTAGTTATATTGACTAAAAGTATTTTAATTACACAATATGCAGCTTTATTGATGGTTACTAAACTTATCTTTGTATAAAAGTTGAATTACAGACTAACTTGCTAATCCTTATTTCCATGTAAAGTTCTGCCAATTCAAAAAGGATACAATATTCCAATAACACCACATTTCGTGTTTAATTCATTCACAATCTGAAATTTAAAAAAAACAAAACCTTAGATATGTCAGCTAATATTTCTTTTTATTCTGTTTTCTTAATATGTGATGGCATTTTACCACTAGTCTATATTTATTGGCTCTTGACAAGACTTTATAAGTAGCTAGATTGAAAGGATTTTAAAATTTGAAAGAATTGAAGGATTTGAAAGGATTTAAGGAGATGAAAGTATTTGAAAAGATATGAAAGGATATGAAAAGATTTTAAAGGATATGAAAAGATTTTAAAGGATATGAAAAGAATTTAAACAGATGTGAATGGATATGAAATGATTTGAAAAGACTTGTAAAGATTTTAAAGGATTTAAAAGTATTTGAAGAATGTGAAAGAATGTGAAAGGATTTGAAAAGATGTGAAAGGATCTGTAAAGATTTTAAAGGACTTGAATAGAATTAAAAAGATTTGAAAGGATTTGAAAATGTCAAAAGATTTGAAAAATGTGAAAATATGTGAAAAGATGTGAAAAGATTTAAAAAGATTTTAAAGAATATGAAAGGATGTTAAAGGATTTTGAAATATTTGGAAAGATATGAAAGGATTTGAAAGGATAAGAAAAGAAATGAAACGATGTGAAAATGTGTGAAAGGATGTGAAAGAATTTGAAAAGATCTGAGATATGAAATGATTTAAAATGCTGTGAAAGGATTTATGAGCAAGTGTTATGATAGCAGTTCAGAAGGAAAAGTTAATAAACTAAATTTGAATTCCTTCCATGTTTCTTACATTCACTTTGGCATGAATTCACTTGGGATAGCTATAAATCCATCACTTTTTCCCCACCTATGGATTAAATAGCAGAGAAAACCGGGTTCTCTAGTAATGATTGGCAAGCAGTTTAGGGCAACTTTGACATTTAAAAACTTTTAAACATTAAAAATGTGTGTAGCCCTGGCAAAGCTCATATTATGCTGGCAATGAAAAACTCATGGAGTTCACATTGTCTATGATTTCAACAGGTCAATGGAAAAATAAATTATTTACAGCATTAACCTAAATTTCTTTAACATATAAATCAATAGTAAACTACAAAAACATCTTACACACAAAATGTGAGTACTGGCATTATGATGTCCAACCACAAGATCAAATTGATGAAGATATTTAACTTATGCAAAATGTATAAATTACACAAAATGTCAGAATTAAGATATGTACGTTGTTCAAATTCTATATATGCATTTAGGTTCAGTTAGTAAATATGTGAGGATTTACTTTGTATTCAGTTCACAATGAGAAGAAATTTGCTTCTCTTGCGAATAAAATCCTGATATGATAGACATTCACAAAGACCATCAACAGCAAAAGAAATATCTAACAAAATAAAATGTAGCAACTCAGTTGTTGTACATTTGAAAGAAGTAAATTTTTGAGTTCTTTTTAACCAGATATTTGAAAAAATAAATAATTCTACTTGATGTATATAGGATTTACAATAGGTTATTTTTGAAATCCTATTTCCCTCCAGGATCATGACCCTCCACAGATTCTTTTTCTTTATTATTGGTGAATTGACATGTCTTCTTAGGAAAGATAGGGTAGTGGTTTCCCATTGCCTTCTTCATGGTTTTGAATTCAGAGTAATTACAAGATGTTTTCAATGTTATGTCCATTCAAGACATAGGCAACCATGACTCTCCATAGATTCCTTTCCTCTATTATTTTTTTTTTTGAATCATATCACCCCAAGCAAGGCAGTCCACTGCGACTATAGTGCATGGGGCTACATGAGTTTAGGAAATGTCAGAGGGATGGTGATAGACGAGTTAGGAGGTATGTAGGGAGAGCGTTGGAGGGAATGGGTGCGAGTTAGTGTGTTAGGAGGTGCCTATTGACCTTACATTTAAAGTCCTGGAGGTTGTAGCCATTGGGGAAGCAATCATGCGGAAGGGAATTCCACAGGTGGGAAGTGCGAGAAAAGAAGTTGTTGGAGTAGAAATTGCGGTTACATTTCATCGGTTTCACTGAAAAGGGGTGGGACCTAGTTGCCAATCTAGTATCTCGTGCAAATTCACACCTAGGGGGCACCAGTGATTTAAGTTCATCCGAGCAGAAGCCGTGAAAGTACTTGTAGACGAGGCACAGGGAAGCCACGTCACGCCGGTGAGAGAGTGACTGCAGGCGGTCAGCTAAGTCGGTATCAATCACATTACAGATTCTCTGCTGTATTTTGTTAAGAAGCCCGAGGAGAATAGTAGGGGTACCCGACCAGATGTGGCAGCAGTATTCGTATTGAATACTAGATGCTAGATTTATATATGTGTAGGATAGATTCAGGCGGAAAGAATTTCCGGGCCCTGCACAGGGAGCTGACTTTCATAGCAGTGGATTTAGCAATGGATTTGATGTAGTCATTCCACTTGAGGTCTGCTGAGAGTGTCAGGCCAAGCAGGTGTAGTGATTTACTCTCTGGGAGGCAAGCCTGTTCCACGCTAATGCGGTGGAGGTGCGGTTGTCTGTAGTGGTTAATTGACAGCAGCTTCGTTTTGGAAGAATTCAATTTTACAAGCTATTTCTTACCCCAATCCACCACGGATTGGAGGTCCTTTTCAAGCTCGGCAGCGTGGTTCACCTTGTCACCAACACCAGATTTTTGATCGAGGCGAGAGTAAACTGTGGTGTCATTGGTGTATGTACCTACTTGGGATGTTATGGCATCGGGGAGATCATTGATGTAGATTAGAAAGTGCGTAGGATCTAAGATAGAGCCTTGGGGGACACCTGCGTTTGTAGGATAGTTCTGAGATACCACCTTCAGAGTGCGGTTAGAGAGGAATGACTGGATTAGGTCCAACAAAAGTCCAGTTATGCCGTAGCTTCGCAGTTTTTGTAGAAGGCTGGCATGCCATACTCTGTCGAATGCTTTAGAGATGTTCAAGGCGACAGTTCGGGCTTCACCATTCTTGTCGAGAGCCTGGTATATGTACTTGGTGATGGTCGTTAGCATATCAGCAGTAGACCTTGTGAAGCGGAAGCCATATTGCTTGTCTGAGAGTAGCCTGTAGGCTGTGAGATGTTGAACGACCTCGGTGTTGATAATGGCTTCGAACACTTTGCCAAAGATCGGAAGGCTGATAGCGTGGTAATTTGCGGGGTCCGAGGATTCACCAGTGTTCTTAAATATTGGAACCACAGTAGAAGACTTCCAACAGGCAGGAGAGCAGGAGGAGGATAGGCAGAGGTTGTATAGCTTAGAAAGAACAGAGGAGAGTTCAGGGGCACATTTCTTATCTTTGAATTCATATATTTTCTTAGGAAAGATAGTGGAGTGGTTTCCAGTTAACTTCTTCATGGTTTTGAATTCAGAGTAATGACAAAAGTTGTTTTCAATGTCATGTCCATTCAAGACATAGGCAACCATGACTCTCCATAGATTTGTCTTCTTTATTAATATGTGAATTGACATGTCTTCTTAAGAAAGATAGTGGAATGGTTTCTCATTGCCTTCTTCATGGTTTTGAATTCAGAGTAATTATATGATGTTTTCAATGCCATGTCTATTCAAGATATAGGTGACCATGGCTCTCCAGAGACTCTTTCAACTTATTATCTGTGAAATGCCATGTATTCTTAAAAAAGATAGGGTAGTGGTTTCCAATTATCTTCTCCACTGTTTTGATTTAAAAGTTTTCTTTCTCTTAGACAAGTTATTATCCAAGACAAGTCTACCCTGATATTTAATGCCAAGCTGGTAGGAAAGATAGATTCATGCTTTTTCCAGGAGTAGCAAAAGTGAATACAACACACTAGACTGAATTCAAACCTTACTTTCCAGTTTCATTATCTGTGTTTACATGCATTGAGTAACCAGAAAATAATATTAGACAATGGTTAATTTGCCTGTAAGTAATTATTACATGTTTGCTAGAATCTATTTAACAATTTTATCTATCTTTTAATTTTCAGAAAATAATCTATTTTGCTATTTCAGAATGTTGCCAGATTTATGTAGTAAATATAACTATGAAATGTTCCTTTTTAATGTTTTTGATAAAATATTATTCCCACTTCTTTTCATAAGAAAAAGTTAGCGTAGGTTGTTTTAATCTTTAAAAAATTACATTATTTATGACATTGGTTGATTAGTAATTATTAGTATGGATGTAGTGGATAAAAAAGGGCAATATTATAATCAGATTGTGCCAAGAATAAAGCATTATTGCCATATTTTGGTTGCAGTTACTCAATCCTCAGTCTCAGCAGACTTCGAAATTGTTTACATGAGCTTGTGGGGAATGATTTATTTTCCGCCCTTTAACCTCTTCCCAACTGACAACATTGCAATCCTGTTGCTATTCCATTGCTATTTCCATGATATTATCAGAATTAATCTGCTCTTTAGTTCAACCAGTTCAGACCTTTACTGCTAGGACATGCCATACTATTTCCATGGTGCTAAATCACCCTTATTTTCTCCATATTCCAAATGCAAAAAGTTCCACTCTGTTAGTTTTTCCTTATAACTGAAAATTTGTGGAACAGGTTCTCATTTGGGTGCTTATCCGAAAACTGTAATCTAATATAAACTCACTCAGTCACCACTCACCCAACACCAGGTATGTTTTCTGACCTGTCTGTCTGGAAACACCTTCACATACTGAGATATTCTGTTAGTATAATTACTAAAATTGTATTCATTGCTGGCTTACTAGGCCTGTCATGTAGGTTACAATAGTGATATTCCCTAGTAGTCCAGGTTCTGAGTACTGACCAGGTTCAATGTTGCTTAACGTCAGTTAGATGATGAAAATCATTGTTTCAAAGTTATATGGCCATCTATAATAATAGTAGTTTTATATAACTATATAATTTGAAGTAAGTTGCATGTTTAACTAACATTACTATACATTTAATACATCAAACAAGTAAGCAATATAATCCTTACAATGGGCAGCATATTACATAAATAAATGAAATTATTTTCTTAAAATATTAGGAAAGGTAAAAAAGAAAGTGGTCTTTATCTGATGTTGCTATAACAACCATTGAGAGCCAGCCAGTAGAAAGCAAATAACTAAGTGGAACTGGTCGATTTTCTTGATACATGTATTTTCTCATTATTAGTCTATATTTATGAGATGAAGAATTGTAATTATTTACATTGTTCGGACTGTTGTCCTCATCTTTATTGCCACAGCAGTGGTTAACAAATACATAGAGAGTTGAATTAGAGGGAGACAGCTAAGACATACAAGAGCGGCATAACTCATAGAACGAGGACAATCTAGTGATCAAAGTAAAGGGTTCATTTAAAAATTCTAATCCCCTGAAAAAGTCTGAGCTGGAATATCATGAATATGACAATAAAGATGAAGACAATAATCCGAACAATGTAAATAATATAAATGTATTTTCTCTTTTGTTAAGATTATCTGGCACATCAAATTGCTCTTTTATTAATATCATAATTTAATTTTAGAATATTTCCTTTTGAAAGCTCTAGAATTTTTTCAAACCATGTGAAAATATTGATTATATAATATTTTCTTCAAGAAACTAAGTTAGTGTCAAACTTTTGAGCACTAGGAGTTTATAAAATAAGATTAAATATCATCATCACAGTACGTATATTGTTTAATTATATTTTGCAATCTAAACTTTGAAAATGCAGTTATTCTAATTCTTTAAAAAAAAACTCACATCAGTATTTACTGCTGAATCTGAAAGTAAAGTGTTAGCATTTAACAAGTACTAAATATATGTTTGTTTATTTGCAGTGACAAGCAAAATAACTACCTAGTTAAAAATTTAATTTACTTAATTTTTAGTGAGAAAATATAAAGTGTTTAATGATGTACTTTAAGAAATTATATCTGTATTCATAAAGGATTGTACAACAAATTGTCACATTAACACTGAACACAATAAAAGGGAAGACACATATCAGAATGCATGGTGATGCTGGAAATAGGATGTACAAAAGAAAAAAAAAACATTTGTTCACCTGACATCTTCACAGATAAGGATACACACACAATTTTCTCATGTCAAACACAGATTGCAGAAACTTTAGAGCTTTCAACTTGACCATCTAGTTGAGTAGATTTAAATTTCATAATGGTAAATGTGTGAGAAAGGGACCATTAAAATTCCCCAATTTCGTTTTGACAAATGTCAATGTGAAATTGCACAGGGGATTCTAATATTAATTTGTTTCAGTCCAAGTTACTTGGAAGATGCATGCTGATATTTATGTGAGCAGCATTTTAAACAGTAAAACCTTTGGAATTAGATGAAAGAGACCAAAGAAACATTGTTAGATTATTAACTTTCAATTTTAATTTAATGACTCAGCAAGTCATAGATGAAAGAAGCATTGTGATGCATCTATTCGTGCAATAAGAAGGATGTCACATAGAAATGATCTAAATGGATGCATTGCAACAAAATCAATGCCATCACCAAATCTCTTCTTCTATGTGCTATGTACCTTCAGTACATAAGCAGTCATGGCCTTCCACATCTTCCTATCCATTGTAGCACTTAACTGCCTTTCTCTTGTTACTCTTCCAAAACTCTTTTCTGCCATCCATTTGCTCAAGCTCTCCAATCAGCAAAATATATATTGTTTTGTTAAGATCACACCTATTATATGATATAACAGGTGGAATATTCAACATGATGAAGTACTTTGCCATACACGGGGCACAACAAACATGCTTCTCACCAATGAAGAGACAGCGGATGTTTTGATGAAACAATTTTGAATTTATATTTCTCTAGCTTGCATCAAGTTAGAGTTGTTTTTAATACCAATGGGATCTATAATATCCATTGATTATGACATTTAATGTCCTTTGTTATATAAAATTAATGTTACTTTTACTCTAGCGGCTCATAATATTTATATGCCTTGTTGTTATTCGTATCACTATGTATTCAGATCGCTATCTCTTCATTTTGTTATAATATAAGTGTGACAACTTGCTTTAAAGTCTTGAATGACTATATAGGTTACTCCTGAAAATATATTATTGAACACTTATAGCATCTAAGTGAAAATCAAAGAAATATTTTTTTAGTTTTTTGTTTTTTTAATCATTTTCCCTAATCAATGTTGGGCCACCACTAGGGCACAGAGTATTACAACGAAAGAAAAGATTAGGTACAGGGTATGTTGTGGAAAGGATATATAAGATGAACATGATTCAAAAAGATAGAAAATGGTAATTGATGTTGCATTTAAATTTTTGAAGATTGTAGCTATCAAGGTAGCAAGTAAACAGAAAGGAGTTCCACAGGCAGGAAGTGCAAGAAAAGAAACTATTGAAGTGGAAGAGGCAGTAACATTTAACTATTTCAACAGTAAAAGGGTGGGACCTAGATGCCAACCTTGTAGCATGATTAATTTTGATGTGGTTAGAATACCAGGGAAAGAAGCTTGTCAGAGTAGTAACCATAAAAATACTTGTAGAAAAGACAAAGGGAAGCCACGTCATGTCGGTGAAAAAGTGACTGAAATTAAGTTGCCAACTCAGGATTGATTACATTGCAGATCATTCTTTGGATTTTTTCAAGAACCCCGAGATGAATAAAAGGAGCTCCCAACCAAATATGGCAACAGTATTCAATGCATGGATGTATTGTAAATGTATAAATCTGCAAAATGGAGTCTGAAGAGAAAAACTTCCTGGCCTGACACAGTGATCCAACCTTCCTAGCAGTAGACACAGCTATAGATTTGATGTAGTCATAATAATTATTAAAACCTGTTGTCATTTCATTAAAATTTGTTGATAATAATTTTAGGATTCCAACCAACATATTTCTAGGAAGAGTTTAAATAATATTGATGTTACAGAAATATTTACCACTCATAATTTTACAAAGTTAGGGAGCCCATCAGGGTAAAGTTACCTTGATTAATTTAAAATTGCTTTGGTCACAGACAAGATTTCAAATGATTCAAAACAAAATGCATGCTTTATCTAATAGGATATATGTGATCAGCATTAAACAAGGATATAAAAATTCCTCTCCATCTAGCTTTAAACTCCATTGCTTATCGTATCAAATTTGGGTGGACAAAATATATATACTGAGTGATTTTAATGTAAGAAAAATATCAAAAGAATGGTAAATTTTTATTAAATAGTTAAAAAATAGCAAATAATAGAATGATAGGATTAAATGAGTGGGCCCATTCTATTAAAAATGATGGTAAAATATTTATATCCATATGCCATCTAAAATGACTGCCACCTATATATTGATGCACCTACTCCTGAGTATCTCATACCAAGACATAAGAAAAAAAAATAATACCAACCCCTGAGCGTGATAGGAGGGAAATCTCATTTTCACTCACATGCGGACATGTGTGATGTCATGAGCTGTGGTATGATTTTTGCCCCCATTATCCTGTATGCATATGTTCATTGTTGCTTTGAAAATCTTCTATGTCAACAAAAACAGCCAATCATTATTGTTAATTTGTGAACTGTTTAATATATTGTAATATAATTATCATCTTTGATAATGGCTTATGGAAGCTGAAAGCTTAGATAGGATTAAAAAAATACGTATTAATATTAAGATTTTCTTTCTTCTTTCAATCATAATGTTATCAAGCATATCAGACAATATGAAAAGAATTTACATAAAAAAATAGACAAAACTTGTCTATATTATTTAATGAAACATGCATCAATATACATATATATATATATATATATATATATATATACAAATAAATACATAATGGTCTTTATTATACGAGAGAGGATATATGTATTATACACTACTCGATGACATAATTTTGCAAAAAAATAAATAATAAGGCATTGTTAAAGAGTAAATATTTGGTAAGAGCTTTTATAACTGGTAGTAGAGTTAAATAATGGGTAGTAAAGGCAATGACTTGAGCAGATGCTGCCTTGCTATTATTTCTCTCTTCATGAGCATGAGAGGAGGCACAAAAATAGTATATATATATATATATATATATATATATATATACAGATAAATACAAAATAGTTTTATTTTAACAGAGAGGATTATTTATTTTTGTATATTTTCTGCTAACATGAAAAAATATTTATATGAATTGAGCAAGAAACTATTATGAAGCTTTCTGCGATATGACTTTCAGGTAATGTCAGATAATTACTAAACAAACTGAAACTAAAATAATTTCAATTTTAAAGCAATAAATCTTATCTGGTTGAATTTATTATGATGAATACTAAATTGTGTAATACTTTTTAAAATGTCTGTCATGAAGATGCACTTCAAGGAAATTCAAAATTAATCTTTTGTTTAATCTACAGTGATAGATTGCTTCCATTCCCCTGATCATGTCTCTTTTCTGTTTTGTTCTTTGTCCAGTACTGCTCAATTATTACTCACCCTCAAACATTGTTTACACTCAGTTTTTGTCAGTACTACCCAATAAAGGATTCTGGATATTTTTATACATACACACTGTTATATCGCAGGAACAATATAAACGACAAGGTAAATTCTGAATGGAAAGATTTACACAACAAGTAAGGGATAAGCAACAGAATTTATTGTATGGAAAAGTGTAAGTAACAGAGAGTTTATAAAATGGTCAAGACGGAATGGGAGCAGACGTCAAATTGTCTGGTACTTCCTTACTTCAGTACTTCTTAATCTCTTTGGCAAATCAACTGTCAGGGATGATAGGATGTTACATTATAACATACACATGCGCACACATACACACACACACACACACACACACACATATATATACATGTGTGTGTGTGTGTGTGTGCGTTACTATTCTGAGATATATTGTATCTGTAGGAGAGACAAAATTGTTGTTGATTTTGTTGATGAGAACCATCTGCAAGTAAAAGACCATCATGTTGCAATTGACTGCACCAGAAATTTGGAAACTGCATGCTGCACTGCTTAGCATTTGCACCAGAAGCTCAAATACAAACAATTCAGGTGTCAATCTGAGGAGAATGCAGAGGAATTAAAAAGAGTTGGATGAGTCTAATGGTAATTACAAAGATGAATGGAGTGAATATTAGTGATGATGACATCTTTTCATCTTTGCACTGAGAGATTGAAGCATACATCAAGTGTCTACAGTATGTAGTGCTGCTCTGGATCAAGAGGGTGGCTGCTAGAAGATTTTATGTCTGGCAACAGAACTCTGCACATGCCACACAAGCAGGTAAGTGCAGACATGGCTGTCAGACAATTTCTTTAACCACATTACCCTTTATATTTAGCCACCTTACTCCCCAGACAGCAACCCCCTTGATTACTATGTGTGGAGCACAGTTGAGAGGGGGACCAAAAAAGCATATATTATGACAAAATTCACTAACTTAAGTAAGCAGACCATCTAAAAGGTATGCAGAGAATTCTGAAATCATCTGAAGGCCTTGCTTGAAACAAATGGTGACATATCTGTTAAAATGAAATGCCAGTGTTAACACATCACTCAATAAGTTCTAGGCTTGACATATAGATGGCATCACTAATAAAAAATTAATATGATTTTTATGAAGTACTACCCTTCAAATGTTTCATGACAAAATTTAGGCTCAATCAGATTATTAGTTTCCGAATTACAGTTATTTAAGTGAAGCTACTGTGGCAAATTTTCAAAACAATAGAAAAATCTGAATTTCTTGAGTTCATAAATCCTTGCTTTCTGATGGGAAAAATAATTTTTAAGCAAAGCAATGGTCTGATAAGTGTTATTCAGACTCTGCACTATTGGAAACAACGGTTAAGATGTGGCATGCAAACCTTAAACGTGGTTGTACAAGCACAAATGCTCAAATCACCCAAAATTGGCAGTTGTCCCAATAAACACCAACAAAATGCACAAACTTGTTTTGGACAATCGTGAATTGATGTTGAGTGTGATAGCGGAGGAAATGAACATATCAGAAGGCTGTCTATTCACCATTTTGCATGAACATTTGTCAATGAGTAAGCTGTGTTTAAAGTGGGTACCACTTTTGCTCAGAGTCAAACAAAAAGAACATGTTGATGATTCAGAGTATTGTTTACAACTGTTTCAACATAACAAAAAGGAGTTTTTGCATCTATATGTGAGAATAGGGGAAACATGGATCCACCACTTCACTCCAGAGTGAAATCAGCAGTCCGCTGAGTGAACAGCAGCAGGTGAAAGTTGTCTATAGCAACCAAAGACACAAACATCAGCAGACAAGGTTTTAGCCTCCATATTTTGGGATGCACAAGTTATTTTGTTCATTGATTAACTTGAGAAAAGAAGGATTATAAATAGCAAGTATTATATATCATTATTGGTGCATTTGAAAGAAGAAATTGCCAAAAATGACCACAAATGAAAAAGGAAATGTGATCTTTCACTAATACAAAGCACCATGTCACAAGTCAAGCATAACAATAGCAAAACTACATGAATTGCTTTTTCATCCACCCAATTTTCAAGATCTGGCTCCCAGTGACTACGGGCTGTTTGCAAATCTCAAAAGAATGCTCCATGGAAAGTGATTTGGCTTCCAGGAAGAAGTGATATTGGAAACTGAGGCATATTTTGAAGCTAAAGACAAATCATTCTACAAAAAAAAAAAAAATTGTTAGAGAAGCATTGGAACCAGTGTATCCCCCTAGAAGAAGACTATGTTGATGAATAAAATTGAATTTTGCCTAAAAGTTGTTGTTTTATTTGTTAGGCCTGTGATTTAATGAGTGATGTGTTATATTCATTTTTTCACAATTTAGGTAACAATTCATCTATCTCACCCTGTATATTGTATATATTTTTATGCACACATTCATATATATAGATATATATATATATGGCAAACATTCTAACCACCCATGAAGCCCTGGTTCAAATCTCACCATGGCCATTTGTCAGAAAGGTGACTTCTTGATGTTATCAGTTTGGATGAGGCAATCCCAGCATGCAGCACCTTTGGAAATTGCCTAAAACCATAATATGAGTTAGCCCAAGTCTTGTTAGTGAATTTTGGCAGAGAGATCACTTTGAGCAGCTGTTGATGGTTTTGCTAGTTTAAAGTGACTGAGCGTCTGAGCATCCTGGCTTTGTTCAGATTGTTGTGCTCAGACTGGCTAACGTGGTCTTGCACAGAAACTATAACTAAAGTCTGCTCAGCAGTATAAACTACAGGTGGGCTCTTTAAGTGTTGGATAAACATATGTGTGTCCAAACAAGTGTCTGCAATGGGGATTAGCTAGCTGACCTTGTAGACGGGTGCTCTTGAATATGAGTGTTCAGGCATTATTAATATTATTATTATTATTGTTATTGATGAATGTGTGTTTAAAAATAAAACATCTGTGTTTGAAAATATACACAAATATATATCTTTATATTGATATTGTGTATATTTTTATACATACATGTATAAATATATACATATTGCATATATTTTTACACACACATACATATATATTGTGTATATTTTACATATATAAATATATATACACATATATATATATTGTGTATATTTTTACACACACATATATATATATACATACAAACATACAAATATATATATATATATATATATATATATATATATGATGGCTGTTGACCTATTAGACAACTATGGCCATTATTAACACCCTCTTTTATTTCTTGTTTTTTTTTTAGTAGTTTGTTTTCTACATGAATTTATCGGTTATGAGACCAGTATTAGCTCATGAGGCCTGCCAGGGTTTCGCATTGTTTGTTGCAGATGGTACATATAAACTTGCCTTTTGGTGTTGGTAGTAGTTGATTTTGGGCATTGATATCTACGTAATGTGTTTTTATGTTTTTTTGTTAGGCCTGACCTAGAGGTGCACATAGAAACATATATATAAAGAGGAAATCAGTCATTTCTTTAAAAACAAAAGACTGTTACTCTCCAAGTTACTGAAAGTCACAGCATGTTATATACACTTTGCTAGGAACATAAAAAATAATAAAAGAAAATAAACACCATTTTTTATTATCTTGTGGGATCTTAGCCTCCATTATAAGCATGTGCAGTGGAATTGTAAATTTAAAAAAGTAACCTTATTTGGTTGTTGGCAGTTCCACTTCTTGTGCATCATGTAGTACCAAGATGAGGTTATTATCTGATAGGGTTTATCATTGCTTTCATCTAATTCTTATACCATTTCTTGGCAGATTACATAGATTTGCTATGGGTATTCTTCATTCTAATCACAGTCAATATATAAAAAAGTAACTTGAAGAATAGTTGATGTCATTACTTAAAGGAATTTTTGTCTTATATAAGAATAAGAACCAATTCAATATATTTATTCATAAAAACTTTCATCCCTTTTTCTATGGCTTCTTTTTCTATGGGCCATGTTTCTTCAGGAACTGGCAATTATCGCTCTCATCAATTCATAAATTTTGTCTTTTAGTTATGTCTCCTAAACCCTGTTGTGCCATCCATTTAGGTTATGTATTATTTTCCTCTTTCCTCATTACATGTTCTAAAAATTTCAACTAGATTAGGAAATTGAAATACTCACAGTATAATTTTGTTTTATTTTGAATTTTGTAATCAGTAACTATACAAAATATATATTAAAAAATGATAGGTTAGTTATTCTTAATTTATCCAAGCCCACATTCCTCATTATGTGCCCTAGAATCTTCAGCTCTATCTTTCTGATGTTAAGTATGGATACAATTTTGAAATTATTGGGATATTTTCAGAATATTTTACATTTCATAGAAACTCATAATACACATTTGAACAAGATAGAATGAAGCCATTTTGAATGTTTATTAATTTTAATGTATTTAAACACTATCAGAAAACTTTCATCATTGAGGTGGAATAACAATAATGTTATCATAAGTCTATTTTATTGCTAGCTTCTTCCTTTGTTCTATATTTTTTAAAAATGCCTTTCAGTTAAATTTTTGAAAAACTGAATAAAAATGTTAAAATTTTAACAGTAGTTTTTGTAAATTGCAATATATATATTTTGGGACAAGGCTATCTTTGATATATCTGTATTTAAGGAAACATAAAGGAATCTCTTAAATTTAAAAGAAAGTGAAATTTATTGCTATCAAGCAGTTAGTATAATAGTGTATATTTAATAACATTGAATTTTAAAGTTAACCATTTTAATTCTTTAGCTTTTTTGTATAATGTCTACTTCCAAATTTAACAAATGACTAACCTTTCCTCAGTCTAAAGTTTATTATTTAATCCTAAATTTCCTTTTTTTCTGAATCTTAATATATCTCATTATCTATATTCAATGACTGTTGAATTTTCTCTCAATGAAAAGCCATTCTGAGATATATGAAGTAGTCTCCTTGCATTTTGACACATTAGCCAAATCATTGAGTTATATTAATTTCCTTTATTGATTAATCTCAATTGTTTGAGCAAACAAAAGAAAGTATAATAAATGCTATACACACAAGAAATATGTTTTTTTACAATAATGTTCACCCTGTACAAGGGATGAGAGCCAATTGAGGTAGTGGGATACAGAATTAGAGGCACAATTTATATGAATATGTGGGTAAGATAATCATTAAATCTAGACTTGAACAGGGTGAAATTGTAGTGATCAGGAAAACATCATTTTGAGAGTCAATTCTACAAGACAGGGGTTTGTGAAAAAAACTGCTTGAGTAGAACTTACATTGTACCAATGGAATATGAAGGGAATGAGAGTGGTTCACTACAATGTGCATGTCACGGCAAGTCTTAACTATGAAAGTTATGACTGGTGGAACTAAGAAATGTGGTTTATTTGAAGACTTTTCATGGAAATAGTAACAAAGCAGCAAGAGAATTATGATGTCTCATCTATAAGAAAGGGGTTGAAGGGTGGAAAACAGTTCATCACCCACAAGGATACTGAGACACTTTTGTAATCTATCAAGACTGAAAGGTAAAGACTAGGCAGTTCCTGCCCATATATGCCAGCAATACTCCATTTTTGGCCTGATCTGGTTCTTATAAAGTTAGAGGATAGCAGAAAGAGTCAAATACTTATTAGAGTAGTATAGGGAATCAACCACTTTTCAAGCCTCTTTATCAATGGATCATATGTACAAGTTCCACTTTAGGTCTAGGGTGAGCTTACATCCCAATAGGTGTTCAGGGCAAGGACCTTCTTAAGAAAAGACCAGTTTATTGTGATAGACAAAAGTTCAGGGTCTGCTTGGTGATAATGAAACATTACTAGTTTGGTTTTTGAGGTACTGAATGTGACCAGCCAGTTTTTCCCCCATTGAGTTGTGAGAGCTTGGTGCCAAGCTTTAGTCATTAAAAATTATGTAGGTCAACCCCTTTTACAATTGTATCATAGATATCCATAAAAGATCAGTGTATATTCTTAGGCATATCATTTGGACCAAGAAGCAAACCTCAGGAGACTGGCCATTACCAACTACCTTCAGAAATCTGACCATTAGAAATGATTTGATAATTGAGAAAACTCTTCTTGTAATTCCATCGTTGGAGAGCTTGTGTAGCAACCCTCTAGTCTGTTAGTGGGAGCGGCAGCCTGTAATTGTCAGTCATTAAGAATTTAGGAGGTCCACCCTTTGACAATTATATCATAGATATCCATGAAAGATCAGTGTATATTCTTAGGCATATCATTAATGTAAAGCGGAAATAGTGTTGGACCAAGAAGCAAACCTTGGGAGACTAGCCATTACCAACTACCTTCAGGGAACTGACTATTGTCTGGAGACCCATTAGAGAGTTGGCCATGTTATGTTTTGTGCAGCTCTGTATGAGCTGCTGCATTACACATTTTCAGCCTGATCTGGCTCTTATAAAGGTAGAGGATAGCAGGGAGAATCAGGTTCTTATTAGAGTGAACAGGGATCAACCACTTTTCCAGCATTTTTATCAATGGACCATATATACAAGTTTGTGTCTAGGATGAGCTTATGACATAATAGGTGTTCAAGGCAAGGGCCTCCTTAAGAAAAGACCAGTTTATTATGTGACCAGCAACCTGTAATTGTCCAGAGATCCATTAGAGAGTTGGCCATGTTATGTTTTGTGCAGCTCTGTATGAGCTGCTGCATTACACATTTTCAGCCTGATCTGGCTCTTATAGAGGTAGAGGATAGCAGGGAGAATCAGGTTCTTATTAGAGTGAACAGGGATCAACCACTTTTCCAGCATCTTTATCAATGGATTGTATATAATAGTTCAACTTAATAAATATTCTTAATTAGTAAATATCAAAAGTAAATACATCTTTGCTGAAATAATAAAGACGGCAGTAAAATTTCAATATTTAGTTATCAAAGATATATTGCTAATAATGAAATATAAAACATACAGAAATCTTTTCCAATAGAAGACCCTTTGGAAGCATATGGTATTTTTATCATGTTGTCTATATTTTAAAATATTGTACATAATGTATATTTTAACATGCTTATGAATGAACTATTCTTTCTTTACTGTTCTCCCTCCTCTCCTGACTGCTCCGTACTAGATAGCATTGCTGACGACATAGATAAGGCTATTTCCTATCACCCATTTGCCCACATATTTGTATTTGGAGACCTCAATGCCCATCACTCTGAGTGGCTTGAAAACGCCATTACTGATCCAGCGGGCATTCATGCCATGAACTTTGCTATTTCCCAATCCCTTACGCAAGTGGTGGACTTCCCCACTCACTTCTCAAGCACTCCCTCAGGTCATTCCTCACTACTAGATATATGTTTCACCTCTGCGCTTGATGCCTGTCAAGTCTCGCAGCTTTGCCCTCTCGGCAACTCCGACCATGCTGTAGTCTCTCTCAGTACTTCTTTCCAATCTCACTCCTCCCAGGATCCCCCTACCTATAGGACCTCCTACCTCTACCAAAAAGCTGACTGGGATGCCTTTCGCGATTTCCTCTGCGACATCCCTTGGGGAAAAGTGTTCGACCTATCAGTTGATGACTGTGCCTCTGAGGTCTCGTCATGGGTGAAAGCTGGCATTGATGCCTTCATACCCACCAGGAAGTATTGCTTAAAACCTCATTCCTCTCCATGGTTCTCTCCGGCCTGCTCAGCCGCCATTGCTCACAAGACCCATTACTTCCGTCTATTCTGGAGACAGTCAACTGATCACAATAGGCGCCTGTTCATATCTGCTCGCAATGAGTGCAAGAGAACCCTAAATGACGCCAAACACTTGTTTGCTGAGAGAATGTGACAGCACATAGCTGACCGCAAGTTCGGCTTCAAGGACTATTGGAGGATTTGTAAACAAGTGCTCAACAATAGGAAATCCTCAATACCTCCTTTAATCCATGGATTTGAGGTTCTCACGTCATCTGCGGAAAAAGCTGAGTGCTTTGCCCACAGATTCTCATCCAACTCCACATTCGACTCGTCTGGAGTACACCCACCTGACTTCCCTATTAGAACTGAGGCCAAACTGCATGACGTATATATTACCCTGACAGTAGTATCAAGAGTAATTTCAAAACTCGACCCCCAAAAGGCGTGTGGAGACGATGGAATCCCGGTGATAGTCCTTAAGAGGTGTGCTCCTGAACTTTCCCCTGTCCTCTCTAAACTATTTAACTACTGCCTTTCTGCTTCCTGCTTTCCTGCCTGCTGGAAGTTCTCTTCAGTCATTCCTGTATTTAAGAATTGCGGTGAACCCTCAGACCCATCCAACTATCGCCCTATCAGTCTTCTACCGATATTCGGGAAAGTATTTGAGGCTATAATCAATGCTGAAATAGTTCATCATCTCACCGCCCACAAACTGTTCTCCGACAGGCAATATGGATTCCGCTTTGCCAGGTCCACAGCTGACCTGCTATCAACCGTAACGGAGTACATGCTACAGGCCCTTGATGAGTCTGATGAGGCTCGCGCGGTTGCTCTGGACATCTCCAAGGCTTTCAACAGGGTTTGGCACTCTGGCCTCCAAACTATGCAGTTATGGTATTACCGGTTGCCTGCTTGACCTAATCCAATCTTTCTTAAATAACCGCAAAATGAAGGTCGTTCTGAATGGGTGTGCCTCTTCGTCCTACAGTACGAATGCTGGTGTCCCACAGCGCTCTATCCTGGGCCCGACGCTCTTCCTTATTTTCATCAACGACCTCCCAGATGAGATCAAGTCCCAAGTAGGCATCTATGCAGATGACACTACAATATACACCCGCACCAGTAAGAAACCTGTCGTGGCGGACAGACATAATCTCGCTGCTGACCTTGAACGGGATCTACACTCTGTGGTGAACTGGGGCAAGAAGTGGCTTGTCAACTTCAATTCGTCTAAGACCAAGCTGTTGTCTGTCAACCATTACAGGCAACCTCTCCTGCCTCCCATAAGCATGGACCAAGCGATTCTCCCGGAGAGTAATACACTAAGCCTCCTCGGACTTACTCTGTCCTCAGACCTCAAATGGAACCACTATATTGAATCCATAGCAAAATCTACTGCTAAGAAGGTTGGGTCACTATGTCGATCCAGGATGTTTTTTCTGCCTGAATCCATCCTGAATATTTACAAGTCAACCATCCGTCCGTGCATGGAGTACTGCTGCCATTTATGGTCAGGTGCCCCTGCCGATCTCCTCAGTGTTCTTGACAGGCTCCAAAGGAGAGTCTGTAATGTGATAGGTACTGATCTCGTCGAAATGTGGCCTCTTTTTGTCTGTTCTATAAATACTTTCATGGCTTCTGCTCGAACAAACTTAAGTCACTGGTGCCTCCTCAACAGGTGTTTACTCGTGCAACCAGACTGGCAACTGGGTCCCACCCATTCACAGTCAGGTTAGCCAAATGCAGACGACAATTCTACTCCTGCAGCTTCTTCTCTTGCACTTCCCGCCTGTGGAACTCGCTCCTGTATTCTTGCTTTCCTGATGGCTACAACCTCCAGAAATTTAAATGCAAAGTCAATACTCATCTACTAACCACTGGACTCTAGCTCTCTCCCCACCCCCGTATAACCTTCCCTTTCTCTCCACCTATGTATCTGTCATCGCACCTGCTTTCTCAGCTTTCTATTGTTCCTTTCTAACTAGTTTGTACTCCTCACTCTTTTCTAATTAATCTTTTTGCATTTATGTAGCCCCCTGCACATCAGTGGCATTTCTGCCTTGCTCGGGGTGAAATGATTAAAAAAAAAAAACTAATCATAGCTGTTTAATTTAATCATTGGTTGATTAATCTGCTTTTATATAAATGCCAGTTTTGAAAATAAAAATCTCACAGAATTTTCTTCTTGTTTTAATTATTTAATTCTTATTTACTGTTTCTTCTTCATTGTTTCTTCAGAACCTTGGCAATCATGGCTCTTTTTCTGTCCTTTGTATCTCTTGATAATTTTTTTATCTTTTGCTATGTTTTCTAAACCCTGTTCTGTTATCAAGCTCACTAGGTAAGTTATTTGCTGTTTCCACTGTTCCTCTTGCCTTCAATATGTCCTGTGAATATCAAATTTTCCAAGTCCTCTTTCTTCATTATAGACCCTGGAAATGCCAAATGTCACTGATTTTCTTAATATGAGGAGATACTGAAAAGTTCTCAGCCTAACCCAGTTCTAAAAATCTGATCAAATGAGTAAACATAAAATTCTTAAATCCTTTCTTGTTTCGGCTGAAAATTTGTAGGAATTTTTCATATTTTGTTCTGCCAAGATTCATGATTGATGGCCACATGTTGTATACAATTGGGATGACATCAATGAAATTTTACTTCCTAACTCGTTCAGCAAAAACACACATGAATAGAATTTTGATTATCTTTTCACAAGATAAATTGATGGAACATAAATTGGACCCAAATTTTCATTGTTATAAAACTGACAATCTTTTTCACTTCAAAATGACAAACTGCAACACTTTATATCTAAACACCTTATATCTATAACACTTTATATCTTTTATCCATACTTTCCTTCAGTGACTTGGTTGTATTGTGGAGTGAGTGGTTGGGTTAGAGCTTTTAGGATTAGGCACACATGCATATGAGCAGCCAGCAGGCTGGCTGGCCTCCCTATAATCTCAACTTGACTGCTGTCTTCATGCTGCTGAACTCAACTCTTTCTCTGTGACAGCTGACATCACTTAAATAGTCAACCTGTCTGACACATTATTTTATTGTACTCTGTCACTTGGTTGCTGACTTATTCTTGACCCTGGTTGTCAAAACAAAATTCTAGCTCACCAGCTGTATTTCACACCCAGTGACATCTATTTTTGATGCCCAGTGCAGAATACACTTCTTGGCAAAATTCCACACTAACCAAGATATTAAATACCAATTCAGCAAAATCCTGTCATTTTCACTAACAATCATGAATGACATTTAATATTATTCCACACTAACCTAATGAATATATAACACACAATCTTAAAAACATATGATATATAGATGACACAGTGCTGATTACAGATATAGAAATGAAACTACAAGAATTCTTACAGAAGATAGTAAGGAGAAATAAGAAGAAAGGACTAAACATCAATTAAAAGAAGATAGAATGCATGGTTGTTAGCAAAAGAAGTAGTCCAACATACAAATTCCAAATTGTAGATATCATTGTACCATCTGGCATTCTTTAGGTGTTTTTAGCTTTAGGTGTTTTTTGTTGTTCACCCAATAGAAAACCCAAGAGCTCCACATGAGATATGATTTCTGAATGAGATTGTTTTATGGACATAAGAGTAGGCAAAAAGTGCTGATTATGAGGATATATAATAGTTGACCCTGGATAAAGATGTTAAGATTATAGTGTGAAGGAAATAACCTCTCTGGAATCTTTTACACAAAGCAGTATTGGCTCCTAGGAAGAAGCTCTCCAAATAGAATTTTCTTCTTACCAGTGGAACACAAAGAGAATCAAATTGGTTTGTCCTTGTGTACATGGCATGGCAGGTCTTAACTGTAAATATCTGATGTAGAGTGAGGGGCCATGTTTAAATGTAAATAAATGGCAGAACTGCCCAGCAAATAGAATTAGCAGTTTGCAATAAACAAAGAAAAAAAAAGAAAAAGAAAAGGGCAAAAAATAATATAAAGCAAGCAAATAATATATGCAAGGCAAAATAACAACATTATGGCAAAAGTTCACAAAGAATCAGGGTTGACATACAAGACAAATTTGGATAAGTGAATGTAGTTTTCTGACATCAAGAATAAGACTAAGTCATATGAAACCAAGAAACAGCCTATTTTATTGATGAGAAAAAATCCCAGCATGCTTCTGTCTATAGATTTTGCAGCCATGTCTACAAAAATTTGAACTTTTCTCTTAAAACTGTACTGTTGGAACGACAGAATGTATCATCAGAACGTTTTTTTTTTTTTTTAATCATATCACCCCGAGCAAGGAGGTAACGCCACTGATGTGCCGGGGGCTATGTAAGAGTGAAAAGATTAGAAGAGAGAAATCCAGAAACCACATCCTAAACAGGGAACAAGGGATGAGCCTCTACATCTGTACAATAGACGTGGGTGGAGTGTGAACCGGGCGATAGATTAGTCTATCTACTCCAATTGAAAAAAAATTAAAAAAGGTGAAGATTGGAAGAGAAAACCGGAAACCACATCCTAAACAGGGAACAATGGATGAGCCTCTACACCTGTTCAACAGACATGGATGGAGTGTGAACCGGGTGGTATTTTAGTCTATCTACTCCAACTGAAGAAGAAGAGAAGAAAAAAAGAAAAAGGTAATGGTGGTGAGTTAATTAAGTCTGGTCAAAGAAATTTCTTTGAAAAAAGGTAAAGAATACTTGTTCAAATAACCATGAAACTATTTTAAAATTAGCCACAAAAAATAAAACAAAATAAAATCAAAGCAAAATTATAACTTACTTTTAAGAATATTTCAAAGCTGATCCTAAACCAAACGCACATGTACTAATGCCAGTAGAGAAAAAGAATTATTTTATCTTTAGGCTGAGGGGTGGATTTACTATGAAAATAGCAAATTTTTCTTCTCTCATTGAGCTGTTCAAGTGAGGTCATCTACCAGGCTCTGGTCATCTTGATTTTTGGAGGAGCAGTCATAAACAGTGGTATTCTATGGAACCAGGTGTTGGTCATTATCTGGTCATTCAATGTGCACCATTTCTCACCATGGCTATTGCAGTGTCCTAGTCTGAAATTGCCAACCATTTCCCCTTTTCTTCCTTGGCCAACTTTGGCATTATAATTCTGATTTCTTGTGATTTGCACTGTGCGTTGGCATAATCTCGGATGGAGTAGAAGGACCTTATTTCTTCTTCTGTACTTTGTGATGTTGGTGCGTATGCTACTCTTACCAATATTTTGAGATGCTACTATTACCAATATTTTGAGAGGCTTTCCTTTCATTTTAACTACTAGAATTCTCTCAGATATCTGGCAGTATCCCATGACACATTTTCTTGTGTCTTTCAAGAATCTCAAAATATATAGTAGAAGCACAAGACCAGATGTGGCATTAAGTGCATAGATGAATAGTAGACTTATAAATGTATGAGATAAATTCTGTCAAGAAAAACTGTCTATAGTCTAGCATGACATAATGAGCCAAATTTCTTAGCAGTTGGCCTGGCAATTGATTCAATATAATCTTTGTACTTCATGTCAGTGGAAAATGTTGACCTGAAAAGTTACAATCAGCCATGCCGATGGAAGGCATAAAAGTTTTTCTAAGATGATTAAATGACAACAGTTTTGTTTTGGAGCCATTCCTTGCTCCAGTTAACAACAGATTGTAAATCATTTTTTAGATCAACAGCTAATTTGACCAGTTAAACGTACTATTAAGAGAGGAGTAAGTGGTTGTTCATCAACATGGATACTAAAGGACGAACTGATGACATCAAGATGGTTGTTGAGCACCTGCATTAATACAAAAAGAAGACTGGTTACTTAAGTTTCATTTCACAATTTGATAAGAAAAATTGAATCAGTTCAAAAATGCATCCAGAAATATCATAACCTTTCAATTTTTGAAGAAGACCAGCATGCAATATTCTGCCAAATTCCTTCAAGATATCCAAAACAACAGCTTGGCCATTACCATTTTTATCTAACACTTGATAGACCCATTAATACATCAGCAGTTGACCTAGAGAAGAAAAAGCCATATTACTTATCTAAAAGAAGGCCCTGTGAAGTGAGATCCTTAACTAATTCAGAATTGATCTGAACTTTTAGTACTTTACCAAAAATAGGTAAAAGTCTAATAGTCCTATTGTTGGAAGGATCAGATGGTTACCCTTAGTTCTTGAAGACTGGAATTATATAAGAGAACTTCCAACAAACAGGAAAGTAAGAAGCAGTAAGGCATTTATAGTAAAAAGAACATGACCCAGTTCAGAAGCATTTTTCTTAAAGACTATTGCATGGATACCAACAATTCCACATGTTTTGTAAGGATCCAGTTTAAAGATGATAGCAGAAATTATGGCTAAAGTGATATGTATGTTACACAACAGAGATACAGTTTGAAGTGTAAAGTCAGGCAAAGATACTCCAGATGAGTGAAGAATAGAATTCTCCAGACAATAAATGGTTAGTTCAATATTGACTGTATATCAATAGAGACCTGAAGAATTTGGGATGATAACCAAAAAAGGGGGGAATTTTCTTGATGTAAATAATAGTAGATTTAATTAGAAATTCTGGTAAAATAATTTATAAAAAGAAATTATGAAAAAAATATGAGAATATATATGCAAGAAAAATTTTTGCTCTTTTTAGTTGCAGTTGTGTGTTTTGAATAAATATTGTTAGACATAGGTACATCCATCCATCCATACATATATATATATATATATATATATATATATATATATATATATATATATGCACATATAGACATACATACACAAAGTATATACACAATACATATATGTGCACACATGTGCATATAAAAGAGAAATAAGACGAGAAAGTAAAAGCTATCTCTCAATATGAGTAAGGTTGAATACAAGCAGTTCTGCTCTTCATTTTCTTATTATACTTTTTCTTTTCAATAGACATAAGGAATAATCAATTTTTACCCTTCTTCCTTCTTTACCTGCATCTTATTACTATCTATATTTACACTGAGGCAGAGGTTAGTTACTCAGTGTGACTAGCATAATTAGCTAAAAAATTAGCCAGTAAAACTGATATGAAATGATTTCTTATTGTTTATTTTATTTATATTGGTCCTCATCTTTGCCATATTCACAATGTTTCAGCTGTTATATGCTCTGACCTTCTTCAGGTGATTGGAATTTTAAACTGAACATTTATTTTGGTCACTGGGGCCGATTGTTCTCGTTCCATGAGTTATGCCACTTCCTGATGTTTTAGTTATCTCCATTAAAGCTCAAATCTTCAAGTTTTTGTTATTGAACCCACATCTCTAGATCAAGTCCCTAGATTCAACCAATGCTTTTATCCACTGGACTATGTACTTTTTGAGGTCATTAGTGTATGAATATTTGCGACTTATAAACCCAGTGTCTCAGTAATCATTTTTTACTAGAGCTCATATTGCACCAATAGTCCTGCCTTTTCTTTCTTTTTCTTATATATGTTTTGTTTTTCTCGCTAAAACAAAATAACGTCTCGGATATATATTTTTCTTCTGTCTTTTCTTGCAATCAAAATGGAATAGTTCATCATTTATCAGAGGTACTAGCAGGTTGTTATGCATATGTAAACTAACTGCAGGAACAAGCAGAATTATAATATGATATTTACTATATCCTACCTCTATCATAAAGCTATGTCAATATTTTGATACCTTTCTTTGGAAATGAGTGTTGATGAAGAAAATATTTTAATGTTTATACTTGGAACTAAATTCTCAGATGGATTTAAAAAAGTTCATACTTAATGATTCTTATCTTCAGAAATAGAGTAAATTAGTATAGATTATTTTTTCACTAAGGACAATCCAATTACAGCAAAGATAAGAATGTCTAAAGGCATTCAGTCAATACTAGATAGAGCAAGAAATAAAACTGGGCAACAAATAAAAAAATTCAGATATCTGGGTAGTGTGAAAAAAGAGGACAGAAAGTATGAGACAGACCATCTCAAGATATACAGAAATAGGAAACTGAACCTTTCAGAAGATAAGAGGATGAAAACAATAACACTAGAAATTTAGAAAAGACTTCTACACTGCCATACAATGTCTACTACTCTATATAATTGTGGCAAGAAATGGTTTGTACATTTAAATATCTCCAAAACAAAATTGCTCTCCTTTAACCACTGTAGAAAAACTTTCCTATTCGCCATCAGCATGGCTGAGAGCAACACACTGCACCTCCTTGGCCTTATTTTTTTCAACTGATCAAAACTGGAATGAGTATATCAGATTCATAGCTGCATCTACAGCTAGGAAAGTTGGGTCTCTGTGTCAGGTAAGAAAATTTTTCTCATCAGAATCCATCTTGTACATTTATTAATCTACTAGCAGTATAGCCCGGCATTGCTCGGGTGTAATGAAAGTTTTCAAACTAATCCATGGTCCTGGAGGTCAGACTCTTTGGACATTTGCACAAAAGACTAAAAATCAATAGTTGTTTCCAGTTAAAGTGAAACCGTAGACTGAAAGAAAAATGAATGGATGTAAGTCAAATTTTGATTTTCTCGTATCAATATCAAATAAGTTTTTTAGTTGTAAACTGAATTTTGAAGACTAAATAAGTCCTCTGAGTAAATGGTATCATGGATGAGACTAAGAACTGCAATTATACCTACTTAGAGCCAAACCCGAAACAAAAACTAAAATAAAAGGGCTGAAAAAAATGCAGACATACAGGCAGATAAACAGACACACACACAAACATCTTGCCTTTTATATATATATATTATCGATTTTCTGCACTATTGTAAGAACTGCAACCTTGAAACTTCTGAATATCATTTCTTATATCTTTGTCTATGAGTGTGTCAAATTTGATTAAAATCGACAACTCCTTCTATTACCTGATTTTTTTCAATTATCAATTTTTGATATTTATCAGGGTTACCTCAACACAAAATCTAGCTAAGAACACTCGCAGATGCTTATAGTACAACTGTGTAAATTTTCAAGAAAATCGGTTCAGCTGTTTTGGAGTCTATAAGTAACGGACACATAGACACACAGACACACATACACACACACACACAGACATTTAGTTCCATTTATAAATAAGTTTAGATCATTCATCTGTGCATTGAAATTGAATACTGTTGCCATGCTCCTGCTATTCATCTCAATTTTTTCAATAAAATCCAAAAAAGAATCTGCCATGTAATCAGTTCTGACTTGGTGTATCAACTACATTCCCTTTCTCATCAATGTGATGTAGCTTCCCACTGTCTTTTTTACATGTATTTTCATAGAAACTGCACTAATGAACTTTTTCCTGGTACCTTGTCTACGTGAATTTAAGCATGCTACTAGATTGGCATCTAGGTCCCACCATTTTACTGTTGAAATAGTTAAATGTAACTGCCACTTCTACTCTAAAAGTTTCTTTTCTTGCACTTCCTGTCTGTGGAACTCCTTACTATTTTCTTACTTCCCTAATAGCTCCAAAAATTTAAATGTAACATCAATTGCCATCTTCTATCTTCTAAAATCTCAGTTATATTTTATCCTTCCTGCAATACCCACTGTACCCAGTCTTTACTCTCACTATAACCTCCTGCAGACTAGTGGCCATCCTGCCTTGCTTAAGGGTGAAATGATTAATATATATATATATAGTTGTGACAGTTGGATAATTTCATTACAAATGAAAAGTGATCTGAAGCAAACAGCCAAAATGTGGTTTTACTGATGAATATAAAAAATATCATGGACAAAGCAGATGACAAATAAGAAAGTTTAAAGTAGAATAGGAATCCATATAAGTTTTAAATTATCTAAATTCCTGACCTACAAGAGGAGAAAGAAAATATCTCATATCCTCACAAGAAAAAGATTGAATGTTCAAATAAAGATCTGAAACCTCATATCATCAGTTCAGCATGGATTAATTTGAGTTCTGAAGAAATTAACAATTATTTTAGACATGAAATATTTAATCTTGTGTTCTTATTAGAAGTTAATATAATAACATTATGCTTCAACCTGCTGCAGAAAAGGAAAACTACACTATGTCCATGGAACTCTCATGTACCAAATTTTAACATCCCCATTTTTCTTTCAGATATATCATGAGCATTAACATGGCAGCATTCAATTTGATGCAGTAAATAAAAAGAACAATGATTTGAGGAAGGCAAACAAAACATTGTTCTGCTGATGCCAATTGAAAAATATCATAGACAGAGCATATGACATTTGAGAATGTTTAAAAGAGAACAGGAACAACAAAGAAAGTGTCCAGAACAGACATCTAAATTTTTTCTTGTTTTTTGTGGGGGATATACAATGAAAAATGAAAATGTGGAGGATTTAACACTCACAGGAAATATCAGAGAGAAGAAGAAAATGGTAAGAAAACTATTTGACAAATTTGTGCAAATGGAACAAGTACCACGAAAAGGAAAAGGGATTATAAAGAGGAAACATGACAGGAAGAGGTGGTCCTCTTCTGAACAGGTTTTATTTGGCATTAATACTCAAGTAAACAGTTTTGTGATGTTTAATTATTTCAATACTTGGTGATTTGATTAATATAGAGTAAAAGCTTTTCAGAAAAGATGAAGTTTAATTTATCAAATTAGAAATTCATTTTTGATCAGTTTGTACATTGTTTCAAGTCACCGACTTGAACTATCAATTACGTTTTTTTATTTTCCGACTTAAATTATGACTTTTACTACTGTTTTCACCAGTCAAAAGTGAAAATGATGATTGTTTAAAATGAAAAGTGGAAAATATTAAAATAGATCTGGTGAATCATTTTTCATAGTATATTTATGAAATTAAATTTAAACTGTATATGTAACACTGTTTGCTGATGATTACAAATTTCAAACAATCTTTTTATGTGAAGGTCAAATGAACAATGTTGCTAAAGAAAGTAAAAAGGAAAAACTGTATTTGCTAAGAAATATGAGGAAACCAAATTTAGAGCATTTTCTGAAGAAGGACAGGACACCAACAAATTCTAGAATCAGGAAAAGTAATTATTCAGTTATCAAAATGTACAACATAAAATTAAAATAAATTTCTTGCTCTTTTATATTTAAGTCTAGACAAGATTTGAAAAGGTCATAACAGCTCTACTCGTGAATGTAGGAGAAGAAAAAATATTTTAAAAGTATTACCAAAAATTAAGTATTAAGGAAACAAATATACAGAATGAATCATATATTTAAGAACACATTTTAATGGTTTATAAATAGAAGATGACATAAAGGTGCAGAAAGGTTCACATTTTGAATGTTGTTCTAGAGTTCTTTGTGATTTTTTTTTACAATCTTTTCATGCCAAGCAAGCCAAAACTGTGAATAAACTATGGATTAGAGTGAGAGAAAGAATTAGGTACAGGAGATGTCGAAGAAAAGATAAATGATGGATGGGAATCAAGGAGATAGAAGATAGCAAATGGAAGGGAGTTCTACAAATGGGTAGTGTGAACAAAGAAACTTTAAAATGGTTACATTTGACTGCTTCGATGGTAAAAGGGTAGGACCTTGATGCCAATCTAAACAGTCAGTTTAGATACATACATGATACATGCTTTGGGTGATCATGTCTCAAAAGAGACATGACTAACTTGGCAGAAGATTATCCTGCAGTAGGTTGCCATTGCTTTCTGCAGTGGCCTGGTTACCAGCCAAGGCTATAGAACCCATTATGTTTTGTTATTTACCCCATAACTGGAGGGAAGAGAGGGATTAATACCTTTCCCAAAGGTATTTGCGCATAAGTGAATGCAAGAAATACAACTGGAATTCAAATCTGGCTCCCTGATTTCTCATTCCGAGTTGATATCTACTGCAGCACAATACACATATAACAGTTCAGGGCCATACGTGATACATGCTTGGGCAATCATGTCTCAAAAGAGACATAACTGACTGGGCATAAGATTATCCCGCAGTAGGTTGCCATTACTTTCTGCGGTGGACTGGTTGCTGACCAAGGCTATAGAACTCAATCTGTCCTGTTATTTACCCCATAACTGGAGAGAAGCTATATTAACTATACCCTCTCCTAAGGATATTAGCATGTAAATGAATGCAAGGAATTCAACTGGAATCAAACTCTGTTCCCTGATTTCTTGTTTCAAGCTGATATCCACTGCACCACAATGCACATCCGTCAATCTAATAAGATGTGAATAGGTAAATAGATGTGGTCGGGGGACAAGGAAAAAAAGCCCGTCAGAGCAGTTGCTATGAAAATACTTGTAGAAAAGACAGAAAGAATCCGCATCATGTCTGTGATAAAGTGACTGAAGTCAGGATTGAGTACATTGCAGATCCTTCTTTGGATTTTGTTGAAAACATCAAGATGAATAGCAGGAGCACTTGACTAGATATAGCAACTATATTCAATGCACAGAAGTAACACTGTTGCTATATCTGAGTTAGGGATATCTCAGAACCTTGTGTCTTCTTATTCTCAGATTGCTGCTAAAATTACTTGATCTGCTGATATATCTCTCATTTTAACTGTTTCCTTTTAACTGTTCTGAATGACTTAGTAATCTTATTTTCAAAATCTTTTCAAGTTTTACGATTCCCGTTTCTTTTTAAGACATTGAGAATATTAACATAGCAGTCTTCTGTAGTATGGGATTTACAAAAAGAAATACCAGAGGTCTGAACTGAATTTAATATTCATTAGAAGTCTTCATCTAAGAAGACTTGATCTGTGGCAGTCTTAGTATATACTCGGTTCACCATGAAAGATAACTAAGTTTTGTAAGTTTTGTAACATGAGAAAGTCAAAATATCTAGGATACCCAAGAGTTGATCTAAAAAGTGATCTCAAAGCCACCAAGTGCAAAATCATGCCTTGAACAATGTCAGTTTGTGAATCAGCATAAACAAGGAAGTGAACCAAACTGAACGCAGGACATGCATTTACAATACAATCAAATAATAAGATGTTATGTAAATACTTAAGGGAAGAAGCATCTCTCACATCCTCACAAGAAGAAAATCAAATGTCTAAAGAAAAACTTGAAAATATATACCCTCAATTTGGAAATTTTTATAAAATCCAGAAGTGAATAAGCAATTATTTTATATATAAAAAACTTAGTCTCATATTCTTATCAATTGTTGCTGCTATAATTTTACATTTTGATTTGACACAGCAAATGAAAAATACATCTTGTTCATAGAACTACCCACCAACTACACTAACTTGGAGGTAGCCAGCTTCTTGAAAGGGGTCAGATCATGTGACTGAATAAGCTGGAAACCTTTGGTGGGAACACTACACACATGACCAAAAGAAACATTATAAGCAGTCAAATGTTGTTAGAACAACATAGTTCATCCAGCAGGTACAGTCCAATATCAGATGTATATGGTATGAGGACATCAGATGCAAGTGTTACATGATGAGGTGAGGGCAGTTCATGCATGACAAGACTCAAAAGAGATGTGATTTGGTTATTAATTTTTCTCTCTAGAACCATATCTTGACTATTATGTCTGGGCATCATCAAGTGGCTTCACAATTCATTGGACTTACTGAATTCATTGGACTGACTGAAGACTGCCATCATGGATGTGATGGCTAACAAGGAAAAAAGATCTCTGATACAGGAATATTGTCATTCTGAGGCTATATAAAGACTGTTTTTGAGGTCAATAGTAGTTTTATTAAATAAACTTGTTTTTAGTAGAATATTTTTACAAATTATTTTGAAAATGTATTGATATTTTTGGTAGAATATCTTTGTTGTGTGATGTGGTATGATAGATAGAAGCTCAAAATGAGAACTCAGAGAGCAGATTCCATTCAAGTTAATTACATTCTGTTATATACAATTGGAAAAAGGTATAAATCTATTTCTTCTTCTCCAATCTATGGCTTGAATAGCAGCAAAGATTGGGCCCTATAGCCTTGATTGACAACCAGTTTGTGGCAGAATGAAATGGTAATCAACTATGGGAAATCTGTCTAGTTAATGATGAATGAAAAGAGACAGGCTTAACCAAATATGTATTATGTATGACACTTGACTTATATTTGTTTTGCTTTGTATTCTGATTTGTTCTCAGTTACCTGGTGCACCCTGGATATGCAATTAAATTAGTATTTAGCCTTAAAAATTCTAGTTACAACAAATCAAATAACCAAAATGGTTTGAAGTGATGCAGACATCACAGAAGAAATTTGTATATGTGTATGCATCCACAAAAGTGATTCTAAGTTGATACAAAATCTAATGTGATATGATGTGAGAAAATTTAGTGATAATCAAAACTTTAAATGATTTCCTTCTTGAAAAAATTTACATTTTCTTCATTGTTCTCCATTTACCTGGTTTATATTATCAATATAGTTATTGGCAGAAAATTTTTGTTGCTGTTCTATCATTTGAAAGAATGCACAAGAAACCTAAGTATCAAATTTGATTATATAGTAAAAGATGATATGTAATTTCATTGTCTTCTTTCCTTCTCTCTCCTGGTAATGTAGCATGATGAGTCTGAGTTCTTTTGTACACTTCTTTCTTTTTTTTGTTTTAGAATAGATGTAAACAAAAAAATCATGATTTGTCTTGAGACTGTTATAAAATGCAGTGACTCTATCTATATTTGTATGAAATAATCCTCAGTAAATATAAGAAGCATATGCGCTTTAATAATCTGGTAAAATCTTTCAAATATAAAATAATGGTATTTCTTAGTTGTTTCTTTCTGTGAGTGTTAGATTCTCCAGGCCCACTTAACTTTTCCTGATTCTAAGTATAATTCTCCTTTTAGCTCTTATTTTCCTTAAAACTTCTTCATTAGTTACATTTTTTTTTTAATCACATCACCCCAAGCAGGCGGTGAGGCCACTGGTGTGCAGGGGGCTATGTAAGAGTGAATAGATTGGAAAAGAGAAAGTTGGAAACCACGTCCTAAACAGGGAACAAGAGATGAGCCTCTACACCTGTTCAATAGACGTGGGTGGAGTGTGAACCGGGCGATAGTTCAGTCTATCTACTCCAATTAAAAAACATAAACAAAAAAGAAAGTGAAAAGATTGGAAAAGAGAAAGCCAGAAACCACATCCTAAACAGGGAACAAGGGATGAGCCTCTACACCTGTTCAATAGACATGGGTGGAGTGTGAACCGGGCAATAGTTCAGTCTATCTACTCCAATTGAGAAAAAAAAATAAAAAAGGAAAGAAAAGTGAAAAGATTGGAAAAGAGAAAGCCGGAAACCACATCCTAAACAGGGAACAAGGAATGAGCCTTTACACCTGTTCAATAGACGTGGGTGGAGTGCTCAGTCGTTAGTATTCTTAGTATATATTACTAGAACTTCCTCTCTGTCATTTCAAGTCTCTTTACATTTGTGAAAATATTGTTCAGTATTCATTGCCATATAAGAGATTATTTTACTCTTTTCTTTGCAACAAAACTTTTCTATTTATTAATTGGCTGCTTGTTTTCATAAGGCAAGTTTTTGTTATTTAATAAGAATGACAATCAAATATATCATTAAAAGAGATAACTGATTGATAACAAATCACAAAAGACTTAAATATGGAGAGTAACACCAATGTGATCAAAATAAAGAAAATTTAAATTCATCCATGATATGTGGATTATTTAGATTCAGCAAAACAGATTGAATTAAAAGCCATGTTGAAAAGTTTTTATCCAATCAAGTTCAGTAAACTAAATTATAGTTTGTTTTATTCATTTTGTTTTGCTGTAAGGAATTTATACAAAACCATTTAAAGATATAAAAAAGACACAAATGTCCATATAAGTTTCTAGAAATCTTGTTCCTCGTAAATCTATGTTTTTTAACTATTTCTTTTATTTTTGATTTACTATAAAAATCTTTAATTAAATTGCTTTTCTAATTAAGAACACTTGTTTTACAGAGAAATTTTTCCAGACAGAGCATGTCAATTTGAATTTAAAACATGTCATCAATATTTGGTATGGAATCCAATCAAAACAATTCTATTGATAATAGCTTTACAGTCAAATGAATCCAGTTTTCTTCAGGCTGAACATTATAGAAAATATGATTGATTTTGTTATAATTTTGTTATAACTAACAGTAATTTGCAGATTGAGCCTTTTTGTGATTTGGTATCTCTTCAATTAGTTTTGTTGTCAGATCTTCAAAACAGATGAGAAGAGGATTTCTTAAACTATCATATCTTTCATATCATTAAGCATTAATGATTCTATTTTTTGGTCATTTTCTAATTGGTATCACACAATGACAGCAGTAAAGTCACTAGGATACAAGGGGCTACAGGGTGTCAAAGAATTAAGAACAGGAACATTAATAGTAAACATAAAGAGAAAAGAGTACTCGGGGGGGCAGTAGATAGCAATTGACATTGCATTTAAATTTTTTGCAGATTAAAGTTAACTGGAAAGCTTGGACCCAAAAAAGAGTTCAACCAGCATGAAGTTAATATAGGAAAATATGATTTTCATAATGTACTGCCTTGAGAACAAATATATATCCAATGTTGTAAGCTGACAGCGAAGATAATTGTGTATAAGACAATCTCTTTACTGATGCACAACACAGAATACACTGTCTAAGTGCTTTATATACTAAATATTTATGATCATGTGATTCCAGTAGCACAATGCATTCAACGGTTATCTTTGTTGCCTGGAAATGCGTATTCGATCACACATGTTGGGATCCAGACTTTCTTCCTACATAACACCTCCCCTTTTGAGCTGACTCCCTCTGGGGTCTATCCTCTGGAGTCTGTATTTTTTAGCATTGGTTCCCCACTTAAAAATTCTGTCATAGTTCTTTTTCTTTTGCCATACTGTCACAGTTCAATAATTTCTGGTGCCGTAGGTATGTCAAATATATTGTATAATACTTCTATGGGAAGATCTATCATCTTCCCGGGTTCTTGCAGCCCCTAGGGAACTTATGCTCTCTTCCCACAATTGCAGGGTTTGCAGGGGCCTTAAGCACTTCCCTGCTGGTTCAGGTGATGTTTATGCTCTTATCTTGGTCCCTGCACCATGTAATTCATTTGCCCAATCCTTTTTTGACCATGACATCCTTCCAAAATTCTTTTCCTCTTTGGTACAGCTTAAAAAATACTTTTTCTCCTAGGTTAAATTATTTACAGGGATATTCCTTGATGCTTTTGCCTTCTGTTCAGGTGGTTATTTTGTTGAACACAGATGACTTAATTTTTTTGCTGAACATCAATTCCACTGGCAACATTCCAGATCAAGGATTTGTTGTAATTCTGAAAATGCTCAGAAATCTCTTACATCTCCTCACCCTTCAATTTTTGAAACGTGTTAACAAAGCATTCCACTTGTCCATTCAATCTTGTATAATACAGGGGCATTGCAATATGTTGTATTTGTAAGGACTTGTAGATTAACTGAAATTCACTAAATGTGAACTGTATCCTATTAGAGCAAAAGATGTGAAAATATTTGCCAGGTTGGGATCAATTATATTGTAGATTCCTGTCAAGAACCCAGAAATGAATAGCAGGGGTGCCTGACCAGATATGACAACAGTATTCAATGCACAGGTGGATGATTGATTTGTATATGTATAAGATAGATTTAGGAGAGAAAAACTTTGTATTCTGACACAGTGACCATAGATTTAGCTATTGATTCAATATAGTCATTCCACTTGAGGTTGCTTGAGAGAGTGAGGCCAATGAAGGGAGACAAACTTGATCCATGCAGATGGTGGAGCAGGAGTGACTGTTAACAGTTCATTTTGGAAACATTAACATTTACAAACCCATTTACTTACCCCAATTCACCACAGATTAGAGATTCTTTTTAAGATCAGCAGCAAAGTTATCTTTGTCTGCTTTGGCAGATTTCTTACTAAGACAGGAATAAATGGTGATGTAATTAGTGTAAATGACTATTTGGGATTTGATCACATTTTTTTGTCTTTATATTGAGGTTGTATTTTCTTTAACTTCAAAATTCGCATTTGCTTTTGTGCATGTGCCAAAAACCTTCTGAAAAAAACTTCTGGGAACTTTCTTTTTAATTAGGTTTTGAATTTTTCTATTGCCATAATAGTACTAATGGTAAATATTTACTTAGTTGCAGAAAGAATTGTTTGGCAGGTTCCAAGGATTAAATAAGGCAATACCATAAGTTCTTAATAAATTTGTTGTATTTTTTAGCATGAATACCACTGCTTTTTGGATTTTTTCAATGAAGTAAATTTTATTGGTGAACTCACCTAAAAAAATTAATTTCTTTCCTGAAACATCATGAACAACTTTTCTTGAAATCAATAAACTAGGTTTACCCAGTTTTTACCAAGTCATTTCATTAATTATTGTAATACCAGACCCAGTATCTAATTGTAATTTTATTTTTATATTGTTAGTAATGACAAAAAATAATTTTCTTTGTACAGATGTTTTGTTTGAAGTTTTGCTATTTTTTCTTTCCAATTGTTGACTTGTATTTATTTTGTTGACATAAATTTTGTTTCTCCCCCAATTTTTGGATTTGCAACAAGTAATCTTATGTCCTAATCTTCCACATTAGTAGCATTTTTGTTTCTAAATAAACAATCATTTTTAAAATGCTTACCACCACAACTGTGTCAAGTATTAGGCATTGAGTGGGGTATCATCATTTTTTACTATTTTGCTTAGAGTTGAAAATATCTATTTTTTTTTCTTAGACAGTTGGACACTATGTATTTGTGAAATATCTCTCTCCTTAATCCTTGCGATATCAAGTTTTAAGTTCACCTTACACTGACACTCTACAGTTATTTTTTGAAGTGTTAATTTTGAATCCATTTCTCATTTAGTTAGAATCCTGGATTTTATTTCTGCATCCTTATTTGAAGTTAAGCCCTGAACAAATATCAGACATTTAAATGAGTCAGAAGTTAACTCATTTAACTTAAACTTCTCACATTCTCTTTCCTTAATAGTAGTTTTTCTCCTGTTGTGTAACACTCAGTAACCAGTTGCCTCCTAGTAGCTGTATTACCTTGCTTGGGATGGAATGAAACAAAGTCAACAAGATTTTATAATCAGCTTCTTTTTCCAAGAAAGTTTGGTTGAATAATTATTAATTGTTTCTGAAAAGTAACTTCTTTTAAATGCTTATTTTTTTACAAGTAATATACAGTTTACAATCAATCCTAGCAATAATAGATCATTATAAAGAAAGAAAATGCTGTTTTATAACATTCATACAATGAGATGACTAGTCTAAATAGTAAAATAAACCCTATTTAAAAGACAAAGAGTTTAATCTTTCCTGTCAGAGATCAGTAGAGAATTTTAAAAATCTACATCAATTAAGAGAGATAAATTATGTATTTCACCAGGGAAATAATGATAATGGTGCTACAGAATGGCATAAATAGGACATCTAGTTTGAATATCCATATTGGGCAACACTTTAGGAAATAAGAAAGAACACTGACATTTGAAATAACTGTAGCCATTCCATAAGCCTAATTAGCCATGCCTTTGTTGAAAAGATACTGAACAGTATGATAATATCTTTTATAGGGTGTTTCACTTCCATTTTTCATATCCAGACAATTCCCTATTGCATCTAATGAATATTAATTGCATGGAATAAATGACATTTTTATCTTTTTCATTTCTGGATTTTGTCCATTTGATAAGCCATAGGATTGTAAATGTTGCTTTAGTGTGTTCAATTCTTGATAGAGCAAATAAAAATATCATTCTGTCTATGTAGCCAATTCTTTTTCTTAGTATTTATCAGTAAAGAAATAAGTTTAGAATAAAGAACGTTATGTAACAGAAAGTTCAGTCCTTGAAGTAGATTAAATATTTTACTTATCTAACTTCATTTATTTAACATGCAGCAGGAGGACCTTAAAATAAAAATAAAATCTCACCAGAATTTATTACTACAGAACATAATTATAATTTTTACAAATGACACTGTGTTGAATTTCACACGGAAATCTGCAAGAAGCCCTAGACTAGATAGGAGTGAAAAGCAAAAACAAAGGACTTTTTAACTGCAATATATGGTCATCATCAAAAGTCAGCCTAAGGTGTGAGATACATAGATCTAAATAGAACCATTTGTTTGTGGAACTGACTTTCAAGAGGATACATCCTTGATCACAACAATTTTAACATGTTCAAGTCAAGGGGCAAGTATTATCTTCCCCACATATCCCCATAAACTATGCCTCTTATTCTGTAACCGACTACCTTGAGTGGCTCTTGGTCCTTGTACAGGGTGAACAGCATTGTAAAAAAAAAGCATAAAACATTTTTTTGTACACTGACCAAGTAGTAGTGGAAGAGACAAAAAAAAACAAAGAGATGAAAAAGTAGAATAACCCACTAGTAGTTTTATAGGTCATAATATAATGTCTAGCAAGGAAACAGTCATACTCCAGTACCAGCACAACCTCAATAACATAAGATATTCAGATGATGCTGCACTAATGAGAGGTAGAGAAAGATAACTTAATAAAGGAAAGTGAGAAGTTAGAAAGGAAACAGAATATATGGCCATTAGCAAGAGAGACAGCCAAAGATGTGAGATAAAAACTGGAGATGCCAGAATCAAACAGAATAATAATAATAATAATAATAATAATAATAATAATTAGAATAACATAGTGATACAATATGAGACATTTTTTATATATAAGCAATAAGAGATAAAAAGAATTTTTGTTTATTTGATAGGTTTTGCTTCATCAAGCACAAAACTAACTTTTCATTTCTGTCACTCAAATCAAAACACAAAGAAACATTATACAATGAAATTTTTATTTCAAATTAACTTGAAGAAAAAGTGTTATGAAAACTTTGATAAATTTATTCAGTGAAGCAAACAAAACTTTTTCTCACTTCACTATCAGCATTTCAATATAAATTTTAAAACTTTGATTAGTCAGTAGATTTCTTTGTAAACCTTCTTCTTCTATGTGCCATGTTCGTTCAAAACGTGGATAGTCATGGCTCTTCACAACTTCCTATACTTTGTAGCCCTTAGCAAAGCTTGTCTTTTTGCTACATTTCTTAAACCCCTTTCACCAGCTGTGTCAGATTTCAAAAGATTTGATTGCACAGAAAAGCCTAACTTACAAACTTATACCTTTTCATGAACTAAAAAAAATGCATATATATTTATACATTCACAAATAAAAAAGCTCCTTTCATAAGACAGTTGGTTCATTAAATTTTACAATGTGCTGATATCTGCAAAAACAAAATAAATACAACCTTTTATTTATTAACCAATCAGAAGCAAGGAAAAATCTAAAAGTTGATCTGATTCTATTCTGTACAGTCACATAAATACATGTGATGTTTTTGTCCTTTTCTCTTCAGAGAATTACAGGTCATCTAAGCCACCTATATTTTCTTACTCTCTCACTTTCTCTTTCGCGCTGCATTCACTGATTCTCCTTCCTTCTCATGTATGGTTAACAAAGAAAGAAAGAACATCACAGAGAGCTACTACGCATCTGACTGATGCCAAGTCCAGATGACCAGCATTTTCACACTCTCTCACTCTCTCTTTCACACTGCACTTATTGATTTTCCCCTCTTCTCATTTACATGTCAGCAACAAAAAAGAAAGAGGAATAAAGGCATCATTTCTATTAGTCTACTACAATTGTACACACTCTCACAGCGATAACAAATTCATCTTTTCTTCACAAATCCATTTCACCTAACTCTAAGAAAACTGAAATCATAAACACGCATTCAAATGAAAAACTTTATGCAGAACTTTCAAAGATAAATGTTATTTCAAAACAATTCACTACCATTTTACTTTGCTTTTTAGAACAAATAACATCATCTAAATAAAAAAAAAACTTAACCTCAGTACTTTGTTAGGCATTTTTAACAAAACTTTTATAAAAGAGGGATTTTTGCCTAAATACACAATCATTAAATTGCATGACCCAGAAACCAACTGGGAAAGTAGAACTGCAACATTCAGAAAATAACCTTTTTTATGACAAATAACAAGAACTAAATAACAAATTTAACTGCAGTACTTTGTTCGTTGTTTTTAATCAAACTTGTATAAAACATGGATTGCTGCCCAAATGCACAATTATTAGACATATGTATGTGTGTGCTTTTTTATATATATTAAGAGAGTGATATATATAGACAGTCTGAAGACTTTATTGAAATGCTAAATTGAATCGCCATGCTATGTTGATCACTATGTCTACTCTGTATTTATGAATATTATCTCTGACACTCAATGCTCTTCCTTTATAACTATAGAAAATTCTAACAATAGATAGATAGATAGATAGATAGATAGATAGATAGATAGATTTCTTCATGAATCTACACATTATAGCAATAGTGATTCATTTTTTACACTAAGATATTTACCAATTAATTAAGTTCTTAGTTTTTCTTTCTATGAATTTCTTTTCTGATTTAAAAATAAATGAATATATAACACTAAACAGGACATTAATTATAATATTGGTGGCAGGATATATACTCTATTATTGGAAAAGCATTGGAATGCATCAAAATCATTCTTGGATTTGTATGCAGCAAAAGAATTTACATTAATACATTTTTATTGTATAGTTAAAGATGGAAAATAGTTTATTTTTGATTGAAAACTATGTAAACTATAATAAATCCTTTTTGAACTTCAACTTAGAAAATTATCTTACAAAATGCTGATTACATGACATTTTCTTGAAATTTCAATGTTTTTTGTTACAACCATGCAAGAAAACTGAAGAAACCAAATTGCTTATGCAAATCTTATTACTTGAGCTTTTCTACAAGTTATCCTAAGTTTCTCTTTATTTTTTATATGAAAGAAGAAAATTTATTCTCTTTAAAGTAAACGTATTTATTCTGTTTGAGAGCCAACACATTGAGGAATTTGGTGTTTAAGGACCATAACAGAATTCAATATGATGGTTAATAACAAACAAATAAAATCTTATTTGGGTGGACAAATGAAAAATTAGAAAAATAAAGTAAATATAAAAATTTTGTCTGATTTAGTTCTTTGTTTATTTTTATTGGTCACAGAAAATTACGTGTTTGGATATGTTTTTAAATTGTATCAACAGTGAGGTATTCTGGAGACACCAACATTATTGTATATACAATGGTTATTTGCACAAACAAGCAATGATTTTGCTGTAGGATATAAAACTGAACTTGTTTTTACTCTTTAATAAATAAGCTTTAGTTTAGAAACAGAATTGATCAATTTTCAAAAGTTATGTTTTTTTAACAAATATTTTACAGTCATTATCCTGAAATGGTTTAAGTTAACATTTTATTTCTATTCTTTTCTTCTTTGACACTGTGTTGTATTGTGGTTGAATAATGTTAGAAACTGAATCTCTGACACTATTTGTAAATTTATGCAATAACATAACAGAGTCTAAGTACAATCAATATTTATTAGCACTGATTAAGACATTAAAGCTGTCATTTTGAGGCAAAATGCATATACCAAGATTAAAATAAAAAAAAGCATACAGATAATATGAATAATAGAATTATTTATTTTTACATTAAATTATAGAATAATAATTACACTGTTTAATTTAGTAAATATCAGTCAGTCATCAAGTGCTATATGTGATACACACTTGGGCAAATGTGTTTGTATCACCCCATGACTGACTAGGCAGAAGATTTCTCCCAAGTAGGTTTCTTTCTCTGGTAGGCTGGTTGCCAACCAAGGCTATAGAACCCAGTTTGTGCTGCTATTCAACCCATATCTAGAAGGAGAAGAGATGGATTCAAACCTTTTCCAAGGGTATTTGCATGTAAGCAACAAATTTCAACTGGAATTCAAAAACAGCTTTCCGATTTCTACCAGGATTCATTCTTAATAACATAAAATATATAGATGACAGATAATAGCAGACATGGAAAGGAAACTACAATAACTTCTACAGAAGGCAATGAAAAAAAAATGAGAAGAAAGGACTAAATCTTAAATGAAAGAAAACAGAGTGCATGGTTATTAAAAAAAGGAACAGCCTAACTTGTAAATTACAAACTGAAGAAACTAAAATCAAACAAGTTCAACAATGAAAAACAGAAAGTGTTACACTGAAATTTGAAGGTGCATTTGGATAATGAAAGATGCCTTCCAAAAGCTAAACACAGTATTAAGAAATAGAAAAATTCTTAGAAACAAAGAAAAGAGTACTAAACTGTTACATAATATCAGTCTTCTTATATGACAGTGAATGTTGGACAATCTATGCACAGATAAAAAAAAGAATTGACCCTGGACAGAACATGTGAGCAACAACAAAGGTTTAAAGAAAATGGAAACAAAAAAGCTACTCATACTTAACATCATAAAGATATAGTAATTACATTATTTGGACTATTGTCCTCATCTTTGTTGGCATTTGTTTAACGTTTCGGCTGTTGTATGCTCCGGCCTTCTTCAGGTGCTAGGAATTTTGAAACAAACCCTTTATTACAATTACTGGGGTATATGAACTCCATTCCCTGCATAAAGTCTGGATTGGAAGTCATGTTATCTCTCTCTAACCCTGCAGGTTACTTGTGCACCACTGCTGTAGCCTGGCAACAAAGATGAGGACAATAGTCTGAATAACGTAAATACTGTAAATACTACCTCATCTCAGAAATATAGATAAATATCATAAATATATATTTGAATTTTTTAGGATACATTTGATACTCACAGGAAAGATTGAAGACAAGTACAGAGAAAAGCAACGCATGACCTACTTAGCAAGCTTGAGTAAATGGATTTGGCTTAGGAAAGATAACAAAAAGACAAAATTCATGTGCAGCAAAGGATAGGAAATTGTGGAGAACCATGATCACCAACATCCTGGAGGTACATGGCAAGCAGAAGAAAAATTATTCTGTTTAATATAATTATGATAAGAATATAGTTTTTGATATTAAGAAATTAAATATGGCAGCAGAAGAAATAAACATTAGATGAATTAGTCTCCAAGAAAGCCAACATTAGCACTAAGCAATGGGAGTGAATGTTTTTTTTTGATGAATTCATTAGTAATTGTTTTGAAACTAGACAGCTAACTAGTTGTATGCTAAGATGCTCAATTGAAAAATATAAAAATTATTGTCACATGTTATTGTCAGCAATGTGGCTTGTGCAAAGCTAATATGATCATGGAACACTAGGCATTATTAAATAAACACATATGATCAAGTAGGTATGTGTTACAATTCATATGATTGAGTAAGAACCTATCATGACTCAGGTAGCCAAAGTCACATCTGCACATCATGTGATGATATGGTTTCAACTAGGTAGCATATATATATGCACTGTATTGTATGCTATTAGCTCTGTTTATATTTTATTAAAATATAAAATACTGAAATCTACTGATAGAGGTTTGGTTGCTGAATGATTCGTACAGTTGAGATGAAAGCTGGTTGGTTCTGTGCGGATATAAATAAATGGGAATAAACCTGAATTTTGAAATCTTAATAGTATGAGTTTGAAGCTGATTTGATGGATAAAAAGAAATATTTCATCACATCAAAGTAAAAAAATGTAAAACATTAGAAGTTTAAAAAAATATGTTCAGTCAGTTCTAAATTCTTCACATATAATGTAAGTAATTACAATACCTTATTTCGTAAGTATAGACAAATAAAGATGAAATGCTATTTTGGATGTTGCGCAGTTTGTTTCTTTGTAAACTTTGTTCATGTTCTGTAATTGTAATTTTTAATTATAACATATGAAATATCGTTTCTTGGAGTTTCCTTAGTCTGGCTAATAATGCAAAATTTGAAAAGTCCACCAAAATTAATTCAAAACTATTGTAATATTGTGAATTTATTTCTGTTGCTTCAAGTCTCTTCTTCATTTGTGAAGAGATTGTCTAGCATTCACTATCATATAAAAGGATGAATATTGCATAAAATTTCAGTACTGTTTTCTTTGTTTCTAAAGAAATTTATTTGTTTCTTAATACTCTGCTTAGCTTTTGGAAGACATCTTCAGTATACAAAATTTGCTTAGTATACAAAAATGATGTTAATCTGACATATTGCAAAAATCTGATAATCTTCCATAATTATCCTCTTCATTATTAAATTTGTATCAAGACATTTTTTGGAAATAATTTAATGTTGAAAAATTGATATACAAACATTTGTTAATTAATCCTTTTTTGTTTGCTAACATTCAATAAAATTGAAAATAATGTAAAAGGTGAAAAGAAATAAATATGAAAAGAATATATATGAAAATTTCCTTTTTTGAAAAATCAAGTAAATAGAAATAAGACAACCAAGATAAAAAGATACTGAAAAAATTTGAAATTCTTAATATGATCAATGAAAAGCATCATCAGAATTTAGAAGTTTTTGTTTTCATTATGAATAGTTCTTAACTTTTAAAAACTAGTATCAATCAAAAATGCTTTTTATACATAACTGTCATTTTCGATTTCTTAAATGCCTTCTGGTACTTTAAAAATCTACAAAAGATATTTGTGGGGCAACTTTTTATAAGATGGGTTTCTTGTTAAATATGAGAAAGATTTTTAGAAGAAATAAATAAAATGACTTCTACTTTTTTGGTTCTTTCTTCAACTGATTTTGGAACAAAAACTTTCCTTTCCATATTTTATAGAAAGTAATTTGCAAAAGATCAGTGACACTGTATTTAAAACTTACTGTTTGATTTCAAAACCAATACTAGCTAATAAATATACCAGTTTATTAGGTTATCACGCCTTTCTTTTATTTCTTCTTTCACTCTTAACTCCAGAAATAGACATTGGGGTGCTGACATGCTAAACTGTCCACTATTCTTCTCCATCTGTTGCAGTTGTGTGCTCTGGTCTCCACAAATGGTTTCTTGGTTTGCTCATCATGAGGTGTTTTGGATATCTTAATATGTCTTAATATGTTGAAGCCAATCCCTCTCCAGGTTATGATGCAGCTGATATCCTAGGTAAGTCACCTAGGATATCAACTTAGCAGCTCACCTTGGTCACAAACATTTGGCCATTGTAGTTTATTCTGCCTTGGCTGGTATCCTGCTATGTTAGCCCCAACCCCTCACATGAGTTCAGACCACCAGCTGAAATGATTTACCAGGACATGGCAAGTTGAAGTAAGCACATGAGAGATTTAGATAATCACTGAGAACCAGTGATGTCTGTCCATGTGAAGGTGCAACTTACCAGACATCAAAGGTACTACCTTTATCAAGTGTCCCCCCATGGGCACATATATATATTTTATACTGGATGTTAGAGTGAACAGTTAGTCATCAAATGTACCACTTCAAGAAATATTATTATATATATATTAAATGATCATACTAGAAATCAATAAATTAATAAGAAAAGAATAAATGTATAAAATTATCATCAGATGTACAAGAACATCTATTTCTTTCTATTATTTTTGTTCTTAAAAAGTAACTTTTCTGAATCAATAAAAAAAAGAAAATAGTGTTATGATTCAAAACACTTTTCTGACAAATTTTTAAAAAAATTATTTATGAACAATTATTTTCAGTTTAAAATTTGGAAATTATAATTCAGAAATGAAATCCATATTTTTGTATAAGATATAGTTACTTATTTTGTGTAAGTATATTTGTATATATCATATTTACTTTTTAGTATTAGCAAAAGTGTTGCCGAATATGAGGGATGCAGAAAAGTACTTGGCTCAGCCAAGAAACACTTTCCCAAAAAGAATATGTCACTTGGTCAAATCTGCAGAAGTGAGCTGAACTGAGAAATGTCAATATACTTTTGCAAATATCATCCTTTCTTTAGCTAAATCTTTTATAGGTAAATCTCAAAACAAAATTCAAATAAAAACATAGGTTTAGATAGCATTGGAATAATGGATTATACTATTGTTGGCTGCTTCCATTAATCTAAGTAGTCTTAAAAAAGGAAGGTTAAAGAGAAATAAAGAAAGAGGCAAATCATGTGAAACTGGATAGTACCAGTAAATAAGCCTGAACCATTTATTATGATATACATAATAAAAAACAATTAAAAAAAACAATAAGGAAAAAATATACATGTGAAGTTGGTATAAAAAATTTCCATACCTGAAATGTATATTTTTGGGAGTCTTTTTTATTTTAGGACAATGAAATGTGTTCTGATTGTGAGAACTTCAATTTGGAAGACGTTAACACGTGCATCTATCTAAAAAAAAACAAAAGCCATGCCTCATGACCGACATCTAGAAGGAATAAAAAAAAGGAAAAGATGCTTGCTGTTCCTTTTTTAAATGTTCTCAATAGTAATTCTGATTGGCTCTGCATGAACCTACATAAAGTCTACTTTTGGCCATGGAAATAAACATGAAATGTCAATTTTAATTTCCACTAAATTCTACGTACTAAAACTATGAGTAGATACAATCTACAAACATAATTTTCTTTGCTTTCTCTATTCCAATATGGTTCATGAGAGTCAAAAGCTGGGGAAAACTCACTATGAATTTTGACCAAATTATCCACATACAACAACCACACTTCATTAGATATTCAGACATTAGAGAAAAGAATCATTAAATATAATAAATATAAAATGTCTACCATCTTTAATGGTAGATGTTTAAAGAATAGTTGCTGCTCAAATATACAATACAAGTAATGCTCATGAAAATTTCATGGCTTTCCTGTTTGAATTTTATCTTTTTTTCTCTCACTGAAATCCAACAGTGTTTCTGATATGATTTTACCATTTTTCCTTATGATCAAAAGGAAACAGTCTATTTTTTATGAGGTACTGGCAGGATCTTTCTTTCTTTCTTTCTTTCTTTCTTTCTTTCTTTCTTTCACTGAAATCCAATGGTGTTTCTGACATGTTTTTTTTTACCATTTTTCCTTACAATCAATATAAAACAGTTCATTTTTTTGAGATACTGGCAAGATGTTTCTTTCTTTCTTTCACTCACTGAAATCTAACAGTGTCTCTGATATGTCTTTTCCATTTTCCTCACACTCAAAAGGAAACAGTCCATTATTTATGAGGTTTGACAGGGCATTTCTTTTTCTCACTGAAACAAAGTAGCATCTGATATATCTTTTTCATCTTTCCATTCACTCAGTATGAATAAATTCATCATTTATGAAGGTGTTGACAGAGTGCAACATATCTGCTAACAAAGGAACTAAGGAAGGGACAAGTAGAATTATTTTATTATAATTCTACTTGTTTCTCCTTTACTTAGAATGACCTTTACACCCTGTTTATACTTCATACATAATGACCTATTCTGTTTTAATCATGTAAAAAAATAGACAAAATATATCAGATACACATTTTCAGTGATTTCAATGAGAAAATGAAAGAAGTGAAAATGGAATTGTTTAATGTCTCCTGCTAATACCTCATAAATAATGGACTATTCCATTTTGATTCTGTTTTCATTTTGTGGAAAGATGGAAAAGACATATCAGCAATGCTAGTTGATTCCAGTGAGAAAATGAAAGAAAGAAGAGATAGCAGTACTTAATGTCTTGTTTCAGTGAAATTGAAAAAGATGCCAATTTCAAATCTTTTCATTTGTGCTCTTTTACTTTTAAAATAAGAACCAACATTCATGTTTATGATTGCTATTGTCATAAGTTGTTAAAGTTGTTCAGCTCAGATATTTAATGAGTTGATAGAATTTCTACAGATATTTCTACATTGGAGAGCTTACAAAGAGCTTATTTAATCATTAACTTTAGAATTAAGATTCATCAGAAAATTCAAATGGGAAAATGATTAAATTTTCAATAGGTATTTTTAGTAAGATAATTTGAAAAAATTTGTATGAGCAATGCACAGACAAAAATTATTTTTCTTATGGTTTTCTTCAATAAATAATTGATATTTTGATTATGATTAAATTGTATTTTTTTATTTGATACTTTACAATCTTGCAATTAAGGCTAGCATTTTAGGTTGGTTTATCACAAACAACTTTCAAAAGGATCTACAAACTAGTCAGAAATTTTACCATTAAATATATTATATAACTGTCGATCATAATTCAGTTAAAATAATTTTGTGTTATCAAAAAATCTAGACTGTATTTTATGTTTGAAAATAATCTTTAAAGATGAAAAAGAAAAAGATTAAACGAGTCAATATAAGTTGTCTCCTTGAATAAAATTCTTTTCAGCTTCATTAGACTTATTTTATCACTTCAATACAGAATTGTGAATGCAAAGAATTGATGCCCACACATATGTACCTATATTGGTTAATTTAATGCAAAAAGATAACAGTTAGAAGTCATGAGGAGGAGATTGACATGTGTCCTGTTCATTGTAGAATGGTTGCAAGATTTTACTGGATATTGATCAATGACAATGTATACAGCAAAAAGATGAAAAGGTTACCTGACTTTGTTATCTATCATATAAATCTCTTGGCCCTTGCTATAAACTGAATGTCAAAAATACTAATAGAAAAAGATATAAAAAGGGAGAATCCAGTATGGGATGGTGAATGTCTTCAAATTACTTGTTGAATGTAGGCTAGAGAATTATTTTTTTTGTGTTTGATTTCTTTCTTGTATGGCACATGAGCAGAGTTGCATTCAACATAACAGTATTAGTTGATGCCAAAAAGTACAGTCGATATGTCAAACTATTTATATGTACCATCCTACTCTCAGCCATTTATTATTACATACTATTCTACTTGTATTATTCTCCATCTGTTTTTTCTTGTTTGTTACCTATTTGACTATTCTACTGAGAATATATGCCAAGTTATTTGATTTGAATCTATGTAAAACTCTGAAATGGTTTGGCCACATTATAAAAGCCAAGAATCATTCAATTGACATCTTATATTGTATCACCATGGGCAAAAGAAGAAGAAAAAAAATATGGACTGACAATGTCATCGAGTGGATTGGAAAGTCATGTACAGAGACTCAGACATTGACACACAACTGAGGCATATGGAGGGAACTGGTCAATGCTCAGCTGTGCCACAAAACAACTATCATGCCCAATCTCATGTTGATATAAAACTATATAATTATTTATCTATAGATGATCCTGTTTGTTCATTGAGTATTCCTTCAGGGGCCTTTAATTAGTGTTTGAACTTACATAAAAGATTATGTCTTGAATGCTGATTTTCAAACAGTTAGACTTTTTACTTGAAAGGTTGGTAGAACAAAATCATATCAAAGCAGGTAGTAGATCAGTATTTTTGCAATGTATGATACATAATATCACGTCTATCTTCTTGTTTCACTAAATATCCACTTATACAAGGCTCTAGAGCAGCGTTACTCAACCGCTGCACCTGGGTACAGAATGCTCGGAAAGATAGCCAGGCGCATCCCAAGTTAACAGAAGAGTAATTCATTTATTTATTATTTTTATATTTAAAAAGATCTTTATTTTTTAATATTAAAAAAAATAAAGGAATGAGAGTATGCTTATCACATATAAAGTCTAACATTACAAAAATGGCCAAAGCACAGGTTTTACACAAGCATATACAATGTACTGTGTTAGAAAATAAATGCTTTTTTCAAGAGATTTCTTTATTCTTTCCCTATTTTGAAATTTAATGGCTAATTTTATCATATCAAAATTTAAAGTGCACCCGACAATTTTAGTTAATCTACTATTGTGCACTGAATCAAAAACAGTAGCAAAACACTGCTCTAGAGAGAGTGTAGAGGGATTCAGTTAAAATGGTAATCATGAGAAGTACATTATGGGTTAAATAGAAGGTATTCTTTTTTTTTCAATTGGAGTAGATAGACTAAACTATCTCCCGGTTCACAATCCACCCACGTCTATTGAACAGGTGAAGAGGCTCATCCCTTGTTCCTTGTTTAGGATATGGTTTCCGGCTTTCTCTTTTCCAATCTTTTCACTCCTACATAGCCTCCTGCACTTCAGTGGCATTGCCGCCTTGCTCGGGGTGATATGATTAAAAAAAAAAGGAAAAAAAAAAAAGGAAGATAATAACTGACCCTAAATTTGGAGAGGTGTAGCCAGCATCTAATGTATTAACTATGACATAAAATTTATAATGTCCTTATGAACATGTATACTGAAAATAAAAAAAGAAATGATTAGAATGTTCACTATACTGGTGATGACTATGTGGGTAGTGTAATAGTAATCAATACTTAAAGTGGAATTAGTGAGCCAAGTTCAGGTTCTGGGCTAGTGTGTTGCATGAACTTTCAAACAAATGACCTTTGGAAAGACAGGAATCTGTCTCATCTTCCACTCACTATGGCTGAAATGGTAGAGTGGGCAGCAATTCAGTCTCAGAGAAAGAAAACTTTTAATTGAAGTCTTCATTTGCATGTCTTGGTAGAGTTCAAAAGCAGCAACACAGTTATTTCCACTCTACCATCTTTTTTCTCACAGATGAAACGTCATAGCATGTGTTCTGATAAGCTACATTCCTTGGCTCTACCAAACCTGACCTTTTCAACCAGGACCTGCCGTTCCATATACACAAGGATAGATCATCCCCATTTCCTTCATAATCCATTAGTAAGAAGTAAATTGCATTTGATCAGCATCTTCTCAAGAACTGCTGTTTTGTAGAACAGGTAGGATGTTTTACCCAATCACTATAATCTCAAACTTTTAAGGTCAACCATTATCTTTCCTATATAACTCAATGAACTTCATTTTCTTTTCTAATCCTTTCATCTCAAGCAAAGCAGGACTAGTACGAGTGCACAGAGGGTTACAGTGAGAGAAAAGACTGGGTACAGTGGGTATTCAAAAAAGGATAAAAGTTTAACATAGTTCAAGAAGATAGAAGATGGCAACTGATGTTGCATTTAAATTTTTGAAGATTGGAGTTATCAGGGAAGTAAGTGAATGAAAGGTGGGAAGTGTGAGAAAATAAACTGTTGGAGTAAAAGTGGCAGTTACATTTAAAAAAGGGTGGGATCTAGATGCCAATCTAGTAGCATGCTTAAATTCATGGGGTTGCGGCACCCGAGAACAAAGCTGGTCAGAGAAGTTTCTATTAAAATATTTGTAGAATAAAAGCCATGTCTCATCAGTAAGAAAGTGACTGAAGTTTAGATGCCAAGTCAGGATCGATAACATTGCAGATTTGCTTGCCTTTTCTTAAACTCACACAAAATTACACAATAACACTCTATATAGAGTAACTTTTGAACCATTTTTTTGATGAACATTAATATAAAAAATGTAAGGTTTGGCTCAAAAATATCAATGATAGAACCCAAATAATACTAATTTATCAAAAAACACTTATGTTGACCCAACAATTTTTTGTTGCTTTGTGTCAAGTTCATATTTACTTATTTTTTTAATCATGTCACCCCAAGCAAGGCATTCCACTGCCACTATAGCGCAGGGGGTTACACAGGGTGATAGACGAGTTAGGATGTACATAGGGGGAGAGTTGGAGAGAATGGGAGGATTAGTGTGTTAGGAGGTGTCTATTGACCTTACATTTAAACTACTGGAGGTTATAGCCATCAGAGAAGCAAGCATGCGGAAGGGAATTCCACACAGGTGGGAAGTGCGAGAAAAGAAGCTGTTGGAGTAGAAATTGCGGTTACATTTCATCGGTTTCACTGTAAAAGGGTGGGACCTAGTTGCCAATCTAGTATCTTGTGCAAACTCACACCTAGGGGGCACCAGTGATTTAAGTTCATCAGGGCAGAAGCTATGAAAGTATTTATAGAAGAGGCACAGGGAAGCCACGTCATGCCGGTGAGAGAGTAACTGCAGGCGGTCAGCTAAGTCGGTATCAATCACGTTACAGATTTGGCAACAGTATTCAAAACACGGGCGGATGGTAGATTTGTATAAGTGCAGGATAGATTCAGGCGGAAAGAATTTCCGGGCCCTGCATAGAGAGCCAACTTTTATAGCAGCAGATTTAGCAATGGATTCGATGTAGTCATTCCACTTGAGGTCCGCTGAGAGTGTCAGGCCAAGCAGGCGTAGTGTTTTACTCTCTGGGAAGCATGCCTGTTCCATGCTAATGGGAGGCGAGGTGCGGTCATCTGTGGTGGTTAATTGACAGCAGCTTTGTTTTCGAAGAATTGAATTTTACGAGCCATTTCCTACCCCAATCCACCACGGATTGGAGGTCTTTTCAAGCTGAGCTGCAAGGTTTGCCTTATCATCAACACCAGATTTTTGATCGAGACAAGCGTATACTGTGGTATCATTGGCGTACATGCCTACTTGTGATCTTATGGCATCGGGGAGATCATTGATGTAGATTAGAAAGAGTGTAGGACCTAGGATAGAGCCTTGGGGGTCACCTGCATTTGTAGGGTAGTTCTGGGAGGCGTGTCCGTTTAAAACCACCTTCAGTGTGCGGTTGGAGAGGAATAACTGGATTAAGTCCAACAAAAGTTCAGTAATGCCGTAGCTTTGCAGTTTCCGCAGAAGGCCAGCATGTCAAATGGTTTAGAGATATCCAGGGCAACAGTTCAGGCTTCACCATTCTTGTCGAGAGCCTGGTATATATAATCGGTGATGGTCGTTAGCATATCAGCAGTAGACCTGGTAAAGCAGAAGCCATACTGTTTGTCTGATAGGAGCCTGTGGGCCGTGAGATGCTGAACAACCTCAGCATTGATAATGGCTTCGAACACTTTGCCGAAGATTGAAAGAAGGCTGATAGGGCGGTAATTTGCGGGGTCCGAGTGTTCACCAGTGTTCTTGAATATTGGAACCACAGAAGAAGACTTCCAACAGGCAGGAAAGCAGGAGGCAGATAGGCAGTGATTGTAGAGTTTAGAAATGACAGGAGAGTTCAGGGGCACATTTTTTCAAGACTATGATTGGGATTCCGTCCCCACCACTCGCTTTGTGAGGGTCAAGTTTTGATATTATGCTAGAAATCAGCGAGGGCGCGATGAGGACGTCATTCAATAGGGCCTCAGTTCTAGATGGGAAATCGGGTGTCTGGACTCCAGACGAATCCAGACACGAATTGGTCGAGAATCTACGGGCAAAGCATTCAGCCTTGTCCGCTGAGAAGGTGAGGACCTCAAACTCGTTGATTAGTGGGGGTATTGAGGACTTACTCTTGTTGAGCATGCTTTTACAGAGGCACCAGAAGTCTTTGGCTCTGAACTTAGAGGATGCTATGCGCTGCTTCATTCTGGCAGAAAACAGTATCTTAGCTTCATTAAGTATCTTTTTACACTTATTACAAGCTGAGGCGAAAAGGCACCTGTTTAGGTCCAACGTGTGGCTACGATAAAGCCGGAAGAAGTGATTCCGGTGGGCAATAGTGGCCGAGCAAGCGGGCAAGAACCAGGGTGACAAATGGGATTTAAGGTGAAATTTCCTGGTAGGGATGAAAGCATTGATGCCAGCCTTAACCCAGGAGGAGACCTCTGATGCACAGTCTTCGATGGGAAGACTAAAAACATTGTTCCAAAGGACATCACAGAGGAAGTCACAGAACGAATCCCAGTCTGCTCTTTGATAGCAGTAGGATATTCTGCTGGTCTGGGTTTCATGGGTAGGGGTGGAGTGGAATGAGATGTTGACAGAAACTATGGCATGGTCAGAATTTCTGAGAGGGCAGAGCTGTCTGGTGGTGCAAGAATTTGGGGTGGAAGTGAAGCAGAAATCTAGTCACAAGTCCCTTCCATTAGGGCTATTGGAGAAACACATGGGGAAGTCCACCACTTGCGTGAGGGATTGGGAGATTGGAAAATTAAAGGTGTGGACTCCAGCAGTGTTGGTTACAGAGTTTTTGAGCCACTTAGTGTGGTGGGCGTTAAAGTCACCAAACACGAAATGGGCAGATGGGTGAGAAGAAATGGCCTTGTCGATATTGTCAGAGATGCTGTCAAGTACTGAACAGTCAGAGGAGAAAGAGGAGTGGTAGAGGAAGAAGAGATAGCTAATGGAGCTTAGAAGTGAGAGACGGAAGCACATGAAAGACTGGTCCAGGGATTCAAGAGATGTTACTCTAGCTAGGGGGAGGTTTTCACTGACATATACACCAAGCCCATGCATATGGATGTTGGAGTCCTTCCTGAAGAGGGGAAGGTAATCAGGAACATAGAACTCAGAGGAGGAGATAGACGGGTCAAGGTTAGTTTCACACAGGGCTAAGATATCAGGTGAGTTAGTTTGGAGGAATGATTCTACACTAGAAAGGTTAGTGCAGATACCGCGAATGTTAGTGAACATAACACAGAAAGTTTTGGGCATTTTCCAAGTAGCTGGTTTGAGTTTGGTATTTTGTTTGTTTTTTTTCATGGTGTTTTGGTTGAGGAGAGAGGTCTAGAGTAGAATCAGTTGGTCACTATTTGCAGCATGTGAGGAATGGAGACTGGCGCACCCTGCAACATAATGTGCCTCGGGGTTGCTCACCGGAGGTTTGTGAAGGAATGCCCATCCATGCGTGATATGGCACTACAGGAACCCCGATATTATTCAACTGTTGATCAGAGCAGCCTCTCAAGATGCTACGCAAGAGTTCAGGCTCCTAACTACCAGTCGGAAGCAGCAACCAGGAAACTGTCAACCCGGTATCCTCAGAATGGAGAGACATTGCCACCATAGTCAATAACTGCAAAGAGTTTCCAACTGAACTAACACTAAGACCGAAGGAGGAGGTAGAAAGACTGGGAACCCCTTCCTAAACAGGAAACAAGGTGATCATCTCTACTCCTGTTCAAAAGAAGTGGGTGGAGTGTGAAACCGGGTGATAGTAGGTACTATCTACTCCAATTTAAAAAAAAAAAGTGGTGAGTTAACTAAGTTTTAACTGCATACATTAAATGTATTATATATGTATTTATATATCTATCAATATGTCGTGTTAATATCATGAGAATTATAATGAAAATCAATAATCAACTTTAAATTACATTAAATTGATAAACCTCAACATTTTTCTTTCACCAAAAATGGTTTATTATAACTGTCATACAAACTATGGTAGAGTGGAGATAATATTGTTAGCAATACTTTATTAAAATAGTAGGTGGGATGAAGTCAACATTAAAAGACCAATGAATTATATGTAAATGAATGGAAATGGATATTGCTCTGTTTTAATAGATAGAGTTTGAGGGACTAAGTAGGCAAATGTCAGTCTACAGTGAGAAAATCTTTGATATTGAAGTAGTAGTAGAAGTAAAGCATGAAAGTGCCCATTGTAAGGCTAGAAGATTATAAAGACTTGGTGCATTGCTCTTTATGAGGAAAAGACATGAAAAAAGTCCTGCTGTCTAAAAAACATTTGTTCTCACTGTTATTTTTCTTTTTATTCTAGTAAAAGAAATTCTATTTACACTATTTACATTATTCAGACTGTTGTCGTGATCTTTATTGGCATGTTTATGATGTTTTGGTTATTCAACACTCTATCCTTTTTTAGGTGATATACATTGGAATTTTGAATCAAACCCTTTATTTAGTCAATGGGAACAAAAATTGGAGAGTTGAGTTACTAAAGGAAATTAACTGAAACTGAGATATCCAAAAAAGGTATTTCATATTGAATTAGAACAAGCTACATCTGTAGACTAATTAATGTTTTTGGTTTGAAATTCCAATATATATCACCTGAAGAAGGCTGGAATGTACAATGATTGGAAAATTGTGAATATAGCAATAAAGATGAGGACAACAGTATGAATGATGTAAATAGTATAAATAGTTACAACACCTCATCTCAGAAGTATGGGCAGATGTTAAAATTGCTAACATTTCTTTTTTTTATAAAGTAAAAATGCATTAGTTGTACAAAAATGGCAAAATAATACTTGTAGGGATTGTAATTCTTGACCCTACCATACTTGTCAGAACTTTAGTCTAAAACAACCCAAACTGAGTGGGGTTTGTTTGAAACTTGTGGGTATAAAATCCTGATGCTGATGGATTGTCTTTGTTTAAGTTTTTATATAAGACTGAAAAACATGTGAAAACAAGCAGTATGGTTGTAGCAGTAGACAAGTCAGGAACTTTGGAGCTTGTTGAAGGCTTCCTCTTCTAGATTTCTTTATATTCCTATAATTTCAGAAATGAAGCAAACCATACATATGGAGAAAAGTTGATCTGTTGATATCTGTTCTCTCTCTCTCGCTTCCTCAGGGTATCTCAACAGGGTGTAAGGGTTAGCAAGCTTGTTTCACTAGAATCATTACAATTAAGTAATGAGTTCAATCCTCACTGAGTGCCTCATACGTTTGGCCTTATGCCAGATCTAAGCTGTGCAACATCCTCTCTAAAATAAAGTAATAAAAAGAAGCATGAAGAAAATTGTCTGTTGTTGATTCAGTCTGTTGATGCAGTGTTGGGTTTCCTCCGGAAGAACTGCTTATAAGAACATTAAGATTCAGAGACAATATGCAGTGCAACAATATTGTGTGTTTTTATTTGAACTTGCTTGCTGTTTGATCACTCTCAATGGCCCTGCATGTATAACAATACTTGTAAAATTGCTTATACTTACATACATATAAAATAAGGTAAGAGTTTTGAATAAATTCCTTACATGTATTAATTGATTTATTGAGAATGGCAGTTCAATTTTATACTTCTGTAAGCAAGTGAAAGCCATGAGAAAATTAGAAAAACAGTTTCAACAGTTAGGTAGATTTCTGACAGAAGTGTGTATACAGGCAAAAGAAAAATCAGGTTATTGGCTATGTTTACTGGCTCCCAATAAAAGCCATAATCAGCTTCATAAAGCAGTGAACACAGTAAAATTTTTATTTTATGAAAAGCAGTCTATAAATTTGTGCTGATATGCATATAAATGCCTCTTGTATAGATTTTGGTTAGGTTTGGTAAGATTAACAACCAGAAATAACAAAGGCTGTTATTAGTAAATGGATAATGGGAATAAGAGAACAGAAACGGGGAAGTGAATTGAAAGAATACAATTCAGAATGAATGACATAAATGCCACTGGACAAGTTGATCTTATAATAAAAATAAATTCTATATAAAGATGCATATATATGCATGCAGTTGATAAGTTTATACTGAAGACCTCACAAGATATTTATGTAGTTATATAAAAAAAAAACTTATGAGAGAATATAATATACCATAAAAGATTAATGCAAACTATCAAACTAATCATCAATCTATGTCAGGTATTCTTTGTAATATCTTTATAGGATGTGCAGATAGTGTGACTAATATTGGTGCAAAAAGTGAAATTGGTGAGTAAAGTTAGAATTCCAGTCCAGTTGGTTGCTTCAATTCATACAAATGCACTTGAAAAAGATATGAATCCTTTAGTTCTCTTTATGCATAAAATAACAGGATAGTCTGGACTCTCTAGCCTTGGATAGCAATCTGTCTAAGAGAATAAAAACTCTGAATTACAGAGTTTCATTTGAAAGTATCGTAATCTATTTCTATTAAGTTCTACCAGCCATCTATATGTAAGCAGACAGAGTAGATGTTGAGCTTAAAGGTAATTAGATTGTAAATGTTGTATTTTCTTTCATATCTGTCTAAAAGAATTAATGTAGAGCTTTTTAAAATTTCTTCATACTTTGCAAATGTCTTATGATTGTTGCCACAAAGTTTCTAAATTGTTATTTTTTGTTTTGTTTAATATTTTTTTACAGAATGTACAGTCAGGCACAAAATGACAACCCATACTATATAGGTCAGAGCACTGTCAACCCAAACTGAGTGATGGCTGTTTGAACCCCATGTCTACAGAATCCTATTAGTGATTATTTTTGTTCTAATTTAAATATAAAATTGAAAAATGCACAAAACAGTCATTCAATACAGTTTCTAGAATATAAGAGTGCTTCACTGCTTCCAGATTCTTTCAATTCCACATAAATATACTTAAAAAAGATATGAACCCATCTCTTCTCCCTAAATATGGGTAAAATAGCAAGTTGAGTTCTTTAGCCTTGGCTGGTAACAAATCAAGAAGAAGGACAATTCTGAATTCAAAACCAGTTGATTTTGAAGCTAACAACACTACTATGTAAAATCATCCTTCCCATATAAATCACAACAGCAATACCTGAGGTGCTGAAGCTTTTTCTCTATGTATAGAAGAGTATAATGACACTAAGAAGGATGTAAGGGTGAGATATTTGTGTCAGTTGCATCCTTGAGTATTTATGGGTAAAAAAACATTAAATTGTATTGATGTCAAAGTTTCTTTTTAACTGCATTCAGATTATTCTTCTAAACCCTATTCTGTAATCCATTTATTCAAGCTCACTGGCCAGGTTATGCATTGTTTTTCTCTGCCATTCTTGCCTTCAATATATCCTGTAAGTATAAAGTTTTCCAAGCCCTCTTTCCTCATCATTTGCTATAGATATTTCAACTATCTATTTTATGTTGTTAAGTATAGGTGTCTTTTTTGGTTTCCATTTTCTCTAAAAAGATTGTTGCTTATGTATTCAATCCATAGTATTCTCAGTATCCTTCTGCAGAAAAACTTTTCTGTTGCTTCAAGTCACTTCTTCATTTGTGAGAAGATTGTCCAGCATTCAATGCCTAATAGGAGGACTGATATTATGTAAGAGTACTCTTTTCTTTGTTTCTAATAATTTTTTTTTATTTCTTAATACTTCACTTAGCTTTTGAAAGTCACTTTTACAATCACAATGCACCTTTGGGTTTCAGTGCCACACTTTCTGTTCTCTGTTAAAACACTTCCCAGATATTTAATTGTTGTTCGTGTTTGATTTTGTAATCTTCATTTTGTAATTTGTATGTTAGACTGTCCTTTCTGCTAACAACGATGCATTTTGTCTTCTTTTGTATATTCTGTAGTCATAAGTAATTGCATAAAATAAAATTGCTGTTTTCTGATGAGCATAAAAATAATTTTAAATATTCTGTAATCTTTTGTTCACTAACCTATAGGTTCTGAATGCAAAATGCAAGCAAGAAAAAATTTTAATTTGATAAGACATGACAAGAAAGAATTTGTCCATACTAAAATAATAGATGTTTGCAAAAGTTGCTTATATTTCTAAATTAATAATTACTAGTACATACATTTTGAATCATGAACATATTTTTATTGAATTTCTATCCATGACATGATACCAAATTTCCAAAGGTTTTTCATATTTCATCTTGATAAAGAAACTCTGGCAAATGCAAAAACATTGTCCTTCAAATGTTAAACCTCAAAGACATCTGTAAACCATTTGACCAGATAAAGGATTTACTGAAACAAATAAAAAATTGATGGTGCACATATCTGTGAGTAGACAACATAAAGAAGAAGTCCTTATCCTAAATCAATTACAATTTTGTGGGGTGGTCATCAAATCAATGATTTAAAATGGCTTCAAGCAGATGAATACTTTAGTAAAAAATCTCACGTAAGGCCCTATAGACTGGCATTACAAAATCACAAAGAGATTTACCAAATAACAAAAAACACATTCCTTGAAGACTACCAAGAGCAGCAACAATTAAAATAGATAGTATATATAACTAGAATATTAAAATGAAGATGTATCAAGAGTTTAACTTTCACATAACTTAGACAAACAATTAGGAAGGAAACTTCAATTAATACTACAAAGAATATTGACAGTAGAGTTGAGAAACCTGTTTTTTCATGAAACTGTTTTGAGAAAAAGATTTTATGAATTCCAAATTACAATGACACTGTTTTCTCAATGAATGTTGAATGATTCCTGTATAGAAATGGCTATTCTCACTATTAGGCATAGGATTTCAAAGAAATATATTGATAAGGGATATTATATAGCAATATAACTTTTTTAATTCCCTGTTCTCTAAATAGACATTTTTCTTCAATAGCAACACTTAAACTCCAAAAGCAATGATTGTAAAACTTAGTAGATAGTAAAACTTTCATCATTCTTGGCTTTTGATATTTCAAGTTGTCCTGAATTCATCTATAATTTTCAATATATTGGATTATCAGAGACATCCAACTTTCCAGTGGCAATTTTCCATAAAATAATCCCACCATTGATTCCTAGAAAAAGTTTGTCACAAATTTTCCTTCCTTTTTTTTAATCATCTCACCCTAAGCAAATCAGGACCTCCAAAACGTCACAGGAGATTACAATGAGAAAAAAATGGGTAGAGGGAATGTCAAAGAAAGAATAAAAGATGGATGGGATTCAAGGAGATAGAAGATGACAATTGAAATCACATTTAAATTTTTAAAGATTGTAGTTATCAGGGAAGCAAGTAAGCAGAAGAGAGTTCCACATGTAGGATGTGTTAGAAAAAAACTTTTAGAGTAGAAGTGTCAGTTAGATTTACCTCTTTTGATGGTAAAAGTGCAGGACCTGAATTCCAATATAGTAGCATGCTTAAATTCAGGGCACCAAGAAAAAAGCTTATCAGAGCAGTTGCCCTGAAAATATTTGTAGAAAAGATAAAAGGAAACCACACTCTATTGGTAAGAAATTAACTGAAGTTGAGATGCCAAATCAGAATTAATTACATTGCAAATCTTTCACGGGTTATGTCAAGAACCTTGAGATAAATAGCGGGTACACCTAACCAGATATAGCAACAGTATTCAATGCATGAACAAATGGTAGATTTATAAATGTACAAGATGGATTTAGACAAGAAAAACTTTCTAGCCCAACACCCTGGCCAGATTTTCTTAGCAGTAGTTGCAACTATATATTCAATGCAGTTGTTCCGTTTCTGCTTATTTAAAAAAGTGAGGCAAAGAAGGCACAGTGTGTTGCTCTCCAGGAGACTAGTGCCATTTATTCTGATGGTTCATACCTGAAAAGATGTGGAGTGCTTGTGATGAGATGTCATTTTCTCTAGCAGTTCTTATAAAATTGTTAGCTTTTTAAAACTTCTTCATTCCTTGTACATGTTTCTTATCAATTAGACACAAAGTTTTTTAGCCATTTCTAACGTTTATGATGGGTCGGTTAGTTGGTTGGTTGGTTTTGTTTAGCAGGATATCAACCTCTATGGATTATTTAATTCTGAAATCTAAATATTTTGAAAATAATTTTATCATTTCAATTAAATATATTTTGAACACTGTTGTATGTCTTCAACTACAGATAAAATGTATTGCTGGCATTTTTACAATAAAAATGTATTTTTATACTTTCATAGTGATTTGCTTTTGTTTAAGTGTGGTCCCTATTTTTCCATAACTGGGTCTGTAACAGGTGCTCCTACCACTGGTCAGGGTGGATCTGGGAACAATGTAGCTTATTCTCATATCCAGGACTATAATGCTGTGTTGTTATCTAAAAGAGCTTGTAAGTCATCACTTCTAAAATTTTGAAAGTTTGCTATCTGGAAACTTTGCAAACCATTCATTACATACTTCTATGCATAGGGAAAAAGCTCTATATTGTTTTGCTCAAATAGAAATGTTACATACAGCATTCTATATCTATCACATCAGTAACCATTTTCCTCACTACAGGACAAATAAGTGAACACTGAATATACAACACTCACAACCAGTTTTCAAATGTATATTTAACCACTAGTTTAAAAAATAGATATGGGGGTGCTGAAAAATCCTTGTCTAAAAGCAGAAAGGATTCCAAAATAAATTTGAACATTAGGCTAAATTTTTGAAGTGGGTGCAGCTGAAAACTTATCACACAACCTTCTATATATATATATGTATGTATGTATGTATGCACTCAGTTTATGAAATCCTACTTTTGACAAAAAGTAATAATTGCCAAATAATGGTTTAAATTAATAAAAACATGTTCCCATATAATTTTAAAAAAAGAAAATATGGGAAATCTTTGAGACAAAATAATTAGAAAACCAATTTTCTTGGTACTGTGGTTTCTACTAATTAAGTATCATAAAAAATATTTCATGTCATATATATATATATATATATATATATATATATATATAAGACAAAATAGTTAGGAAACCAATTTACTGTGGTTTCTACCAATCAGGTATCATAAAAAATATTTTATATCATATATCTATGTATATATACATATATAAGATAAAATAATTATGAAAACAATCTTCATGTTATTGTGGTTTCTATCAATTAGGTATAATAAAAAATATTTTATATCATATATATATATAATGAACATTCTTGTTGCTTTAGACATATGAGAGACCAACTGTTCCATTTGCAACTGAACTGTTAAACAATTCACACATAATTTGATTATGGTTTTGAATATTTGTGCGGAACACGAAAACTTTTCTCGATAACTGATAACAAAGTAATGATGTGCAGTTTGCCATGAAGTCTCTAAACAACCTTCCTCATATTGTAATTTTAAGTTTACTTTCTTTTATACTCGAGGCAATAATTATATATATATATATATATATATATATATATATATATATAAAAAAGAAGAAAGTATTATCATCTATGAACAGTAGAATCCACAACAGTACTATTGCACAAAAAATATTTATTAATATTAATATTATATAATTATTAAAATATTCAAGAAAGTGTTAATTTAAAATCTGTAGTTCTCTTTTTTAGGAGTACCAAATCAGCTGATAAGTTGAAAACTATTGTAATCAGTTTTAACCAAGTTTTCATTTTAGCTTACAGCCACATCATGTTGAAACACAGGTTTCCATATAAATGCCAAAGTTAAGCACAGTCATGCCTAGTCAGTACCTAGATGGGTGACAGCTTGTGAATATTAGGTGCTGTAAGCTTAGATAATTGCTCAGAATTGTTAATCTGAGAGCCAGTTTCCACTTCCCATTTTATTCACTCATGCTGAAACACTATTAGAAAAAGTATGAATCCAACTCTTCTCCTTCTGGTTATGAGACTTGCATTGCTAAAAAATTATTACCTCAAAAAAATTTCTTACAGCATCAAAATATTTTCTGGCTGTTTTGATAAGCTGTAGAAAATGAATGAATCAAAATACCATTTTAGATTGCATCTTTTGGCTATCATCCCACTAATTTTAATGTTCAATCAAAACAGCTATGATAATAGTCATTCTTGCTTTCAGTTCTCAATAAAATGCTGATGAATATAAACTATTTTCCTAATGAAACCATAATTTCTTTTGTGGCTGAAATCCTTTAGCCTTTGGATATTAGACTTACTTTTGGTAAATAGTTTGACCAACTTTAGCTTTATTTGCTCCTCTGATGATGCTTGGAGCAAAAAAGACAATTTTTGCTTTGCATGACTGATCAAATTTTCTGCCATTACATTTTTATCTATACTCAACATGAGGAGCTAAGAGAAAGTGTATAGGGAAATTTACAGAAATAGATTTTACTTTTCTGTCTTTCGTAATTGGACAGAGTCAAATGACTGTATTTATCTTAAAGCTCTTCTTGTTTTATTCTTATTTTTAGTTCTGTGATGAGTAAGCTAATCACTGTCTGTTCTTGAGAATGCAAAGATGCTTTACTGATTGCTGGAGAAACGTTAATTTCAAATATGCACAATTTTACTTGCCTCAGAAAGAATCTTATCTCTGTTAAGATTTGAAGTATAAAATGCAAGTACAAAAACTTGTATTATAACCTGTAATAAAACATTGATAATGACAAATATAAAGGCAGAGAATCTTCTCTGCTTACAATTAATTGAATATTGAAGTCATATTTAATTTGTTTGAATCCAGAATAAGTTGAAAGACATTGCTATTCATGCCTTTTGAGTGTTGTACTTTTTTTTACATGGGTAGGCTGAAAAGTTAATAGGCTAACTATGAAGGTTTGATGCAAGAGCTGTGAAATCTTCCATGCATTAATTTCAACTCATTTTATTAATAAAGGCATTTTTTCAGGTAAACTAACAAGGGGGATTATGCTGAAAAATGTATCTCATTTGGTTACTTTCTATGAGAGTATTTTTGTCAGCTAATGAAATTTTCAGTCAACCCTCATATGTGCCATATCTCTTCAGAATGTGGGCAACCATGGCTTGCCACAACAACCTATCCTTTGTTATTCTAAGTAATGTTTCTCTTCTTACTATCCCTCACAGAGGTTAAACATGTAAAATAACAATCATTAAATTTCTTTGATTTTTTTTTAACCTCCTGTTAAAATATTTGAGAATAAAGTTATCATAGTAAAGGTTGCACAAATATGCATGTCATGTAATAAAATTTCTTTATATACCATTTCTTTTCCAGATTTTGATAATCATGGCTCTCCCCACAACTTTCTGGACTTTGTAAATCTAAGTAATGTCTCCTTACTACCACTCCTAGTCTCTGTTCTGCCAACCATTTATTTATTAGGTAGGTTACTAAACGTTTCCATATGCAACTCTTCCCTTCAATATGTTCTGTGAGTGTCAAATTCTCCAAGCCCCCTTTCCTAATTATGTGCCCTCTAAATTTTAACTATCTCTTTCTGACTGTATTTACAAATTTTAAATACTAACCATTATAGAAAAATTTTTAGGTGTAAATGATAGAAACAATTTTTGCTGCCATTAAATACTGATAAAATTTTAGAAAGATGATGTCCATTATTTAAAATTTGAATACAAAGAGAATTTTTCAGTGACAAACTGATCAAAGACTGTGAGAAAATAAAAATTTCTTAAGAAAAATCAAGTAAATACAATGTCATTCAACATTAATGAGACAATATGATTTCTGATTAAAAGAACAGTTCAACCAGTGGTACTGAGATGTTAAATGTTGAATTATTCTAAATTATTATTTTTTAAAAAATAACACAAATAATACTTATGTCTTTTATGTGAATCAATCAATTTTTTCTGTTATGTAGATAATAGTGTTATAATTCACTGCATTTAGATTTCTTTCTGATTCATTCTACATATCAGCCGGATGTGAGCACTAAGAAAGCAAAACTCTAAATAAAAATGTTCTCTTCTGTGAAAGGGCTTTGAACATCAAAACCAACCCACAAAAAAAATCCCCTCAAAAAATATAAAACACAAGAAAAAGGTAGCCAATCAAGAACATTATGCTACCTGATTCCCTTTACAAATAACTTCTTCTATATAACATGTTCCTTCTAAACACTGATAAACATGACTCTTCACAACTTCCTGTTCTTTTGTAGTTCTTAATAAATTTTGTCTCTTCTAGTCCCTATTTTTGCCACCCATTTACTCAAGCTCACTAGGTACATCATGTGTTGTTTTCCACTATACGTCTGGCCTTCAATCCAAATCTGCCAAACCCTCTTTCCTCACTATATGCCCCTGAAATTTCAACTATTTCTTCCTGATATTATGTATAAGCATTCTTTTTGCATCCATTTTTTTAAACATTATTGTTGCTCACATATTCAGTAAATGGTATTCTCATCATCCTTCTGTAGAACTCCATTTCTGTCACTTTAATTCTCTCTATCTGTGAGATTGTTCAGCATTCACTGCCATATAAGAGGACAGGACTGATATAAAAATCCAGTACTCTTTTCTTTGTGTCTAATGAAGTTTTCTTGTTTCTTAATACATTGCTTACCCTTTAGAAGGCTTATTTCACTATCACAATGCATATTTTTATATATACAAGTTTAGTATTCATTTTCCAATAATAGTATGAATCTTAAAAATTCTATATTGATTTAATGAATGTGGGTTTAAGGGGAAAGAACCTTCTTAACATTCCAACTTTTTTTCTGTTCTCTTATTTTTTATGCATATCTTCATTATTTGTGATAAAGCTCTTTATATCAGCAAATCTTTTATTGATCCACTCTTCTTTAGCCTCTCTGCATTTGTTCCTTATTTTCTTATGTAACTTTCTGTATATCATTTCATGTCTTGACATTGTTTTTTGTCTCCTTTGCATCACTGTAAATAATGATAACTCCTCATCCCTGAAATTCAGATATATACATACTGCTAAAATATAAAGTAACCAAGAAAGTGTTTGCTGTTTTCTAAGTTATGTAGGAAGAAGTGATCACTAAAATGCAAAAGAGTGTGTCACATACTGGTTAATCAGAGGAGTGTACTTGACCAATGCAGATGTGTTGCAAAGTCATCATAGCTTGAGTATCAGTGAGGAAACATGGCAGTGTTGAAGCAGCTTATTCAGGGCTGTCTACTTCATGACTTTAAGGTGGGCTTGTCCACAGTTCCATCAAGTCACTGAATATGTCAAGCCTTTGGGGATAATGCTGTGAGGAAACGCATTATCAATCATTGGTTTCAGAATTTCAGGTTGGGTGATCTGTTCTTTTGTGATGAATCCCGCATTAGCTAGCCAGAGGTCCTGCATGAGAACAACAGCCAAATCTGAGATGAGTTTGCCGAGTGCTTCCAGGTTTCTGGTTTCATCTACACTGTATAGGGAAGGCATAATGTTGAGCCAGTAGGTACCACTACAACTGTTGGAAGCTAACAAGCAACAAGTGACAGGCTGTTTCTTGTTGCTTTCTCAGCACCACAGTGTACCAATATTTGATTGGGTGTTCACCATTAATGAAAAGTGGGTCCTGTATGACACTCCTAAGTGTAGCAGACATTGGTTGTTACCATGGGACACTGTGCCTCATACTACAATACCCACCTAGACACCCATGCAAGATAATTTTCTGTATTTGGTGGTCTATTTGAGCCACTACCAACAAAGCAAAACATTACTGTGCAGCTGTACTCTCAGCTGTTAGATTGTATTGCAACAGGCATTCAAGTAGAACAAGCCAATATTGGTTAATTGCAAGATTGTACTCTTTCTCCATGACAATGTCACGTCTCATGTGCTGCAGGGTTAATATACTGTGACTTGGCTGGGAGACACTGTGCCATCTACATTACTATCCAAACCTTGTGCCAACATATTACCACCTCTTCCATTTCCTGAACAATCACCTTTGTAGCAAATCCTTCACAAATGTGACAAACTTGTAGCAGGCACTGACAGAATTCCTTTTATCCAAGGTAACTGACTTTTACCATCAGGATATAGTGCAGCTGGTGGCACATTAACAAAATGTTCCGGCTGCTGATGGGGATTAATTTGAGGAGTAATAGTATGTCAGATTTGCTGTATACCTTTTTTTCTAAAAAATTCAAAACAGAAAGGACTTTTGCAGTTACCACATAGGTTTTGATGATTTTCCTTAACTGTCTACAGAGAAAAAAATGAAAGGAAGGAATAAAGTCATTCCTGTTGTCATTAATAATGGTAAGATTTCCATTACCATTTTTTCTTGGTTCCAATACCATTATTTATTTAAATTTAGTTTTATTTGGCACACAGCTAGAGTTCAGCATTCAATAAAAAGTGAACACACACACACACACAATAGCTTTTAAGATAAGCTTGTTAAGCATTGCTCAATGGCAGCCAATCTATTTTAGGTTAAAGTTGAAGAATTCATGTTTTCCCTAAGAACTTAAGTCTTAAATTGCTAAAAAGAACCTGAAACCAACTAGCTTATTGCTTCTCTCTCATCCAATGTTATTCTATCCATTTTTAAATGCTTTATTTATAGATAAATTAATTAAATTTTTAAAATTGAAACCAATTTCAACTTTACTGACAGGCAGTACAATTTTCCCAACAAACTTTTCATGTTAACAAGATTTCTATCTTTTTTATATTTGCTTACTATTGAGACTATCATTTAATGTTCTTTGAGTTTAATTTGGAAAAAAACAAGGTTGTAAATAATAGTACATAATTCAATATAACTATCTATTCTTAGCAATGACAGAGACAAGCAAGATATTGATGATTCACTCACTACAAAGCCTGAGAGACACAAGCCTACAGCAGTATTGTGAACAGAAGAACTCACATGATATCATAAAGGACATAAAAGATATCACCATCTGGGCCATTTTCTTTCAGGAAATTTTATGAAAACCCTCTCGTTCCTGGCCCTTTGACTTGGCCTGTTGTATTCAGATGCTGTCATTTCTCTGTTTTTTTTGGGTTTTTTTAATCATATCACCCCGAGCAAGGCGGTAATGCCACTGATGTGCAAGGGGCTACGTAATAGTCAAAAGATTGGAAAAGAGAAAGCTGGAAACCACGTCCTCAACAGGAAACAAGGGATGAGCCTCTTCACCCGTTCAATAGACGTGGGTGGAGTGTGAACCGGGCAATAGTTTAGTCTATCTACTCCAACTGAAAAAAAGAGTAAAAGAATGGAAAAGAGTAAAAGATTAGAAAAGAGAAAACTGGAAACCACATCCTAAACAGGAAGCAAGGGATGAGCCTCTTCACCCATTCAATAGACGTAGGTGGAGTGTGAACCGGGCGATAGTTTAGTCTATCTACTCCAATTGAAAAAAAAGAAAAAGAGGAAAATAATGGAAAAGAGTAAAAGATTAGAAAAGAGAGTGTTGGACAAATAATGACAGATAATTATAATGACAAATAATTATATATTTGTATATAACTTCTTGCCTGATACACCAGTATGAAATCTTTGTAAACAATGCATGTTTATCTTCATTCAACTATTCTGTTCCATCCACTGTATTAAGGTGATATACTAATGCCTATAATGAATAAACAAAAACTGGAAATATTTATTTTTTTCTTGCAACCCTATTACTGTTAAAATGGTAATGATGAATGATGGGTGGGATATGAATAAAAGAGAATGTTGTAGGAAGTGAAGATTATGAGGATAAGGAGATTAGGTAAAGATTGTCCTATGGCTTGAAGATTGATTTTAGCAATCAGAAAAGCACTCAAGCAGGTGTCTGTTCTACAAAGTAACAGTTTTTATAACATGAGAAAATGAAAGTGATTTGACTCTGTGGAAGTGACAGGTTCTAGCTGATAGATGTTGGAAATGTATACATATATCTGCCTATGTTTATTTGTAATGGGAGCATATTTGTGTGCTATAAATTAATCTGTTCACCAATATAGCATATACTTATATGAGTTTTGTCCAAAATTTTGAGAATATGTGTTGAGTCTAACTGTAACTTAGCAATGAGTTAGAGGAAATACAGAGGGATGCATTTGAATCACATTGTACCCTGAGTTACATCTACATATCCATGCAGCATTTCTTGATATATAGTTGTGTCACTGAGGTCTGTCAGCCTCCTTACAGACTAGATTTGGCTCCCTGCAAAATTCTGGCTTTTACCAGAGGTGAAATTGCCACTGAAATGTCAAGGATAAAATTGAAAAAAAAATATGACAAGGTAGCTGACAATGACCTTGAAAGAGGATTATGCAATCTGTTTCAAAAAATGGAAGCCAAGTTGAGAGAAGTGCTTACTATATACAGTCAGTTTGTTATTATATATAGATCTGCATCAATATATATATATATATATATATATGAGTGGAATATATATATTGAAATCCAACTAGATGATAAAATAAAGAACAAAGTAGGAAATGTATCTTAATCTAACATGTTTCACATTTATTAAACTTCCTTCTAAGATCTGGTTAAAGACAACAGATGAAAAAATTATCATATATATATATATATGATAATTTTTTCATCTGTTGTCTTTAACCAGATATATATATATATATAAACATTTTTATTTACTCATTAACTGTATTGTTTCATGATTAAAAATATTTAAAATATAAAACAAATGTGTTATTTTTATACATTTTAAAAACTCTTTTAAAAGAATGTACAATACATTTTTTGTTTGGTTGATTCATTTTCTATGAGCCTCTTCACCCGTTCAATAGACGTGGGTGGAGTGTGAACCGGGCAATAGTTTAGTCTATCTACTCCAACTGAAAAAAAGAGTAAAAAAATGGAAAAGAGTAAAAGATTAGAAAAGAGAAAACTGGAAACCACATCCTAAACAGGAAACAAGGGATGAGCCTATTCACCCATTCAATAGACGTAGGTGGAGTGTAAACCGGGCGATAGTTTAGTCTATCTACTCCAATTGAAAAAAAAGAAAAAGAGGAAAATATTTTATTTAAAGCCAGAAAATATTTTATTTAAAGCCAGAAAATATTATTAGAAGGTAAGAATTTTCTTTTGTTGAGATAATAACTGTTTAGTGATATGAGTCTTACTAATTAAATCACAGCTCATGGGAGAAAAGAGGAATTCACACCTTTGATTTGTACATAAGTGAATATAGCAAACCTAACAGTTCAGTTAAACTCAGCTCACTGATTATCAATTCTGAGCCATTATCCATTATACCACTGGCACCTCCAAGCTTACAGCACCAAGCAGTCACCCATCTAGTGTTGCTGAGTGTTTCTTGAATTCAATATAATGTGACCATAAGCCTATTTTCTTTTTTAAAAAAGGACTCATTGCTAAAAATGCAGGTAAAATGATCAGCACCCTGTACTGATCCAGTAAGTACCTGACTCCTTGTGCTATCCTCTACCTCTATAAGAGCTAGATCAGAGTTAAAATGAAGTACTATTGTCATATTTTGACGAGAGCTGCTCAGTCCTCATTTTTCAGTTTTGATGGAGTTCAGAAACTCTTGAAGTCCTTGCTGAAAACTTTTTTCCACACTCCAACTTCTATTACAGGCAGATCTCTCACAACTCTATTGCTACTTCCATGGAAAGTGCTTAAATTCCTTTGTTCCACTGAGTGTAACATTCATGACTAGGACCTTTCATGCCATTCACATAATAGCAAACTACCCACATTCCCTCTGTAGTCCATCAACAAGAAGTAATATCCACTCAAACAGCTTCTGCAAACTACTACCCCATGGAACAAACTGTCAAGATCATGTTTCTCAAATCACTACAATCTAAACCTGTTCAAGCCTAGAATTAACCATTATTTTCTCCACCTATCAATATAAACTAACTCTTAACATAACCTTTACCTTGAATGACCTCTGGGTCTGTACCGAGCAAACCTTACAGTGTATATATAAATTAAACATTACTATATATATATATATAAGAAATAAAAACATAAATAATGTATGTGTGTGTGTGTGTGTGTGTGTGGATGTGAATATGAAAACTTCCTATTTTTGTTTACTATCAGGTCTTAATACCCCTGGATGTTAATGAGGCAGATCAAATAAACTCTTTTAGTGCGTTCAAATATTTCATACATTATTTATTAAGCAATACAAAATATGTCAGTGTCTGAGAAATCCAAGAGCCATGGTTGTATGAAAATAGTATTCTGATTCCAAACCAAATGAAAGATCCTTTCTTTTAATGTTTGCTTCAAACAGTGGTGAATTAGTTTTTATTTTAAGTGTTTTCTCAAAAATATTTATCATCATTAAAGAAAAAAAAAGGTTTAATTTTTTAAACCCTGGCAAAAACCGTTGTTTTTATATGGCTTTTTAAATAACTTATGGAAGTATCTCGTGATCATTCAATAATATCAGCAGATATTATTGAATGATCAAAATATTTCTTATTCTAGATATTTTTAATATGAATTAACATGTTAACTGAAAAAGAAAATTAAAAGATATGCTAAGATCAGACACAATATTAACATATTCCTCAAACATTCTATTTCCCTTAAAATGATATAAAATCCCTGAGGCGATGCCAAAATTGTTATATCTTATTTTGGCAAGCAGTAAGTAGAATTAACTCTGAATTCAAGCTTGTAATCTGGATTTTTGCATACCCAAGGCTCCTTTTCTACCTTATCAACTTACACCCTTGTGCAAATGAATTGAAACAACTGCTTTAGTTTCCTTTCTCTTTACAGTCAGTTTTATACTCGTTGGAGTTACAGGGTGTAATCAATTTCTTTTTTTTTTCAGATTAGTTCATTTGTAGTGGTGTGCAGTAATATGAATTTATTTTTGGGATGTATAATGGAATTTGTTTGACCTTGAAACATATTGCATCATCCATGATTTTTTCATGCCTAAACACTATTGTCTCAACTGCTGATTCATTGTCCCATGACCATTGTCTGTGATGGACGTTACTTCAAGAAAGTGTACTAAAATTGTAACACTGAATGAACACACTGGCAAGACTTACAGAGAGAGTGTGGATATTGTTGGTGTCAGCCTGTCAACTGTCAGTTGTGTCTTCAAGGCAAAGAAAGAAACTGGATTCATCAGTTAAAAAATGTAAAGGAAAATGCAGTTGGAAGAGAAACAATGCCAAGAGATGACATATACTTAATCAGAGAATATGTGAAAAATCCTAGGATGATATTATTTGTGTTGTTTCAATTAATTTGCACAAGGGTGTACATTATTGATTACAATAATCTATGGATAATCAGACTTTATCAATACTTATGCATGTGTAAGTGGTTGTTTAAGAAGAAAGGTAAAACAAAATCATTTAGATTTGATACCTCATAGAATTGTGTTTTAACAATTACTAGCCACTTGGAAACTTCAATGGTTCCATGACTAGCATAGTTTTCAAGTTGCATGTGACCAACAGGATCAAAGCTTGTTATAATGGTTTTAAATTAGTTCTGCTTTATTTATATTCATTATCTACATGATAATGAATATCTTAAACTAGGCATCTGAATGGGAGTCCACTTGCATTAATTTGATATTTTATAACTGAATCAAAGAATCACTAAATTCCTTATTTTACACTACTTAACTCTATAAATTGCTGGAAAGTCAGATGTCTAGAGGCCAAGATCCAGTAATTCAATTGTAAATTCTTACAAGATGGAAAACATTCTTGTGTGCCAAAATCTTAGCACAAAGTATCATTTAATACTCACTTTCTTTATTGGATTTATTCAATAGTTTTGTTTTTGTTTTGTATAGAAGCAGAAAATGTGCGTCTTATATAGAAGAAAAAAATCTTTAAACATTTCTACACTTTTGAGTATTAAATGCCAACAATTCATGTCACATTTGTAGAAATGAGTGCAAGTATTTTTATGGCTACTGCTCTGACAAGCTTCTTTCCCTGGTGCCTTTATCACATGAATTTACACATACTATTAGATTGGTATCAAGGTACCATTTTTTTACTGTTGAAATTGTTAAATGTAGCCACCTCTTCTACTGTAACAGCTTCTTTTCCTGCGCTTCCTGTTTGTGGAACTCCCTTCCATTTTCTTGCTTCCCTGACAGCTACAATCTCCATAAGTTTAAATGGAATATCAATTGCCATCTTCTATCTCCTTGACTCCCATCCATCTCTTATCCTTTCAATATCCCCTGTACTTTTTTTTTCTTTCACTTTAACCCTCTGCATACCACTGGTGGTCCTGTCTTGCTTGGGGTGAAATGATTATAAAAAATAAAATAAAAAGTTTGTAGTTAGTCTGAAAAGACATGCAAATATTAGTAAAAATAAACCCAATGACAAGAAAAAGTATGTGTTTTATATCTGCTAACTTTATAAAAGAGATTTTAAAAGTGTGCACAATGTCAAAGTGCAACTGATTCTTGAGATGATCATTGAAAAAAATCAAGGAAGGATTAGTTTTCATTTGAGAAAAGCTAACCCTTCAATCAAAGGATTGCATGCATAAACATTGCAATCTACAAAATAAGAGTTGTGCTTATGAGAAGATTACATCTCAATACACTCCTGATCAAAAATTTAAGACCACTTAAAAACCTTTAAAAAGAAATTTTTTTTTACAGATAGATTTTAAACTCCTCCCACTTAAGGTTACCAATACTACAATCTAAAAGGTTATGGAAACAAAAAGCTACATTCCAAACATTATATTTAGAAATTTGCATTTTTATAAAATGAGGCGATTTACACATGATCAAAATTATAAGACCAGGGGTATAAATTGTTAGATCTATAGCAATTCCAATGTTTTTAGTTCAGTTGGAGATTAGCAATCACTGCGTAAAGGTGTTACCATGCCTAAAGCAAGCAAACTTACCAAAGTTGAGCGTTCTCGAATTCTAGAATTCCATAAGCAAGATTTGTCACAGTGGGCGATCACAGCTAAGGTAAATCGCAGTAAAACTGTGATTTGCAACTTTCTAAAGAACAGTGAGAATTATGGAAAAGCAAAATCCTCTGGAAGGCCCCAAAAAATTTCTCCTGCATTGAGTAGGACAATAAGACGGGTTGTTATGAAAGACGGGGGACTTTCTTCTAGTCAAATTAAGGCAGTCACAGATGCTGATTGCAGTCCCGTAACCATCAGACGACACTTACAACAAACAGGCATGGTAAATAAAAAGCGTAAACAAATTCCTTGGCTGCTTCCATGTCACAAGTTGGACCGCTTTTGGTCGTGAATACCAAACATGGGACATTGAGAAGTGGAAGAAAGTCCTGTTTTCTGATGAGAAAAAATTCAATCTCGATGGTCCTGATGGCTTCCAATGATATTGGTATAACAAAAACATGCCTCCTGAAATTTTCTCTGCATATTATTGTGGTGGAGTGTCCCTAATGGTATGGGGTGCCTTTTCTTACAGAGGGACGATGGAGCTCCAGGTGATGCAGGGTTGTCAGAGAGCGGCTGGTTGTGTTATCATGCTACACAAAGCATCTTTGATGATGGAGGGCCATCGTTTGTGTGGGGATGGATGGTTATTCCAACAGGATAATGCTGCAATCCATGCTGCAAGATGGACCTTGACCTTTCTACAAGAAAATGGGGTCCATCTCTTGGGACATCCTACATGCTCACCGAACTTGAACCCAATTGAAAATGTTTGGGGATGGATGACAAGAGATGTTTATCAAAATGGCAAACAATATTCAACAAAAAATGAACTTTGTGAAGCCATCTTCAGAAGCTGGAGCAACATCCACCGCACCTTAATGGAATCGCTTATTTCTAGCATGCCCGACAAAATTTTTGAAGTCATCAAAAACAGTGGAGGTAGACTTCATTATTTAAATTTGGTTGTTAAATATTTTCATACACTTTTTGTACAATTTTGTAGAATTTTTGTCTCTGGTCATATAATTTTGATCATGTGTAAATCGCCTCATTTTATAAAAATGCAAATTTCTAAATAAAATGTTTGGAATGTAGCTTTTTGTTTCCATAACCTTTTAGATTGTAGTATTGGTAACCTTAAGTGGGAGGAGTTTAAAATCTATCTGTAAAAAAAAAATTTCTTTTTAAAGATTTTTAAGTGGTCTTAAATTTTTGATCAGGAGTGTATTGAGATGTATAGTTAATAGGATCCTTTTTTTTTATTGATAATGTTTGATAATTTCTAAACATTTTTATGATTATTTTAGCTGGAATTATCTTTCTGAAAACTTGGAATTGAATCAATTCTAACCAACAAGATAGTTTCACCTGAACTCTAACAGGTATTAATATATATGTTTATATACAGATATATCCACTAAAAGTCATATGCTTTGTTTAACTTTCTAATCTAATGATTAACAGATGAAGAAAAGACTTAAGACAGCATAAATTTCTACGGAATGATGATGTGAACCCTATGACCTGAATGTGAGTAATGAAGAAGATTTTAGAGAAAATGAAAACAGATAGAATCAGAAAGATAATTTAAATTTCTAGAGTAAATAATAAGGAAAAGAAGGCTCAGATAATTTGACACTCACAAGATATATTGAAGGCAAAAGTGATAGAGGAAAGTTTTTTTTAAAAATTAAACAGAACAGAGGTTATGAGAGATAGCAAAAAGACACACCATACTTAGAGCAACAAGGGAAAGGAAGTTGTGAAGAATAATAATCATCCACATTCTGAAAAAACAAAAGAAAAAGTATCTAGTGGTTGGACTGAGAAATAAATTCTTCATATTGTTAAGGATATAGAAGTTGTAAAGTACCCTTGATGTATTTGTCTATATTTACAAGGTTAGAGGGAAATAACTCATGACTTCCAAAAGAGGCACTACAACACAAAGTATGGAGTTCATATACCCCAGTGATTGTAATAAAGGGTTCGGTTTGAAATCCCTAGCATCTGAAGAAGGCTGGAGTGTAGAATGGTCAAAACATTGTACAAATGGCAACAAATATGAGGATAATAGTCCGAAAAATGTAAATGCTGTACACATGATGTACATTAGAATTAATGATTGGTCATTTAAATAATTAAGTTCAGGGAGTTGTTTGACCAGTTCTGGTTATTAGAAGAATCTTGTATCATTTTGTATTCAGAGGAATTATATTTGATCTTTATATGAGAGGTGGTTGAAATATTCTTGGACCAACTAAAAGGGGATGAAAAAATTTGATGTTTGGTCATTTGTTCCAAATTTGGCAAGTGGGTTGGGATAAAATCTCTTCTGTATTCACTCATATACTTTTATTATATAAGTTTTATATTAGTTATCAGAATAATTACTACAGATATATGAATAGAGCAATAAATGCAATGATGCATTTTCTGTTACATTAAATGAATAACTAAAAGGAATGAAAAAACTAGAACATGAGAGGAACCATTGCAGCTCTCATCTCAGCAGAAATTTCTGTTTTATCATAAAAATGGCATTCAATATTCATATATCAGTCATTTATTGACATTCAAATATCATATCAATTGTTAAGGAGGATAAACATGAGGAATCAAAGAATTTTTTTTCTTCTCCCATTTCTGCAATTAGTTTGAATTTGGATTTTAAGAATTTGGCACTGAGAGGACATATTGAAAGCAAGAGTGGCATAGGAAAACAATGGGGAACCTACACAACAAGTTTGATATGAATGGATGTTAGAAGAGGGTTTGTTAAGGATAGGAAGTAGGAGAGAACCATAACTTCCCATGTCATGAAAGGACAAGTCACATAATAGGAATGAAGATTTTTGCATTGTAATTAGTTAGAAAAAAAAAGATGCTAATAGATGATGATTTTATAGCTTTTTGCCCAGGTTTGATAGTTTAAAATTTCCTTCAAGATGATAATGAGGATGTAACAAATACTTAAAGGGAAAAAAAGAATGTTATGCAAATAAGTCTGGCTAAGAAAACCAAATATTAAAACTCCAATTATTTTTTAGTGTGCCAAAAAATATGAATAACTAGAATAAAGCAGCAAGTTTATCAAATTCTGTTAGTTTTTGCATATGTGATGTCAGCATACATGCACACATGTATACATAAATATACATACATACATATATATATATATATATATATATATATATAGTCACCCACAGACTGTCCTGTTTTGCTGTATCACAGCTCATCAGTATGGTTAGATATCCGATTGCTTCCAGCCAGAAATGAAACCCAACCGATTTGATATCAGTCAAAGATTCTATCTGTAAGCTATCAGTGCACAGTGGAGGAAGACAGATTGTAGAGTGTTATATACACAACGTATACAAATGCCAGTAGCCAAGAGTGTTCAATCCATTACTGGTGAATGATATATCTATATATATAAAAGTATATATATATATCTATATATATCTATATATAGATACATATATATATATATATATATATATACATATATATATATATATGTATACACACACACACACACACATATATATATATGTGTGTGTGTGTGTGTGTATATATGTATTTAATTCTGACCAATAACTGGTTAATAATTATATATATATGTGTGTGTGTGTGTAATTATTAACCAGTTATTGGTCAGAATTAAATTGGAGCATAAAAAGTGCTCAATACATATATAATGTAGAGCCTGTAAATATTTTTCTTTGTAATTCAGCCAATTACGCAACCTTGGTTTCAACCTTTTGGTATCTTCATGTGTTATATATTAACAGATCCTCAACATTTTTTTGAACGTATGACATAAACTTTTAGAACACATGACTGGAAAAGTTAAAATAAAGGATGAGCTGGTCAAGAATTGTAAACATTTTCATCTGGGTTTGTATGATCCTAAAATACATTTTATGAGGTGTTTAGATCCAGACATTACTTTGTACTTTTCATTTAGCAACCTTTCTCATTCTGGAAATAATACTATGGCTAACTTCTCTTCTTGGCACAATCTGCAGACATCACCACCATTGCAAAGTCTGCCCTTTTTTAATATGCTCCAAGTTATATAAATGCCTTTTCCTTTTTTTTAATTTTCGTATGTGATTGGCTCGCTTGGTACACTTTTTAAGGCATTTTAGCTTGAATGTAGATTTATGATTATACCAACGTTTCTTAAAATTTTCTTCAGTACATCTCATATATATATTTCTCTGTATGTCTGTATCTTGTATTTCTTCTTTGTAAATAACTTTTTTTGTTTTACAAACTTAAATAAAATCAGATTTAAACACACACGGAGATCTATCAAAACCAATCCATGGTATACTTGTTGACAATACACAGATAATAGCATCATCCACATGCAAAAGAAGATTGAAAATAATAGAGGTATTACTAATAAAAAATCCTACATTTAATGATATTAATTATGAACACTGTAACAATATCCTTACCATGTTCAGAACATAATATACAAATGACTATATATACATAAACTTAACACATATTTAGTTCCAAGTAAAACATAATTCATCCTATATATATAGAGAGGGAGAGCTAGACAGAGAGAAAGAGATAGAGATAGAATATAAATGATTACTTAATTGAAATGCAATTTCAATTAAATCTCTGTTTATGGTTGATTTTACTGAATACAGTGCTTGATATCTTGAGAACAGACATTTATAGTGTAATTTTTGTAAGCATCTGATGATTGATTCTGTCAAAGCATAGTTAGATTATACTGTGTGTTTGATATATATATATATATATATATAGATATATATATATATATATCATACACACATACACACAGACATATATATTAACTATTTAGCAAGATTTGATTTATATAAGAGATATAATTACACTATAAGTGGATATTTATGTATTGTGGTTAAAGTAGATTTTATGAGAATTTGATTATGATGGCTACTAAGAATTTCTTGGCTTGACCAAAAAGCCAGTCTAAAAATTGTCTGGTCATGAGGTGAGATTTTGGGAAATGTGTTAGCCTGAGAACCATACATTAAAGGTACTGCTTTTGCTTAATATTCAAATAAAAGTGAGTTGAAGGAGTAATGACTCACTAACACTTTGGACAGATCCAGAAACCTCTGAACCCATAATTTTCTGCTACAACTGCTTTATAATCCTTAATAATTGTGCCTATATTTAAGTTGTCATTTATGCTAAAAGAAAGAATTGACCTGCATGAGGGCGTAGATTTGCATTCATATTTGTTGTATTTGTGTGTTGGAAGTTCCTAATAGCTATCCATATCAAAAATACATGTAAAGAGAAAAATGTAAAACAGTTCCCTGTTTAGGATGTGGTTTCCGGCTTTCTCTTTTCCAATCTTCTCACTTTGTTTTTTTCTTGTTTTGTTTTTTTTTTTTCAATTGGAGTAGATAGATATATCTATCGCTCGGTTCACACTCCACCCATGTATATTGAACAGGTTAAGAGGCTCATCCTTTGTTCCCTGTTTAGAATGTGGTTTCCAGCTTTCTCTTTTCCAGTCTTCTCACTTTGTTTTTTTTTCTTTCAATTGGAGTAATTAGATCTATCTATTGCCCGGTTCACACTCCACCCATGTCTATTGAACAGGTTAGGAGTCTCATCCTTTGTTCCCTGTTTAGGATGTGGTTTCCGGCTTTATCTTTTCCAATCTTTTCACTATTACGTAGCCCCCTGCACATCAGTGGCGTTACCGCCTTGCTCAGGGTGATACGATTAAAAAAAAAAAAAAAAGAAGAAAAAGGAAAAATTAGAAATGGCGAAAACCAATATAAGTTACTTGATCATTTTAAAGTTATTTATGCACAAAGAAGGCTATAAATACATTTAGAAAAAAAATAGCTATAAGTTATTAAGACAGGTGAGCAGAGATCAAATTCTTTTCTCAAAGCCATGGAGTATTGGTTATATCAGCTCCACACCAGGTGATGCTACTGTGATTTCAGTAACAAGATGGAAACCATATAAATATGGTGGAAGATGGGAATGGAAAGAAAGTCTCTATTTAGAATTGTTAATAACTTTACTAATTATTGCTTGATTTTGATAAAATATGATTTATTTTGTACAGTATAATGGTAGAAGTATAGTCAGTCAGTGCCATACATGATACACAATGTCTCTTTCAATCCATGACTAATTAGGCAGAAGATTTTCCCACAGTAGTTTGCCATTTCTTTCTGAATTTTTTTCTACCAAACAAGGCTACAGAAGTCAATCTGCTATTCAACCCATAGATGGAGAGAGAAAAGATGAATTAATACCTTTCCCAAGGGTGTTTGTGCATAAATGAATGAAAAGAATTCAATTGAAATTCCGACTCAACTCTGATTTCTCATTCTGAGCTGATATCCATTACAACAAAATGCACGTGTATAGAAATTAGCAATGAAATTCTACCACTTTACGGATCACAATATATTTTGTTTCATGCAAATGTTGTGATATTAACAAAAGTTATAAGTAATTTTCAATAGGGAGTTTCTTTCCACCCAGACTTTACAAATGCTATCAACAATGATAAGCGGGCAATACTTTAAGTATTCTTTTATATTTATGTCTTGTTGAACAAGATAAACAGTAATTAAATCTAGTGCATGAAAGTTTTTTGCATTTTTCGGGTTCGAACTATGTCTATGTCTAGGGATATCTTTTGTTCCTATTTAGTAATTCTCATTTATTGCTCACTCTGTTTCCACAGAGTCGGAATTTGTACTATCCAGCCCAGAGACTGAACTTGTATTTACTATACCAACAAATTCATGAATCAACACTTTACTCAACTAGACTATTGTCCCATGGAAAATACAGATAGAAAAGAAATATTTATCACATTCAATATCATATAGGTGGCTATAAAACAACCAAATGTATTGATTTGCAGGTAATTTGGCTTAATAAAAAATATTCATGAACTATTTAAACTATTCAGACTGTTGTTTCTATCTTTATTGTCATAGTCAGGATTTTTTTGGCTGTTATACACTCCAACCTTTTTTCATATGTTGAAATTTTGAAATGAATCTTTTATTTCCTCCACATGGATAGATTGTTCTTGTTCCATATGCTATGCCTTTTCTGGATATTTCAGTTTCAGTTATTTCTCTTTAGTAACTCAAATCTCCAAGTTTTTTTTTGTTCACTTCTGCTGTGGCCAGGTATTGAACTCACAAATCTTTGGATCAAATCACTGGATTACTTCAACCAATACTTTTATCCACTGGGCCATGTGTCATCACAAATATGACAATAAAAATTAAGACAACAGTCCAAACTATAAAAATAGTATAAATAGTTACAATGGTTAATCTCAGGAAAATAGACAAGTTCTCATGAAGATGTCATATTTTTGACAATACTGATCAAGTGAAATGTGTTGCAATACAAAGAGACATTACTTCAAATACTAACATTGCCCTAACAACAAAATGAATTTGAGATTCATTGAATTCAGTCTGTTCAAATGGCTATGTTTCATTAGATGTGAAATTAAATATCAGTGATGATGATGGTGTGATTGTAGAATGATCTTGTCAACTTTTATTCGGCTTTCAAATCTGTCATCTCATCAGAAGTATGATGAAGTAATTACCTTTTCTTCTTCTTCAGTCTGAAATTTTCTACTCAGTTTAATGAAGAGTGGGTTGTCTGATTGCCTTGAGAAGAGTAATTAGTTTCAGAAAGAAAGCAGAGTGAACTGGACTGGCAACAAACTTTCTTAATATGATGCACTGAAAATATCTTTGAATAAATTGAAACACTGCACAATACAATAAAAGTTTGCTCAGTTTAACTTTTATTTTCTGTAAATTGAAAAAAAAAAACATGACAAGAACACAGTTAAAATGTACCTGTAGTGTATTTTATATCTCATTAGCATTTATAACTTTCTGTTTATTGGTGGAAATTTAGAAAGTATAATATTTTTTTTATCCAATGAAAACCTAAAGAAATCAGCATCCTATTTACAGACAAGTCCATGTCATATTATTATTACCACTAGAAATGATAAACTAATGATATTATCATTATCTTCTTCTTCTTCTTCTACGTGCTCTGTCCCTTCAGGATGTAGACAATCATGGCTTTCCATGTTTCCATGTCCCTGGTGGCTCTGAGCATGCCTTCTCCTGTTAGACTGTGTAATCCTCGTTCTGTCATCCACTTGATTAGGTCCTTCAAATATGTTATCCATTGCTTTCTCCTGTCTCTTTTTCCCTCTATCTGGCCTGTTAGTATCAGGTTCTCCAGGCCCTCCTTCCTCATTGCATATCCCAGATATTCAGCTGTCTCTTCCTGATGCTCAGTATTAATTTCGTTTTTGTTTCCATCATTTCCAAGACCTCATCATTGCTCACATGCTCGATCCATGAGATTCGCAGCATCCTTTTGTAGAACCACATTTTAGTTGCTTCAAGTTTTTCCTTCATCTTTGATGGTATTGTCCAGAATTTACTGCCATATTGAAGGACGGACATCATGTAGCAATCCAGTACTCTCTTCCTAGTTTCTAGCGAAATTATCCTGTTTCTTAATACCTTACTCAACTTCTGGAATGCTTCCTTTGCCATGCCAATTCGCCTTCAGATCTCTGTGTCGCACTTTCTGTCTTCTGTTATAATGCTTCCCAGATATTTAAATTTTTGTACCTGCTTGATTCTGGTATCCCCAACCTGTATTTGGCATTTTGAGCTGTCCTTTTGACTGATGACCATGCATTCAGTTTTCATGCAGTTTATTTCTAGTCCGTTTTTGTTACATTCTTCTGCTGCCTTCTATTGTGTAAATGGACAGCAGAATAGAGACTGGAAGAGATAGTTAGGAAACAGACATTATTTAGAACTACAAAGGATAGGAAATTGTGGAGGGCTATTATCACCTACCTAAAGAGCTTGTGCAAATGGATGATAGAATAGAAGCTAGGAAGGATAGTAAGGATACAAACATTCATTTTAGTAAATTTTATCTGGTCAGTTATTTTAAACACAGAGTAATAATGAAACAAAAATTAATTTTCAGCATTTCTAGTGAAAATATTCCTGAACTGCATTTTCTTTACTTTTTAAACTATTAATATTCAGATAATTAAAATATAATTAAAAAAATATTATCATGATTTATAATTACTAAGAGACATGAAACACAATCAAGGATATGGTCTGATATCAGTAAGAACGTCTTCTGCATAAAGTAATAGAATAGAAATTGTCCTGTTTCTTAATACTCAAGCTCTGAAATGCTTCTTTCGCTACGCCAATTCACCTTCAAATCTCTGTGTTGCACTTTCCATCTTCTGTCAGAACACTTCCTAGGTATTTAAATTTCTGTACCTGCTTGATTTTAGAGTCCCTCATCTGTAATTGGCATTTTGGGTTGCCCTTTTTGCTGATGACCATGTTTTCGGTTTTCTTGCAGTTTATTTGCAGTCCTTTCTTGTCACTCTCTTCAGCTACCTTCTGTAGGAGGTTTGTAGTTTCCTTTCCATGTCTGCTATCAGCACTGTATCATCTTCAAACCTTATATTGTTTAAATTGTGGCCTCCGATGACGAATCCTGGCATAACTTCTAGGGTTCTCAGAATAGTCTCGCTGTATAAGTTGAACATCTTTGTGTATTATCGGTTGCTCTCTCTTGTCGTGGAAAAGATCTTTTATATATTCTTCCTATTGTTGCAGTATTTCCTCTTTCTCCAATATGATTGTTCCATCCTTGGATTTTATACATTCTGTTGAAGAGCAGATTTTTTTCCTGTCAGTTCTTTTATTTCTTTATGAAAGTTTGCTTTATTATTCCTGCTCAGTCTTTCTACTTCTGCACGTTCGTCATTGAGCCATTCCTCTTTAGCCTGTCTACATTTTCTCCTTATTTCATTGTGTAGTTCCCTGCATTCCATTCTATGTCTTGATCTCATTTTTCTGCCTCCTTTGCATCATGTTGAGAATCTCTTCAGTCATCCACTTGTTTTTTTCTTCTGCACCTGATTTCCTTTGGGCCAATGTTGTTTGCTGATGTCACTATTGCTTCCTTGAGTGTGTCCCATTTCGATTGTCCTTTTCCAACTTTTTCTTCATATTGGATTTTCACACTGTTAGTGTATTTTTTCTGTAGGTTGAGGTCATTCACGAGCATGTTGTATTTCAGTTTTGGTGCTGCACTAGGCTTCTTCAATCTCCGGAGTTTCACCTTTAGTTTGCAGATGACTGGGACGTGGTCGCTTCCACAGTCAGCTCCTGGATAGACTTTGCTTTGAACCACTGCATTTCTGAATCTTCTGTTTATGGTTATGTAGTCTATCTCTTTTTTGTGTCACCTCCTGGGCTTCTCCATGTCCATAGATATCATGGGTGTTCTTAAAAGCAGGTGTTAGTTATTATCTGGTCATTTGCTATGCACCATTGGACCCATTTTTCTCCTCGTTCATTGCGAATTCCCAAACAAAAGTTGCCAGTTGTCATACCTTTCCTCTCCTTTCCTACTTTGGCATTCAAATCTCCCATGATGATCCTGAATTCTTAGCTTTTACATTGAGCCTTGGCATTGTCTAGAGTAGAGTATTTTTTGTTTCACTTTTTTTCATGCTTTGTTTTTAATATTCTCTTTTCCAAATAATTTAATTTTTTCTTTTTGTTGTTCTCAAATTTATAAATATATGAATGTTTAATTTAAAATTCATTTTTGTATTGTAAAATGTTTAGTAGCATTATAATTCATCTTTTTGTCCCCACCACTTTAGACCACGTGCTATTGCAAAATATGCATTGGCCATAATTATCCAAATGAAACAGAAGGTCTCTTTGAGAAAGGACAAAATTTCAAAGAAAATATCTTCTGTTTACTGGATATGTGATGCATTCTCTTTTGCTAGGGGGATTGATTGGAAAAAATGTTATGAAGTTAACAAAACAGTCTAATTTGATTGTCAGTAGTTTATTTGCAACTATTTATTTTGATACTTTTACATTATTATACCTTGTAAAACTAATGTAAAAAAAATAACATGAAAAGATTTTAGAACAAATTTGTCAATTTTATCTTAAAAAGTAAAAGATATATTGACAAAAAATAATAAGAACCTCCTAAAATTTATTGCACAAATGCTCCTTTCTTTTCAATAACTCTTAGCAGCCTATTGTCAACATCTGATGTTAGATTTGCAATTTTAATGGCTGGTAAGTTGTTTGCAGCAACTTTAACTGCATCCCAGATGTCACACTTGCTGTTGAATTGCCTTCCATTAGAATAAATATCTCTCTTGAGGATGCTCCACAGGTTCTCAATGGGATTCAAGTCACAGTTATTTGAAGGCCAGTCCATAAGAGAATCTTCAACAAATCCCTTTTCTTTCAACCAAGATTTAGGAAACTTTGATGCATGACTTGGTGCGTCGTCTTGCATAAAGATCATAGATCTATGCTTGGCTAAAGACTGGTTATCAAGTTATTCAAAGAAATATTGCTCTAGAAAATCACAGTAACTTTTGGAATTCATTTTAACCCTATCTTTCACTTTAAATGTACCCATTAGCTCATTACCAATAATCTCAACCCATATCATGATCCCATCACTGCCTTGTTGGCATTTAAAAAATTTTCTTGAGTCATGTTGCTTGCAAATCCATCCTCGAGCCCATCCATTGGGCCCATCGAGGGTGATCCTTGATTCGTCTGTAAAAAGCATTTTACTGAAATCAGTTTTCATGTATTTTTTGCCCACTGCAATATTCTTTCCTTATATTTTTTTTGTTAAAATGGGTTTCTTTATTTGATTTTTTTACATCAGCAAACTTCCTTAAAGCTTTACACCTTGTTTCCCTTGACACCATAGGAGCTCCAGTGGCCTCAAATATGAACGCACTTGATGAATTTGGGTTTCTTATTAATTCTCTTCAGATATGTGATAGATCTCACTTTGGTAAATTTCTGAATTTAGCCTGAAACTTTTTTTCCCTTGCTTGAATTCCCATTTGACATATTTTCCTGATTGTTCGATGATCTCTTTTCAAATCCTTAGAAATTTGAAGCAAAGACTTTCTTTTGTTGATTTCTTTGATTATATAGTTCTTTTTATTCATTGTTAGTTCTTTTTTCAAGCCATAATACTAAGTTCTGGTTCTTGCAAATAATCTCTTGACACTGAAAATTGCTATAATTACTGAAAAAATACTAAATACTAATCTGAAATTGAAAATTGGGACTTAATTGCTTTTGCTATACATAATAATACAAATTATTTCATTGGATAACACATATCTATGAATTTTACATAAAATATTTGACAATACCTCTTTTGCATATAATCTCTAGATGCAGTTTATATAGTAAATATAATGATATAATATCTATATTATATAACCATATTATATATATAATAACCATAAAAATTATAACTTTAAGGAAATTGTTGATTGAGGTGTCTTAGTTTTGAAGATTGTAACTCTATAGGAGGTTGTGGACAGCAATTATCACTTACCTAAAGAGCTTGTGTTAATGGATGGCAGAATTTCAATTGGGAAAATATTTATGCTGACTCAACGTTACAGCTCATTTCTGACATCTTTCAATTATAATATGCAAAAGATTATCCATGAGTATGAATGGATTTTATTAAAAATAAATAAACACAATGTTTGCAATTTATTCAATCTGACACACATATATATATAAATTTTTATGTTAGAACATGTGAAAAACTACAAAGTTGTACATTTTGTTTTGGTATTGAAAAATAATGTTCTCTTTCAATGTTGAGAGATAGTAAGGAGATATATATATTTTCCAAACTGAAATGAACTTAGATATTATTTTTGATTTGTGTATGTAAAACATATATCAGGGATAGTAAAGAGACAAGTGATAATGGCTCTCCACATCTTCCTATAACTAGAGAATAAGATGGCGTAATTTCTAGTTTTAGTGCTACACAGTTATTAAAAATAATGTAAAATTAAAATCCTAATTTGGTAAGTGTTTATTATCCTGAAAAAGATTTGAGGGATTTTTTTTAGCAGGTTTCATTGTCCTTATATGAAGGAAAAAATATGTGCATACTGAAAACTATTTTATAACATGGCAAGAATATTTTTCTTTTCCATTTTTTCTACTCAAGATTCCTAAATCCCTACAGTGTTTTATCTTTGTGAGGCTGACAGCTGAACTTTGTTGGACAATTGTTCTAAATGAAGAATAAACCTTTGTGTTGAATATTTCCTCATATCTGATTCAGACAGTTTATATTCTTACCAATAAATTCTCTACTCATTCATAAAGAACTAAGTTAAATGTGCCACAAATGTATTTTAGTCAAATATCTTGGATGTTTAGGAAAAAAAGGAAGTAATAATGACTTCCTCTTCTTACCCGCTAGATTTCAAATTTGATTTTTTAATATCCTGAAAAGATGTTTTACAAAAAAGAAAATAGGAAAAAAAACAGACCAATAATCTATAGTATTATTCTGCATTTTTGTATTTCTGTTATGTTTGCTTCTCTAGGATCAGAGTGCAGTATCAGTGTAATCTCTAGCACTTTTATACTGGAAAGTTTTCTAACCAAGAGATCTACATAGAATTAAAGAAACCTAGAGAAAGATTTAAAGAAAACTAAGTGAAAGAAAAAATAGATATATGATGAGTTGAAAGAATAGAGAGGTATTTCCCTTTAGTTACTAATATTTACTACAGATATTAGGCACATTTCTCTTGATTTTAATAGGCAGATTGGTAATAGACACATTTCTTTTATCTTGAATAGTCAGATTGATGACAGGAAATTTCCCTTTAGTTACTAATATTTACTACAGATATTAGATATTAGGCACATTTCTTTTGATTTCAATAGGCAGACTGGTGATAGGCGCATTTCTTTTGGTTTCAAAAGCACATTTCCCTTTAGTTACTAATATTTGCTACTGATGTTAGGTGCAAGCATAGCACTATATTCATCACACTTGTAGAAATGTGCATGAAAACTAAATTAGATTGTATCAACCTACCTGACTGGTGAATTAAATGAGCTGTCAAAAGAAAGTCACTTCAAAAGAAAAAAATTCTGGTCATTCTTAAAGTGAACTTTCTAAGGAACTTTCTAAAAAATGGATAATTTAATACTTCCTTTATTTTTGCTGCTGTATATTCAGTTGATAAATAAACTTGTTATGTTGTATACCTCTCATTTCATTCTCATTTCCTATATATTTCTTGTCATTTTAATACACTGACTTACCACTTCAACTAAACAAGCTATAGGTGCAGCACCACTGTAATATTTACATTTTAATGAATTAATTACATAGGAAGTTAAAGATATCTAAATCAAAAAATCACTTGAAACTTCACCTAACCTATTAATAAAAATCTTCTAAAAATGTACTAAAAGTGACTTATAATTTTTTGTCTTTAACAATTCATATGTTAAAGAGATTTCTTGTATAACAAGACTTTATTTGAACAAACTTCCAACTAAGATTCATTATTAAAGTCAGAGCATATAAAAAATATTTTTTTAAAGTAACTAAAATTGAGGATGTGCAGATGGTGTCACTTTATCTGTGTGAAAAGTAAAATCAGCAGGCTGAGCTCAAATTCTGACCTAGCCTGTTGCCTTGACTTTCATACAAATACCCTTGAGTAAAGCATGACTCCATCTTTTTGTTCCACTTCAAACTAGAGTAGGGTAGACTCTGGATGGCAACTAGCCTAAAACTATAAAGTTCAAACCATGGAAAAGGCAATGGGAAACCACTCCACAATTCACAGATAATAAAGAAAAGGAGAGCTATGATCATCTGCAACCTGAAGGAATATGGCAATTTTTGAAAAGAAAAACTTAACTCAAAGACAGCAATATAAAAGTCAGGATTGTAAGCCAATGAAACAGATTAAGTGAACATCTTTCATGAAAAAGGCTTATAAATAAATAAAAATATAACAAAAAATTAAGAATCAAAATAATAGATAATTGTAATATAACTTTTCAACTGCTTCAAATCCGGTCAGCAGAGACTCAGTATATTACTCCTAGCTGACTCATCACTCACTAATGCATCACTCATTTTGCTGCTGTTTTGTAAGAGAGAAATGTTTGATATATAGTGCCTCTCTAATAGCACAATGTTTTTGAGATTGTGATTTATATAAAATTCTTGTTTTTAATCAGAATTTTCATTAAGGATTCATATAAATTATGGGTTAATAAATATTTTTTATGACATTTTGGTTTGATATGTGTGTGTGTGTGTGTGTGTGTGTGTGTGTGTGTGTGTGTGTGTGTGCATGAATATGTATATTTATATATATGTGCATGAATGTATTTTTTTTTTAATCATTTCACCCCGAGCAAGGCAGAAATGCCACTGATGAGTGGGGGGCGGGGGGGGGGGGGGGCTACATAACTGTAAAAAGATTAATTAGAAAAGAGTGAGGAGTACAAACTAGTTAGAAAGGAGCAATAGAAAGCTGAGAATGCAGGTGCGATGACAGATACATAGGTGGAGAGAAAGGGAGGGAAATACGGGGTGGGGAGAGAGCTAGTGTCCAGTAGTTAATAGATAAGTATTGACATTGCATTTAAATTTCTGGAGGTTGTAGCCGTCAGGAAAGCAAGAGTATGGGAGCGAGTTCCACAGGTGGGAAGTGCGAGAGAAGAAGCTGCAGGAGTAGAATTGTCAGCGAGTATATACACTCCTGATCAAAAATTTAAGACCACTTAAAAAATCTTTAAAAAGAAATTTTTTTTACAGATAGATTTTAAATTCCTCCCACTTAAGGTTACCAATACTACAATCTAAAAGGTTATGGAAACAAAATGCTACATTCCAAACATTTTATTTAGAAATTTACATTTTTATAAAATGAGGCGATTTGCACATGATCAAAATTATAAGACCAGGGGTATAAATTGTTAGATCTATAGCAATTCCAATGTTTTTAGTTCAGTTAGTGATTAGCAATCACTGCGTAAAGGTGTTACCATGCCTAAAGCAAGCAAACTTACCAAAGTTGAGCGTTCTCGAATTCTAGAATTCCATAAGCAAGATTTGTCACAGTGGGCGATCACAGCTAAGGTAATCGCAGTAAAACTGTGATTTGCAACTTTCTAAAGAACAGTGAGAATTATGGAAAAGCAAAATCCTCTGGTAGGCCCCCAAAAATTTCTCCTGCATTGAGTAGGACAATAAGACGGGTTGTTATGAAAGACGGGGGACTTTCTTCTTGTCAAATTAAGGCAGTGACAGATGCTGATTGCAGTCCCGTAACCATCAGATGACACTTACAACAAACAGGCATGGTAAATAAAAAGCGTAAACAAATTCCTTGGCTGCTTCCATGTCACAAGTTGGACCGCTTTTGGTCGTGAATACCAAACATGGGACATTGAGAAGTGGAAGAAACTCCTGTTGTCTGATGAGAAAAAATTCAATCTCGATGGTCCTGATGGCTTCCAACGATATTGGTATAACAATATATATATATATATATATATATAAATATGCATATTATCTTATGTTTTACTCATGACTCTGAGTTTGATATATCATACTGGGTTACCTTTGAAAATAAGCCAGTATAATATTTTTACCACCCAAAGATTGCTGAAATGCATGAAACTCAGAGTCATGAGCAAATCATAATATGTACATTCATTAATATATATTTTTGCTCTGACATACAATATTGAGTATTGTGCTATTCACATTTGATTAATATTTTTATATTGATGTGTATACACACATAAACACACACACACACACACACACACACATATATATATATATATATATATATATATATATATAATCTATCTCCTTATATATATATATATATATATATATAAAGTATGAATATTTATGTTTGAATATGATTATATATTCATGTTTAGAGATATATTTCTATAGCTTCACATCTATGTTTCCACTTACATTCCTGTGAATGCACACATATTCATATATATCCTAGTAAGTATACAACTGATGCTAACTTTTGAGATCAATACTTTTTGCTGCTTTCATTGTTTTGTAGGGAATCAATTTAGAAAACCAATCACCTAGCTTGGCTTACAGTATCTTTATGAGAAACAAGAATTTAACTGACCCCATACTGACCCCCATACTTCCTAAATCTGCCATCTCTTAAGACATACATCCTCCCAACACCAAAAGTAAACCAATAAAATAGCCTAATCAATATGGCTGGCTTTTCGTGGTCTGCAACCAAAAAGAAGACCATCTCTAAAAGGAAAGAGTTAAAAAGTTAGCAAAACAAAAACAAAAATTTAGAAATTGATACCTTCTTTAAGATTTTGCTGTTTTTTTGTGAAGTGGTTAAAAAAATACTTGCATAATATTCTTTAATTTTTCAGATTGATTTTCATTCTTTGGGAAAGTATAGTAAGCTAACTACTAGTTGGAGTTCCTTGTACTTACCACACTCACATAATAGTTGTTACTTTTGTCTATATATATATATATATATAGGTTTTTTCTGTTGCTGAGGTGATGTGTCGTCCCCCGTGGGGATCTTCATATCGAAATGGCCATTCAACATCTTTGAATTAATCCTTTTTTAATATATATATATATATATATATATATATATATATATATATATATGTATATTTTCCATTTGTAAACAAGTTATTGCGCAACCTAGGTGTCTACCATGTATACCCAAACAAAAACAGACTATTGAATGAATTGAACAAAGTTTATGACTAAGTGTAAGGTTCATACAACCAGAGATGAAATGTCATAACTCCTTGTAATTTTAAAAATTGCGTATTCAAAACTTCCCTTCAATTTTTTGCATTAAAAAACCCCATTACATGAGCATTCTTAAAAAAACAAAATTAAAACAAATAAACGATAAATGGTAAAATCAGTTTTTGAAAATTGCATGAAGACACCACTCATGGTAGAAACGTAGGTCATGTAATAACTTGTTTACATATAAAAAATATTCAAAAGTTTTACAATATAATTGTATTGAACACTTTTTAATAAAAATTTGCACTAGTCTAATCTTATTATGACCAGAAACTAAGTAAACAATCAATATATATATATATATATATATATATATATATATATATATATATATATATATATAATTCTTACAATATATATGACAACTGTGAAAAATATTGACATAACTATGATTGTTTATTACAATTTTTTTATTAGTCTGAACATATACAATGATCATTAATACATGAACATTATCACTATTCTTTAAATGGATAGCTGCAGATGTAATATAATTATAGCCACTTTTCTCTTGGTATCATTAGTCAGACATCTGTCTTGGTCTCAGTAGTTGGATTGAGGTTAGGCACATTTTGATTTTAATAGTTAGATTAAAGATAGGGTAATTTCTCTGGATTTTAATAGTCAGAATTCTTTTCCAATACATTGACATATGTTGAAATCAGTAATTAGTATTATATGAAGTTATCACTAACATTTTTTGTTGAGATTTACAAACACTACATTTCTTTCAATTTTGCAAACCAATCATTTTTATAGTTATTTTTAAAAAATTAATTTATTTTACTAAGCTATGCACCCTAGTAAAACCAACTGTACTTTGTACTTCCTTAGCTACCTGCATTTCTCCAAAATATTTGGTTGAAATTAGTCAATGTATTGCTGTTTTAAAGGGTGTAACAGATGGGCAGACTAACAGAAGTTGTAGAATTTCATACATAGATAGATAAGTTTTCTTTATATAAAAACCTCTTATCAGATATCCCACTCATTATCTTATGTTCTTTTTATCATTTATTTTCTTATTCTTCTTATTTTTAAAGTTATTTTTTTTATAACTGCACTAAATTATCATCTATATTGAGAGAACAATTTATTTTTATTGTAATATTTCATCAGAGATAAATATCTTTTCAAAGCCACATCTGCCAAAATGTACATGAAAAGTATACTTGATATTTTATCTTCCTCAAATTCTAAAAGTTTTTTTCCAATATTCCAACATGTTATGTAATAGCAGAGTCGTTTGCTTTCACCTCTCCTGAGCAATGATAGAATTCTATTTTTCTTATCATTGTGTTATGTAGCTATTTATTTTTCTTCACTAATCAAATAACTCTAATTCAAAATCATACTCAATTACATAATTATTAACATCCTCTATAAAGAACAATATTTTGTCAAAAAACACACATTAGCTCTTTTTTATTTTTTGGCTATTAGTCAAATTTGATAAAATAAATGTAATTTACTGCAAGTAAATTTAAAAACATAGTAGTAGTAGCAATAATAATAATATAAATATACCTTGATATACTCAAAGTAACATCTTCATTATTGTTGTTATAATAACAGTTTTCAGCAATGGTACACTCTGGCCTCCTTCAGATGTCTGATGGCATTGATAACCTTCTGGAAATTTCAAACTGATCCTGTTATTTAATCCATAGAGATGTATCGTTCACATTCCACTTTTCGTGCTAATGGCACTTCAACATGGTGTAATGGTTAACAAGTTTGTCTTGCTAAATCAATTACGACTAAAAAGTGAATTTGATCTTTACTGGATGCTTGCAAACTTTCGGCCTTGTGCCACATTTGAGCTATGCATAGAATATCACCACTTTTTCATTCTAATGGCTATCTTATATTAATTCTTCCTAATTAATTTGTTCTGAAAATATCACTTGTCTCTTCCACTGAACTAGAGAAAATGTTTGGGTTTTTTTTTTTACACTGCCCAACCTATGAATTGATCTCACAATCACCAGATAACTAAAGTCACTTGAGCATTGTTTTTATCCAGTCAGCCATGTATACTATAGAATAATCCATTGATAACCTTTGAACTTCAAACTGAATTTATTATTTTCATGTCATCCATGCAGTTTTGGCAAGGAATATAAATGCAAGACTAGCCACCCACCATAAAATTAAGAATAGAGAAACATCAGAAAGATATAATGTGGAAAGTAGATGAGAAAATCAAGCTTTGTTGATCATGTGTTGAGGGAAAATTAGGGTGAGCCATCGGGCCTTGTAGAATAACTCAGAATGATAGTGAACAGTGGAAGATCAGGCAATTAAAAGAATATACACATATGCAAGGCTCTAGTAACCTCCTCTGTACAGATAGCAAAGATACAGACACCATATGGGAGCCTGTAATTAAGAGAGAAAGAACATTCGGCCAAAGAATACAAACTTCCACTGCCTAATTACAGTATAGATAATGTCGTCATATATAGTCTCATTCAGTTGAAGAGGCAGATGACATTAAGTTTAACATTAAGTTTCTTGCAAGTACATTACCCTAAAAATATCTAACCTATTAGATGAAAACAGTGATTATGTAAACCTCTGTATTCTTGTGACATTGTCACCTTGCTTAGGGTGAAAAGATTAAAAGAAAAGAAAAACTGTAGAACTGCTAATCTAGTGTTCATGAGTTCAATTTCTAAGTTAGATACTAAAAAAATGATATACTGTAATTCAGACAAACAATATATCAAAGATGAATTCATTATAAAGTATAATAATGATAATATAATCCATCTCAAAATTTCAAAAGAATTATCTGGGAGAGGGAGGTTTACAAATTTGACCTTGCAAAAATATTCAATTTGTTTACAAAAAAAAAGAAAAGAAGAAACACGATAAAGTGTAAATCCAAATTTTTATATTCCAGAAATTGTTGAGGTGCTTTACAAAGTTTTTTCTTTTTTTTGTTCAGTTTTTGCCTATGCAGACAGTTATCACATGATAAGCAATAGATTAGTACAACTGATATGAAGTGGAACAATTACATAAAATCTATAGCTGTATCTATTGCTAGGAAGGTTGGGTCATTGTGTTGGGCCAGAAAATTTTTCTCATCAGAATCTGTTTTGCACATATATAAATCTACCATTCGTCTGTGCATTGGTTGGGTGCTAGTGCTATTCATCTTGAGGTTCTCAACAAAAGCCAAAGAATGATCTGCAATATAATCAATCCTGATTTGGCATCTCAACTTCAGTCACTTTCTCATTGACATGATATGTCTTCCCTCTCTCTTTTCTACAAATATTTTCATGGCAACTGCTTCTATAAGCTTTTGGCCTGGTATCTCGACAACATTTTGCTAGATTGACATCTAGGTATCATCCTTTTACTGTTGAAATAGTCAAATATAACCGCCTCTTATACTCTAATAGTTTATTTTCTCACATTTCCTATCCATGGAACTCCCTCCCATTTACTTGCTTTCCTGATAGCTTCAATCTCCAAAAATGTAAATGAAATATCGACTGTCATCTTCTATCTCCTTGAATCACATCCATCTTTTATCCTTTCTGGGACAACCCCTGTATCCAGTCTTTTATCTTGCTGTAAACAACTGTGCACTAGTGGTAGTCTCCCCTTGCTGGGGGTGAAATGATTAAAGAAGTTTAGAAAATGCAAGAAGATTTCATCATAAAATCATTGATGACTTTAACTAAGACAAAGCTAGGACTGCTACTCTGACTGACTACTTAATACTTTGTTTTTTATTCATATATGGCATGTGGATGTAGTAGTAAACATAAAAATACATTTAAATATTATAACTTAATTTTCAATAAAATAAGGTTTTTATTGATTAATAAAGTATATTATAATAAGATGCCCACTATAACTTAAATCTGTCTAATTTGTTCATTTTATTAAGTCTAAAATTATACAGATTTAAGCAAATTTTCTTCATAAGCACTACAGAATAATTTTCTTTCTTTTCGTTTTTGCTTTACTTTTTTCAGACAGGTTCATTTTTTTTATATTAGCTGTATCAATAAAAATCCTTTTTATTATAATAAAAATCATTCTGTGTGTATATGTGTGTGTGTGTGTGTGCACACACACACACACACACACACACACACACACACACATATATATATATATATATATATGTAATCATTCACATACAGTCCTGTTTTGCTATATCCAAGGTCATCAGTACAGTTAGACATCCAATTGCTTCTAGCCAGGATTGAAACCTGAACAAATTGATATCAGTTAGTGATTCTACCTCTAAGTTATGGATGCTTGGTGAAGGACATATTATATATATGAGCATTGGCTCAGTTCATTCTCTTTACTACCAGTTATGAAAGCTCTTGCCAATTATTTGCTCTTTAACAGTGCCTTATTATTTTTTTTTCAATAATTATATTATCAAGTAGTGATATATATAAATATATATAATAATCATCTGAAATGTTTTGCCATCATTTTTTATAGCAGGAGTATACTCATATTAAATAAATATAATCAATGTTCTGTGACATGATTTGTTATTTAACTACAAAGATCTGATTTCCAGTTTAAAAATTACTGTGTATTATCAATTATATATATTTTTAAAAATATTATTGCTTCAAAATAAAACAAAACTAATGAATTTAATGTGTTGTATCTCCTTCACTAGGCAACAGCAATTTCAATCAATCAATTCTAGATCTATAGATCATATGTAAATCAAATTATTTTAACAACCAATCACTAACCAACTACTTATAATAAACAGTGAACTTTTTCAAATTTTCATCTATAGTAATTTGACATATGCAGATGTATTGTTTGCAAGAATATTTCATGGATCTTTAATATCTGATAATGATTACATTTAAAGAAAGATGAGTGAAATATTACGTGCTTAAACACGGAAAAATATGATGATCCAAAGTTTGGAAGAAAGATTTTAAAATTCAGTTTTAATGAACTGCCCTAAAAAAAGTTCAAGAATAATTAAGTAACAAAAAATAAAGATAAAAAAGAAAACACTTTTCAGGAAAAGGATAAAAATCAATAAAGGGAATTTGGCTAATTTTAGCCTGCAAATATTTCATTTTACCTTGGGAATAAACAAAGAAATAACTCATTAGTTGCATTAGAGTAATTAAAGCAAGTGAAAAATAGAAAAATAGATTAATAAATTTCTTTGAACATCAGAGAAAAATCACCCTGTGTATTCTAATTGATAAAAATAACCATTTTTGGTTTAAATTAAATTGATATTGTCATTGACAATGGAGGAAAGTGGCATATCTTTAAAATCATTTTTTAGAAATGATCTTTTAAAGTTTTAGTATAAAATTCAGCAGCAGTAGCTTTCAGATGAAAATCATGCATGATCAAAGCTAAAAAAGATCTTGACTCAGATCAACTAACCAGAATATGAACAAATGATCAATCATCAGAATTCTTCTGAGAAGAACTTATTGGTCAGCACTCTCTGGTATACTGCTTTATAAATGAGTCATAAGAAATACAATTAATTGATGATTATATATATAAAACTGAAATGAACAATAAAATATGAGGCTTAAATAAATGACATCAATTATTTATCTAATAATATCTTTACCAAATACATAGTCATCAGCAAAAAGAGTAGCCCAAAATGCTAAATACAGGTAGGGGATAATAAAATCAAGCAGGTACAAAAATTTAAATACCTGGGAATACAGAAGTTAGAAATAGCAACACAGAGATCCAAAGGTGCATTGGCATGGCAAAGGACACATTCCAGAAGCTGAGGAGAATATAAGGGGACAGGAAAATTTCGTTAGAAACAAAGAAGAGAGTACTGGATTACTATGTGATGTCAGTTCTTCAATATGGCAGTGGATGCTGGACAATCTCAACAAAGATAAAGAAAAAAATGTGAAGCAACTGGAATGTGGTTCTACAGAATGATATCGTAAATATCATGGATCAAGCATGTGAACAATGATGAGATTTTGGAAAGGATGAAAACGACAAGGAAATTAATATTGAGTATAAGAAAAAGACAGCTAAAGTTCCTGGGACATGTAATGAGGAAGGAAGGCTTGGAGAATCTGATACTCACAGGCCAGATAGAGGCAAAGAGAGACAAGGGAAAGCAACATGAAACATACTTGATATACCTGAGCAGGTGGATGGCAGAGCAAGGGTTTGGTGATCATGTCTCAAAATAGACAGTTTGAAGTGTAACAGGAGAAAAAGTGCTAAGAACCACCCAAGATCGGAAGACGTAGAAGGCCACGATCATCTACATCCTAAAAGGATATGACACAGAAGAAGAAGAAGTTTTGGTGTAATGAATATCAGCTTTGATTGAAAAATTGGAGAGCTGAGTTTGAATCCAGTTGAATTTGTGTCATCCACTCACACCTTTAGGAAAGATATTAATCCATCATTTCACCCTCAAGCTTAAATAGCAGGACAAACTAGGTTTCATAGCCTTGGTTGGAAATCAATCTATTACAGAAAGTAATGGGGAAATTTTTCTGCAATTGTCTATTTCGAGACATGATCATCAAACCGTGTATCATGAAAGTCACTTAACTGACTGACTGAATATTTTTAAATTGTGCATGGATATTGGAAAGTTAAATAAATAGAGTGAATATGCTATTTAAAACCTACTAATATCATTTCAGTCAGTCAGTTAACTACCATGTGTAATACATACTTGGGTGATCATATCTCTTTGGAGGCAGAAGATTTTCCCACAGTATGTTGCCATTACTTTCTATCGTAAACTTTTCTATTCAACCTATAGCTGGAGGGAGAAGAGATGGATTAATACCTTTCCAAAGGATATCTGTGCATAAGTGGCTGTAATGAATTCAATTGGAATTCGAACTTGGCTCTCTGATTTCTCGGAGCCAATATCCATTACACAACAACGCAACATCCCTTACTTGTCAATAATTTACACAAGATTTTTTAAGCTTAAAAAATTGGTGATTGGATTATAAAATTTCAAAGATCATGAAAATCTATTAAAATAAGTAAAAGCAACTGAAGAAAAATACTTTATCTGTTGTTACTTTTACTCAGTTTTTTTCTGGTTGGTTATTAGTGGTTAGTAAGTGATCTTTACTTTACTCACCCAATTATAACTTTTTCACATGTATTCTTCCCGTTTTGATGCATGAATAGAAACTTCTCTTAATCCTTATATGATGGGCATCAATAACTGATGTTTCACTGGAGATCCACTTATGTATATCAATTGATTATTTAAACTTTTTCCAACAATATGGAAAATTCATCCATGATTCATGTCTGAATGATGAATCAGCAACTCTATGATTCATGACATTATTTTATTTTCTAGAGTATTTTTCCTTTCTTTTTCTTGTAATCATTTCACTCCAAGCAAGGCAATAAAGCTACTAAGAGGCAAGGGGTCTACCAAGTGTGAGAAAATATAAGAAAATTAAACAACATTAAGGAGAGAGCACAATAAAATAATAAGAATTAAGAAGATAGATAATGACAATAGACATTGCATTTAAATCTTTGAAGATCAAAGTAGACCGTAAAGGCAGAACCTGGAAGAGAGTTCCACTACTGAGAAGTGTGTAAGTAGAAACTTAGCATAGAGCTTATGGTTATATCTAACAATTTCAAAAGTAAAATGATGAGATCTAGCTGTCAATCTAGTATTGTGCTTAAATCATAAATTTTAGGTATCAATGAGGAAAGTAATATTTATTTTGTATTTTACAAAAATATGGCACAAGGTTAAAAAGGGAGATGGGGCAAAGGCTGGTCCTCAACTGTCTTATATTTAAACTTAGCTAGCTGCAATCACTGCCCCAAATATACAAAAATAGTTCTTACAGCAAAATTATGACTTAGCATTCTTACTACAGACACTATAATACCTCAAAGTCCCTATGAAGTTTAATTTGTCCCTATATACACAATTTATCTGTAGAGGTAGGGAATATAAATAACAATATCAAATTTAATCCTAATGTGTATTTACAAACAACAAAATTCATAACAATTACAATGAAAGTATTTATAGAAGAGGCACAGTGAAGCTACATTACAGTTGTCGGAAAGTGACTGAAGCTGAGATGCCAGACCAGGACCAATAAGATTGCAGATTTTCCTTTGTATTTTTTCTAGAATCCTTAGATGTACAGCAAAAGCATTTGACCAGATATGGCAGTAATCTTCAACGTATGGAAAAAATGAATAATAAAGTTGAAGAACACACTAAAAAAGTCTGGATCCATACTTCTTGAAAAATCAGAAATCTGAATTTAAAAACTGTTACATCATACGTGTAGTTTCTAGGAGAGATAGTATGGGGATAAGTGTTGGAAGATGTAAGATTTTAAGAGGAATAAGAATAAAAAGAGATTTATTGAGAATCAGAAAGGGGTGAAATTTCTGGAACACAACAAGAAAAGAGGCTTTGTAGATTTTGATACTCACAGGACATATTTAAGGCAAGAAGAACACTGGGAGAGAGTGAGTAGCATATAAATGGTATGATGAATTGTCATCTAAATTATGCAAAAATAAAAATCACACTGACATCTCATTTTAACATATATATTTTCCAAAATTATACAAAAATGTCTTGAAATACTAAAGAATAAATTTATTTAATATTTTTATACAAATATAAAAGAGAGAGAAACTCTAAGGAATATTTATTGACACACATCAGCAGACTATTTTTATATTTTATAATATACTAGGACTAATGTACCAATGCTGTCAAGAATGATGGCATGTATATATAGAGTATGACTGTATTCTGTGCAATGTAAAGGAGAATATATAAAGAAGGAATAATCTGTTAACATATTGAATATATATTAGCATGTATGTGTACCACACATTAATACACTAACATCTGAATTTTGCTGCATCTAGATTTTGACACCTTTTCCTCAAATAACCATTGAAACTTCTGGAATAGACATGATGATTGGGGGATACACATATACACACACACACCAGTTTCCTTACATATATATATATATATATATATATATAGTAGCATTTTATCATTTCAACATGTTATATTTAAAGCCACATCCAAGATTTTATTTTTATTTTTTAGCAATCTCCTTGGTTTACCAGGTAATAAATGTTTAGTTATAGTGTGTATAAAAATAGATAGGGTTTATATGCTCATATTCTTTCAACTATCAAGAACAGAACACATTTGTATTGCTTTTTGTTTTTTATTTCCCTCTCATGACATTTGTTACTTGGCATATTTGGCATAATGTCATTTGCAGGATGCTTACAATAGAGAAAATGTCACTTGTGGCATTATATAGATTGGGCTTTTGTGCTTATTAATTATTCAATATATTTAACAATATTTTATTGAATGTAAATTTTGCTTTCCTGATTATGGTTTGGACTATTTATCTTTTTTAAAGAATTTTTCATTCATAATATCCTTTTGTATAGTATGAGTATCCATCTACTTTTAGTAGCTTTTATGGAACTATTGTCTGATAAATGACATGTTAGTTGACATGAAATATTGAAGATTTTGATAGATGTATATGCACACACACACACATGCAGACACACATGCATGCACACATGCACACACACACACAAACACACACACACACACACACACTCACACATATATATATGCTACACAAAAGTTTAAAACACATTACAAAAAATGTTTCTTTAATATGTCTAGCATAGATTAATGAAACTTTTACTTCTAATGATACATACATTTAAACCTTTACTCAAACAATCACTTTAAAAAAAATAATCAGTAAAAATATCCCATAAGAATAACAATATTTAATAATGCAAAAGTTTACAATATACTTATTACATTTCTATGAATATTTCATAAATACATCTAATAAAATTGCCATTGGCTTCAATTACGGACTCCAAAAGTTTGTGGAATCTTCTGCAATTCTTATGCACAGTCTCCTTGATTAAGTTGGTGAATGCTGCTATAATCCTTGTCTTCAGTTAATCTTTTATTTTACAAAGGGTTTTGTGGGTCTCTCACTCAATTGTGCCCTACACATAATAATGAAAGGGTTTCAGTTTGGTGAGTTAGGTGGCCAGATATAAGGAGTGATGTGGTCGTAGAAATTGTTTGACAGCCATGACTGGGTTCTTCTGCTTGTTTGACATGGTGAAGAGTCTTGTTGCCAGACATAAAGAATTCCAGCAGTTACTCTCTACCCTCTCAAGGCATCTGTGTTAAGGCTGAGGCCTTGTGGGAAAATAAATGGAGGCATAATATTTCTATCACTATTCATCACTCCAAACACCTTTTTAATCCCCATAAAACTCATCCAACTTTCAGAATTTTGTCTTCAGATTGATGCCTAAATACTCTGAAGTGTTTGTATTAGAGTTTTTGGCATGAATGTCAAGAAATACAGTGTCATTTCCAAAATTCTAGTGGAGTAAATTGCATCATGTTGCTGTTTTTCTTACAGATGGTTCCCAATTGATGCTATTATACGATGCAGTTGACAAAATAAAATGAAAAATAATAATGTGTATGTACAAACTTAAAAATATAAAATGGTGACAATTTACTCATCACATTCTTATTGTAAATGGACAGCAGAACAAGGGCTGGAATGAATAGTTAATGGGATAAATATTGCTTAGAGCATCAAAAAATAAAACAGTGTGGAGAGCCATGTTAGCTTACATCCTGAAGAGACATATAAAAAGGTAATAAACATAGTAAAAAAAAGAGGAACTCCTAAGAATATATTCATAGATATAAATAATGAATTTCTGCTAAAAAATATAAGCTTAAAAAATTTAATTTTGTATAAGCTCTCTTTTTCCATTTCCTGTTTTGCTTTCCCATTTGCACTTTCTCTCCGATTATCCATAAAGACTAAAGTCTGATTGATGTTTTATTTTTTTATTCTCCAGATTAAAAAGATGCAAAAGCAAGAACTGATTGATTATAAGAATGTGCAAAATAACTTGAGTTAACTTCCTTTCATTTACTCAATTTCCTTAACTAAATGTTGCATCTGCTTAGCCTTTATATAATGCACTAGAGAAGTTTGAAACAATCAAACAATTTAACTATTTATAGAAATCTTGTAGTCTGGAAATCTTTGCTTTTGTGTCCTTAATTAAAAGGAAATATGAATCTAAAACTGTACATAACATTGATGTGAAATATTTAAAAAATTATAGACAAGGAGTGAAAACCAGTTGAATGCTGAATATTTTAATTATAATGTTAAAAATTTTTTACATGAGCATTGTCCAAATACAAAGAAAAACTCATTAACAAGACAGCTTTATATGTAATAACTTCAAATAGGATAATTATATGTTATAAAACTATACATATCCATTCACTACTGAATGTGTTTATATAAGTTATGTTTTTAGTGAATATAATTTAGAAATATCGAATTTTAAAGGTTTATGCTAATTTCTTAACTTTCATTAATGGCAAAATATTCTGCCCAGCCAGTCATATCTCTTTTGAGACATGATTGCCCAAGTGTGTATCATATATGGTGCATTAGCTGACTAATTAACTTACAAAAATAGAAAAGATGACAGTTTTAGAGTATATTTGACATTGTATAATAATTTACATCTACAGTTTTCAGTTATCTAATTCAAGGATTTTGATACTCAAATAAAATGTTTCACAGTTGACAGGAAAGTGTTTTATTTTTCTTCCTCTACTACCATCTTAAAATTTTAATATTTTGATTTTTCTTGTTTGAAGTTGAAAGAAAAATGATTAAAAAACTATAATGATTTTGACTGATCTCAGTTCAATAAAATATAGAAATAATTACTTTTGTAATGAACAAAAAGTTATCTCCTCAATGACTTAAAACAGAATGATATATCTGAGTATCTGCACATGGCTCCATGCAAATATTCCAGTTGAAATAAATTTTTAAAGAAATGTATATATATATATAATAATTAATCAGAGAACAGAAAAATATATTTGAAAGTGATCCATTTTTGTCTTTCAAAAATGTATAAGTATGCACAAATTTGCTTCTCTCATCAGAGAGCCTCAGGATGTCTTCCTGCATGCAAATCCAGACTTGTATTTGTTAGGAGAAAAATGGGTTCAATGGTGCACAGCAAATGACCAGGTAATAACTAACACTTGGTTTCAAGAACACCCACAACATCTATGGAAATGGAGAAGCTCAGGAGGTGACATGAAAAACCAGATAGACTACATAACCATAAACAGCAGATTCAGAAACACAGTGGTTCATAGCAAAGCCTATCCAGGCACTGACTGTGGAAGCAACCACGTCCCAGTCATCTGCAAACCAAAGGTGAAACTCTGGAGATTGAAGAAGCCTAGTGGAGCACCAAAACTGAAATACAACATGTTCATGAATGACTTCAACCTACAGAAAGAATACACTAACAGCGTGAAAATCCAATATGAAGAAAAAGTTGGAAAAGGACAATCAAAATGGGACTCACTCAAGGAAGTGAGAGTGACATCAGCAAACATATTGCCCAAAAGGAAATCAGGCGCAGAAGAAAAAAACGAGTGGATGACTGAAGAGATTCTCGACATGATGCAAAGGAGGCAGAAAATGAGATCAAGACATAGAATGGAATGCAGGGAACTACACAATGAAATAAGGAGAAAATGTAGACAGGCTAAAGAGGAATGGCTCAATGACAAATGTGCAGAAGTAGAAAGACTGAGCAGGAATAATAAAGCAAACTTTCATAAAGAAATAAAAGAACTGACAGGAAAAAAACCTGCTCTTTAACAGGATGTATAAAATCCAAGGATGGAACAATCATATTGGAGAAAGAGGAAATACTGCAACGATGGGAAGAATATATAAAAGATCTTTTCCACGACAAGAGAGAGCAACCGATAATACACAAAGATGTGGACAGACCAGAAATATTAAAGTCTGAAGTGGAATCTGCAATAGCCAAACTGAACAGAAACAAAGCAGTGGGACCAGATGGCATAGTGATAGAGCTGCTGATAGCCCTTGAATAATTTGGCCAAGAGAAAATTACAGAAATAATAAATAAAATTTATAATAGTGGTGTAATACCAGATAACCTCAGCAAGTTGATCTTCATACCGCTCCCTAAGAAGCCAGGAACAAACGAGTGCGAATTCCACAGAACCATCAGTTTAATGAGCTATGTAACAAAACTGATCATCTGAATCCTGATGAATAGAGTGAGAAGCAGAATCAGGCCAGAGATAAGATGAAATCAGTTTGGTTTTGTCAAAGACACTGGAACAAGGAACGCCATATTTATGATTAGGATGCTCTCTGAAAGGGCAATCCAAATGAAGAAGACTTGTACCTATGTTTTATTGATTATGCAAGGTCGTTTGACAAAATATGTCATAAAGAATTGATGGAGAGGCTTGGCAGCCTCAACATATTTGAGAAAGACCTAAGAGTAATCAAGAATTTCTACTGGCAGCAAACTGCCTGCATACAGACAGGCAATGAATTCAGCAATTATACTAAGATTGAAAGGGGCGTAAGACAAGGCTGCATCTTTTCACCGGATCTATTCAACTTATACAGCGAGACTAATCTGAGAACCCTAGAAGTTATGCCAGGATTTGTCATCGGAGATCAGAATTTAAATAATATAAGGTACATAGATGATACAGTGCTGATAGCAGACATGGAAAGAAAACTACAAGACCTCCTGCACAAGGTAGCTGAAGAGAGTGACAAGAAAGGACTACAAATAAACTGCAAGAAAATCGAATACATGGTAATCAGAAAAAAGGGCAGCCCAGAATGCCAATTACAGGTGAGGGACTCTAAAATCAAGTAGGTACAGAAATTTAAATACCTAGGAAGTGTTCTAACAAAAGACGGAAAGTGCAACACTGAAGATCTAAAGGCGAATTGGCATGGCAAAAGAAGCATTCCAGAAGTCGACTAAAGTATTAAGAAACAGGACAATTGTGCTAGAAACAAAGAGGAGAGTACTGGATTGCTGTATGATGTTGGTTCTTCAGTATGGCAGTGAATGTTGGACAATATCTTTGAAGATGAAGGAAAACCTTGAAGCAACTGAAGTTCTACAGAAGGATGCTAGTTCTACAGAAGGATGCTGCATATATCATGAATCGAGGTTTTGGAAAGTATGGAAATCAAAAGGAAATTAATACTGAGCATCAGGAAAGTTCCTAGGACCTGCAATGAGGAAGGAGGGCTTGAAGAACCTGTTACTAACAGGCCAGATAGAGGGAAAAAGAAACAGAGGAAAGCAGTGGATAACATATTTGAAGGACCTGATGAGGTGAATGACGGAATGAGGGCTGCATAGTGCAACAGGAGAAAGCATGCTAAGAGCCACCAAGGACAGAGAAATGTGGAAAGCCATGATCACCTACGTCCTGAAAGGACATGGCACATAAAAGAAGAAGACGATATAAGTGATTATTTTTATACACTATCTTGATTGTTCTTATTTTCACACATCTCTTATAGGGAACTATAAACTTAACAAGCTCAAACTAAATTTAAAAACCACAAAACATCCATCTATACCTTGAATCATGTTTTATTTAAATCATTTTAATATGAGAAACTAACATCACAATCTCATTATACCCATTGATTTTGATATCAGATCGGTTCTGAGCAGCTGTACTTAATAAAGAAAATGACTTTCCTTGAATGGTTTGAAACTTCATTCATTTTTTTTAATCATTTCATCCCACGCAAGGCAATAATGTCACTAGGATGCAAGAGTTTATAGAGAGTGAAACAAAATAAGAAGATTTGTGAGTTCAATACCTGGCTGTAGCAGTGGTGAACCAAAACTGAGTTAATTTAAAGGAAAAAACTAAGACATCCAGGAGTGGCATGGCTCATGGAATGAGAACAACCTATCCCAGTAACTGAAATAAAGCATTAAGTTCTGTTCTGGCCTTTTTGGGCCAAGAAGAAAGACATAGAAACAAGAAGGTAGATTCAACCAGAGTATTAGAATAACAGAATATATATACAAATTAAGTGTATTAGTAGTCAACAAATAGAAGTGTACATCCGAATTGTATAGTTACACTGCGTCTTGACTGCCCCTAGACTGACTCATGACTGTGTCTCCGAAAGTCACGCAGGTTAGTATTTGTGGAGGAGGAAGAGACCATTCCACTGTAAAATAGGGCACCATAACAAGTTTAAAATTTCAGTCACCTGAAGACAGTCAGAGAATATAATGGCTGAAATATCATGAATATGGCAATAAAGCTGGCAACAGTCCAAGCTAATGTTAATAAAATGAGACAACTTTAATGAAAAGAAAATAAAGAAACTGGTTTCAAGAAGATAGATGATGGTATGAAGCTTAAAGGTTGTGTGTTTGTGTATATTTTAGTTGTGTGTGTGTGTGTGTGTGTGTGTGTGTGTGTGTGTGTGTGTGTTCACAAGAAAACAAAGAAGAAGCATACAAAAAATTAAGTTTCTAATATTTTCATTTTCTTTTTACCTAAACTGTAGTTTTCAATATCTCTTGGGCATCATTATAATAGTCAAGCTTAAGTCAAAGTTAGAACAACCAAAGAAAAGTTTGCATGTACTTCCTTATTGAAGAGTCAACATGGTTCTGATAGCCAAGATCAAGTCAGTCTTGAACTGAGTTGGAACAACCAAAGAAAAAGTTTCTTTGCTTCATAGAAGGAAGTTTTGGGAGGCACATGCAAATGCCATGTTTTGAAAATTGGAAAGAGAGCTCAATTTTCAGTGGATTTGAAAAACAAACGTGTCCTCATGGGAGTGTCTTTTCTATGTAAAGCAAAAAGATTGACTACATTAGAGACTCTTTTTAAAATTTTGTCAAGAATTTTGAGATATATAGCAGAAGCACCAGACTATATATGACAGCAGTATTCAATGCATGGATAAATAACATAATGTTACTAGAATTATTGCATTAAAAATAATTAAATCTTTTAGATATATCTCAATAATTCCAGCATACCAAAGTACTTAGCATTGAAGGTCACATTTCATATTTGTTTTTGAATATTATTTGCAATGTTATGGCAATTTCAAAATACTATGCCAAATCTTATCTCTTTTTGACCATCTCATATGAATGGAAACCACATGAGTGTTAAATCAGAACAAATTGATTTTAGTCAATCTAAACTTTCTCTTTTATGGCAATACTTAATGATTAAATTTACCATATGATCATAAATCATCATGAATTTACACCAGTTTAAGCAGACAGAAGTTAATATTATTAAAAAATATCAATAAAAATTATTTTGTTCAAAGTCTACCTGATAGACACTAAAAAATACAATCCTAGTTATCATATCCCTGTTTAATAAGTCAAAGATATCATTTCTACTTGTCTATTTGACTGATTAGAGCCAATATTGACAAAATATAAAATGATCTCAGTTAGTAATACTTATTAACACATGATTTTAGATCAGACCGAAAAATTTTGATGCATTATAAATAAATACTATATATAAAGCTACACTCTTTAGTTTCACCAGTTCAGACCTTCACAGCTAGGATCTGCCATGACATGTACACGATATCAAATCATCTTCATTTCCTTTGTCTTCATTTAGTAAAGAGAAATTTCCACTCAGATAACATTTCCCCAGAAATAGCCATTTGTGTAACAAAATCCTCAAAAAGATGCTTTCTTAACCACAACAATCTTAACCTGTTCAAGTTTAGGGCAATTGATATTTATCCTATATATTATCAAAATAAAATATGCACCTCTTCCTGCTTCTTTCATGTTTTACAATATTTTAATTCAGTAAGTTTCCCCCTTTAATAGTTTTCAGTTATTGTGATGGGTTAACACTAGTAAAAAAAAAAAAAATCAAGTAAATCACAAAAATGTCAATAACAAAGAAGACATTATTATTTATCCCACAGCATCACAATCAATAAGAGCCGTGTGGAGTGAGTAGCTATGGTCAAATGCAAAGTAATTAACAGAACTGTCCACCAAAAGAATTGACAAAATTTGCAAAAAGCAACAACAAGATAAAGAAAAGAAAAGAGCAGGGCAAAAAATAATATAAAACAAGCAAACAATATATGCAAAGCAAATTAGCAGTAATATGGTAAAGTAGCCGTAATATGGCAAAGAGTTCACAAAGTAAGAATTAGTGTTGACATACAAATGCAAACTCAGACATGGAAATGTACCATTCTGATTTCAAAACCAGACAGGTTGGAACTGAGTCAGATGCAAACCACAGATCAACCTATTTTACTGGCTATGTAATATATTACCTTGAATGGTAAAAATATGATTGACAAAAATATATTCCGGTCATAGATAGTAGCGATGGAGTGTAACAACAAAGGCTTGAAAGGCAATAACTGACATGACTGACATCAAAGACAGAAAACACATACCAAAGCCAACAAAAATATGATTGAAATCAAAGGCAGAAAACACAAAATGATGACAAAGGCTTGAGAAGAAATGGCCAACAAAGATATGATTGATATCAATTGAGTAACAACCTGAAGAAGCAGGGATGCATGAGAGTTTTGGGTTATAAAAATTTAGGGTTTCTGAAAGAAGAGGTCAAAATACAGAGTGAGATAGAACAGAGAACTTCTGCTAGTTAATGACACCCTGTCAACTCCCTTGTATGTGTGCAATATTACCTCGGCTGTCTATTAAGGTTAACAGTTTTAATTTTTTTCTAATAGATAATTAGTTTAATTTTCTTGTTCTGTTCAATTTGGGTTGTATATTTCTTTATGATATTTCTAAGAGAAAATTTTCTTGCTTATAATTAACATATATTTGTTTTTTGTATGAGATGTTAATGTTGTCTTTATCTGTATGTTATCACTGTTATTTATTATTGTCCATTGTTAATACTGTAAATATTGTATTCTAAGCTTAGATTAAAATGTTGATATAGTCTCTAAGAATTTTAAAAGTTTTTAATATAATCTGTATAATATATAGCATGTTTTTCTTTGAATACAACATAACATTGTATAAAACTCCTACCTATTTTACAAGGATGATACTCACTTCGGTGACTTGGCAGAAGATTTTACTGCAGTAGGTTGTTATTAGATTCTGTGGCAGACAGGTTGCCAACCAAGGCTATAGAACACAAGCCGTCCTGTTATTTCATACATAGCTGAAGGAAAGAGACAGATTAATACCTTTCCCAAGAGTATTTGTATATAAGTGAATGCAATGAATTGAACTAGAATTCGAACTCAGCTCTCCGATTTCTCTTTCTAAGCCAATCCCCACTACACCACAAAGCACATCCTTAAAATATCCTTTACAAGGATATTCTGTGTAAAAAATATTTAGTTTGTTTCATCATATATTGATATTGAAATATATTTTAAGGTGGTTTTGTAGGAGAAAATGTATGATTTTGTGATAACAGTAAACTATAGAGAATGCATGGTTATCAGCAAAAGAATAAGCCCATAATAGAAATTGTATGTTGAAGAAAATAAAGTCAAACAAGGACAGAAATTTATAATATCTGGGAATTGTTCTAAAAGAGGATGGAAAGTGTGATACTGAGATCTGAAAATGGATTGGAATGGCCAAAGTTGCATTCCAAAATCTAAGCAGAGTTTTAAGAGACAGAAAAATTTTGTTAGAAATAAAAAAAAGAGTGCTGAACTGTTATGTGATATCTGTCCTCTTGTATGGTAGCAATCTCCTCAAAGATGAAGAAGAGACTTGAGGTAATAGAAATGTGGTTCTACAGAGAGATGCTAAGGATACCATAGGCCAAACATTTGAGCAGCAACAAGGATTTGAAGAATAAGGGAACAAAAAGGAAGCATACATAATCAGAAAAAAAGTAGTTAAAATTTCTAGGGCAAATGATGAAGAAGGAGGGTCTGGAAAACCTGATACTCACAGGATAGATTGAGGTGAAAGAGGGACAAAAAAACGCAGCACATAACATATTGGATGAGCTTGTGCAAATGAATGATAGAACAGGGTTTGAGAGAAATAATAAAAACACTAACCATTAAGAGTTACAAGGGACAGGAAAATGTGGAAGGCCATGATTGCATATGTCTTGAAGGGACATGGCACATAAAAGAAGAAAGAAGTATGGAATAAAGTATGGAATCATATATTGTAACTTTAACCTTCAAAGGAAACTAAATTAAATTTGGCAAAGCAAAAAAGAAATACTTGTCATTTGCTAAGAGAATTTTTTTTATGAATAAAACTTCCCCACGTTCTGGGTCATTTGATGTAGTCAGATGAACTTACAAGTGGAGATCTTTCAACCAAGTATTTGTATTCATTGGTTTGTGAGAAAATTAAGCTAGTCAGTTGTTGCCAAAACCTGATTTAGTGCAATCCATTTATAACCCTTCACTGACCTAACATGTATACTATAACACAAAACCTACTAATTTTGAAGTTATTTTGAAATGTTTCTACCTTCTTGCCAGTAAGCCATTTTTTTTCTTTTTTATCCACTAAATCACTAAAATTAACTTTTTTTGTTTATTATAAAAAATAGTTGGTTTCCTATTGTTCAGTTTGTTTTTCTTTTATTCCTTTGTCACACATGTCAAATCTTCATGCTGCACCTAATACAGACATAATATGTATGTATTAGGTGCAGAGTAGTTTTTGTACATTTAAAATTAAACACAGATGCATCTTATATGGTAATTAAATTGATATGAATTACAGATTTAATCATTAATCTTAATTTTCCATTGAATTTTATTAAAACTTATGAATTAAAATCAGTTAAGTTTTCCTAATATAGATATTAGGAAATAAATATTAGTTCAGTAAAATAAATTTTCTATTTTTTGTTTGTTTGTCTATTTTTAACCTTCCAATTACAAAATAAAATTTTGAGTTTCTAAATTTTAATATTATTATTTATGGGATTGGTGTAAGGGTGTTGTGCCCTCTACCACACCTATGATATGCCCTACTCCTCTACTACAACTCTGTTTTCATAAGGTAGCATTCATTTAGAATATAAATTTTACTGTAACCTAATGAGGTACAATAATTGACTTATTTATGAACATTAAAAAAAATCAAAATTCTTTTATAAATACTGTGGCAGAGTTGATTAATTAAAGTATACTTTTCCATTTATGATTAATAATTATAGGTTTTACTTAATAACAATATGCCCTACAAGATAAAAATTAATACAGATTTTAAAAGATTTAAAACTTTATAAATTATTCTAATTAAAGTTTTGTAAAAAATGAAAACAATCCTTGTAAAAATTCATTATTCACTGAAAACATTTTTTCTTCAGATAACAACAATATTATTTATTATTCATATAAGAAATAAATAGCTTTTTTAATTAAATAATATCTTAGTTTAATTCAAGTACTTTCACTGATTAGTAAAATATGAGGATACCATGATGAAAAAACTTAATGATGTCCCCAATTAATAAAAACATAGTTTTATCAAAAGAATCTTTTTTATTATTAAGAGCAAAGACCAAAGAATATTTTGATTATTAAATTATTTCTTTCTTTATTTTTTTAGAACATTTAAAATCTTTGTTAAAAATATTGTTTTTCTAGTGGGGGAACCAAAGATAAATACAGAAAATTTTAGTGTCTTTTTACATGGTGAAAAACATTGATTAGAAAAATTTTTGTGAAAATCAAATAATTGTCGGATTTTAATAAAACTTTCAGGATTTATTCAGGAATGAATGAAAATGACTTTTTTTTTTTTTTAGGAAATCTTTTAAAAAATATTTTTTACATCTGTTAACTCTTGCTTACTGTCTTACTTTAAAATAAATTAATTAGAATAATTCATGAAGTTTAAAATTTTTAAAAATTCTGTATCAATATTTACCAATTAGGTGATATTATTATTCAGTAAAAATTATATATGAATAACAGGGCTCACTACAACACCCAATATTTTAAAAAGAATTTTGAATTTTGTTTGTGTGTGTGTGTGTGTGTGTGTGTGTGTGTGTGTGTGTGTGTGCGCGCGTGTGTGTGTGCTTAAATGTACTAATTTTTGTATATACGAACATACAGCAAAGTAGGTACTTTCACAAAACGCCATATCTAAGGGTTAAAATGAATAAAAAAAAATGAAAAATCTTACTTGAAGCTTTTAGTTTTACTTTTAAGCTAACAGATTAAATTTAGCATTTCCAATATGCAAAATTTCTTTCTCCATTTCAAAACTAATTTAAATTGACTGAAAGGAGTTTTCATTTTGAAATTGATAAAAAGGCTGATTTTACCACCATTTTTATCCCTGTGTCATCATGATGTAATTCTCTTCATTAAAAAAATTTAAAAAAAATAAAATACACTTTTCTGAAACTTAGCTGATTTAAAATATAATCTAATTTAAAACAAATATTATTTACTTTAAATTTAAAATATTGCAGAAATATATTTTCAACATGGTGGTGCCTGTTTATTTAAAGTGTTGACAGCTTGACTGACAAACAGAATTTTATCGAATTTTTTTCTACGGTGGAAATATCTGTAACAATTGCTTGAGGAATATAACATGAGTGCTTTTTTCATATAATTTTTAACTACCCAGTAATCTTAAAAATTTAAGCCAATATTCTCAGAAATTGAATTTTGTGTACTTTTACACTTTTTTTTTTTATTTATGCACTATATACTCTTATTTTTTCTTGTTGCATTCATCTGTATTTACAAAATTTGGCTTGTTTTTTATATAAATATGTATAAAATTTATCAACATACAAAATAAAATACCTAATTAATTTTAAAATATTTGTCAAATTGCAATAAGCTTTTCTATTTTATATAATAATGATTTTATTCAAATTTATACTCTAGTTAAAAAAATAAATACTGACTAGCATCCAAAAAAGGTAAAAAAACATATTTGTCAAATTGCAATAAGCTTTTCTATTTATGATTAGTAAATATAGTTTTTATGTAAATTACAATATCATCTAACCTTTGCAAAGTAAGACAGAATTTCAAAGAATTTAATTAAACTTTATAAATTATTATAATTAAAATTTTAAAAAATTAAAAATTCTTGCAAAAATTCATTATTCATTGAAAAAATATACTTTTTGATGTATTTTATTCATCATTTAAAAGCATTTCTAATTTAATAAGGTCTTAGCTTTATTCCATATTTCATTTTATGATTTGGTGCAAAGTTTTGATTAATGGAAATCTGGTTTTACAAAAAGAAATTGATGATTTAATTTCTTCAATGAGTTTTGCTTTTAACTAATATAAAAATCTAGAAAATTAATTTTTCAAAATTTCATTAAATTAAAGAGAATCTTTAAGAGGTAAAAGATGTAAAAAAATATACCAAGACTTTTTAAAAAGCTTTGCTAAAATAATTTCATTCATTTGTAAATAAGTCTTGAAAGTTTCATTAAAATCTGACTGTTTGATTTTTGCAAGAATTGCTAAATCAAAATGTTTTTCAAAACCAAAAGATGCAGAAATTTTCTATATTAATCTTTGGTCCCCTGCTGATGCAAGAAAAGCAAAATTTTTAACCAAAATTTCAAACATTTTCAAAATAATCAAAAAAATTTCCTTTTAATAATAAAGATTTTGATGGTAAATCTATGTTTTTATTAAGTATGGGACATTTTTAATTATGGCATGTTCATTTTTAGTGAATTTGGGGCATTACCTACTTTGTATTTTATATAATGATTATTTTATTCAAATTTATACTCTAGTTAAAAAAAATAAATACTGACTAGCATCCTAAAAAGTAAAAAAAAACACATATATTTCAAAAGCAATGTGAAATCTTTTAAAGCAAAAAGGTGTATGGTACAGTTTTGGTTTTAGATAGTCAGTGAAATCTGAGAGAAATCTTCTCTACAACTATGAAATGAAAATGTGCAATTCTAATATTCATGAATCTTTTTTTTAAATCTTTGATTTTATTTTACAAAAAAAAAAAAATGTAAAAAGTTAAAATGACCAAAAATAAAAAGGGAAGAAACCCTGAGCTGGCCAACCACCCTTTCTTTTTCAAGGTAGTGTGATGTTGATCTTGATTGGGAGAAAGAATTTAAATCCAAATCTATGGCAAATAGCAAATTCCAGCCAGAATTCCTTATTTTTGGACAAATTCCTCATGTAAACATGCCTGTCTTTAAATGTATGCATTCAATCATGTTCAAATCTACCATATTTGTTTTAACCCAGATTTTTTTCTTGAATTTTTTACCAAGTCTTTAATTTATAAAAATTTATTTAATTTATTATATATATAAAAAAAAATTCTTGCATTATTCTAAGAAAAATATAAATTTTTAGTTTGGTCCTTATTTTAGAGCATGATATATTTAAGGTCTTGGGATGTGCATTGTGGTACAGTGGATATCAACTCAGAATGACAAATTGGGGTGCAGAGTTCAAATTCCAGTTGAATTCCTTGCATTTACTTATGCGCAAATACCCTTGGGAAAAGTATTAATCCATCTCTTCCCTCCAGTTATGGGTTAAATAATAAAACAGATTGGATTCTATAGCCTTGGCTGGCAATCAATCTACTGCAAAAAGCAATGGCAACCTACTGCGGGATAATCTTCTGCCCCATCAGTCTTTTGCCCAAAGCATGTATCACGTATGGCACTTAACTGATATTTGAGCAAAATCACTTTCATACATTTTCTTAGCTTTACAGGACATATATACTATATACAAATATGAGTCAGATATAAGTACTACTTACCAAAAAAGTTTTTGCTTGAATGATAAATGAAATTGAGTGTATCCTCCACCTAAAGATTTTCACTCTGTAGTGAAGACTGAGACATCAGTGTTGCCAATATACACAGACAGAAGGTGATATATTTGAAAAAATTTAATTCTTTATGACTAACCAAATCTGAAATCTGAAAACTGAAGGAATTGCTGAAATATGGTAAATTATCCTTCTGGACCTAAAAATTGGACCATGGGCACTAAAGGGTTAATTTGTTTATCTTTTTAATTTTTTCCAATATTTTCCTACCTTTGCTTCAGCATATATATATATATATTTCTGTGCTGATGAAGTGTTTATTAATGTAATCTTAATTGTCTGGAGATGCAGCATTTAATGGCGTTTTCTGGTAGAGACTGACTAGGGAATATGAGAACACATTCAAAGAGTGGGTACTCAGACTTATGCTAAGTTAAAACTTAATAATTATTTAATTCTTTTCTCTTACCCCACTCCACCTTACTAATTCCAATCCCTTTTCCTTGTTAACAGATTAGTGGAGGAGCAAAAACAATTTTTTTTTTACCCTGGCATACATGTGCATGTACATATTGGTGTGTTTACACACACACACACACACACACACACACACGTGCGCGTGCGCGTGCACACACACACATTGTTAAGTATGTATGTCAAAGTGCCGGTGACTGAACTGGCTACACTACTCCATGTTCTTGCATGTGAGGCAGGTTGTTAGCAACCTATTAGGATGAAAAATAAGACCTCATAAAGGGCACAAGGACTCTCAATAAGTCAACAGCTAGTTAACTAGAGTTGGTGTTTCAATAAATCACCATGGAGAAGGCAACAGAAACCACTCCCCTATTAATCCTAAGAAATATCGTGGCAATTATCAAATGAAATGTGAAAGATAATGATGTGCAGAGGGTTAAGTCTATTTGCATTGTTTATTTTTGATTTTGTTGACTGCACACTATAGTAATGTCAGCTGGACACCATTTGTGAGAAAAGGAGCAGCATGAGCAATTCACTTGAAAATTTAGAAACAGCATGCTTGGCATTTGCACCAGAAGCTCTAATGCAAACATTTCTAGGTTTGGGTGTCAATCTGAGGAGAGTGCTGAGGACTGGTAAAGAGTTGGATGAGTCTAATGATAAGTATGAAGGTGTTTCAAGTGATCAATAATGATGGTAAAATTATGACCATTACATCTTTCAAGAGGGCTTTAGATATGAAGACCTACATTGTGTGCCTTGAGGTGGTAGTGCTGCCCTGTGTCAAGAGGGTGGCTTCTAGAAGGCCCAAATCTCTAGCAACAGGACACTGAACCAAGCCACACAAGCAGGAGAACCAAGTCATTGCTGTCAGAGAATTTCTGTGACCACATCCAGCCCCCTTGATTATTATGTGTGGGGTGCAGCTGAGTAAAAAAAACCAACAAAATTCCATGTAACACCAAAGATGAAAAGGTAAAGATTATGCCAGCATACACTAACTTAAACAAGGAGACCATCCAGAAAAATTGCAGGAGATTCTGAAGTCATCTGGAGGCTGTGATTGAAGCAAATAGTGAATTTATTGAATACATTTCTTCTTTAGTATTTCAAGATATTTTTGTACAATTTTGGTAGATATACATGTTAAAATGAGATGTCAGTGTTATTTTCATTTTTGTGTAATTTAAACAATAATTTATCCATCTCAGCCTGTATAGGCAGGTAGAGAGAAAAATGAAAAAGTAGTTGAATTGATACTCAATCAAGATGTCAAGAATTTTATTCTGAGATACTGTCAATTATCTGAAAGAATTCTTGTAGTTAAACTGAAAGTCTTTCAACATATCTATTATAATTGTGTATGTACCAATAGTAGAAAGTATAGAAGAAGAAATTGAATCATTGTACCTCATGCTAGATGACACCATGGCTCAGTAAATGATAAGAAGTTATAGGAAGACCTGAATGCCAAAATAAGCAAGGATAATGATAGGGGAATAACTAACAAATTCGGACTAGGAACCTGCAACAAACAGAGAAAAATGGGTCCAATGGTAATAGCCAACACCTGGTTCTAGGAATATCCAAGACAACTATGGACCTGATGAAGCCCAGGGGAGAATCTAAAAACTAAATCAACTACATAACTATCAATAAGAGATTCAGGAATGCAGTTTTTTACTGCAAAACTTATCAGAGTGCCAACTATGGAAGCAATCACCTCCCTATTATATGTAAACTATAAATGAAACTACATACACTAAAGAAGCTTAATGTAGCACTAAAATTGCAATATAGCAGACTCCTGAAAGACTTGAATTAAAATATCATTAAAATAAATTAACAAAATGAAAACAAAATATATGATGGATAAAATGAAAATAGAAACTTGAAGTGGAACAAACTAAGAAATGCTTTTGTGACATCAGCAACCAACATCATCCCAAAGGAAAATGGACAAAGAAAAAAAAATGAATAGATCACAAAAATTTCTGACATGAAGCAAAGAGACAGAAAACAATGCTAAAACATGGAACAGAATACAGAAAACTACACAAAAAAATAAGGAATAAATTCAGACAGGTTAAACAAGGATGGTTCAACAAAGAATGTGCAGAAATAGAAGGATGAGTATTACAGATAAAGGAGATACATAAAAAAATTAAGAGAACTAATAGGATAAAAGACATGCTCTTCAATAGGATGCATAAAATCCAAAGATGGAATGATCATAGTAAAGAAAAGAAAAAAAACTTCAGCAATAGGATGAATAATTGACAGTATCTCAGAATGAAATTCTTGACATCTTGATTTAGTATCAATTCAACTACTTTTTCAATAGAATGAATATATTGGAGATCTCTTATACAACAAAAGAGAACAACCAGTAATGCATAGAAATACTGATGGGTTGAAAATATTAAAAACCAAAGTGGAAGTTGTACTGGCCAAATTGAATAGAAACAAAGTATCAGGGACAGACGGAATTGTAATAGAGATGATGATACCTTTCGATGATTTTGGCATAGACAAGATTACAGAATAAATAAATGAAATCTACAACAGTTGGAATATACTAGAAGATCTAACCTGGCACAAAAAAATGATGTCGAATAATCATCCTAATGAGCCACATAACAAAAGTCATGATCTGAATTTTCATTAATAGAGCGCACAGCATAATCAGACCAGAGGTAGGACAAGAAGAGTGAAGATTTGCCAAAGCCAAAAATACACTTTAAAGGTTAAATCTTCACATTTCTATGGAAGTACCAAACCTATGTTGTTATTTAATTTTACTTAATTAGGATTAACAAATGTTTATTTAAGAAGGTATTGGCTGTAATAAAAAAATATCAGTTTCATTGTTTTATTTTTTGCACAAAAAACAGTTTTAGAAACTTTTTTTAATGAATCCTTATTCAAAAATAAAAATGCAGTATTTATTCACAAGATAATCAACTTTTTTTTTTCATAATTGATTCACTCCAAGCAAGGCAAGGGAGTTACAGAAAGAAAAAAGAAAAAAAAAACAAGGTACAGGAAATGTCGAAGAAAGGATAAAAGAAAGGTGGGAATCAAAGAGACCTCCATGCAATAGTTGAAAAAACAGCATCAGATATAGAATATGACAACTGACATTGCATTTAAACTTTTAGAGATTGTAGCTATTAGGGAAGCAAGTATAAGGAAGGGAATTCCACTGTCTGAAAAAATAAACTGATAGGAGTGGCAGTCATATTTTACTATTTTGATGGTAAAAGGGTAGTGTCTAAATGTCAATCTAGTTGCACAAGTAAAATCAGTCAGAGCACCAGGGAAAGCAGTGAAAATATTTGTAGAAAAGACAGAAAGAAGCTACATCCCATCAGTGAGAAAGTGACTGAAGTTGACCTGCTAAACTGGGATTGATCATGTTGCAGATCCTCCTCTGGATTTTGTCAAGAACCCTGTGATGAATAGCAGGAGCACCCAACCAGATATGGCAAAATGTTCAATGCACAGACGAATGGTAGCTTTATAAATGTACAAGATGGATTCAGATAAGGAAAACTTCCTGGCCTGACATAGAGATCTTTAGGAACCTTGATTATGTTTATCAAATTAGGTTTGTGCCAAACACAACTGAAGTCCTCACAATTTAAGATTATCAGAAGATTAAAAAGATAAAACAGTTTCATTAGTGAAAATTTATTTATACAGCAGAATAACAACCAATTTGTATGTATGAAATCATTAAACTGTAAAAATGTTCTAAGAGTAAGTTAGAGTAGTAAAGAGTGTAAAGAATTCAGAGTTCGTTTATGGCAATGAAATGTGATTTGTGTAAAAAAAGATAAGTCTATGTTTCACTGTGTGTATCAACAAATATTAGTAATGTCTTTGTTCCCCTCTTTCTTTTTGTGGATGGCAAGTAGGTGAAGGGGAAGAAAGAGAGATAAAGAAAGCAGCATGAGAGAGAAGGTGAGAGGGTGTGAATACAGGTCATTCAAATGGCATCAGAAAATTTTCTTGCTACATTGTGGCTAGTGTTAACTCTGTTCTTTGCTTCCTTGTGTCTTTTTGGTTCAACATTTTTTCTCTATATAAAAAAAATCAGCTTGTTACTTTTTTCAGTTTGTAAATTGCTCATTGGTTAGAATATATTTCAAACATGCTCACAAAACTTTGCCTTGGTTTTTTTCCTTCAGCACAGTGCCAATCCTTTTTTCTATTGGTCAAAAATAGATTTTCATACGGGCTTATGAATTTGAAAACAGTAAAAAAAAAAAAGTCATTTTTTTCCTGTATTAAATTAACCACCTATCCAACCTTATTAACAGTAGCTATTGATTCGATGTAGTCATTCCTCTTGACATTATTAATTTATATATCATATCTCTATCTAATAATAAAATATTAGATAATTATTATAAAAAATTATCATAAAAATTATTAATAATTATAGAAAATCTACATTTTTTTTTTCATTCCAAAATAAATGTTGCTTGAGATGAGCTTTTGTCTTTTTCAACTTTTAAAAGCAACATTTCTTGTAATGTTCAAACCCCATAAAAGATTTAGAAATAAGAAAAAATATATGACCTACTTTCCAAAATTCTATCATAAATATAAGTTCTATTTTTACCGTCTAGGTAGGAGTAGCTTGTGTTGTTAAGTTTCCTAGTTGTATCTGTTGACATGATTGTCATTTTAAAAAACGAAAAACAAAACAAAAAAAATTTGCATATTTGAACAGAAAAAAGAAAGACCCCAGAATGACATAAAAATCCATGAACATTTTCATCCTTTAAGCCAGTTATGCTTAATTTCAATTGTAACATATAAATGTAGGTAGAAAAAAAACAAATATTAATAAGATAGCAAGGGTTATAAAGCACTATCCTGGGGCCCCCAATCATCCCACCACCACCGGTCAGAGTGTTTGGGGCTGTATGTGCCGGCTCTGATTACTTGAAAATGTAGATAAAAGTTCAATAAGAATTTTTTTTAATTTGTGAAATCCTAATGTAGTCTGCTTCTATTTTTTTGTATCTTCTACTCAGCACATAAAATAAAAATGAATTTTTTCAAAGAAAATATTGAGAATAACATGGGTTATTCTTGCTTATTCAAAATTGGTTGTATTTTTAAAAAACAATATTGACAATAATGATGAAGATTACCTTGTGTTAATTTATTCATTAACTTTTACAGGTTAATGAATCATCAGGTTCCAGGTAAATTCACCTCAGTGTCCTCTATTCATTTGACTCTATCAAAATTTTCATTAGACACAGTGAAAGTGTTCATTAAAATTACATGACCTCATCAATTAGCTTTTAAAACTTGTTTTATGGTTACTTATTAGTTTTTTGGCAATCATAGATTTCAGTTTTAGTTCGGTAACTCAGAAATTACATAAAATGAGGAAAGGTAATCATAAAAATAGATTTACAGGATGCGTAAATATCTTCAACTTCAACAATAAATACATTATATATTTATTGGTATTGGTATTGAATAGCATAATGGATTTTTTAAGCGTAATTACTTAAAACATTTCAGGGTTTGTAGAAATAATCTAGTGACAGACTGTTAAATATGTCCTTACTAAGCCAGTAATTCTTATTAATAATTCATTTAAGAAAAGTAAAGGCAGTGTCACAGGAATTTTTTTAATAAGCAATTTGCTTTGCATTTACTTATTTGGCAATGCTTCTTACTTTCAGTATTTATGATGCTAATGTGTTGGAACCATATGAACAATTTGATGTTCTTAATCTAAATGCTGAAATCTGTTCATTTGGTGTGAATCCAAGTGACCAATCATAATTGTGAAACTCTGAAAGTGGGTGGAGCCCATTAGGGATCAAGATTTTTCTGAGGAGTGGGGCAAACTCAAGCAGCATTTTCATTTTCAAACTACACCACTATTGTATACACAACCTAGAAATGAGTTTGAGTATGAGTATGTTACTTCACTAAATTTTACATGAAACAAATTTTCATTCATAGTAAGTAGTGGAGTTCTAATCTATTCATGCCCTGTTTTCCACTCTCATGCTGTTTGAAGCTTATAAAAATGAGTTGCCAATCGAAGGTCCAGCCAAAATTGGCGAGGAGCTTTGTCCCTCCTGACCACACCCGTAGAATTGCCACTACAAGTGACCCCTATTTATCAACAAATGATTGTTTTTAATCAATTCACTCAAAGTACTCACTATGATACTAGGGTTTACTAAGAATTAAAGAGAATGAGAGAAGACTTTAATGAGGAGAAAGGTCAATAAAAGAATAGGGTTCAAGAAGACAGAAGATGGTGATTGATGTTGCATTTAAATTTTTGAAGATTGTAGGTATCAGGGAAGTAAGCAACCAGAAGCAAGAAGTGCATGAGAAAAGAAACAATTAGAATAGAACTTATACTTATATCTGACCATTTTAACAGTAAAACAATTGCCAATCTAGTAGTATGCTTAAATTCATTCAGTAAATCTACCAAGGAGAAGAGCTCATTAGAACAGTTGCCATGAAAAATTTATAGAAAAGACAGAGAGAAGCCATATCACAACAGTAACAAAAATGACTGAAGTTGAGAGATTAGGTATGAAGAGTCAAACACAGTGAAAACTTACATTACATCAGGTTTTTCAACTGTCAGGTTAAGAGTTGATTTTGGGACCATTTTGGTGTTTTTCTCTTTTGGTAAAGATGGTCTGTCCTACTTTCAAAATAGCTTTATCGTGTATAAGTTAAAATGTCAGTGTGATGAAGAATACATGGGATGGAGCAATTACAGACTTGAGATCTGAATTTCTCATTCTTTGTCCCTGCCAATATAAGATCAGGCAATCCATGTCGCTTTTCAAATATGACTCAGTCTGCACATGACTCAGCTAAAGGTCATTACCTACTTGACAGCACTGACTGTGCTGAGAACTATGGCGATGACTTTTTACACTTTTGCACAGAATCCGGTTAGCTTACCATTTGCTCAAAGTGATTTGGTTAAGTTCTCCCAACCAGTTCTGTACAAACAGAAAGAGCATTTCATTTGCTTCCTTTGTTTATGTGGAGGGTCATGAGATATTTTTTTCCCTATTTATATTCACTTGGAACATTTATTATTTTTTTTATTTGATATTAATGAAACCAATGTGTATGTATGTGGAGCCACCTGCATGATGTCTATTTCAAAAAAGGCAATGGTTATTGGAGGAAAATGTACCAAAATCTAGATGGAGGTCACCAACTGATGATGCACATCAATTTTGATAATAAATATATTAAATAATGCACTTTAGATAATATTAGTAATTGTGTGTGGGAAAATATCCCTTATGCAGATCTCTTCATTATGCTACAAAATGTAGTATAGTATTTTAAATATACTAAATATACCAAAATAACAAAATAAAAATTATACTAAATATAATAATATAATAAATACACATCATCAAAATACTTTTATATATAAAATATAAAAGTAATCTGATGATTTGTGTCAATAAATATTCTTTAGACTCTCTCTCTCTCTCTCTTTATAATTATTATTAAAATACACCTTAAAGTGCTGAATCCAGGTGCGTCATCAGTGTTGTTGCTCCCATGTCATTAGAAGTTTCAGGTCTCAATAAACAACAGACTTCTTCGATGGGCGACCCAACCGAATATGATCAGTATTCGGCTCGCACTCAGAAAGAAAAAAAATTGCTACTAGCTTTAGGACATGCATTATATAAGTTCCCCAGAAAAGGTAATTAATCAAGGCTTCACTTGGGCTATTCAATGTTATAGATTTGGTATGCTCGGTTGTACTGGTATTCTCGTGTTTTTGTAGTAGTTTTGGGCCACTCATTAGCTCTATTTATCCACAACCACCTGGTGGCCTTCTTGACGGATTCCAAGATCATTTGAATCACCTGCCTTCTTTTTTGTCCAGTTATCCCTAAGCTAGTAAGGGCTCATATCATTGACTTTCCTGCGAACACCCTACAGCCGATCTCGACTGGGAAACAATGAGTACGCCATCCTTTAGTTCTACACTCGTCTAAAAGCCCTTGATATTTGCTGTACTTCCTCTCAAATGTCTCTTGCATGTGTTCTTCCCACGGGAGCATTAACTCCAGCAAAATAATCTGTTTTGTGGTGTCCGAATAAACAATTATGTCTGGACGAAGTTTGGAGGACGATATATGTGTAGGGAATTTTAATTGTTTCCCAAGATCAACTCGCATCTGCCAATCTGACACAGACGATAACAGGGAATGAGATCCTACAACCTCTTTACTTGGCTTTGCACCTGCTTTAACAAAGTGGATCACTCTTTTTTCTGGGATGATTTTATTGCTCTGCAAAGCTTCAGCAATAATGAGTGCTGTAGCCTCCAAAACCTTGTCATGACGCCACCGATAGTGCCCGTCTGTCAGAGCAGTTCTGCACCCACTTTATATATAAAGAAATATACTACAAGAAATCTTTCTTTATATATATATATATATATATATATATATATATATATATATATTTAAAATTTGCTATATTCATAGGGGAAATATGGTCAATATCAGTTCTAGTGCTTAAAGTTTATTGGTATAGACAGTGTGAACATAGGTATCAACAATGCATGCTCATTTCATGCTTAAATGTAACCTTTCAACCGAGGCTTGCTATAAAGATCACAACAAAATTTTAAATGTCTGTTATCATGCAGTGTTGATTCTTGTGTCTGTACTCATTATCTCCATCTCTCTAGTTTTTGCTAAAAGATAAATTTTGCTATTATGGCCTGTAAAAAGAAAAGAAGGCAAAATGTTTGTTGACACACAAGTTAGCGACTTGTCCATGTATACTGCTTGTCCAACAGTGAGAATATCATGCTTTTTTTGTAGAAGAGAATGGTGAGGTTGATTCTCATTGGTTTATAAAGAGTGAATTAATGATAATTATGGTAATTATTTTATTATAATTATTTTTTACACCATAATTAATTTTTATCCATTTGCTTTTTATGAACATGACAGTGACAGTATCACTAATTTTTTATTTATTTATTTTTTATGGACAGAGCAATCTCTTTATTGAATACCATAAACATTTCCTTCTTAGTTTTTTGAATATTGCATTTGTTATAATATATGTTAAAAATGTCATACTTCAAATTGGAAGGAAATTTTCATGAAGATTTCTTTGGTATTATACATAGGATTTTGTATTATACATGTTCAGGCATTTTAAAAAGTTTAAGTATAAATCAATGCTGCCAAATGATTGATATGCTGTAAACAAAGTTATGCATTGTTGAGAATTGTTTTGTTTATATTTCTAATGTCAAAATAATTGTTTCCTTCATACTACAAGAAATACCTTATTCCAGACAGGCATGTGTCAAAGAACAAGCCTCCTTTCTTCCCAAGGCTTCACATGTCAAACATTATTAAAACTCTTTTCTGCTTATCTATTTTCTATTGATTTTGAAACTTTACTGTCTTCATTGACAACTTCTTAATGTGCACTTTGTTTTCAATTAAATTCAAAGCAATGTCTGAAAAGCAAGTTACAGACATTTACTATTCCAACATGTTTATTACAATATGATTAAAACATGCTACCTTCTTGCATTGTCACTCTAGAGAAATATATCCATTGACCAAATCAGTACACAAGCACATCAATATCCTCTATGAAGAAGATGGCATCAAGTGATAGGACACGAACAATTGTTCAGTGAAAACCTCATCTGTATAGAATTACCTCCTAGATAAATGTTGTTTAAAAGGCCCAAACAGAGGAGAAATAGAAGGAGCCAAATTAGAATTATGTAAGAGATGCAGCAAAACATCACAAATATATTGATGGAGTCACTTTTTTGTTCAGTTGTTAATGAGCAAGATGATTTTCTTTTTTTTTTTTGGTTTTTAATCATTTTACCCCAAGCAAGGTAGGGCCATCACTAGTGCACAGTGGATTACAGAAAGAGAAAAAACAGAGTACAAAGACTGTTAAAGAAAGGATTTAAGATGACTGCTATTCAAAGAGATAGAAGATGGCAATTGATGTTGGATTTAAACTTTTGGAAATTAGAAAAACAAGTAAATGGAAAGAAGTTCTACAGACAGGAAGTGTGAGAAAAGAAAATATTAGAGTAGAAGAGAAAGCTACATTTGACTATTTCAACAGTAAAAGAGTAGGACCTAAATGCCAATCTAGTAGCATGCATAAATTCATATGGATGGGGCACCAGGAAAAAAAAAACTTGTCAGAGCAGTTGCTATGAAAATACTTGTAGAAATGAGAGGGAAGCCATATCACATTTGTGAGAAAGTTACTGTAGTTGAGATGCCAAATCAAGATTGATTATATGGCAGATACTTCTTTGGATATTATCGAGAACCTTAAGATGAATAGCAGAAGCACTCAACCAGATATGGTAAAAGTAATTAATGCATGAACAAACAGTAGATTTACAAATGTGCAAGATGAATTCTGATGAGAAACATTTTCTGGCCTGACAGTGACCCAAACTTTCTAGCAGTAGATGCAGCAATATATTCAATATAATTGTTTCACTTTAAGACAATTGAAAAAGTGAAGCCAAGGAGGTGCTGTGTTTTGCTCTTCAGGAGATTAGTGTCATCCATTCTAATGGCAGATAGGAAAGTTTCTCTATGGGGATTAAGAGAGAGCAGTTTTTTTAGGAGACATTAAAGTTTACAAGCCATTTTCTTACTCCATTCCATCACAGATTGGAAGTTCTTTTGAAGAGCAGCAGCCAGGTTTGCTTTGTCAGCTTTAGCAGATTTTCTATTGAGACGAGAGTAAATGGTGTTGTCATCTGCATAAATGCTTACTTGGGAACTGATTGCATCAGGAAGATCATTGATGAAAATCAGAAAAGGCATTAGACCTAGGATAGAGCCTTGATTGATGCCCATATTTGTATGAAAGGATCTAGAAGCTTGCCCATTCAAAAGTCTTTCATTTAATGATTTGATAGGAACAACTGGATTAAATCAAATATCCATCTAGAAATACCATAGCTCTGCTTGGCGTTTGCACAGAAGGTCAGCATGTCAAACAATTTTCAATTCTAACATTTTATCCATTACACCATTTATACATCTAAGCTTACAGCACTTGGTATTCTCAAGAGATCATCCATCTCGCTACTGATCAGGTTAAATGAGACTGTTTGTATCTCAAACTTGGTAACAGTTTCCTACATAGTCATTGTCCATGAAAGCCAATCTCATTCAGGAAACATTTGATTATTGTACATGAAATGCATACATTTCATTTTTTACTTCATTTTTGACAGTTGGATCTCAAAGGGGTTAATCAAACAAAAAAATAAAGAAAGAAGACGAAAGAGTTTGCTTACTTGATGATAATTGTTGAAATTCACAGGATAGTTGAGAAGAAAATTAAAAAATGAAATGCATTAAAACTCATGTTTTAAAATAATAATGAACTCCTAAACACTTCCAATGAGAATTGAATCTAGATTTAACTAGACAGAATTCAGTAAGATTGAGCAAAACTAATACTGTCTTTCCCTAATTCCTGCTGATAAGAAAGAGGCAGTTAATATAACCTTGAAGATATCAAAAACAAAAACATATGTTGTCAATAAAGAAACCCAGGTGGTCACTGAAATAACATTTAAAATTCTAGCTGAAAAGCCAGGAAAAACATCTGGTTTGAATCAGCCACCAGAAGAAAAATATTCCTTAGATTAGAGATTAAACTGACAGATTCATTTATTTTATTTTCTGTGACATTTTCAAAATTTTACAACTGACATTAATTTGGATTTCTTTGGATGCAAGCATAAAGAAAAATTAATTACTCACTTGGAGTGACCATGGTCATAAGAAAGGTAGGGTAGTCTTGTCAACCAAGAAATTTCATAAACAGATTTTTTTTAATTACTAAAAAGATTGAGGTTATTTTTCTTTCCCTTTGCACACAAAACAACACTGGATGGTCTCAGAACAAGCTGATGAAGAAAGAATAATTGCTGGAAAATCGTTTTTGCCAAAACATTGTTAGTTTGGATTTATCACAGAGATGATCTGTCAGCCCTTGGAGTGGGCTGAGGTTAGATGTTGACAAAGTAGGAGAAGGAAGAGAGAGAGAGAGAGAGAGAGAGAGAAAGAGAAAGAGAGAGAGAGAGAGAGATTAGTACTGCCTATTTGAAGTCATGGTGCAAGATGAGATGTGAAGGGAATTGGCAGTTTGATTCCTCTATCCACTCTCAAAAGGGGGCTAGACAACCCCTAAGTTTGGAAAATCACTCAAGTAAACATGTTTTCAATAAATGGAATTTTAGAAAAAGATTGATGCTAAGAGTGGAAGATACCTGAACCCAGACCCCAGTCAACCCTACCCCTACCAGATGCAAAACTCTATATAAACTTGAGGTCTGAACAACTGAGGAAGTTACAGATTACTACTACTAAAATCCACATAATTCACCAAAAATCTCTTGACTAAGACCATTTGCCAGCTTTGAAGACCAAAACTTAGAAATTTAATTTGCTACCAATACAGGCTACAAACTCTAAAAGGGAATCCCAGTGTTGATTATAACAGTAAGTCAGAAAGTTTAAAACTTTTGTATACAGCAAATCATATATATACCAAATTGTTAGTACATTTTTAACCAAGTTAACCTGAGTTAATTCTTTCTTCCAAAGAATTCTTTTTATAGGTAGCTTTTCACCATCAACCTGTCCTTCACTTCAGTTTACTTCACCAGCAATTTTCTCACACTTTGAAATCAAAAACACAACTTGGCAGAGTAGGGAAAGATTGTGAAGCAAACAAATACCAGTTAGATCATGCTCTTCATGTGGAACAATGCTCTTCAGCATGATACTAATGACACACTAGCAATGCATTAATGAATGCGGTATCTGCTAGATGGTAACCACAGTGGTCTGAAGGAATTATTGGTTGCTTTTGACCAGGATTGACTCAGGGCTAGACATTAGTAACATCTGCTGCTGATTTTCTTGGATCTCCTGATATAATGAACATACCTTGCAGTCAGCATGCATGGTTGACCAGGTTACTTTTATACACCTCTGACTTTGCCCTTTTTATCTAATATTGGCAGCAGCATTCTCGATTAATGTCATTTGATTAGCTATGTTTTGGAAGCTACTGTTCTACTCTAAATAATATCTTCCTTAAATCAAGAATCTTCTTTGCCATTTAGAGCTAGTTTTTAAATAACTGAAAATACACTGAAAGATATATCTTTATAAGAATTATTTTAATATTGTATGCTCTATATTCAGATTTTTCTATATCTTTTCCAAGAGAAAAATCATTAAGTTTTGTTTAAAAATATAGTTACTATTATGGAATTCTGCAAAGAGATATTTATATTTAGATTGCTGTATATCCACATTTCTGAAAATAGTGTTTCAATGCAGTAGAGTTTGATAATAAATAATTCTTAATAATATCTTTTAAATAATGAAATCTTGGTATGTTTAGTTTAAGAAAGTGAATGTTCTATAAAAGATTGGTAAGAGTATGTTTATTGATGGGTGACAAGATAGATATTTACAAATCCTAATGGACTAATTATTATTTTCTTTGTTTTTTATCCACCAATCTCCTGATATAAAGCATATCCCTTGGGGTCAGATTGTGTGTCCCTTTTACTGACCAAAAATATGTTGCCAAAATTGGGAAAAAGTTTACTTTTTCCCAATTTTGGCAACAGTATTTTTGCTTAACATCATTCTAGCTGACATTTTTGGTAGCTGTTCTGATCGTGCAAATAAATATGTTCCTGAAAATCAGGATAGAGTTATTTTTCTCATGAAGATATTTTTGAAGTTAAAGTATATAAACAGAAATCTGTGAATTTAAAATAGCTATTTTAACATTGAAGACTCTTTATTCAGATTTATTTAAATCCCTCACAAAAAAAAATCATGTTTTCCTGGAATAAAATAAATTACTTTTGCAAAAATGTACCTTCTTTTGAACTACTACATATTCTTATTTTTAGTTACAGAATTTCATTGCTGTAGAGTTTCATAATAAATATTACCTACTAATATCTATTTTGATTGTATAATGTCTGACAAGAAATAAAATTTTCATATGTTTGGTTTAAAAAAATTAATGTTTCATTGCATATATTGATTGGAAATACTCTATTTAAATATCAGTTACTCATATAGACATTAGAATCAACACTGTATTTTGACAGTCCATAGTCAAACATGTGAACAACAATGAGTAAAAAATAGAGACAAAAAGAAATTTATACTTGACATCAGGAAGAGGCAATTGAAATTTCTGGGTTATGTAATAAGGAATGAGAGATTAGAAAATCTGCTACTCACAGACAGGATTGAGGGAAAAAGAGATAAGGGAAATCAGTGCATAGCATACTTGATGAACATGAGTTAATGGATAGTAGAAAAGAGTTTAGAGAAATAACAAAAAAGAAGAAAATTATTAAGAGCTACAAAGAAACAGGAACATATGGAGAGCCATGACTGCCTACGTTCTGAAGGAACACAGCACATAAAAGAAGAAAGAAGAATGCTGACTGTCAATTTCATGCTCTTCAGATCACATTGAAACATGACAGCTGATTTCTTTGTCCTCATTGTCTATATCTAATATGTCTTAAAAAAATTAAGAACAAATAAAACAATCCCCAGTCATACCCAAGCCAATCCTTCCTGAACCTCAATCAATCCGCCCACACTGTGTTTGTCTGATCTCAGACCAGCTAAAATAGGATTACCTGTTATCATCTGGCCAGATAAGCAAGAGGTCAGATATATAGTTAAGACCGGATTTACATGATCCATGGTAATTGACAGCTGGCAAAGAGAATATAATCAGTAGAAACAATGCAACACCATGGATGCAGTTTTTTTTTATATATATTGATTATATGCACAATAATAAGAATGTCCAATCTAGGTGACATGAAATCAGTTGGCTGGTATTTCAATAATGCATTCAGTAACAATGTTCTAGGAGACAGTGATTTGCTCAGTTGGCTTCTAGCAGCATGCCAATTTCTACTTCAAATCACAGACCCCAAAGCTATCAATTTTGTTTTCCACTTTAGTTTCATTGAAAAGGCACAAAACTGAGGTGGTAAAGGTAGCTATGGGAGTTCAATTTTTTTTCACTGTATAATTCTTACCAGCTCAAAATGAAAACAATATCAGTTATCCATTTTGACTGAGTTTCCGGACCTTCACTGCTGAAGGGGAGAACTCACTCTATCTTACTGCTTGCCTGACCTTACCCAGTAGCTCAGATAGCTCAAAACAGGAATTTCTCACAGTCCAAATTTGATCTGAGGGTCAACAACTTGTCAAAACAGGATGACAATATTATGTCTATGATGCTTTTACACAGATGCAATTAATTTGGTTACTTTTCCTGACAAAAATAATTATATTCTCCAATTTTAGAGAAATCTCTTTAAAATTAATAAAAAAGTAATACCGACAATCTGGAAATAGGGTTACAAACAAATAAATTTGTTATTTATTCCTTGATTAAATTCTGAATGAAAAGAAAAATTATTATTCGAAAAAGAATACAAATTATAATAAATCTGAATCATGTAAATATGAATTGATAATTTCTGCTTTTACTCTTGGATTTATGGTGTGGTATAACCAGTAAAGGTTTGGAGTGAGAAATTGGAGATCTGAAATCAAATTCCATTTAAGTTAATTACATTCATTTATGCCCAAATACCCTTGGGAAAGGTAAGATTACATCTCTTCTTCCCTGAGTTATAGAGTGAATAGTATGATAGACTGTTTTTTAGGGGAGTTTGTTTATTATAGTAAGATCTACACTTTACAAGGTCTGGAGCCATTGAAGGTAAAGGGTTATGTTAGGAGGTCATTTATACATATACAAGTGAAAGATAATGGTTAACCGTAGCCCTGAACAGGTTAAGATTGCAGTGATTGGAGAAACATTTTTTTGGGAGTTGGTTCCAGAGAACAGTGATTCACAGAAAGAAGCTGTTGGAGTGGAACTTATTTCTCAATGATGAAATAAAGAAAGGATGTGGGTAGTTTGCTACTGTGAAGTTGCACTTTTCACCAATTGAATACCAAGTGAACGTTGATAGTTTGCTACAGTGTAAGTGGCATGGCATGTTTTTTCATAAAGGTTTGAACTGGTGGGACCAGGGAATGTAGTTCATCTGAGCGCTTGCTATGAAAGTAGTGATAGAACAAGAAGTTTGGCACTTCCCACCTGTGGGAAAGCAGTTGAAGGATGGAGAATGATTTGTCACCCACAAGGGTTCAGAGATGCTATAATTTTGGTTAGCAACCAGTCTATCACAGAGAAGAACACAAGCCTACTGCAGGAAAATCTATCTAGGTAGTAATGAATCAAAAGAGACATGATTACTCAAGCATATATCACATATGGCATTTAACTGACTGAAGTTACTCCCTGAAAGTGTTGATAACAATCTCTGAAACAGTTAACATATGTACACAATAATATAGAGTATAATTAAAATTCCTACTGACAATAGTGGTATGGCATCATGGATAACATCTCAGGATGAGAAATAAGAGAGCCAAGTTCAATTTCCAGTCATGTTCATTGCATTCACTTATATAAAAATACTCTTGGGGGAAGGTATGAATCCATGTTTTCTCTCCCCAGTTATGGTTAGAAGAATAGCAAGACAGACAACTTCATATATCCTTGCCTAGTTAGTCATCAATCAAAAAAGACATGATTGCCCAAGTGTGTATAATATATGACACTTAATTTGACTGAAATTAAACAAGAATGAAAAAATTTCATATTTAATGAAATATAAATGTGCATTCTGGTGCAATGGATATTTGGCTCAGAATGAGAGCTGAGAGAGCCGAGTTCAAATTTCAGTTGAATTCGTTGAATTCACTTATGTGTAAATATGCTTAGAAAAGTTATTAATCCACCTCTTCTCCCTTGAGCTATAGGCTAAATAGCAGGACAGATTGGCTTCTATAGCCTTGGTTGATAACCAGTCTACTGCAGAGAGAAATGGCAACCTACTGTGGGAAATTCTGTTGCAGAGTCAGTCATGAATTGAAAGAGACATGATTGCCCAGGTGTGTATCACTTATGGCATTTAACTGACTGACTGAATATTAAAGTTTGATAAAATTAAAATAGGTACAAGTATTGGTAGTTTCCAGAATATGGGTAAACACTAGCTACCAGACATTTATTTCACTGATCACCTGAAGATATTGTAGCGTGTAACTGTTATGGTGAAACACACCCATTCTATAGTGAATAGACACTCCCACCTAATTTAAGGAGTAGTAAGAGGAACGAGGGTCAGTTGATGTTCGACAGTTAGTCGAATACGAAAGTAGTCAGTGACCTGGCAAGATTACGCTGTATAATACATATTATATCAAGTTCCTAATGTTTTGTACATCAAACCTATTAGGACCAAAAATAACTCCACAACAGTTTTGGCAACAAAGATGAGATACTCACATGGAGAAAATAAAAAGACTGTTTTTTCCACTTGCCAAAAGACAACTTTGGTAACGAAGATATCAAACTCACGTGGAGGAGATAAAAAGAATTTTTTTTCCACTCTCCAAGAGACAATTTTGGCGACAAGGATTCGGATATTGGACAAAGATATTGAATGAAGATCCAATTCACTCGGAGTAATAAAGAAAAATCTTTTTTTGTTCACTTTTTCGCTCATCAAAAACAATTTTTGGCGACAAAATTTGCCCTCATATGGAGGAAGAAAAAATTTGCTCACCACAATAATTTTGGCAACAAAGTCTCGGATTCACGTTCAAACAAAAAAAAAACTTGGCAAAGATTCTTGCAAGCCAAGATTTAGTGATGAAAAAATCTGTCATATTCTCAATTGAAAAAAGAAATATTTTTCTTGATAATACAGTTTGCTCAAATAGGTCATGGATTGCAAATTCATAGGATATCCCCTCTACAGTATTAGGCATTGTGTTAACTCTTTGTGAAAGTGGAGGAATGTAAAAGTCTATTACTAGAATTCTTTAAGTTTCAGTCAGAACAACAGATGAAAATATTAGTGCAACAAAAAACATTCCAGATGCAGATACAGGAGGAAGTTTTCAATAGACAAATGCAATTCCAACAAAAAATGAAACAGATGCATAAGGAGTGTCAAAACAAAATTCTGGAAATAACTGAGAAGAGGAAAGAGAAAAATCTACAAAATGATTCTTTCCCGGAGAGTGCAATATGGAATTTAATTGAAATATTCACGTACAGTCCAGATGAAGAAATAACTTTTGCAGAGTATTATAAAAAATATACTGACGTGTATAACGAGGACTGCCACTCGTGGTCTGAAGGAAAGAAGGTTAGGGTTCTTTTAAGCAAATTAGGAACTGCTGAGCATAACAAATTGGTAAACTACATTTTACTGAAAAAAAAACTAGCGAGTTGACTTTTACTGGTGTGGTTATTATATTAAGTGAATTATTTAGTAAAAAGACATCTCTGTTCCACAAAAGGTGGAAATGTTTAAGTCTGACAAAAGATGATGAACAAGACTATATAACATATGCGGCCAATGTGAATAAGCATTGTGAAGAATTCAAGCTGGCAGAATTAAGTGCAGAAAATTTTAAGTGCATGGTGTTTGTTCAGGGGCTGGTATCGAAAAGAGATGCAGAGTTGAGAAAATTAGTACTGGCAAAACTTGGAAGCAATCCAAGTATTATGGTACAAAAATTGGCAGAAGACTGCACAAGATATGTTAGCACAAAGAAAGATTAAAAAAAGATAGAACAGTCTGGCATTTCATATATAAGAAAAATAAGCTACAAAGGAAAAAGTCAATCTACCAAAAAGAATTCTAAAATTGCAGAATATCAAGCAAAAAGTGAAATAACAGAGAAAAATAAACAAAAATTCCCGAAGCTATATTTTGCTTGCGGTGAACTACACTGGCACAGATATTGTGATTTTAGGAATAAAAAATGTTTCAACTGTAAAAGAATGTGACATAAAAGTATGCATTGCAGGTCAAGAAAAAAAGGCAATAAAATAAGAAAATTAAAGTCCAGCGAGGTAAAAGATGGAATAATTAGAAAATTTGTTACCATCGAAATAAGTAATAAAAATATGAAAATGCAACTTGACATGGGTTCGGAGTTATCTATCATAAATTTGCATATGTGGAAGACGTTGGGGAAATCAGCTTTAATGAAGACAAAGAAAATTGCGAGGTCAGTGACGGGAGGAAAAATACAATTTATTGGAGAATTTGTTACAAAGGTCACATTAAATAAAAAATTCAAGAAGCTAAACTATTTGTCATAGAAAATACCACAAACTAACTTGGTACAAATTGGATAACAGAATTCCAAGTATGGGATCTACCGATAAATTCATTCTGTTACAAGATAGAAAGTTTAAGCACCGAAGCCCAAAAATTAATAAAGAAACTTAAGAAAACATTTCCTACTGTTTTTTCTCCTGGTTTGGGAACGGGTACCAAGATGGAGGCAAAATTCTAACTAAAAGAAAATGCTCAGGCAATATTCAAAAAGAAAAGGAATGTGCCATTTGCCTCAGTTGAGCAGACAGATAAAGAATTAGACAGATTAGAGAAAACTAGTGTACTTAAGAAAGTTGAGTATAGTGAATGGGTGACACCGACGGTATATGTGAAAAAAAGTCTAAAAAAATTCATGTTTGTGCTGATTTTTTGATGGGTTTGAACACAGCACTCAAAGATTATAATTATCCCCTACCAACAGCAGAAGAAATATTTGCAAAGCTAAATGGAGGCACAATATTTTCAAAAATAGACCTCAACTATATATATCTGCAAATACCAGTAGAAAAGGAAACATCAAAACTTTTGTGTATAAACATACATCGGGGTCTGTATAAATTTAACAGACTACCTTTTAGGATCAAGGTCATGCCTGCCAATTTTCCAGCAAGTAATGGATTTGATGTTTGGTGGTCTAGATTTTGCCATAGCATATCTGGAAGACATCCTCATGAGAAGTACAAGTATAGCAGAACACATGGAACATGTAAATGCAGTAGTTTCAAGAATACAGGAATTTGGATTTAAACTCAAGGAAAGCAAATGTCATTTTTTTTACCGAGAAAGTAAAATATCTGAGGCAGATCATTGATAAGAATGCTAGAAGGCCAGACCCAGATTGAGGAGAGGCTATAAAAGACATGCCAGCTCCGAATGATATTACCACATTACAAAGATTTTAGGATTAGCAAATTTTTACCAAATATATCCCTAAAATGTGAGCACCATTAAATGATTTATTGAAGAAAGAAAAACCCTGGAAATGGACTAATGAATGCCAGAAAGCATTTGAAAAGATAAAGGAAGAGTTAACCTTGAAATTATTTTTAACCCACTACAACCTGAATTTAGAGATCTTAGTAGCTTGCGATGCATGTGCGTATGGAGTAGGAGCATGCATCTTATACAAAATGCTAGATGGTCAAGTAAAACCAATTGCTCATGCTTCAAGAGCACTACTTCCGGCTAAGAAGAATTACTCTCAGATAGAGAAAGAGGTGCTAGGAATAATATTTTAGATAGCAAAATTTCACCATTTTGTCCATGGTTGACAGCTACAAACTGATCATAAGCCTCTAATTTTGATTTTTTAGTCAAAAAAGAGTTTGCCAAAGCATACAGCCAACCGATTACAATGATGGAGTATAATACTGCTAAATTATAACTTCAGCATGGAGTACATACCAACAAATAAATTTGGCTAAGCTGATGGGCTGTCCAGGTTAATTCCTAAAATGAGCAAACCATTAGAAGACACAGTAATAGCCTCACTGAAGTCAGAAAAAGAGCTGAAATTTACTGTGTGCAATGCAGTTCGGGAACTTCCGTTAACTCTAGAAAAAATAAAAGAAGCACCCACTAGGGACAAGTATATCTTGAAAATAAAAGAAAAAATAGGTTAGAGGGACCAGTACATAACAAATGTTTTTTTTGCTCTGTGATACATTATTGTTATACAGAGAACGTGTGCTGATTCCATACACACTGCAAAAGCAAATAATACAGGATTTCGTCAGGTAAGATCTGTCTCCAACAAATTACAACCAAAAAAGACAAAGCCAGGGAGAGAAAAATTTATTCAAGTAAAAAATACAATCCTGGTGAAGAAGTATACTTTAAGGTCTACAGACAGAATAAATTGTTCTGGGAGATTGAAAAAAATAGAAAAGTGGACTGGCAATATGATGTACTTTGTGAAAAGCAAAAAATTCATGTGATGACAGCACATTAACCAGATCAGACAACGCTCTTCAGATGTGGTTGACAGCAGTTCCATGGAAGAAATGCCTATGGTGGTGATTTTTGATGCGTTTGATCTACCAATGCCAGCAATGATTTTACCTGAGGTATGCCAATCAAGGATGAAAAGAAAGGCAGCTAATCATTTAAAAGTGGTTCCAAAACGTAGGAGATATGCTACAATTTTGTGTTTTTTTCGTCTCTTCATATTTCCTGTAAAAAATAAGAAAAAAAAAATGAAGAAAACTGTTTTACTCCTCCAGAGTAAAGAGGAACGAGGGTCAGTTGATGTTGGACAATAGTAGTCAACAGTTAGGCAAATACGAAAGTAGTCAGCGACCTGGCAAGATTACGCTGTATAATACATATTATATCAAGTTCCTAATGTTTTGTACATCAAACCTATTAGGACCGACTTTAGTACAAATAGTAGCCTCCACTGCGAAAATAACTCCACAACAGTAACTCACTTCAATATGACACTAAAGTAAATTTGCACTTAGTGTGATGTCAAAAAAATCAGGTGCATTCACAGTTTGACCTCCTAGTCTTGTGCAGATTTGCAACTCACAGGATATCAGTGGCTGAATCTGACATGTACACAACAAGGAACTGTATCACAGATAGATATATAAACACCCACCTCAGAGTGTAGAGTCTGTGGCATCCATATGAAAATGGAAAATTCACATTCAAAGTAGGCTCTGAAACCTCAAACCCACTTAATGACATTAATTGACTAAGTCCAAAGTTTAATATACAGTTATGTTATATATGAAAGATTCGGTTTGTGTTCTCATTTGACAACACAATGATAATATTACAAAAGGTCTCAAGATTGCTAGTCTAAAAGAATTATTGAATTGTAATTTAAATGATTTTTACAATTGATTATAGGGCATCAATAACTAGTTGTTTTGTTCCGTTTTCTGCAAATGAATTTGAAAGATTATTGTTGCTATTTCAAAAAAGATAAAATTGAAAGATTGAAGTAAAATGTAAACTTATTGCTTTTTAAAAATAAAAAAAATGACCAGTACAATTTCAAATATTTTTAATCAAGCAGTACAATGCAATGCAAACAATATCTAAAAAAATTAATATTTCAATTACAATTATTTTCTTAAATTTTAGATTGAGTTATTCTCATATGGTAAAAGTTAATCAGAAAGAATGGCAACCATAATTAAAACTTAATTATGATAATATTCTTTTAAAAAAGAGTACAACTGATTAAAATTTTATTTACATTTTAAATTCATGTTTTATCTCTATATAAAGCTGGATTAAATCTTTAATCATATATTTGTTTATTTCTTTTTAAATATTTTGGAATAAATAAAATTAAGAAGCTATAATATTATTATTAATTGAACTGTATTACTCTGTCATTCAGAAATGCTAAAATAAACTTTGATGAAATTTCTATCAAATAGATTACCTTTGGGACGGATAATTAACAATTATTGAAAATTTGCAAGTGCAACATTTCTGGTGACAAATTGGAATTTAAGTTTGTTTTTGCTCAGTTAATGTTTTGGTCATATTCAGTTAATGTTATTCAAAAACAGGAATTTTAATAGTGATATATATTTTTATAAGTGATATATTTTAATATAATACTTTTTTAATCATTTCACTCCAAGCAAGGCAATAAAGCCACTAAGACACAAATGGTTATTGAGTGTTAGAGAATATAAGAAGAGAAAACACTATAAATGCACAAGATCAATAAAAGAACAAGAATTAATAAGAGAGTAGATAGTGATTGACATTGCATTTAAATCTTTGAAGATCAATGTTAGCTGGGAAGCAAGAAGTTGAAAGAGAGTTCTACAAGTGAGAAATGCAATAGAAGAAACTTTTAGACTCTAACAATTTCAACTGTAAAGTGATGAGACCTTGCTGCCAATCTAGTACTGCACTTAAAGGTAACATAGAGGTAAGTTCATCAGAGCTGTTACCATGAAATTATTTATAGAAATGGTACAGGGAAATACAATTATGGCAGTGAGAAAGTGATTGAAATCAAGATGTCATTGCAGATTATTCTTTGAGTTTTACCCAGAAACTCTAAATAATATGTAACAGGAGCACAAGACTATAGGTGGCATTAATATTCAAAGCATTAATAAATGGCAGACTTATGAATATGTAAGAGAGATTTGGTTGAGAAAAATTGTCTGGCACAGTACATGGAACAGCAGACCTAGCTATTGATTCAATTTAATCTTTCCACATCATGTCATCATAAAACGATAGTTTGGAAAGGTAAGTTAACATCAGCCATGCTGATGGAAGGGAAAAAGATTCTCTTAGATGTTTAGAAGAGAGCAGTTTCATTTTGAGCCATTAAAATTAACATGCCATTCTTTGCCCCAGTTAACAAGAGAAAGTAGATCATTTTTTAGATGTGCTGCCAATTTGACCTTATTGAACTGCTCTGACTTACTATTAAGACAGGAAGAAATTGTTGTGACATTAGCATAGATATTAAATTGAGAATTGATGCCATCAGGAAGGTTGTTGATGAAAATTAGAAATTTATGTCCAAGGATAGAGGCCTGGGGAATGCCTGCATTAAAGCAAAAAGTTTTCAAAGAATGGCCATTCAAGATAACTTTCATTTCATGATTCAATAAGAAAGATATAATCAGTTCAAAAATTCATCCAGAATTACCATAGTTATTTAACTTGTGAATGCCAAATTGTGTCAAATGCCTTTGAGATATCCAAAGTAACAGCACAAGTTTCACCATTCTTATCTTAAGCTTGATAGACTTTCTCGTCAATAACCATTAACACATCAGTAGCTGACCTAGAAAAGTGAAAGCAATATTGCTTATATAGAATATGACATGATGAGGTGAAATGCTTAACTAAATTAAGAGTAGTTTTAGGTCTCTTATCATTTCATATATTTCTTCACTTGAAAAGAAACATATTTTATGTATTTGACAGAGAAAAAGCATTTTGCTAATTTTTGTTTTAATTTCTGGGAGAACAAAGTAATTTTTACATTATTTACATACAGACTAATATCCTCATCTTTGTTGTTGTAATCACAGTTTCAGCCATTGTACCAAACAGATTTCTTCTGCTGTCTGTTGATCTAGTTTTCTGGGAATTTCAAACTATGACATTTAATAAAAGTCCTATAGTTCCTACTTGTTTTACGAGAGACTGACAAGAAAGTGAAATTGAATAAAAATATCATAGTTCCTATTCAAATGCTAGGTAATTCTTCAATACCCACAGGTAATTCTTCAATACCCACCAAGTCAACCTGCTTAGTTACAGGATATAGAAGAGAATGTACAATCTGGCATAATTAGTAGTTGAACAAGCTCTGTATACTCAAATTCTCAGTCATGATGGCTTATGATTTTGTGCAATATGCTACTTTTATGCTGGGATCCATCAATCCAAGTTTTCATTGCTATCTGAGTGTTAGGATTTCAAACATTTAACAACAACTTTTAAATAAAACACAAAAAAAGATTAATCTCTGAAGGAGAAGTAGACATCAGTTGAAATAACATATGTTCTTTTTAGAAATATACAATAACAACAAAAAAACAGGCGTTATTTAATGACAGATGGCACATAACTTTTATTGTGTGGATGTATGTGTATGCACGTGTAGATCAAACTGGCTTCTGAAATTGTTTTGAACCCTGAAAAGCAGTATGCTTCTATTTTTATATCTGTAACAGAGATCCATAATCTAATTTCATATAGCAATGTGAACATTTTGAATTGATTAGAAAATAATTCCATACTGGTTTGTGAATACTTTTTCTTTGAATTTGTGGGAGTGTTGAAGGATATTTGATGTGGTGATATCAGCTCGGAACAAGAAATCAGAGAGCCAAGTTCAAATTTTAGTTGAATTCATAGCATCTTGTTCACACAGTTACTCTTGGGAAAGGAATTAATCAGTCTCTTCTCCATCCAGATATGTGTTAAATAGCAGAATAGATTGGATTCTATAGCCTTGGTTGGCAACCAGTCTATCACAGAAATTAGTGACAACCTACTACAGAAAATATTTTGTTCAGTCAGTCATGCTTCTATTGAGACATGATCACCCAAGTGTGTATCAGGTATGGCACTTAAATGACTGGTGAAGCGGTTTATTATTGTTATTTTCTAAATGATCCAAAAATAAGGCATGGTAAGTCTACAACTATGTCCCCCAAATATTTTGGCAGTATTTGCTCTCACAATGATTGCTTATTGTCATAGGACAATACCCACTTAACTATGAAATCTTCCTACCAGTATATTAACTGAGAGTTAATCACTCTTGTGGCTTCAGTTCAGCTCAGTGCGGTCTGTCTGTCTGTCAGTCACTCGTAAGCCAAGCTTATGTTACTCTGTTCTCTTGTATCTATTTTTGACTTAATATATATTGTTAACCATACCACCATGTTTCGAGTTATCATTTAGTGATCCCATCACCGGTCTACATCAACTGGCGATGAGGATTTCAAACATCAACTGGCGACGAGGATTTCGAACATCAACTAGCTACGAGGATTTCGAACATCAAGGAATACCCTATGCAATAAACCCAGTTAACTCCACCAGGTTATATGAGTTCATAAAAAGAATAACCCACTCCTCATCAACTGACGAATGGGAACTTCGAAAAACTAAAAACCAGTTTCAGATCCACAGCAACGAACAAAGATTCGAGCTAGCGTACTAACAGCAACTGACCAAGTGATAACCCCACCACCACATTAAATCTGTCGACAAACTTCAATAATTAAGTGTCACATGAAAAATCATCTACAAGCTCGGAACAACGGTATTACAGAAAAAAAATTCTGTAAGTAGATTTTTTGTGGCTCCTCTTCTTTTGCAGACGTCTTACAAAAAACTAACTACAGTTAGTTTTTTTCTTTGTTTCTCTGCGTTTTTCACGTAAAAATTGGTCGTTTTAGTCTGAAATAAAAAAATTGAAGATTTTCAGAAAGTAATAATCCAATTGATGAATGCTCAGTTAGATTATCAGCAAAAAAGTGACGAACGACAGCAGAAAACAGAAGAGCGGTTACTTCTACAACAACAACAGAAACAACTGTTTATGGAGCTTCATAAACAGCAGAAAGTTTTCCAAGTGCAAGCTCTTAAAAAAAGCGAGGAACGTCAAAGTCAACCAGAAGTGTTACTGTACAAATCATTAAATGGCAAACAAACATCTGAGAACGATACTGCAATTTCCCGGGCACTATCTGGAGTACCATGGAAACTTTCGAATATGTACCTGAAGATGAAAAAGCCTTCAATGCTTTCTACAGGCGGTTGGAAGATTTATTTAACGTTGATTGCAACGAATGGTCAAACGCAATAAAAGTTCGGCTATTATTAAGAAAATTGGGTACTGCCGAACACAATAGGTTCGTTGACTTTATCCTTCCGAAAAGGACAATGGGCTTAGATTTCTCAGAAACAGTTAAGTTACTGTCGGATATATTTGGGTCTAACACGTCACTCTTCCATAAGAGATTATAGGATACATATTTTTTTTATTAAAATAAGCAACAGAAAAACACAATAGAACATTCTAGAGAAATTGGATCAAAACAGCAGTAGAATTTAGATTACATTTTTATATTTCTCAACCAATCAGCTAAAAGCTTAGAATAAGAACATTCTAGAAAAATAGGCTTGGAAGTAAATTAACACAAAAATATTTAGGCCCCAAAACAAAAATGTAAAATAATAAATCTGATTGGTCAGTAAATGTTTTCACACCCTAATGTTAGGAAGATTGGTTGATCCCCTATTAATGTATATAATACACGCAGTTAGAAAAAAAAGGTCAGTCACCAAGCAGGCCATTAAGTCCGCATGCCACCGTATACTTTGCCGGCCATGTCATTTCTTCCATGCCAAAAGTTCGTGACCTCGCTCCAAGGACCTTAAAAAGAATAAACCGACGAACTTTCTTTCAGCAACGCGACACGCTGTCGCCAACTGAAACGCACCAAATGTAAGTAGGAAAGGCTTATTTACAGACTCTGCTAATGTACACTTATACACGTTTTTGGACAAAAATTAACTTCTTGCCAAGTTTATATTTCTCAAAAAGGCAATTTTCGAATCATGTATTTTGTTGGTTTCTACATACCATTTTATTTGTCACATAATAAATTGTTTGTTGTTGAATGTCCGTTGTAATTTATTCCTTCACTTTGCGCGATTGCAAAATAGAGTGTTGTATTTGTGGGGGAAATAATCTGAGAGCCAGACCCGTAAAATACGGGAGCGCATACAAACCAGCAAATACCAAATCCCCCACAAGATGGAAGTGCCTAAATCTATTCAAGGAGGATCAGCAGGACTATCTGACATGTGCGACTACAGTAAATAAACACTGTAATGACTTCAAAGTAACAGATTAATAGGCTGACGACTTCAAATGTCTGATTTTGGCTCAGGGTTTAATCTCAGCTGGAGACGTTGAAATTAGACGCCGAGTGCTGACAAAATCAGAGAATGAACCGTGTCTAAGTCTTCAAAAATTGGCAAAGGACTGCCAGAAGGTCGTATCCGTAAAATGTGACTCTAGAAATATTGAGGAGTCAGGAGTTGCTCATATAAAAAAATTAAGTGCAGACTAAAACACTACTCCCCGGTAAAAGAGAAAAGTAAATCTATGCAACCAAAATATCGTAACAAGCATACTACGAATAGAGAAGAAAATTCACCACCAGGCCCATGTTATATCTACGGAAACCTACACTGGATGAGGTTTTGCCCGTCCAAAAAGAAAAGAACCTGTCAAAATTGTGGTAAAACTGGCCATGTAACAATATGCTGCTGGTATGTTAAAAAATTTAGAAGACCAAAAAATTAAATTAGGCAGATGCATTCAAGCGATAAAGAAGATGGAAATTTGCGTAAATACGTAATTGTGCAAATATTTAACGAAACAATAAAATTCCAGCTCTACTCTGGGTCTGATCTTACCATTATTAATTTGTATACCTGGAGGTGACTGAAAAAGCCAACTTTGTTAGGAACAAAGAAAACAGCACGTTTGGTAACAGGCGACAAAATTAATATTTTAGGTAAAGTATTTTTCGCTGTAACATTAAATGGAATAACGAAAAAATTAAAAGCTTATGTTATGAAAAATGCAGAAAACTTATTTGGAACAGATTGAATTGAGAAGTTCAAACTGTGGGACTGTCTAATAAGTATGTTTTGTCATAAAATAGAAATTACAACCTCCAACATTGAGGAACTGAAACAGGAACTCAAGCAAAAATTCCCCTCATCTGTTTTCAAGTGGGTCAGGAAAATGTACCAAGATAAAAGCACAATTCCAGTTAAAAGATAACGCTAAGCCCGTGTTAAAAAGAAAAGGAACGTTCCGTTTGCGGCGTTGAACCAAATCAATGAAGAGTTAGACAGATTGGAAAATGCAGGTATCCTGTCTAAAACAGATTTCAGTGAATGGGCCGCACCAACAGTATATGTAAAGAAAAAATCAAGCCAAATCAGAGTATGCGCTAATTTCTCAACGGAATTAAACGCCGCACTAAAAGACCACTACTATCCTCTCCCTAGCCCCGAAGAAATGTTTAATAGATTAAACGGTGGCAATTTTTTAAAAAAATTGACTTATCGGATTCATATTTACAAATCCAGGTTGAGGAGAACTGTTCCAAAGTTCTTTGTATAAATACACATAGAGTTTTGTATAAATTTAATAGACTGGCTTTTGGAGTCAAGGTGGCGCCTGCTATCTTTCAGCAGGTTATGGATACCATGCTGGGCGACCTTGATTTCGCAACTGTCTATCTTGATGATATTCTAATTGCTAGCAAATCGGTGAAAGACCATCGGGTGCACATACTAAGCGTATTTGACAAAATTCAAGAATACGGCTTCAAAATCAACGAGGCTAAATGTGATTTTTATTTGACGCAAATAAAATATTTGGGGCATATCATTAACAAAGACGGTCGACGACCGGATCCAGACAGGGCTACGGCGATCAAGGGCATGCCGGTCTCGGATAACGTGCAAGCACTACAAAGCTTCCTAGGTTTAACAAATTTTTACTAGATGTTCACTAAAAACATGCACAACTTGCGAGCTCCCTTAAACAAACTACTAAAGAAAGACAAAACCTGGGAATGGACACCGGAACGCCAATCTGCATTCGAAAAAATAAAGAACACACTCACTTCAGAACTTTCTCTCACTCACTATGACCCAAAGTTGGACATCATAGTAGTAAGCAATGCCAGCTCTTATGGCATCGGCGCCTGCATTTTAAACAAACTTCCGAATGAAACGAGGAAACCCATCGCGAATGCATCTCAAACTTTGTTGCCTGCAGAAAAGCAATATTCGCAGATTGAAAAGGAGGCGTTAAGCATAATCTTCACCGTTTAAAGTTTCACAGATATCTACACGGCTTCTATTTTACGTTAAAGACTGGCCACAAACCGCTGCTGACTATATACGGATCTAAGAAGAGACTACCCGTGTACACCACGAACAGACTTATACGGTGGGGTACAATACTACTGAACTATAATTTTAAGATTGAGTACTTGTCCTCCAAGAACATCTGCCACGCTGACGGTTTGTCTAGACTCGTTCCATGAAACAAAGAAATATTCGAAGAGTCGATAATCGCGACCTTAAGAACGAACTGCGAGATAAACAACATGATTGCGAACACCGTGAGAGAGCTTCCAGTAACACTACCAGACATCAAAAGAGAAGTTCGAAAAGACGAGTTTATCCATACTACTAAGAACAAAATTTAGAATAAAGATTCGAGTGTGCCTAAGGTTTTTTTTTTTTGCTAAGTGACGATGTATTGTTGTATAATGAAAGAGTGGTGATACCTAAAAATTTACAAAAGAAAATCCTGCGAAACTTTCATATGGGACATCCCGGAAAAAAAAACATACAAAAAGTCTCATGCGTTGTTACGTCTACTGGCCAAACACGGACAGAAATATAGCTGACATGATTGAGGCATGCAAAGGGTGCGCGTTCGCAGTTAAAGCTCCACCAGCTATGTGCAAACCGTAGCCGAAGACTGATCAGCCGTGGCAGAGGATTCACATCGATTCTGCAGGTCCGTTGGAAGACCATTACTAACTCATAGTCGTTGACAGCCACACTAATTGGCCGGAAGTTCTTAGATGTAGAAAACCCACCACGGGGTGCAAAATAGCTTTCCTTCATGAACTGTTCGCGCGTTTTGTTGTAGTGGATTGCGTGATGACGGACAATGGAATGCAGTTCACATTTGGGGAATTTAAAGAGTTCTGTGAAGCATTCCAGGTGAAACACATTACGACTCCGTCATATCACCCTAGCTTCAACGGACAGGTGGAGCGATTAAAACAAACACTTAAAAAAGTGCAGGGCACACTGACTGATAAGGTGCTGCAACAGTTTCTGCAGGTGTATAGAATTACACCAAACCTCAATACACCAACAGGACTTTCACCTGCAGAAACGATGTTAGCAAGAAGGATAAGATCAGTATTTGATAAGCTCATTCCAAAGCAGGCAAAATTTTAAAAAAGGGTTACCCTCCCCAGAAAACGTTACTCCTGCGGTGAGAAAGTATTGTTCAAAGTCTATAAGAACAACATGACGTTTTGGGAAGTAGGCACAGTAAAGCAAAAAGTGAGAGATCTCGTATATATAATTCAAGGCCCTAAGAATACACACAAGTGCCATCAGAACCAATTGAGTAAATGTTGGGCAACCGACATTAATGAATCACCATTGACCAATGAAGAGCCGATAGACACCATCTTCAAGAGCTTTGCTCTCGAGGCACCCCAAGCTAAAAAAAGACAATCTGGAAGAAAAAGAAAATTTGTGGATCCTTTGATCGTCGATCCAAAATAGAAGAAATATTAAACAGCTTTTTGGCGAAAAGCTCTTGGAAGTGGGGTGTTCTAGGGTATTACCCACTTAAGTATGGACTCTTCCTACCAGTATATTAACTGAGAGTTAATCTCTCGTGGCTTCAGTTCAGCTCAGTGCAGTCTGTCTGTCTGTCAGTCACTAGTAAGCCAAGCTTATGTTACTCTGTTCTCTTGTATCTATTTTTGACTTAATATATATTGTTAACCATACCACCATGTTTAAAGTTATCATTTAGTGGTCCCATCACTGGTCCACATCACTTATCCAGCAAACCTTCTCATTGGTTGAAAAATATATATATAATTCCTTGAATGCAGCCAATCATGTCTCTCTATAACTCCATGTTTTTTGAAGCTCTAAGTAACATTTGATTTTAACTGAATTTGTTAAGTAAGCTACTTACTTTTCCTTACTGTTACTGTACACTACCTAGATAGTTGCTTTATTTGATATGCCAAGTATATAACTCACTTCCTGGGTTGTCTTTTCTGCTTAAAACTGCACATCCTGTTTTCTCATATTGAATAGTCTTTTCTACATGCTTTTCTTTATAAAAAGATTTTTCAGTTTTCTTCTGAGTCTGATATCAACACAATGTTATTTCTAACATCTGTCTATATTTCTGAGATGAGATATTGTAACTATTTACAACATTCAAACTGTTGTCCTTATCTTTATTGCTATATTCACAATGTTTTGGCCATTGTAGACTCCAGCCTTCTTCAGGTGATTTTGTTAAAATCTCAAACTGACCCCTTTATTTAGTCCACAAGGGTGGATTGTTCTAATTTCATGTGCTGTTCATTTTTGGATGTCCCTGTTTCAATCGATTCCCTTTAGTAACTCAACTATCCAAGTTTTTATTTTCTCTGAAGTGGGACCAGCTCACAACTCTTTGGGTCAAATCATTACCATATATTATACAATCAATATGTTTAACCACGAGGCTACAGTCTGATATTCACACAATATTATTTTAACATCTGTCTATATTTCCTAGTGCATGTGCATTGTGGTGCAGTATATATTGGCTCAGAACAAAAAATTGGAGAGCTGAGTTCTAATTTGTTGAATTCATTACATTTAATTACATGCAAATACCTTTTTGAAAGATATTAATCCGACTCTTCCCTCCATTTATGGGTCAAATAACAGGACATTGGGTTCTATAGCCTTGGTTGGCAATCAGTCTACTGCAGAAAGTAATAGCAACCTAATGTGGAAAATTTTTCTGCCCAATCACGTATGTTTTTTTCAAGACATGATCACACAAACATGCATCATGTATGACACTTAACTGACTGACTATATTTCTGAGATGAGGTATTGCAACTACTTATGGTTAAATGTGCTGATGCTTTTCTTTTTCTTTGTCTATGGGATTTTTTCCTTCAGAACATGGCAGATCATGGCTCCCCACAACACTAACCTAAACTAAATGTTGGAAGTGCCCACTTGAAGCAACACTTCAGCAGATCCTTTTACAGGGCAGTATAATATATAGGGAAGATATCTAAGAGGTTTGTGAGAAATCCTATTGTATCAGGAATGTGGATGGACTCATCTACAATTTGCATCAGTTTGTAGGCAATGGAGGAGTCCAGAAGAATCGGACTTCTTTATAAGTATTTTCAAGTGGACTAACTACACTTTGTTTGGAATATTGAAGTTGCACAAATGTAAATGCCAGCCGAGAGCTTAGCAACATTTATCTCATTGTCAAACCTCTCACCCCACCAATGTTCTGATATCTTTCCAAACAAATTTGTCAGGTAGATGTTCTGCTGCCTTTCCCTCTCCTCTATACCCTGTGAGTGTCAAATTCTCTAAGCCCTCTTTTCACATTATCTTCTTCTTAGCCCATCACTCCCAGTGAAACATAGGCAATTGCACACTGCACACTGTTCTGGGCTGATTCATTGTCATCAAAGCTCCCATAACTGTCATTTTTAAGAGTAGAAGTGTTAACCCTATGCAAACTTCTTTATACTCCTGAAGAGGTGGTCCATCTCCAGGCTGATTTTGAATACAGAGTTTTTCCTTCTCCTAGACAGGTTACAGATCGTAGCCTGTCCTGCTATTTATCCATAGCTGAGAGGAGATGAGATAGATTCATACCTTTCCCAAGGGAAACATAAATTAATTTAATGAATTTGATCTCAGTTCTCCAAATCCTCAATCCAAGCTGCTATCCATTACTCCAAGATGCCTCCAAATTCTTTCTCCAAGAAATTTCAGCTTTCTTGTTCTCATTCTGGGTATAAATGATCTTTATGTTTCTATTTTCTTTAAATTATTTAGTTGTTTACATACTCTGTCTATGATATTTTCAGAACCCTTCTATAAAACAACATTCCTACTGCTTCCAGTATTCTCTTAATTTCTGAAAAGATTGTCTGGCATTTACTGCCATATAGGAGCTTATAAATCACAGGAGATAAAAAACATTTTAATTCTCTTAACCACGTCTTATCTCCAGTTGTTTCAACACTTTCATTTTTTTGTTAGTGGTAATGCCACTGTTACAAGCTTACATTAACTCTGATCTATAGATATTTAATTTACAAAACAACTATTAACTATGTTATTTGGATTAATTTGTTAATGTTTCGATTAATTTATTAATGTTAACCAGAAAACTGCAAAGAAAATATCTCAGAACAATTTTATTCTATATCTCATTTTCTGTGAAAGCCATTTTACCAAGAAATAATTTATTTTGCATGTTATAGTATGTCAGAGGTATTTTCATTTTTAATCAACACTTCATTGTACAATTATGAAACAAAATTGATATATTAAAAACCAAAATGCAATCCATTATTTACTGATGTTTCCATCAATCATTTTGTCAATTATTTGTTGTTCATCCATAGAAAAATAATGTCATAGACTGGAACAAAAGATATAAACTCAATGTTGAATAGGGAAAAACTTAAATTTTTTTCAGTGAGTCATTATAGAAATATGTGATTGATCATTGTCATATTGCAGAAGTGTTTTACAACTCTCTTTTCTTCAAAAAGCTAAAATTTATATCCAACTGTTCATAATAGAGGTTAATCCTCTGGTGCAAAATAGATTATTTGCTTGAAATTCTATTAAACGTATGGTATTTTTACATTTTTTATCTGATCAAGTCTTTTCTATAAAATTGTGAAATGCAATTTACTCGGAATGGCCACTTCTCTAGTTCCTTTCAAACTAATGCAGGTATCCCCCAGGGCTTTATCCTTGGTCCTACACTGTTTTCAATTTTAATGACCTTCAAGAAGACCTCAAGACCATTGGGGCATAAGATGCCTCTAAAACAAAAACTTCTCTCCATTAATCATCTGAGACCCTTTGATGGCTTCCTTCAAAATTGTTTCAGGAAAGTGTCTCATTGCTTCTTCTCAGGCTAATGTTCTCAGCCGACATGAAGTGGAAAAACTATATTGAATCCATTACTAGGTAAACTGCTAAGAAAGTTAGTGTTGTATGATACAATTTTCCCTTCAGAATCTATCTTATATATCTATAAGTCTATCATTCATCCATGCTTAGGATATTGTTGCCACATATAGTCTGGTGCCCCTGCTATTTAAAATGAGCTGAAAGAAGAATTAGCAATATTATTGGTCCTGATCTGGTGGCTCAACTTCAGTTACTTAACCAATACTGTGCTTTTTTTAGAAATACTTTCATGGTAATTGTTCAAACGAGCTCTTTACTCAAGTACTGAATTTAAGTGCAGAACTGAACTGGTGTCAAGATCTCTTAATTTAAATTAAGCTAGATAGACATAGCCATAAGTTCTATGCTAACAGTTTCTTTTCTTGAACTTCTCACTTGTGGAACTTCCTTCTAGCTCCATGTTTTCCAGCCAACATTAATCTTCAAAAATTTAAATGAAATGTCAATTACTATCTATTGTCTTCTTTCTGATTACTGTTTTCTTTTACTGCCCATTACTGATGTAATTTTTCCACACCCTGTAATTCCTTGCATTTTAGCAGCTTTACTATCTTACTTGGGGTGATACTTATTTTAAAATATAGTCATTGGAATATATGTTTAAAATACAAATTGTCCTTATTTAATCTTTTAAAAACTGATTAAAAGTTATTTTGAAAAGAAATTTAAGTAAATATAATGAAGCATTGACATTAAATCTTTTTTTATTTCATGTGTCATGTATCCTTTAGGACGTAGACAATCATGGCCCTCCACATCTTCCTGTTCCTTGCAGCTCTTTATAAGCTTTGTTTTTTTGTTATTTCTCCCAAACCCTGTTCTACCATCCAATTTTTCCAAGCCCTTCTTCCTCATTACATGATCCAGAATTGTCAACTTCTTCTACCTGATGTTAAATATATGTTTCCATTTTACCTAAAAACCTCATTGTTGTGAACATATGGCATCCTCAGCATATTTTTGTACATTCACATCTCTGTCGTTTCAAGTCTGTTCTTCAACTTGGACGAGATTATTCAGCATTCACTGCCATACAGAAGGACATATATCATAAAGAAGGACATATATCATATAACCTTGCACTACTCTTTTCTTTGTTTCTAATTTAAATTCATTCATTGGCCCAAAATTTCATTGAATAGATTTCATAATGGGAAGGATTTTCTGGAAAACGTTATTAAAGATAATCTGTTTTACATTTTAATGAAATCAATTATATTACATTTATTTTGTTGCCCTTTGTTTAGAATTCCTAACAAGTCATAAATCTATCTGAAGCAGAAAGCATAAATAAGCAGAACTCAGAAATATCAAACTACTAATAATATTAGTGGTAACATGTATTATATACTAGAGTGCAAGTGAAAAAGAAATGAATTTTAGCCAAAGGCTTGGCAATAAGCATTTTGCACTCTGGAGAACATTCATATTCAGTGTTAATATTCAGAAAATATCTAAATGCTATAAATATCAATACAAGCGACAATTTTATTTGCCTTGAGTATCATATGAAACAGAAAGTAGCATAAAACAAGGATGTGTTTTCTCACAGGATTTATTAAACCTTTACAATATAGTGATCCTACAAATACTGGAAGTTTAACCAGAATTTATTATTGGTAGTTACAATATTAACAACAAGGTAGTAAAGGAAAGCAAGAAAAACGGACTAATCACCTTAATGAAAGCAACTAATTGGAAATGGCAAAATCAAGTAAATACAGAAACTTAACTATCTGGGAAGTGGTTTAACTGATGATGGAAAATGTGACACAAAAATCTGAAAGTTTTCTTTTTACTCTATACAACGCCCAAGTTAGGTTACTGAAGAAGGTTGTTGTTTGAGTGTTTAGCAATACAATTTCTCACACATCCTTAAGAGATGTAAAGATAGATTCTTTTTCCTTTTGGCACTTAGCTAACTGACTGAGTGAGCTATCTTAGAGTCAAGGCTTTTGATAAATCTGTAAACTTCCTGGACCATGATAGAGATATTACAAATTTTGTGCTCCGTGAGATGGGGTAAATCAGAAATGACAATTAAAAAAGCATCAGTTGGTATTAAGGCTGAACTTTTGAAAATAGTGAATGCTCTTCCTGAATTTAGAAACAACTTTCTAAATTTAATGAAGAAAGTCTGGCATCAGAAGCACATCTCAAAAAGTATTAATGCACCATGGAAACAAAATGATAATTCACATGACCTACTCCTATACAGAGGTATCACAACTGAATCCATCATGATAAAGGTACTAATAAACAAATAAATTAATTAGGCTGTCACCATCTTATAAAAATGAATTCTTCACAATCATGTTTAGTTCATGTTCTAGTAAGGGGTATAATAATAGCATATGTGTGATCAAACAATTCAAGGAAATTGCTTATCTCTCCGATTAAAAATTGTATATCTGCTATGTAGAACTCCCAACATCCTGAAATCACATCAATAGAGACTTCCTCTTTTCCTGCATTAGAAAATGTCATCCAAGCTCTGAATCTGCTGAATATCTAATCCTGATAGAAGAACTGTATTAGCTCACAGAGTCGTACATGTTGAGTGATGATCCTATTACCCAAAACATTCCAAACTCCATCTGAACTGCAACAAGAAGGAAATGAAAATCCCAATCTATTTCATTTCTTTTTAGATTATGCTTTGCATATATAGAAGCACAGATGTGAAGACATAGGCATTGATCACTTGAACATTCTATAAAATATTACAAATGAATCTCTCTTAAACCTTAAACCTATTGCTTCCAGTGGAGCATATGCTATCAATGACCCCCCCACCACTGTCGAGGGGGTTTCCAGTACTTTTTTACAGATAGGAGTGTTGACACTATATAAACACTTATCTTCTGGGTGAAGTAATAATCAGTTCAGTGCCATACATGATACATGATTGGGTAATCATGTCTCTTTCAATCCATGACTGACAATGCAAAAGATTTTCCTGTAGTAAGTTGCCATTTCTTTTTGTGGTAGACTGGTTGCCAACCAAGACTATAGAACTCAATCTGTTCTGCTATTTAACCCATAGCTAGGGGTAGAAATAATAGATTAATATCTTTCCCAAGAGTATTTGCTTATATGTTAATACAACTGGAATTCTCTGATTTCACATTTCCCAAATGAATCGACTAATATATAAAACATTGCTTCTGATTTACCCTCCCAAGAAAAACATACAGAGAATGAGGACTGCTATACTAATAATATAAACATTCATATTTGGGACAAGTAATGATCTCAAACAAAAAATCATCATCCTCTGCCAAGTATTCCAAGAATTAAGACTAAGATAAACTTTTTCAAAATAAAAACAATGATCTGGAGCTAGAATGAAAGCAGTAATGGCATGTATTCTGAACTGATCATAAAAATTCAGAATGTGGAATTAGTGATTATGAAATATTTCAAATACCTCTGTGTACAGATCAATTACAACAAATTTAGTATAAGAGAAAAGGAAATTAAACATAGAATAGGCTATGCTAGCGCTAAATTTTTCCAATATCGCAAGTTGCTTAAAACCAAAACATTAACTTAAAAATTTTAGTCATATTCATAAATAAACAAGTCAGATAGAAACTTTCATATGAAAGCCATGCATGACACCAAACTCATTAAAAAATATCTCAACTGTCAGTTGTATGCAATTAATTTCTCAGATCGATGGTTAAAAATGGCTTTGAGCAAGTGAGGCCTGTGGCGAAAAGCATCTATCTTCAAATATTGTGGACTGATGCTACAAATTTACAAGCAAAGAATTGTACCAAATAACAGAAACCACATTGCTTGAGAACTTTCAACCATGGCAACAACTAAAATGGGTAAGGCATGTAACTTAAATAAAGTGTAATGACATAATAAAATGTTGTATTCCACACTAATTCAAACAAAAAGAAACCCCATTCTTACTAGAATGATCATTAAGAGCTACTAGACATGGGAAACCTATTTTCATGAAAAATTGTTTTAATAGAAAGATTTCATCAATTTGAACTGAAAGCATCACTGACTGTTTAGTTAATGAATATCAAATGCTTCCTTATAATAAATTGGCTAATATTACCATCAATCCTCCTCTACAGCAGTGAATGCTGAACAATTTTCTCACACCTAAAGGAGAGACTTGAGACAACATAGATGTATTTCTCTGAGAATATCATGGACAGAACATGAAAGCAACATGGGAATTTTAAGGAACATGGAAACAAAAAGAATCAGAAATTTCTAAGACATAGGAAGAAAGAGAGCTTGAAGACTTTAACACTCACAAGACATACTGAAGACAAGAAGGGCAGAAGAAAAAGTAACATACTTATCAATTTTGTGTAAATGGATAGCAGAACTTGGTGTAGGAGTGAGAGCAACAGAGAACATTACTAAGAGCTACAAAGCATAGGAAGTTGTGAAGAGCCATAATCAGCCATGCCCTGAAGGGGTACATTTCATAAAAGAAGAATCATATGGAATGATACTGAAGGTAACTGCTTTTCTTCTTTTAAGAACATTGGAGTTTTCCCCCCAAAAAAGCCTTCAAAAATCAATGTTTCTTCATAGCTCAAATGTAATTTTGCCATTATTGCCTGCGATCATAGACATATATTGTCATAAAGCTCTCCCAGTGGATCTTATGCAATGTTTGGTTTATTTGTGTGGCACTTTTCTATTTAGGAAATCACTCTAATGGTTTGAATTAGCCAGACATTCATCTTGACCTGCATCTGCAAAGATGCTTTGCTGCCCAAGAGAATTCAGAGTAATTATACAAAGTGTTTGACCAAAGGACAACAGTGACAGTTTCTCTTGTGTCAAACTGCACAATGTTTATGCATTTTGTCATGTTTATTTACTCTGTTATATAGGAAAATAATAGGCAAATAGTTTGACTTATTACTTTATACAAAGTGACACCTAAAATTTTCAGGAATTTTGACAGTAGAAAATATAAGTACATTTTTATGGGAACTTTAGGAACCAACTAATATATTTAATATATTGCTTAGAGATTTTGTTAAACAATAGGCTTAAAAGTTTATGACTTTTTATATATATATATATATATATATATATATATATATATATATATATATTGTGTATGTGTGAGTGTGTGTGTGTGTGTTCTTGAAAATTTAATGATGTAGTTTGGGTGCGATGGATGAATTGTTTAAATTATGCGGAAATGAAAATAACACTGACATCTAATTTTAACAAATATATTTACCAAAAGTGCACAAAATATCCTCATCATCTTTCTGTAGAACTACATTTTTTTTTTGTTTTGAGTCTTTCCTTCATATTTGATGACATTGTCCAGCATTCAGTGTCATATAGCAGGACAAATATCATGTAACAGTTCAGTTTTTTTTTTTTTCTTTTTAATCATATCACTCCAGGCAAGGTGGTAATGCCACTGATGTGCCGGGGGCTACGTAAGAGTGAAAAGATTAGAAGAGAGAAAACCGGAAACCACATCCTAAGCAGGGAACAAGGGATGAGCCTCTACACCTGTTCAATAGACGTGGAAAGGAGTGTGAACCGGGTGATAGTTTAGTCTATCTACTCCAATTGAAAAAAAAAAAAAAGAAAAGAAAAGTGAAAAGATTGGAAAAGAGAAAGCCAGAAACCACATTCTAAACAGGGAACAAGAGATAAGCCTCTACACCTGTTCAATAGATGTGGGTGGAGTGTGAACTAGGCAATAGTTTAGTCTATCTACTTCAAATTTTAAATTTCTTATTCTGCACTCCCCACTTATAAGTGAAAGTCAAATTTTTTGTGTTAAAAGTATTTGCTTTTGATCATAAACAAATACACAATGTGCTAGTAGTAGCCATTATCAATGATGTACATTAGATTTTATCATAGTGATATTTTTGCATTATATCAAGCAACCTTTGAGATTTCACTTACCCAATTGACTCAGGCAATTAAAGTTTATAGCTTTACTCGCCTGTGGTCTATTAAAAATCTTGCAATGAAATGTGTCCCTTCAAATATATAAAATGGAAATCTGATTCAACCCAAAAGTATGCCATTGAAGATTCACAAGTTACTTAAAATGACATTATTGAACTCTTGGTCTTATGCATGGTGCCTGATTTATGTAAAAATGTGTGGTTAAACAAAAGACAGTGACATCCCACAATCATCAAAGCAAGATCTGACAAATGGAATTTAAATTGACAAGTCCTGTCTCACTTTTATCGTCCTGGTCAGTGTAAAAATTTGTTTAATTAGCGCTTTCAGATTGGAGCCAAAATGTCTCTGTCACCCAGATTAAAGATGCTCTCAGATTTTTAGAAACTCATTTGGAAAAATATTATCCTTGACTCAACATTTATATTTCCTCCCCACTTACAAAAAGTAAAAACAAATATTTGAATGAAAGAAAAAGATATACATACTTCTTTCAACCATGCACTGAAAAACAAATTATACAAGTCAGTAATTTTTTTATAGAAAATCGTTGAGAAAATCAGATTTGTTATTTTTATCATCTATGAAATGAAGGTTGTAGTTAAACAGATGAAAGAAACTACAAATTTAGGTATCTCCACTCAACTGCCAAAAAACAAAAAAATAGCATATCATGATGTTAAAAGGGCTCAAACTTAATAGAAACAAGATTTTATCATCAAAATGTTTCTGCTATTATGAAGAGGAAAGATCAAATTTTGTTGTTATTACTTTTTTTAATTTTTAAAATCCTTCCTAATATGTTTGAAATTTCAAGTAAAATTTCATTTTTTGTTTTCTATTGGTGATTCCTGCTATGTTTATGTAAGGCGAGTATTAAGAAAATAGAGTTGGTCAAGTTTTTCTTTGTTTCCAACAAAATGTTCCTGTCTTTTAATACTCTACTCAGCATTTTGAAAGTGTCCTTGGCCATGCAAATATGCTTTCAGATCCCAATGTCACACTTTTTATCATCTGTTAGAACACTTTCCAGCTATTTAAATTTATGTACCTGATTGATTGTAGTATCCCTAACTTGTAATTGGCATTTTGGGCTCCTCTTTTTGCTAATGACCATGCATTCAGTTTTCTTATAGTTTATGTTCAGTTCTTTTTTCTTGCTTTCCTTTGTAAACTTTTGGAGGGAGAGATAAAGAATACAGGAAAAAAACTGAGTTTTCTTCCTTATATTAGAAAGTTCTTAATTTTCTTTAAAATGAATGTAAAAAAGATTAATACATTAGTGTGGTATATTGCGTTTTTGGCCTGGAATTAAAGAAAGACTAGCATTTGCAATACCATCGAAAAGAAATCTGTTACCCTGGTTAAAGAGGAAGTAACCAACAGTACAAGTTAAACTCATTTAGCTTTTGTTACGATTCAGTTTCAAGGTTTTGGTTGTCAATTTTTTTGTCAGATGAAACAAAATATATTCATTTAAGGCACATCGATGTTGCTTTTGTTTGGCAAAAAAAGAGGTAGAGTTTTTTTATCCCTCTAAACACTATTTCAAATGTCAAGCATTGTGGTGGCAGCATTGTGCTATGGGGATGATTTCTTTTCAGGAAATGGAACTGGTAACTTGGTTAAAAAGCAATAAAATGTTAAAAGTAAAAATAGTGCAGTATCTTGTGTTTAGGGACTGCAATTAAATAGAGGTTAGCATTTGCAATATCATCAAAAGGAAATCTGTTGCCATAGTTAAGATTAAAGAATTTAATGAGGATCTCATGTTAGAAATTGTAACTGTTACCACAATGAAGGAAAAGTATTCTTTTTCATGTGCCATTTCTCCTCAGAACATAGGTGATCATGGACTTCGACTTAGCTCTGTCTCTTGTTGCTCTCAATATTTTTCCTCTTGGTATCTTCCCCAAACCCTGCTCTACCATCCATTTGCTCAGGCCTATTAGGTATGTCTCACACTGCTTTTCCCTGTCTCTCTTTACTTCTATCTGTCCTGTGAGTATGAAATTCTTCAAGCCCTCTTTCCTTATTACCAGACCCAGAAACCTCATCTGCCTCTTCCTAATGTTAAGTATGAGTTTTCTTCTCATTTGCTTCATCTCCAATACCTCACTGTTGCTCACGTACTCAGTCCATGGTATCCTCAGCATTGTTCTGTAAGGCTACATTTCTGCTCTCTCAAGTCTCTCCTTCATTCTTGATTGAATCATCCAACATTAACTTCCATACAGAAACACAGATATCCCATAGCAATCAAGCACTTTTCTTTGTTTCCAATGAGATTTTCCTGTCTCTCAGTACTTTGGATAGCTTTTGAAATGTGTCGTTGGCCATGCCAATGCATCTTTGGATCATGACATCGCACCTTCCATCCTCTGTCAGTACACTTCCCAGGTATTTATATTTCTTTACATGTTTTATTTTAGTTTCTCCAACCTGTAGTGGGCATTTTGGGGTCTTCTTTTTGCTGATGACCATACATTCAGTTTTGTTGAAGTTTATGCTCAGTCTTTTCTTCTAGCTTTTATTTGCTATCTGCACCACGTCATTGTGGCTGACAATGACAAATCCTCGCAAGGATTTTATTTCTCTAAGAATTGTTTTCACTTTATAAGTTAAATAGATCTGGTGAGAAAACACATCCTTCTCTTATGCCCCTTTCTATTTTTGTATACCTGCTAAATTCACTTCTTATCTATATGCTAGTGGCTTGCTGCCAATATAAATTCTTTATTATCTCTAACAAGGCTTTGTGGAGTACTTTGTGAAATGCCTTTGCATAAACTATGAAGCACAGATAAACATCCCTCTGCATTTGTATTGCTTTTTCAGATAGCATTCTGAGCATGAATATTACATTACTTGTTCTGGTATCTTTAACAAAGTCACACTGGTCTTACCTCTGGGCCAATTCTGCTGTGTGCTCTGTTCATCAGAATCAGGATAATGAGTTGTGTGGCTCATTAAGCTGATTGTTTGGTGGAGTTCACATTCCTTAGCGCTTGGCTTCTTAGGTAGTTCTATGAAAATTGATCTGCTTAGGTCCTCTGGTTGTAGATTTTGTTTATGATTTCTGTGACCCTGTTGATGCCAAAGCCATCTAAGGATGTTAGCATCTCTATTACAATCATGTTAGGTCCTGCTGGTTTGTTTCTGTTCAAGTTAGCCATTGTTGATATACAAATCCATAACAAACCAATTTCAAGTGTCAATTTCTACAGTGTAAACATGTCAAAACTTGCAGTAAATGTTTAAAATGAGAAAAACCTTAAAGACAGAAAAATATCAAGCTCTCAGCTGGTTTGGTCAAAAGAATTCTCAGAACAATGCCAAAATATCCATTAATGTTACTTTGGCTAGTTAGAATGATTCTAGTATGGAAATGTCTTACCAGATATGCCTGTGAGCCATGAAAAAAGGCACAAGCAGCTCTACAGTAAAGAAAATCCTGAGAGAGGTTTAAAGAGCAATATCCATGCATTCAAAGTCCATAAAATATGTAATTATTTAAAAAAAAACATTTAAGCCTAAAAAGTTAGGATTGAACAAAAATTATCAAAATATTTTTTTAAATTACCATTCATTAGATATTCCTTAAGCCATAACATTTTTCTGAATCAAAAACACGATTTTTTAGGATGGGGTACTGTTCATAGAATAAACATACACCCTTGTGCAAATTAATTGAAACAACTGCATTAGTTTCCTTTCTTTCACCACATAGTCAATTTTAGACCCACTGGAGTAACAGCAATTTCTTTTTTCTTTTCTCAGATTAGGTCATTCGCAGTGGTGTGTAGTAATATGAATCTGTTTTTGAGGTGTATGATGAAATTTGCTTAGCCTTGAAAATTATTGTGTCCTCCATGATTGCATCAGATTTTTATCACACCAAGACATTATTGTGACAACTACCAATTAGTTGTTCTATGACCATTTTCTGCAATGGACATTACTCCAAGGAAGTACACAAAATTTGTAATGCTGCACAAACACACTGGCAAGCCTTACAGAGAGATCACAGATATTGTTGCATAACATGACACCTCTCTTAGTCCAGCTATACTTTCTGACCTTTGGTCAATTACACTCACATTGTGTTGCTGATCTCAGATTAGCCAAACAGGATTGCTTGTTGTCATTTGACAAGGTTGGCCTAGACACGCAAGAGATTAGAATATAATGAAAACTAGATTTAAAACTGCAACAACATGGTGCAGATTTATATATATTTATATATATAAAATATATACAAGATTACAACCAAGTCAAAGTAAGTGACAGAAAAGAGATATCAGTTGGCTGGTATTTTAGTAGCACAATAATATTTGTGTTCTATATCCACATGGTACAATGGTTTATTCAACTTTCAGCTGGTTGAATTTGGACTGACCATCTCTTGCAATATCTCTCAGGCTCCAACCAATTTTATTCTACCTTCTCACTACAAACATGAGACTAGAACTAACTAATTCTGTTTTCCACCCCAATTTTATTAAAAAGACTAAAAAAACCAGGGTGATGAAGTTAGGTATGGGTTTTTTATTTCTTTCTTCCTATATATGACCTACTATCTTGATATGTAAGTAATATCATTTAAACATTTCAACTTCCAGGGGAAGGAGAGAAAAATTGTTATTTTTTGCTTGTTTTTATCAGTTGTAAGCAGTACACAGGAAATCCTCAACGCCATGTTTTGACCCAGGGTCACATACTGTCAAAACCCATTGACAAATGTTTTGACTCACTAGCTTTAATAAATTCACTTAATTCTCCCACCAAAAGCAATTCTGCACTTAATGAATTCTGAATCTGTATTTTTAACTTTTATCTCCTCAGCTACTTTTCCTGACAAAAACAATTGTATTCTCCTATTTTAGAGATATCTCTTCTCATCTTGAAAGTCACTTAAAATTAATACCAGCTATGTGAAAATAGGGTTACATCTAGACAACTGCCAATTAGTTGTTCCATGGCCATTGTCTGCAATGGACATTACTCCAAGGAAGTATACAAAAACTGTAATGCTGCACAAACACACTGGCAAGCCTCACAGAGAGACTGTATATTGTTGGTGTCAGTCTTTCAATTGTCAATTGTACCATCGAGGCAAAGAAACAAACTGGATCCATCAGTCCAAAATGTAAAAAGAAATGTGCTCAGAAGAGAAAAACAATACCAAGAGACAACATATACCTGATCAGGGAGAGTGTGAAAGATTCTAGGTAGGCATTATTCAGTTAATTCACACAAAGGTGTTGTTGCAAATTGATGTCTAACTTTTTACAAAGTTATCTGGGCATCATTTGATGTTTGCATGTAAGCTTAAAACTGTGTTTATGTCAGTGTAATATAGTAACAACTTTAATTTGAAGCTTCTGAAGTTTTATTTGATAATATTTGTTTTGGGAAATCAAACAAATGTGGCACAAGGCCAAAAATGGGTATAGAGAAAGGCTGGTCTTCATCTCTCTTCAAATGACTTAGCTAGCCACAATCACTGATCCAAGAAAGCTATACAATATTCCCTGCACCAAAACACCACATTCTTAGTTACCATTCTTACTACAAACACTATAACACCTCAAAGTCCCATATGTTCAGTTTGTTTGTGTCACATGATGAATAACAAATTTAAAAATGAAAACCCCTATGAATATTTACAAAATGGATAATAATATTTACAAGGAACAAAACAAAATGGAGTTTGTAATAAAAATTCCCCACAATCTTTAATTGTGACAAAAATATCAGTTGACTGGATGAAAATTATGTGGGATGTGGATAACTTAAATAGTCCTTCAACCAAACAGACACACTCATCCAGACATGACAATGAATATGAAAAAAACGCACTCAAAAAATTAAAAGTGCCTTGCATCCACCAGGGAACTAAGGTGTCTGATCACCTAATGAAAGAGAGGATAGGAATTAAAACACCACTCCTAGTCAGTTCCTTTTACTCAATAGATGTGCATAAGATTCACCCAACTTTTGCTAAATTCTGATGGGGGAAGTCATTGCCTTTCCATCCTGATCTTGATTTTAAGCTGATACTTAAAGAACAAGATCAGTTGAGAAGAGCAAAACCTCTTGTCTCCATAGAATTCTTTTTGTTGCAAAAGCTTTATTTGACTGATTCATGTTGAGTGCTGAAAGCATTTTATTATCAAAAGTGAGAGGGGGAGATGGGATGTAATTATTGTATGACCATAGTCAGTGATATCTGTTTATGTTCTTGTTAGTTCTTAATTTTCTCAGTATTTGGCAATTGTTTTTCACATTTTTAAACTGTTTTTGGGAAGAAGTTTTTTCCCAAAAACATGCAGAAAAATTTGGGGATAATCATTATTTATCTTAAATGAAGAATAATGAGATATATACTTTATTAATTTATGTAAACTTTTTGTTCATTAGTTATTAGAAATTTGAATAAGTTCTTGCTGATTTTTCATGAAAAGTAATGTCATATTCACAAAATCAGCAAGAAACAGGTTGCTGAAAGTATTGTCTATTGCTAGGCATTACTTTTTCCCATCTTTCTGGCAGCATTTGAATTCCAGGTCAGAAAAACAACACCTCTTTTGAGACTAATCATGAGTCATCCCGTTTTTTGCATCTTCATAAGAATAAAAGACCATGAGCTATCAATCAGAGGAAACGATAATCAAATAAAGCAATGTCTGGTTAATATGGCAGGTGGAATATGACTTCCTATTAAAGCATTTCCAACTAGGTTTTCATCCATTCTGCAGCATGTGACCTAATGTTGTCATTTTGTTAAATCACTTTGTCATGTCTCTGCTCATATAGCGGCCATTTTTCTTCAATACTCTGATGAAACACATCAATTGTAGTCAATAGTTTATCTCCCTTGATGATTTCAGTTGGTTTGAGCAGCTCATAATAAATTACTGATCTAACCAAATGCAGAGCTGAAGTTTTGAGCCATGGATATTTGGCTTTGCTGTCGATGTTGATGCATGGCCAGGCTTACCCCACAATCTTCTACATTTAGAGTTATCATCGTGTCTCCACTTTCCATTGCCAGTCACAACATGATGCAAAAAATCTTTTCCTTTTCTGCACTTGAAGCAGCTGTTCATACATGGCAAGATCCCATTTGACATCTCTCGGCTTCAACTCGTACAGTACCCAATGCCTTTGCTTTTGAATCATTCCTAATGCTTTCAAGCATTTCAAATGTTGTGTGATCAAATTCTAATGATTCTGCAAGTTTAGCTTGCACTTGACATGAGTCTTCATGAAGTAATTCCTCCATTCTTTGTCTTCCAATTTTTGGTGCGCCAGAGCATTCTTTATCTTAAACATCAGAATAATTATTTTTGAAGTGTTTAGACCAATCTCTGCATGTTGTTACCAACAGAGTATTGTCACAGTAAGTCTCAACAAGAATTCTGTGTGCTTCAGCTGCAGATTTCTTTTAAATAAAGTATTCAGTAAAATTCCTGACAAATAATTTTTCTTTGGCACTAAATCTGGCATGTTTAATGCTGTTAAAAACAAAGTTGTTTACACTTCAGTGAAATGACATACACTGAATTTCAAGCTTTTTTATAGTACTTCTTTATAGATGCATTACTATCTGAAACTACATATATGCAGTTCTTGGAACACCTTCTGTTGGAAAACAGTGAAAACTCATTCAAAGTTCTAACAGAAATGTCTATATGTGTTGGCTCTTTATTTAAAAGAAATTTTTTGTAAAAAGAAAAGCTATTTCAATATGCAAAACAGTCAGTTAAGTGCTATACGTAATCCAATCTTGGGCAGAAGATCCTCCCACAGTAGGTTGCCATTAGTTTCTCTGGTATACTGGTTGACAACAAAGGCTATAGAACCCAAACTGCCATGCTATTTAATAAATAAATACATTTCTCAAGGGTATTTGCACATGAGTCAATGCAAAACAATTTAGTTCAAATTATTCTGTTAAAAGACATGGTTCAGTTTTACACTGATTCAAACCAATAAACAGGACCACAAATCAATATTTTTTGATTTTGTCAAATATCTCACCTTGAGGAAAGTCTAAGATAATACTGATCTATAAAAATTATTCACCTAACTTTTTTCCTATTTTTGGAGTGGACTAGTCTCCATAAGTAGGGAAAATTATCTAATTTTGTAAGGGAGAATGGCTGCTATTAAATTCATTATCCCTTAATGGTATTCTGAAATTAACATAAGATTAAAAATTTGCTTATTGTTTAAATTTCATTGCAATATTTTTGTTACCACTCAGTTGGAAATACAAGATAATTGCACTTCATGAAAACCAAAATTTATAAGCAAAATAGTGTAAACTAAAAAAGTAAAAAAAGTTATGAAAACACAAATTCTTTACATTTATTTATGTATTCAGTGAAGGCTTGGATGATCAATTTGATACGATTTATAAAGGATTTGTATTGTGAATTAAGGAATGTTTCTCTTCCATTCAAGAAAAACAAAAAAAATGTTACTAAATTGATTTTTTTTGCTTTATTCACTTTTGTTATTATAGATTGGTTTTGAATATTTATTCCATTCCTTATTTTTTGTTTTTACTTTTTATTGTGCTATTAAATTGATCATGTAATTTTCTTATTAGTAATGTATTCTTTCGGTTTTGAATAAAAAACTATATATTTATTTTTCAAAATCACTTGAGAAATCGTATATATATATATATATATATATATATATATATATATATATAAATCATCTGCATACAGGCTTGTTTCACTGTATCGCAACTCATCAGTGTAGCTAGTTTAAATGCCTGCCTCAAGCCAGGACCAAAACCTGACTGATTTATCAGCAGCTGGAGATTCACCCACATATATATGTATGTGTATATACATTCTTTTTGTAATAATATTTTATTTTCATGAAAATAAATAAGATAAAAATCTGATAGAATTGTATTCTTGTACTACATACTTGTATATACTTTTTAATTTTAAACAAATTACATTATCACAGTATGATTTAACTAACCTAATTACCATTTTAACCCTCCTTAAGATATACTACAGAACACAATAGGTAATTAGTTCCTATGAGTTTAAAAATGCAATAATGCTGATGAAGCAACCCCTAAAAAATGTATAAAATAGAATCCTTATACAAAGAAAATTGTTAAAGATTATTTGGAATTTTTAGAAATTCAGCTCAAAAGATGTGCCACAAAAAGGTTGTATTGTTGCATATAATGATGACTTGCTTTTTTTTTTTTTTTAACTAAACTCAACAGAACTAATATTATTATAGTTGAAGAATTAGCTGAAAAGCAGAATTCAAACAACTATTATCTGCTACAATTTGGAAAGATTCCTAAACTTGGAAAATGGTTTTGCCATGATTTGACAGAATCCAACCATAAAGTAAGTGTTGATGTTTTCACACCTCTGCACTCTCATGGAAACATTTTGCTATTTTTAGTGATTGATGATGACAATATAGATATGTTACAATATAAAATCATGCAGACAATGGTTTATTGAAGGTAAATAGTCTAATACACATTCAAAAAATCTACCTCTATGCAAAGAACATTTTGGTAAATGTCTAATGAGATTGAACTGCTGTGGTTTACTTTGAGTCAATGTTACAATTAAAGTAGACATTGCTGCACTCTCAGGGATTTTATCTTATTTTTTTTAGCAACTAATAATGAAAATGGATATTTTACAAGAATATGAGATGATGCAGACAATGTTTTAGTGTAGACAAATAGTCTAATGCACAATCCAAAAAAGAAAGTTTTGATAAGTATCTAATGGGATTGCATTGGTATGGTTTATTTTGTGTTGCTACTGGCCATTGATAGTAGATGTCTATTGGTAACAGCAAGAGCATTCAAACAGATCTTTGAAATAAAAGGCTCATTTTCATTACTTACAATAGTGTGATGGTCCATGATAATGTAATGATCTATACAGAAATGAACAATTTTCTAATGATTGAAGACCTTTGTTAGAATAAAATTCAACACCTTTCTTATTCTCCACATATTGCTCTGTAAGATTTTATATAACTATCTTGATGGATAGGTGACCCCAAAGGTTTTAACTTTGAACCTACTCTGTTTCTTATTTTCATCAATGATCTTTCTAATGTCATCATTTCCCAACTTGGTATCTATACTGATGATACAATTATTTTCTTCTTCTTTTATGTGCCCTCTTCTTTCAGGATGTAGGCGATCATGGCTTTCCACATCTCTCTATCCCTGGTGGCTCTTAGCATGCTTTCTCCCATTACACCACACAACCCTTGTTTCATTATCCACCTGGTCAGGTCCTTATTCACTGCTTTCCCCTATCTCTTTTTCCCTCTATTTGGCCAATTAGTATCAGGTTTTCCAAGTCCTTCTTCCTCATTGCATGTCCCAGGAACTTTAGGTTTCTCTTCCTGATGTTCAGTATTAATTTATTTTTCATTTCCATACTTTCCAAAACTATTTACTTTCCAAAACTATTTACCACAACTATTTACTTCTATCTTAATAGTAAGTCCAAAAGGTTTGATAAAGTAAATATGGTAACTGATTTCAACAATGATCTTCATTCTGCTGTTAACTGTGGTAACAAATAGTTTGTAAATTTGAACACCTCCAAAATGAAACTGCTTTCTTTTAGTCTTTTAAGAGAACTATTTTTGTATTCCTTCAGTATGGCTGATGCTAATTTCTTGGTCTCACGTTTATCACTGACATGAAGTGGAATGATTATATTGAATCAATTGCTAGGTCTACTCATAGGAAAGTTGGTTAAATATGCCATATCAAAAAAATTTTTCTACTCAAATCCATTTTGTACACTTATAAAACTGCCATTTATCCATGCATATTGTTGCCATAACTGGTCTGCTGCTCCTGCTATACATCTCAAGATTATTGACAAAATCCTAAAGAAGAATCTGCAATGTTACTGGATCCAACTTAACATCTCACCTTCAGTCACTTCCTTACTGTGGCTTCTTTCTGGCTTTTCTATAAAAATTTTCATAGCAATTGTTCTGATGAACTTCCATCTTTGGTACCTTGATTTCAAGAATTTATGCATAGTACTAGATTAGCAGTTAGGTTTTATCATTTTACTGTTGAAATAGTTAGAAATAACCATAAGTTCTATTTTTGAAATTTTTAAATCATTAGAAAATAATTGTTGATAAGGATGGAACCAATATCCATGAATAAATTGTAATTAAACATGAATTTTAGTTATTGTTTATGTGTCATGTCTTTTTAGGGTATGAATAATCATGGCTTTCCCCAAGTAGTTCAATTACTATTCTTTCCAATCCCTGTTCTGTCATCTAAGCTTGTTGAGTGGGTTAGTTGTTGTTCTCTTTTGCTTATAATAGCTTTTTTTTTTATTAGCATGCACCACACAAGTACCCTTTCATGATCCCTTAGGCAATATTTATACACAAATAGATGGTATTGTGATGGGATCTCCTTTAGGTCCCCTCTTTTCTAATTATTATATGGCAAATCTAGAAAATAAAATAATTAATGACAACAATAAACCCTCTATATATGTAAGATACATAGATGACATCTTTGTTTTAGCTAAGAATATCGATCAAATTAAATATCTTAAAAACAAATTTGAAAGTCACTCCGTCCTCAAATTTACATTAGAACTTAATATTAATAACAAACTCCCATTCCTTGATGTACTCATTGATTCTAGCACACATAAATTTACTACTTCTCTATATAGGAAACAAACTAGCATAAATTCGTGTCTTCTTAATTATAATAGTGAATGCCCCCAACGATATAAGTTAGCTGTTATAAAAAACTTACTTCAATGCACACAAATGATATCTTCTTCCAAATCTATATTTTACAAAGAATTACACAACATTAAGCAAACACTAGTCAATAATGGATTTCCTAACTCCATTATTGATCAATAAATTAAAATGTATCTCAACAAAATTAACAATAGCTCTAACAATTAATGATATTAATTATTAATAATAATGGTTTACATCAAAATAAACATAACACTATTAACTTATACTATTGCAACCATATACATAATAATTATAAACAAGATGAAAAACCCTCAAAAACATAATACGTAGAAATGTTAAACCAGTGGAAAGTAATAATCAAATTTAACTTATTATATATTATAAAAAGTTTAAAACAATTGACCTCATAGTCTATAATAACCCAACAAGCACTAAACTAAATTCTCTACAAAAAACCAATGTAGTATACCAATTTACATGCCTATTCAGAGATTGCATCTCTGATACTAATCAAAAACCTAGTACATATATTGATTTTACTACAACCACACTCTCCTGTAGACTTACATGTCATCTTTCTCATCAGAGTACTATTAAACAACATTTCTCTGAAAAACATAAACATGTAGGTAATATCAGACAGATTTTGGTCAACAATACAGTGATCCTTACTCATACACACAGTAAGAGGAACCTGCGGATATTGGAGGCCATGTACATCAAATCAAAACAACCAACACTCAAAAAAATCAACTTTAAAACAGGAAATAACATATTACATTGCATTTGACTACATGGTTTTGTTGTCATTTCGTGCTATCCCATGGTGAAATGTCATAAAACCGCATCGCAAACTTAAGAACTGCGTTTATTATTTTTGGTAACTATTGCCGTTGCCAAGCGGAGTTTTATGTCAACACAAAATAAAATCATCAGTGATGGTGGATTTTATAATATTTCAGTTTAAACAACCTCTCTGAAGATGGCTCATGTGAGCCGAAAGCTTAGAAGGAAACCAATAAATAATTATCCAAATGTTGGAGAATTTTTGTCTTTATTTTCAACTGAAATTAAAGCAAAAATAGGACATTTAGAACGGCTCATGATTAAACATAATAGACATTCATTGTCTCTTATATTTAACAGTATAAATATATAACCAAAACCTAAATAATTAAATATACTATATATATATATATAGTATATTTAATTATTTAAAAATCTTCAATACAATGATATTATGATATTATAGAACTTTTGAATATTTTCCATTTGTAAACACCTTTTGGTGTCTTCATACAATAATCACTTGAAAACACTGAATGGTAGAAACCTGGGTTGTGTAATAACTTGTTTACTAATGAAAATATATATATGTATATTTATATATTTTCATTAGTAAACAAGTTATTATATATATATATATGTGTGTGTGTGTGTGTGTGTGTGTGTGTGTGTGTATATATATATATATATATATATAATGGCTGGTCACTTGTATCTGATTATGCCTGCATAGGGCTACTAGCAAAACAGATTTGCATGCATGGTTTTTACTGTAACTATGCTGAGTAAAATTTACTCACAGTTTCTAGGAGAGAGTGCATTATCTGGCACAATCAACAGTCTCAAAAAAGCCAGTAAGCTCAAACCCTCGGTCACTGTGACTTGTGACTTGTGACTTTGTACTAGCGCAACTAGTGATGATGCTTTAAAAACTAGTGTCCACCCGACTTCACTCACAAGGTTTGGGTCAACCAAAGGTATGGTTTTCAGGCACTTTCCAAAGGTGCAGTATGTTAGGATGACCTCTGCTAAACTGATGCATATTGGCAGCAGCTTTCTCTAGTGGCAGTCAAAAAGCAAGTAAGTTTTAATATCTAACCAACTCTGGGGTTCCAATTCTGGTTTTGAATTGAATTCACAATTGTTTTCCTAGACTGTTCTTATTTAGATTCATGCCTTCTCCAAGTCTATTGTTGTGGAATGAAAATCAACAGTCTCATCTGGAAATTTAACTTGCCTCACCAATTCTATTTCTCATACTCTTAAGTATTAAGAGACTGCACTTCATGAAAATAAGCCTTCAAAAAGGGAAAATTTTCAGCTTGATTTCTAATTTATATCACAAACAATCATTTACAACACCAACTTTCTAGCTAATAACAAGACAACATTTGATCTTAATTCAACTGATATTCTTGAACTTGAAGAATGTCTCTTTATTATTGTATTATTCTAGATCTTTTAGAATACAATTAAGGTATGTAAAAATCATTGTTATTTACTCTGGAACTACAAAAGTATAATTTCATGCAAGCATAGTTAAAATCTAAATGTAGCAGAAATAGTTCCATTTGTTTTATTTTGACAATTGAGTTTATTAACATTTAAACAACTCCATTCAATTTCTTACAAAAGAGATGAGATTAGGTAATGCATGTCTTATTCTGTATAAACCTTAACCTGATTTCCTTCAGCTTTGAATTCATAGATCTTGAATCTTTTCTTTGAATTTCCTTGATAAAATTTATGTTTTCCTTGGAATTCAAGAAAAATACACTTTATCTGGGTTGATTCAGAAAAATCTACTTTCCTCATATTCTGGTCATCATCTAGCTTCATCAATAACAACAAATGTGTTGTGATGACAAAGGAAATCGCGTGTTTTTGGATTGCATTGTGTTATCAACATCTTGTGATGATTTTTACAGCCTTTCCCATTTTATTCATTCACTCTTTCCATTTACAATATTTCTGAAATCTTTTAAAATATTTTTCTTTTCTATATCAGCTGTGGGCTTTGGCATTATTTTGTGATTTATTATATTTAGCATTCAGCCAAACTATTTGCATATGACAACACTGCATGATTCAGGTTTTATGTCATCTAAACCACTGGATCAATGCTAAAAAGTATCCATTTGAGATGCAGAAAAAACTATTTGTTGCACTGATCACTATAGCTATGCTATCTAATCTCTTTCTACTCTCTTAAATATTATTTACTTGTTTTGTTAGATATATTCTAATTTACTATTACCATTATTATTTGTTAGTCCATGCAGTATTTTTTGCCACTTGTCATCAACATTTCCTTTCAGTGTCAAAGCCCACTTTTCTCATTGTTTCTTTTTTTAAATTATATCGCCACAAGCAAGGCATTTTACTGCCACTGTTTTGCAGGGGGTTACATAGGAGGAAAGTTATGAGAAAGAGTGACAGTTTACAAGGGGTGTCAAGAAGTGGATAAGAGAAGAAAAAAATACTGATGAGAGTGGAGTGGACAAAGAGAGGAGCATGAGAGAGAGAGGATGCAAGTCAGTCAGATAGGAGATGACTATTGACTTTACATTCAAATTCTTGGAGATTGTAGCTGTCGGGGAAGCAAGTAAATGGAAGGGAATTCCACAGGTGGGAAGTGCAAGAAAAGAAGCTGCTGGAGTAGAATTTGTGTTTACAATTTATTGGTTTCACAGTAAAAAGGTTGGGACCTAGTTGCTAATCTTGTGGCGTGAGTAAATTTATATATAGGTGGCACCAGTGAACTAAGTTCATCAGAGCTGAAGCTGTGAAAGGATTTGTAGAAGAGACACAGGGAAGTCACATTGCGCCGGTGAGAAAGTGACTGTATTTGAGCTGCCAAGTCGGGATCGATCAGCTTACAGATTCTCCGTTGGATTTTGTCAAGGACACCTAGGTGGATAGCAGGAGCACCCGACCCTTTGTGGCAGCAGTATTACATGCACGGGCGGAAGGTAGATTTATATATGTGCAGGATGGTTTTAGGCAGGAAAAACTTCCTGGCCCTACACAGAGAACCGACTTTCTTAGCAGCGGATTTAACTATGGATTCTATGTAGTCATTCCACTTGATGTCTGTTGTGAGAGTTAAGGCAAGGAGGCACAGTATTTTGCTTTCAGGGAGACTAGCCTGATCCATGTTAATAGGGCATAGGAGTGGTTGTCTGTAATGGTTAATAGACAGAAGCTTCATTTTGGAAGCATTAAAATTCATGAGCCATTTCTTACCCCAGTCCGTCATGGACTGGAGGTCCTTTTCAAGCTTGGCAGTGAGGTTTGCTTTGCCAGCCTCAGCAGATTTTTGATTGATGTGAGAGTAAATTGTAGTTTCATCAGCGTATATGCCTACTTGGGGTCTTATTACATCTGGGAGATTGTTTATGTAGATAAAGAAAAGCATAGGACCTAGAATAGAACCTTGAGGGACACCCACGTTCATATGATAGTATTGGGGGTATGTCCATTTAATACTACCTTCATTGTGTGATTTGAAAGGAATGACTGAATAAGGTCAAACAATTGTCCAGTTATACCATAACCTCGCAGCTTGCATAGAGGGCCAGCATGCCAGACTCTGTCAAACGCTTTGGAGAAATCTAGGGCAACAGTTCAGGCTTCGGCGTTCTTGTGAAGAGCCTGGTGTATATACTGAGTGATGATCATGAGCATATCAGCAGTAGACCTGGTGAAGCAGAAACCATACTGTTTATCAGAGAATAGTCTGTGAGATGTTGAACCACTGATGGTTTCGAACACTTTGCCAAAAATTGGTAGGAGGCTGATAGAGCAATAATTAGAGAGGTCAGAGGGTTCACCAGTGTTTTTATATATTGGAACCACAGAGAACTTCTAGCAGGAAGGAAAGCAAGAAGCAGAGAGGCAGTAGTTACAGAGTTTGGAGAGAACAGAGAAGAGTTCAGGGAAACATTTCTTCAGGACAATGATTGGAATTCCGTTATGGTGGTCAATCTTTGAAATTATGTTAGAGACCACCAAGGGGGTAATGTGGATGTCATTCATTTGGGCCTTAGTTTGGGGTGGGAAGTCAGGTACAGATACTCCAGAAGAGTCCAGTGACAAGTTGGTGAAGAATCTGCGAGCTAAGCACCCAGTCTTGTTTGTTGTAGAGGTAAGGACCTCAAATTCATTGATTAGAGTGGGGATTGATTGTTTGCTATTGTTTTGTATACTTTTACAGAGCCTCCAGTAGTTTTTGGAACCAATCTAACAGGATGCTATGTGCTGCTTCATTCTGGCTGCAAACAGCAACTTGGCTTCTTTAAGTATCTTCTTGCACTCATTGTGAGCAGATGCAAAAAGACGCCTGTTCTGTTCCGACGCGCGACTCTGATAAAGCCAGAAGAAGTGATTTCGATGGGCGATGGCAGCCGAGCAAGCGAGGGAGAACAAAGAAGACAAGTAGGATTTAAGTCTCAACTTCCTGGCTGGGATGAAAGCTTTCATGCCAGTCTTAAACTAAAAAGAGACCTCAGCTGCACAGTCTTCAACGGGAAGACTAAAAACTTTGTTCCAAGGGGGGGGTCACACAGATAATCGTGGAATGAGTCCCAATTGGCTCTCTAGTAGCAGTAAGATATTCTGCTAGTCTGAGGTTCTTGGGTGAAGTGGGAGTGGAAGAAGATGTGAACAGGAACCACGGCATGGTCAAAGTTTCCGAGGAGGCAGAGTTGCTTGACATTGCAAGAGTCAGGGATGGAAGTAAAACAGAGATCTAGCAGTGAGTCATGTATATTAGGGTTATTAGAGAAATGCGTGGAGAACTCCATCACTTGCATAAGGGAGTGAGTGATTGAATAATTCCTTGTGTGGACACCAGCAAGATCTATGACAGAGTTTTTCAACCACTTGGCATCGTGGGCATTAAATTCGCCAGACACAAATATATGGGCAGATGGATGAGAGGAAGTGGTAGAGGAAGAAGAGATAGCTTAGTAGGGAGAGACAGAAACATGTATAAGAATGATCTATTGATTCAAGAGTGATCACCATGCATGTGGACATTGGAGTCCTTTCTGAAGAGGGGAAGGTAACCAGGGACATAGAATTCAGAAAAGAGAATAGAAGGAGCAAGGTTAGTTTCACAAAGGGCTAGGATGTCAGGTGAGTTGACTTGGAGGAAGGATTCGACACTGTAAAAGTTGGTGTGTATACTTCATATGTTAGCAAAGAAGATGTTGATGGGTTTGGGTGTTTTTAGGTTAGCTGGTTTAGATTTGCTTTTATGATAGCGTGTATTCATGAATGTTTTATTAGGAGAGAGGCCTAGAATAGAATCAGTCAGTTGCTGTATGCAGCATCTGTGGGAGAGAAACTGGCACAGACTGCGGTGTAATGTGGCCTCAGAGTTGCCTACCAGAGGTTAATGCAGGGACATTCATCCATGCGCAACATGGCACTACATATAACCCTGATCTTATTCAACTGTTGATCACAGCAGCCTCTCATGATGCTACGCACAAGTTCAGGCTCCTAACTATCAGTCAGAAGCAGCAACCAGGAAACTGCCAACCTGGTACCCTCAGAATGAAGAGATGTTGTTACCATCCACAAACACTGCAAAAAGCTTATGACATCACTAGAACTAGGATCAGAAGAGTTAAAAGAAACTGAGAACCCCTTCCTAAATGGGAAACAAGGTGTGTTCCTGTACTCTTGTCCCATAAAGAAGGAAGAGTGTGAACTGGGAGTGTGTCTCTTCCTGATGCTAAGTATAAGTTTCCTTTTCATTTACATCCTCTGCAAAACCTTGTGGTTGCACACATGCTTAGTTCATGGTATTCTCAGCATCTTTCTATAGAACCACATTTCTCTTGCTTTGAGTCTCTCCTCCATCTTTGAGGGGACTGTCCAGCATTTTCTGCATATAGGATGACAGGGCACCAAAATAATATCACCACAATAGCAAAGATTTTTCTTTATTCACTCTTAACATTTTGTTTCCTTCAATCATATTATAATCCCCATGGAACAATTCCTTTTTCTTATTAGTATTTCATTTGTCTTAATTTCAGTTACTTTTTATTGAAACATTTCAGATCATGAATCCTACAGTTTATTCTTTATTTCTAAGCTATATTGTTTATTAATGACTCCAGAATGATTTCCTGGATAATTGCAATGAAAAGCAACTGAAATTAAATCTCCTTTATGTAACTTGTACCCACAGGACATAGGTAATTCCCTGCCCTTTTTAGCTATTTAAAAAATTGTCTTTTTTCTATTTCTCCTAAACCCTGGTCTACCATCCAGTTACTTATGCTCATATAGTATGTTATGTACTGTTTTCTTTGTTCCTCTTTCCTTCAATCTGCCATGTAAGTATCAGAATTTTCAAGTCCTCCTTCCTCATTATATGCCCCCAAAATTTCAACTGTTTCTTCCTAATGATAAGCATGGTTTCTTCTTGTTTATTTTCTATAAACCCTCATCGTTGCTCATATGTTCAGTCTGTGGTATCCTCAGTATCTTTCTGTAGAAGCATTTTTCTGCTGCTTTAAGTACCTTCTTCATCTTTGAAAAGATCATTCAGCATTCACTGCCATATAGGAGGACAGATATCACATAACAGTAATAGTAAAAAAATAATATTGATTGACATTGATACATCCAATAAAAATTCAAGATTATATTATTACTAATACAAATAGTGAATGTAAACAAAACAGTAATATAAAATAAAATGACTGAAACAAAAAAATAAAAGTCATTTTTTTAATGATTATATTTGAACCTGATGAAAATATTAGTTGTCTTAGCTCAATCAGTATAAGTAGCTTTCACACTCACATTAAGATAGACTTCACAAAACAAAAGGCAATGCAAGTCTTGGTAAAAATGCTTATTCTTTATTTCTATGTCATATTATTTACTAATGGCTGTAGAATGGTGTAAAGCAAGTGAAATTAAAAAGAAAAGAAATTCCAGTCAAATAACATTGGTTGATTATGTTTCATCCAATAATGTTTGAAGATAATATAATTCTCTGCAATATATTTCAGTCTAAGTAAAACCTTATTGAATAATTGTAGGGCATTCATGAAATTTCATTGACAGAACTTTTCAAGTTATACAACAACCACATATGCAGATATCTGTATTCCATTCTGTAGTCAAAACAAAAAATTAGCAGACATTAAACATAACCTCCAAGCAAAACTCAGAGATATCAATACTAGTCATATCAATGTCTTCACAATCATGATATCTGTCAAGACCTGTGTTTAACATCTCTATGTCTCTGAGCTACTCATAATTAACCTGCTAATATCCATTTGGCTTTATCTACAGAAATAATATATTTTTGCTTGCATCTTTATACAACTTGTGTTGTTTGAAACTGAAAAATCTAATGCTTGTTTTGAGAATATCATCAATAGCCTTTAGCTATCTACAATTTGAACAGCTTTGCTGATTTAGTTTTCACAGTAGGAGACATGTTTTGGGTATGCTGCTTTGATCAGTTCTGTCTTCCTCCTTCTTCATACCATCAAACTCCCTTGTGGAGTATAAGGCCTTAGTCTTAACATACCATTTACTATTGTAGTTCTTGTAGCAAATAACCTTTTATGAGGTTTCTAACCCACGTTCAACCATAATTCAGAGTTGTACATCTCCTAGATTGTCAACCAAGGCTATAGTGCAGAGTCTGTCCTGCTATTTAACCCATGTCTACAAAGAGAAGGGATGGATTCATACCTTTCCCAAAGATCTTTATACAAAGTGAACATAACTTCAGTCAGAACTTGAACTTTGCATAACAATCACACTTTACATGTTAATAACTGCTATGCTATACATACATCCCAGTTTTATATAATACAAAAATACATTTATTATGAAATTAACATCATCTTTCTTGATAAGAAAAATGCAATTAAATCAAAATTTGTAAAGATTCATGATATAAAAATTTACTATGATTAATTCATCACAAGCAGCCATTATATCAGACAGAAATATATGAACTTGCATTTAATGGGCATAAAAACTTTCCTTCTCTTTCCATATTATTGATACTAAATATTATTAAGTACTGAATAAAACAAATGACCAATAACCTTCAGCTAAATTTTCATTGTCTTGAGTTAGGAATAAAATAAAATTTCCTTTTTTTATAATCATTTCACCCCCAACTGATGGCAGTACTGGTACACAGGGGTTATATGAGAGGAAAACAAAAAACAAAAAAACAAAAAAGTACAGGGGTTTGTCTATATTTCTGTGATAAGGTAGTACTTACACTATTTACATAATTCAGACTATTGTCCTCATCTTTGTTGCCATTTGTATGACATTTCGGCTGTTGTATGCTACAGCCTTCTGGTCAAGTCACTGGAACTAACCAGCGTCTATATCCACTGAGCAATGTGTCCTTAAGAACAAGAATAACTGAATTTCTGGTACTTATAAACCTAATGTTGAGTAACCATTTTTACCTGAGTTCATATTGCATTTTTTACACTAATGATTTTCTCTTATACTCCATATTACTGGTTCCTAAATAGGAGGGGTTTGCAGCCTACCATATGCACTGATTCCTTAAGTTTATATAGTTTCCAGTGGTGTTCTCTATCTATTATTTCAACTTCATCCCATAGGAGGTGGTGATTCCCTTTCTCCCTCCATATGTGGTCAGCTATGCCTGATTTTTCTATCTACCCTCATGTTACAGCCTTGCAATGTTCTTGTAGACTAACCTTAAGGAGGTGGTCTGTTTCTCCTTTATATTTCTTTCCACAGCTACTTGGAATGGCATACACACAGTCCTTAGTCATTTCATTCTCTGTTGGGGGTCTTATATGGGAGAGGTACTTCCTTCCATGTTTGTTAGAGTTGTTGTCATGTACTCTGAATAATTGTTACATTGTAGCGTACTGTTTATACTACCAAAAGAAAATTTGCACAAGGAATGAGAATGATATAGCCCAGTGATTGTATTAAAGGGTTCAGGGCAAAATTCCTAGCATCTGAAGAATGCTGGAGTGTACAACAGCTGAAATATTATGCAAATAGCAACAAAGATGAGGACAATAGTTTGAATAATGTAGTGTAAAGTACAGGGGGTGTTAAAAAAAGGAGAAGAGAAAAATAGGAATCAAAAAGATAAAAGATGGCAATTGACATTGCAATTAGTCTTGGAGGCTGTATCTATTAGGGAAGCAAAGTATATGGAATTGAGTTTCACGGCTGGGAAGTGTGAGAAAAGAAGCTGAGGGAGTAGAAGTAGTGGTTACATTTGACTGTTTTGACAGTAAAATGGTGGGACTTAGTTGCCAGTCTAAGACCTCAAGTAAATTCATGTAGATGAGGCACCAGGGAGATAAACTCATCAGAAGCAGTGAAAATATTTGTAGAAAAGACAGTAAGAAGACACATCCTGTTGGTAAGGAAATGACTGAAGTTGAGCTGCCAAATCAGGATCATTTACATGCAGATCCTCCTTTGAATTTTGTTGAGAACCCCAAGGTGAATAGCAGGAGCACCCTACCAGATATGGCAACAGTATTCACTGCATGAATGAATGGTAGATTTGTATACGTGCAAGACATGTTCTGACAAGAAAAACTTTCTGACCCATCACAGTGACTCAACCTTCCTAGCAGTTGGTGTAGCTATTGACTCAATGTAGTCATTCTACTTGATGTTGACTGAGAGACAAAGGCTTGAAAGGTGCAGTATATTACTAGACAGCAATCATTTGTTCAGGCATATTTTATTAAAAATATAGGCAAGGAATGCTTTATTATTTTCTTAATAAGCTTTTCTACTTTATCTGTAAGAGAACACATATCTGGATTCAGTAAGTATATTATCCAAATATTTCAGATTGAGCATTTTCAGCCATACTGCTGATCATTATCAAAATCAGAACATTAAATTTAAGAGAAAAACAATAGAGCTTTATTTTTAAATTTTCTGTTAAACTAAAAATTCCCACCAAAAAATCTTGCATTAATTATAAAAAAAATAAATTCAAAAACTTAAATATCTAGGAAGTGTATTAACAGAAAGTGCAATCAAAGGTACATTGGTATAGCAAAAGATGCCTTTCAAAAGCTAAGCAAAGAATTAAAAAAATAAAAATAACATAAAGAAAGAAAGTAAAGAGTACTGAACATAATATCAGTCCTCCTGTAAGACAGTGAATGCTAAGCAATCTCTTCACTGATAAAGGAGAGACTTGAAGCAAGAGAAATGTAGTTCTAGAGCCATGGCCACCAGTGTCCTGAAGCAGCATGGCACATAATAGAAGAAAAATGAACCTCAGTAAATGAATAGCAGCACAAGGTTTAGGAGAGATTAAAAAGAGAGAACATTTTTTAAGGACTACAAAGAACAGGATATTGGCAAGCCATGATCACCATCGTCCTGAATGGTGATGGCACATAGAAAAGAAGAATGAGTTTGAGTAAATGAATTGTGGAACAAGGTTCAGGAGAGACAACAGAAAGACAATTTTTATTAAGAGCTGCAAAGTAGATGAAATTGAAGAGCTACGATTGCTAATGTCCTGAAGGGACATGGCACATAGCAGAAGAAAAATATTTATTAAGCGTTACAAAGGACAGGAAATTGAAGAACCCTGATCGTTAATGTCCTGAAGGGAAACAGCACAGAGCAGAAGAAGAATGACCTTGAGTAAATGAATTGTGGAACAAATTTAAGAGATTACAAAAGACAAAATTTACAAAGAGCTACAAAGGACAGGAAATTTTAGAGAGCCATTTTCATCAAGGTCTTCAAGAGACATGGAATACAAAAGAAGCATTAATACTCACTGTCTCAAAAATAAGAGACTCAACATTAACGGGTTAAATTTGGCATTGTGCATTATGATGATATGTAAATAAAAATATTTATTAGCCTGTATTATGTATAGTTAGATCCATAACTTTTGGACGTTATGTATACCCATTACATCCTGACCCACTTATCCTTGCATATAAACAAGAAAAATTAAAAAGTGTTCTTTGTTTATGGCCATTAACAAAATGTGCATTAATATTTTATTTGTATGTGGAGAAAAAGCATATTAGTTCCATTGAAAAATTAATTTATTTTAATAATGAATGAAGACTTTGAAGCTTTTTCACACAGACATAATTAACTTAATTTCCATTTTTTCTGTTAATTTTCATTCAGTCAATCCAGGTTGATATCAGTTACTGAACTTAAGTTTCAGATCAATGTACATTGATTAAGCATTCTACTATTTTGTTTTCCTCTGTATTTCAAATAAGTGAAAGGTTTGTTCCGAAAGTTTATGATATTACATCTGGCATCAGATACTTAAAAGTTAAGTATGAACTTATTCTGAAAAGTCAGTTATGGAAATTTTAAGTATTTTTCTCCAGTATCTTCAATATTCAATTTTTAACACATTTATAAAAAGAATTCATCAAGTTGATATATACAAGGACTGATCAAAATGTATCAGGACTTTTGCTATGGTAAAAAGTACACATAGTGAAGTGATTATGTACAGATTGACCTTAAACTCTGTCATGAATACACACTAAGTTAAACCATTCTCAATGACTTACTTTGTTTATAGCAGTGCTTAGAATTAACATTGTAGAGTGTGGTCATCTCACCATGCCACAGAGGTTCCATCAATGATCATGTTCTGTGCAAGTTTTGGTCAAGAACAACATTACCCAGTTTCAACAATCATCATATTCTCCAGTTCTCACTCCTTGCAAATTTTCTCTTCCAAAATCAAGATCCACTTGAAAGAAACAAGATTTCAAGACATCAATGTAATCCAAGAGAATGTGATGGAACAACTGCTTACAAAAAAGCATTTCTTGTTCTAGTTCTATGGAAATGATGCTGGATAAAGTGCATGGCTTCAGAAGAGGACTGCTTCAAAGAAGATCAAATGCCAAATTGATATACAATGGCCAAAATTATGGAGCACCTATAAAAATTGAGGGAATAGTTTAAACCTAGGTATGAAAGGGTTAAGCATCGTACAGTGAACAATTGAGAGCAAATGTAAAATATGTAACAGTAGATTGTAGTATTTTGTTGCTTTAAAGCCTCTCTCAAGATTTTTAGCTGAGTTCCATACTAAATTCATTCCAATATTCAAAATGATTCATTGTCATACGAAAGGTTGTTTCTCGTTTTTCAGCTAATATTTGATTCCTACCAGTGCTATAATAGTATATTTAATTGAAAATGCCTCCAAAGAAGCAGCGTTTAGAGATTAAAAGTGCAGAAATTTTTGCTTTATCTGGTGAAGGATATTCTCAGGTAGAAATTGCCAAGAAGATAGAATGTTCAAGGAAGGGAGTTCAAACAATGATTAAAAGGTACAAGGAAACAAAGTCTTTCAAAAACAGAAAATCACAAGGCCGTAAAAAGTCTACAACCACCAGGGAAGACAGATCTTTGAAAAGAGCATCCCTTGCAGATAGGAAGAAAAGTTCTTCAGAGCTTGCTGCTGAACTTAGGAGGATGCAAACAAAAACATATCCGCTCGAACAGTGAGAAGAAGATTATTAGAATTGGGATTAAAAGGATGCAAAGCAAGGAAGAAGCCAAACTTGTTTCAGGCCAACAAGAAAAAAACGACTGGAATTTGCAAAAAACCATGAAAATTAGACACCTGATGATTGGGCCAAAATTGTTTGGTCTGACAAAAGTAACTTTGAGTTAAGTTAACAGCTTCCATTTCCTAAACTTTGGAAGGAACAATTGAAATTTTTATGTGAATACACATCCATAACATTTATTCAAAAATTGTAACAAATTCTTTTTTTTCATCAGATTTTTGGCACCCCTGGAGTGGTTTATGTTTGCTGTAGGGAAGGAGAGGCATTTCATCCTGCTTGTGTGGTTCCAACTGTCAAATTTGGAAGAGGAAGCGTAATGGTTTGGGGCTGCATGACTTCTTCAGGCACTGGAATGTTGTACACATGTGAAGGCAGAATGAACTCCACAATTTATACTAACATGCTGGACCAGGTTTACCAAACCTCTTTGAGTAAAATATTTAATAATAACATTCCAAGTGATGTAATCTTCCAACAACACAATGCACCATGCCATACATCAAAAGTTTCAATGGGTTGGTTTGAGAAAAAACGGATTACAGTGATGAAGTGGCCCCTCGATCCCCAGACCTAAATCCCATTGAAACTTTGTGATCCCATCTAGGGAAAAGAGTAAGAATGCACAAATATTCATCAAAAAAAGTATTAGAGGCCAAACTTCATGAAGAGTGGCAGAAAATGGATCCTACCACCTGCAACAACTTAGTCAATAATATGCAAAAACGAATAAAAGCTGTTATAAAGGCAAAAGGAGGACATACCAAATATTGATTGTTGTTAGAATAGATTTATTAATGCTTACTCCACTATTCTTAACCTTTATGTATACAAGTTTGAATCATAATTTTGATTTTTTATTCGTGCTCCATAATTTTGGCCAAGGCTGTATGTTGTAGTTTTCTTTTTATAGCACTAGTTCTGATACTTTTTGATTAAATCTTGTGTATATACCACTAAAAGATTGTAGAATATAACATAGATATATTTTAGAATGCAAATTGTAACCTTGTCTCTCCTGTATACTTGTAAAATCTGGGTACTCTATCATAGAGAATATGTACAAACTTGAAAGTTTGCATCAAATGAAACTTTGTCCCATCCTTCCGTATGGGGAGAGACAATTCAGCACTGCCAACTGAACACTGGGTATTGACCCAGTATCAAGACAATTCAGGATCAAAACAATTCAGCACCAAATCCTAACTTTTTTATAACCCAATAAAAGTAATTTATTAAGGATTAAAACATTAATTAGTGAATAAAATTATTTTTAATAAAGTACATTGAAAAGAAATTTACTTTTTAATAAAGTAAAAAAATATTCTCTAATTAAGGCTTTAATCCTTAATAAATTTCTTTTATTCGATTATAAAAAAAAAGTTGTGTTTTTCTGGTACAGACTTGTCTCAGTTCTGAGTTGTCCTGGTGCTCAGTCGGCACTGTCAATCGATGGTGTTGAGTTGTCTTGCATTTCCTGCAGTACACATGGCAAAACCAAATCACAAACAATGAAGTTCTCCTCTGTGCAAAAATGCAGAGACTAGAAATTATCATAACTTGCCACTAATTTTGAATGCTAGACATCTGCTGACCCTAATAAATCCTCTTCAAAGAGCTTGCATCTGACAAGAGGCCATGCGGAGTCACACATTGTTGATTCAAGGATAAGCTGAAAAACTCATAGACAAAAATTGATCCGGTCAATTAGGAAATAGAAACTGCAGAAAGAAACATTTTTCAAAAACACAAGAAAAAAAGTAGAAGAGAAGAAAAGAGCCCAAAGAAAAGTCAGAGCTCTTCATCCTCTAAACCCTCATATTTTACCATGCAGTGGTTACGGACACCTCTTCACATCCAACATAGGCCCCTTTTCACACAAAAGAAAATGTTGATAAGCACTCTAGTTCTTGGCAATGATCACAGTAATTTAAGAAAGTCTGTTCTTTGATTTGATTTTTATGATTTATTGATAGCATTTTTTAAAGTCACAAGAACTACCTCCAAATTTTGATGGTAAAAGAAGAAAAATATCTTTAATATCGGTAAATATAAAACTTCATTTGATGACATTCAAGACAAAAGAAGATCTAGGGTCTGTTTAGACTGATTTCCTCAACTTTGTTTCATCACCCAAATTTTTTGGCCTCAGGTGTCCATTTTATTTTGGAAAGTCAAACCTTGATGTTTGCATGCAAATGATATGTTTCCAATTGAGTGCTGATATATGTCATCAGGAGGAAGCTATGGCTACATGGATCAACCTTGTTTCCAGTTATAGCAAATATAAATTCAATCAATCAATCAATCAGTCAAATCTACTATGTCTTCTGATAGTTGAGACAGTCAGTGTTCTTTGCTTCAATTGGTCAATATTCAGTAAGTTGATTGTTGATATCTCCAGTCCTGCATGTTGATGTCTCCATCCCAAATGTTGAAATACTGCCTTCTGTTGTTCACAGCTTCATTACTTCTACTCAACTTTCTTCTTGTAAAGAGCATTAATTATTAGGTTGAGTCATAAATAATTTCTGTTTCTATTTATCATTTTCATTCTTTAAAAAATAAAGTACAATGACATCTTATTTATTATATATTCACCATTGAGACTTGGCCAAGTGGCTAGAACGTTCACTTTCTCATCATGAGATTCTCCCTATACTCAGTTTTCCAAGATAGTGAATTATTGATGTTATCAGTCTCAGAGAGCTGATATCAGCATGTGGTACCTTTGGAAAGTGCCTGAAAACCAAAGCTTTGTGAGTGAAATTGGGTTGACAAAACCCTTTGAAAGCCATTAAAGGTTGTCCTAACACAAAATCACAAGTCATTGGGACATGTGCTGGCCTTTTTCAGACTGTTGAATGCACTAGATAAAGCACTTTCTCCTAGAAACAGTAACTAAGGTCTGCAGTATAAATTACAAGTGGGCTCTCTGTAGGTGTTGAACAAACACAAATGTACCTGAATAGGTGTCTGCAACAGGGATTAGCTAGCCACTATAGTAGATGGGCATCCATGGATATAAGTGACCATTCATCCATCCATCCATCTATCCATATTCCCCATTATTTGTAACAAGTTCATACCACTTATCAGGTAGGACCTTGATACATTTTGGGTAAAATTTTGTAGGTTTCAATGTGAAAAAGTGTTTTATGAACTCTTGAATTTTGTTTGTGTTAGGGAAAGATTTCCCTATCAAAGTATTTTGCAGTGATCAAAAAAGGTAATAATCATTTTTTTTTTATAACCATTTCACCTCAAGCTGGACAGAACTGCCACTGCATTGAGAGGAGAGTGGTGAAAAAAGGAGAACAAGATACAGAGAATGGATAGAAGAAAGATAGGAATCAAGGAGATAAAAGAAGACAATTGACATTGCACTTAAACTTTTAGAGATTGTAGCTATCAGGGAAACAATTATACAGAAGGAAGTTCTATAGGCAAGAAGTGCAAGAAAAGAAACTGGTAAAGTAGAAGTGACAGTTATATTGTTGGCAATCTAGTAACACATGGAAATTTGTGTAGATAGGGCACCAGAGAGATCAGCTCATTAGAACAGAAGCCATGAAAATATTTGTAGAAAAGACTGAGAGAGGCTACATCCCATCAGTGAGAATGGAACTGAAGTTGAACTGCCAAACTGGAATCAATTAGATTGCAGATTCATCTTTGGATTTTGCTGAGAATCTCTAAGGGAATAGCAGAAACCCCTGACCAAAATATGGTGACAGTGTTCAATGGTAGATTTGTATATGTTCAAGATGGATTCTGACAAGAAAAACTTCATAGCTCATCTCTATGACCCTGGTGCAAACTTAAGAGAGTATGGTGGGTTGGGTAGAACAGACCAACTAAGTTCCAAATTCTTCCTATTTTTTCTTGCTGTCTATAACCTTGCATTGTCAGAGTGGTTTTGAACCAAACTTTTATGGACATGTTGTAGGTGTTAATTAGCAGTTAATATTTCATTGCATTTTAAAACTCTGACTGATTTGTTTTTTATGAATTAACAACTTTTGAAGCTTTTTTAAAGTCAGAAAATACTTTTAGATTTTAAGAATTTTTTGGCTACAATAATGATTTACTGATAAAATTCCTATTAATAACCTATAGTTTGGGGGAAGAAGAGGTGGAAACATATCTTTCCCAAAGAGTATTTGTATATAACTGAATATAACCAACATAACTGGAAATGGAACTTGGCTCTTCAATTTCCAATTTCAAGCCCTTATTCATTACACTGACATATCCAGGCTTTCAGAACCTGGTATTCCAAGTGCTCACCTATCTAAATACTGACCAGGTTCTTTGGTGATTGTACAAGAATTGGTGTTTCGATATGGCCCAAACTCTAAATAAATAATAGCCCTGTTAATCCTCTCACATACACAACATTATTTTTTTCTATGGAACCCAGATTCTTGCATTGCTTGTTGGGACATATATTTATCAATCCATAGCTTTTTTTTATTAGACTTTCATATATTAGTATGCTCTAAATTTATTCTTGCCTACAATATATGGTGATTTTCTAAGTGCAAGCTTAGATGTGGCACAAGGCCAAAAGTATGGGGCACCCAATGAGGATCAAACTCACTACTCAATTGTAATAATTCTAGCAAGACAAGCTTTCTAACCATTACACCACTCTGAGGCACCCTTGCCTATAATATATGATTAGTAGCCAGAATCATTAGAATTGGTTCCCAAAAATTAAAATTACTTATGGTTCAATCCAGTTGTTAAAATTTCTTTCCCTTTTTCTTTTAAAAGATGTAGAAATAAGATCTATATAAGTACATCTGGTACCTATTAAGTGTCTCAGTATTTTTAAGGAGAGTGGGGTACCTATTTTAAGCTAAAACCTCAGCAACCTGATGTTCTTTTGGAACACATAATCTTATTCAGTTCTTTATTACTTAACATTTCTCTGAGAGTGATTAATTTTACTCTCTGTATTTCACCAAGAGTTGTTAAAGCAATGGCACCATGCATTCCAGAATTATCAGTTTTGGAAATCTCAGGGATCTTGGAATATCTAGAAATTCACAGTAGAATATTTTATAAAATATACAACAATAACTTTCTTTTCTTCACTTTTTCACGAGTCAAGGTAAAAATCTATTTCTGACCAATAAGAAAAAAATTACCTCTGTGCCAGGAAAAACACCAACACAAATTTTGTGAGCAAGGATAAAATATTTATTAATCAATCAAAAGAGAGTGATTTACAAACAAACAATAAATTGAACATTCTATGACCCATGTTATATGTCTTCCCACCCAAAAACGAGTGTATGTTTGGAGGTGACCATGTGATCAACTTGGCTACATAATTCCCATTTTTTGGTCTATCAGTCAAGGAGAAAAGGAAGCCAAGAGCACTCAACACAGCATAATGCAACAGAAATTGTCAACCGCCGATCAGACACAACTTTCACTGTGACCAATATTCACACTCTCTCACCTTCTGACATGCTGTTTTCTTTATCTCTCCTTCATTCTCTTCACCTGCTTGCTGTACACAAAAGAAAGAGAGGAATGAGACATTATTACTATTTTGTTGATACACGCAGAGAAAATATGAACTTATATTTTTTGTACAAATCACGTTTTGCTAAAACAAACTCTGAAGTTTTTATACTCTTTACCAGAACAAGACATTACTACTACTTTGTTGATATACTCACAAAAATATGGATTTATCCTTTTTTGTGCAAATCACATTTTGCTAAACAAACTCAGAATTCTTTATACTTTTTACCAGAACAAGACATTACTACTACTTTGCTGATGCACACAGCAAAAACATGGGTTTCTCTTTTACAACACAAATCATATTTTACTAAAGAAACAAACACTAAATTCTGTAAACTTCTTACTTCAATTTCTCTCGGAATATTTGCACAGTTAAATATTTTCATACATACAGTTTAATGATATGCTGTTTGATAAACAAGTTTTCATCTGTATGAAACAGTTTTGTTCTTCAAACTAACTGATAACTTTCAGTTGTGGGGAGTTTGGTTATGTTTGGCACAAGGTTAATTTAATAAACATGATCAAGCCCCCTACTTCACATTCTCCCAGCAAGGTCAACAAATTCCAAATTCTAGGCTGCTCGTGTAACTCTTCTAATCTTCCTGGATTGCCAATGGACTGAAAAGTATTTGCCACTGCTTTCAATGTAACTCCCCTAAGAATTGTCATCCACCAAATTGGTAAAAGATGCATCATGATAAGCTATTATGCACACTTCATATGAATTGCCAAGATCTGGAACACAGACTTATGAAGCCTCTTTCTTAGCCTGAACACTGCTAGCACCTCTATTAAATGCAGGACTTGTACTGATTTTTCTTTCGTTGGATAACCTTATCATTCACAACCTTACCCTTTATCATCTTCTTTTTTTTTTATAAGCGTTTCACCCCGAGCACTGCCACTACTGTGCAGGGGGCTATGTAGAGTGGAGAAAGGCTGGTTAAATATAGGAAATAACAGAGGGTGGGTGATAGGCGGGTAAGGATACCGAGAATGAGCTTTTGGTAGATGAGAGTGTTCTGAGAATAATTGGGAGTTAGTGTGATAGGAGGTGTCTATTGACCCTACATTTAAACACCTGGAGATTGTAACTGTTGGGAAAGCAGACTTGTGGAAGGGAGTTCCACAGGCGGGAAGCGCGAGAAAAGAAGCTGTTGGAGTAGAATTTACGGTTACATCTTATTTGTTTAACTGTAAAAGGGTGGGACCTAGTTGCTAATCTAGTATCTCGTGTAAATTCGTGCTTAGGCGGCACCAGTGATCTAAGCTCATCGGAGCAGAAGCCATGAAAGTACTTGTAGAAGAGGCACAGGGAAGCTACATCACGCCGGTGTGAGAGCGGCTGCAGCCGGTCTGCCAAGTCAGTATCAACCATGTTACAGATCCTCCTTTGTATTTTGTCAAGAAGCCCAGGGAGAGCAGCAGGGGCACCTGACCAGATATGGCAGCAATATTCAATACATGGGCGGATGGTCTTCTCATTTTCTTTTATAAGAATTGCAATATGCAATGTTCTGTAGACAATAATATTGTGAATTTTTAACTGAGCTATCCTCTTTTCAAATTCTATCAAATAGTCTGTGATTAGCATTTTAATGGTTTAAACTTGTAGGAGATAAGGACTGCTTGATTTGAATCATCCTTAAACAGTTTGTCCAGTTTCTGTTAGGATCTTTCTAGTTTATCAATTTTGTGCAAATCCCACCTGGGAAAAAGCATTAATTAGTTAGCACTGATGTCATTTCAGATCTTCTTAACTTGTCCAAAGTTTTCTCAGATGGTTCATTGCCAGTTAATTATTGGCTGGCCTTGCTTCCATTTTCCATTAGAAATCCATTGTAAAATGCAAGCCTAGTTAATGGCAGCCTTACTACACGGTCAAACTCTTTGAGTCCCTTTGAAATAGAACATAGATTAGCTTGTTTTCTAACTTGGTAACTGAAAACAAAACTAATTCTATCTGACTCTTAGAATTTTCTCTGAGCATTTTATACTAAACACAATTATTTCATCTCTTGGTTGGATTTCACATGTCATGTTTTGCTGCTAAAGAGAAAGATAGAGAGAATATTGAAATTAAAAAATGTGACCTTGGTTTTTAGAGATAATTTTTTTCCTTTTCTAGATTTTTGTCCAGATTCTGAAGGTTGTTCATGTTTTGCCAGTTCTAGAGATTATCTTCATGTTTGTTAACTTGACTGCTCCAAAAAATAGTATCACCAACAATTTCTATTTTGTTTTAACCTATAAGAAAGTTTTATTGATGTTTATTGTTAACTTTATTTCTTGTCACAAAGTTTTGAATGAGTTAATACTATTTACTCATGACGTAAATCTACTCTATATAAATGCTATCATTTAGTATTAGTGGAGTAGTTTTATTTCTAATTATCATCTAGAAAAGCATCTTCACCTCTTCAAATCTAGAGGCAATAATTATCTATCAGCCATGTCCTCATAATTTCCAATTTCTACTTCTACATTTTGCATTCATATCACACATCTGATTCAGTAACGCTTTATTTAGAGCCTTGAACTTAAATATAAAAAAAAACACTCAATCAATTCAATCATGCATATACACACTCTGCTTGAGGTATACACATATATAACATTTAATTATAACAAGATCTTTTCAGTTTCATTCTATATGTTGATATTGTGAAGTGAATAGCCATGGTTAAGAATAAGAAAAGAACAGGGTAAAAAATAATATAAAGCAAGCAAACATTATATGCAAGACAAATTAACAGTCATAAGGCAAAACAGTATTATGGCAAATTAATAATAATAAGGCAAAGCAACTGTAATATGCCAAAAAGTTCACAAACTAAGAGTTAGGATTGACATACAAGAGCAAATTTGGATAAGTGAATATAGCATTCAAGACAAATTGAGACTGAGTCAAATGAAACCAAGAACTGACCTGTTTTACTGGCTAAGAAAAAATCTCAGTATGCATTTGTGTGCTTCTGCTTATAAATTGAAGAGGGGCAAGTTTTTTGTGGTCTTTACCATACAAGATTAGAATCAACAGATATGGTAGAGAAATATTTATTAATTACTTTTTCCACATCTATCCAAATTACACTCAAAAGTATCTATGGTCATTTTATTTGGGTATGGGTTAAACTCTTTGAAAATCATTTGAAATTTATGACTTAATTTTTGCAAAGAAGAACATCTTATAATTATTTCCATCACTTTATATAATCATATAGACATAAATATATTATAATTTGTCTTATATATGCATATAGAGGGTGTGATAGATAAATTATCATCTAAATTATACACAAATGAAAATAACACTGATTTTTAATGGATATATTTGCCAAAATTACATAAAAATATCTTGAAATGCTAAAGAGTAAATTTATGCAATAAAAATATCTTTCCCTTTATCCATGGTTACTAGACGACTTTGGAATCTCCTGCATCTCTTCTGTATGGTCTCCTTGATTCAGTTGGTGAATGCTGCCATAATCTTTGCCTTCAGTTTATCTAAGGTGTTACAAAGAGTTTTGTTAGTCTCTTGTTCAACTGTGCCTTACATATAATAATCAAGGAGGTTGCAGTCAAAGTAGATGCCAGATGTAAGGGATGATGTGGTCAAAGAAATTGTCTGATAGCCATGACTAGGTTTTCCTGCTTGTGCGGTATGGTGCAGTGTCCTGCAATACTACTTCCTCAAGGAACTTGAGGTAGGCTTTTGTGAGCTCCTGTGGGAAGATGAATGAAGGCATAATATTGCCATCACTAGTGATCACCCCAAAAACGTTTGTAATCACCGTTAAACTCATGCAACTCTTTCCGAATCCTGTGTATTGTCCTCAGATTGACACCCAAACACTCTGAAACTTTTTATTAGAGCTACCAATGTGAATGCCAAGCAGTGCAGAATATTATTTATAAATTTTTGGCAGAGTGAATTGCATCATGGTGATCTTTTACTCACAGATGGGGCCCAACTGATCCTACTATATTGTGTAGTCAAAACAAACAAAAAAAAACAGCACGCACAGGTGGAATTAAAAATATAAAATAGTGACAATTCACCCATCATACCTTGTACATAATGATTGTTATCTAATTTTGGATTGGAGCCATCACTTGAGATCATACCATTTCACACAGCCTGAATATGGCTATTAAACCAATTCTATACTGTTTGCAATATTTTTATTAACTTGCATTGAGTTTGTTTGACTATTTATCCACTGCTAGCTATTGGACCTTAAAAACATAGATTCTCTGGTCATGATACTTTTATAAGCAAAGCATGTGCTTGAATTTTTACAGAATGTGAAAAATTCTTTCACATGACCAAATCCTATTCTCAGAACAATAATATAATCAAAGTTATAATCAAAGTAACTTGTTTTATATCAGAGTTCTATCTTTGAGATGAATGACTAGCAATCCATCTCTCCCAGTCAACTAATCAGTTCACTTACCTGGTTTTCCAAAGACAATGCTATTTAACTATTTAATAGGATGCTAAGAAGTGCATTGAGTAAAAGTGAACTTGGGAGAAATAGCAACTAAATGATATCCCCTAAATCCCTATAATTAACTGAATGTCATACTGAAGACACACGCACACACATATATATATACATTTGTAATATGCACCTGATGATCCCATAGTGCATGAAACTCCAAGTTCTTCCACTGATATAGGATAGTATGTATACTTATTAATATATAAATAATAGTTTTGTTTATACTACATTGAGCACTGTTTTATTAACACCTAAATAATATTTTTTGAATATGTGACTTTACTTGAGTGTATAAAAATATGTATATATATATATATATATATAACAAGGTTTGTTAAAGACTATGAACATGGGCACAACATGCTGACCAAGTTTAGAAAATAAAGTATTCATATAACTTTAGACACATACATAAAAATTCCACATATTTAATAAGAAATAAAAATTACCCTTGATAATAACTAAAAGAATACCTAAAGTCTTCAACAGTTTTACACACATTTCTCTTATTAATTACCAAAAATCTATCATGTATTGTTCACAATGTCACAAGCCCCATTTTGAGGACCAATTTTCCTTCATAAGATTTTGATGGTATTATGTGAATGTGTTGAATGATTTTTCTCAGATTATAAACCCAAACATTATTACATGTCTAACATTTTGTAAAGAAATGGGATGGATCTTTTATTTATCAATTCAATAGATTTTTATTACTTTAGCCTGGTATTGAACTCACAACTCTTTGGGTCAAGGACACATGGCCCAGTGGATATAGATATTGGTTAGTTCCTGTATCCTGACCGAAAGAGTTGTGAGTTCAATACCAGGCTACATCAGTGGTGAACAAGTAACTTGCAGGGTTAAAGGGAGATAACTCATGACTTTCAAAAGAGGCATTTCTACACAAAGGATGAGAATTATATACCTCAGTGATTGTAATAATGGTTTTGGTTTGAAAGCACCTGAAGAAGTTTGGAACATACAATAGCTGAAATGTTGTACAAATGGCAACAAAGATTAGGACAATAGTCCGAATAGTGTAAATACTGTGAACATGTGATAAGGTCTGGTAAATGGATTAATTTAAACCTGTTAAAATGTTCCCTTAAAGAGGCCCTGCACCTTGAGTGCCTATTAGAAACTCACTTCAGGCTTCAAGTAAAACTTGTACATTTGATTCATTGATAAAGAAACTAGAAAAATAGTCAGTTCCCTGTACCATTTCAATAAGTACTGACTCCTCCTGATTATTACTGCCAGATAGGGCCAAAAATGGAGCACTGTTTACATATTTGGGTGGAAGCTACACAGTCTTCACTTTCCAGTTTCGACAGAGTCCAAAAGCATCTCTGTGTCATTATGGATGACAATTAATTTCCAACATAGACCCTTTTTCACAGAAGAAAGACCACAAGCCATCCGCTGCCTTATTGCTATTTCCATGGAGAGTGTTTAAACAAACTACATTTTTTACTTCCACCAGTTCTAACTTTTGTGGCTATAACCCATCATGCTATGCAAATTTTAGCAAACCATCCTCATTCTCTTTCATATTCCATTGGTGAAGTGTAAGTTATATAAAGAAGGGATTGAAACATCTAAATGTTGAATATATTAATAACCTTTTTCAACTTGATAGACAATATTTGATAGACAATATTTTGGCATATTTTCATGAGAAATTTTTAAAAAAATGTTATTCTAAAACAAGCTTTCTACATATTAATATCTTTTCAGTTGTTTCATGTGATATTATTTTTGGATAAATGTAAGTGATATGGTGGCTTAATGGTTAAATGTAAAGTGTATGGTGGCTTATAGTTAAATCTCTTTTGTATAATCATTTAACCCCAAGCAAGACATGACCATGACTGATGCACAGGGGGTTACAGTGAGAGAAAAGAAAAAAGCAAAGTGCAGAGAATGTTGGAGAAAAGATGAGAGAAAGATGGGAATCAAGGAGTTGGAAGATGACAATTGATGTTGCATTTAAACTTCTGGAGATTGTAGTTATCAGAGAAGCAAGTATATAGAAGATAATTCTACAGACAGTAAAAGAAAATGCTAGAACGAAAGTGGCAATTACATTTGACTATTTTGATGGTAAAAGAGTGGGACCTAGATGCCAATCTAGTAGCACATGTAAATTCATGTGTTTGGGGCACCAGTCAAAGAAGCTTGTCAGAGCAGAAGCCACAAAAATATTTGTAGAAAAAACAAAGGAAAGCTACATCTCATTGGTGAGAAAGTGACTGAAGTCGAGCTACTAAATCATGATCAATTATATTGTAGATCCTCCTTTGAATTTTGCCAAGAATCCCAAGATGAATAGCAGGAGCATCTGATCAGATATCTCAAGAGTGTTCAATACACAGATAAATAGTAGACTTTTGTACAGATGTACAAGATAGATTCTGTTATGAAAAACTTCCTTGCCTGGCACAGTGACCCAACCTTCTTTGCAGTAGATGTAGCTATTGATGGTGGCGTATGATTAAATGTCAGATTAAGTTACTTATGATTAAATGAAAACAGTATAGTGACTTATAGTTAAATATAAAGGGTATAGTGAGTTATGGTTAAATATAGGGGATATAGTGAGTTATGGTTAAATATAAGGGGATATAGTGAGTTATGGTTAAATATAGGGGATATAGTGAGTTATGGTTAAATATAAGGGGATATAGTGAGTTATGGTTAAATATAGGGGATATAGTGAGTTATGGTTAAATATAGGGGATATAGTGAGTTATGGTTAAATATAGGGGATATAGTGAGTTATGGTTAAATATAGGGGATATAGTGGTTCATAGCATAGTGGTTACAAATGTAGAATCATGTGTTTACTTTACAGTAATGGTCTTTGAAAAGGCATGAATCCATCAGGCTATAAGTAAATTGTGGGTGACTGGAAACGTTTATCCTCATAAGGAAGTTCATCTTAGATGTTTGGTTATCACCTTTGGATCTCTAGAAATTCTCTTGCTAGTAAAACTGCATCATTTGGTGTGGGCATCACTCTCATTATCATCCACTAGGAATGAAACAAGAATAAAATGACAAAACAACTGTTGACTATGTGTGAAATCTGTTGCATGTATTTTTGGATAATTTTTTCTAAGGTAATATTACTTTTATACTTGTCATTATAAATGTTTTATTAAGTGATGCAACTAAGATCTTTCTAACCATAAAGATAAAGTATTCATCTGTACATCTGAGATGAGGTAGTATTTACGTTATTTACATTGTTTGGACTGTTGTCTTCATCTTTATTGCCATATTTGAAATGTTTCAGCTGTTGTATGCTCCAAGCTTCTTCAGGTGCTTGGAATTTCAAACCTTTATTTTGATCACTGGGGTATATCATTCTCATTTCATACACCATGTCACTTCCAGGTGTCATGTAGTTATATCCCTTTGACTGAACTCCTTAACATATTTGTTAAAAGCATTGGTTAGATCCAGTGACTGACCCAAAGAATTGTGAGTTCAATACCTGGCTACAGCAGTGGTGAACAAATAACTTAGAGTTGAGTTAAATGGAGATAACTACATGACATCTGGAAGTGGCATGGCACATGGAATGAGAATGATATACCCCAGTGATCAAAATAAAGGGTTTTGTTTGAAATTCCAAGTATCTGAAGAAGGCCAGTGTATACAATGGCCAAAACATTGTGAATATGGCAATAAAGATAAGGACAATAGTCTGAACAATGTAAATAATGTAAAAGATAAAGTAATTAATATTCAAATTCAGTCAGTTAATTGCCATACATGATACATACTTAGGCAATCCATAACTGACTGATTTTCCCAGAGCAGGTTGCAATTTTTTCTGTGGTTGACTGGTTACTAACCAAGGCTATAGAACCCAATATATCAAGCTATTTAACCCATAACTAGAGAGAGAAGTGATGGATTGCACCACAAAATTATTTGCATTAAATTTAAAATTTAAAATCAAAATAAAACAACTTCTTTAGATTTTATAAATTCATGGCTGATCATAATAGTAAGCCTTCAGTTTTGTTTGAATTATTGTTATTATACTGTGATTATTGTCACCACACATGTCATCAGAGTGTCTTCTGATACACTCATCCTGGCTGTTAGCATCTCAATACTTTGTCCATTAAACCCTCTTTCTGAAAATTTCATGTTTCTTTCAGAGTTCTCCACAGAATGCTTTTCTTTTTTGCATATATATTATGACTTCTTGTAAAAAAATAATGAAGTGATTTCCCATTGCCTTCTTTACTGTCATGAATTCACAGATATCTTTTCAGAGGGGATGCCACACATAGCAAGAGAGTCCAACATGGTAGGGTGATGAAGAAATGAATTCATAACTTTCCTAAGGGTATTAATGCGAAATTGAATACAGCAAATGAGGTTGGAATTTTTCACTTTCTGCAAAATAATCCTTATGCTACTAACTCATTCATTTGAAAGTGACTGAAAAAAATCCATGAATATTGTAGGCTATAATAACATACTCAGTAGTCCTAGATTATAATTAAGCACCAAATGGGAGCCTTTAATTGAGAAAAAAATAACATTAGGCGTAAGGCAAAAAATTCCAGTACTTAATTACACTGAAGGTAGTGTAAAATTAACACATTCTGGACCAACTGAAGAGATAGGTGAGCAGCCTTACAGGCTCCAAGTTTCCACTATAGAATTGTCCTTTGTGACAAATGGCCTATTGATTGGAACCATTGGTTAAACAAATTATCTGGTGATTGTGAGATCGATCCTTGTGATGTGTATTGCAAAAAAGTCCTATGTTCTTGAATACTCTTCTTTTATTGTCCACTCTTCTCAATTATGCTTTTTTCAAACTTTTTGACTCTAAGTAACCCTTCAAGTTTTAAGGACCTTGCTTGTGGTGAAATGATTGAAAATAAACAAATATACTCTGGTTCAGCAGAAGTAATATCACAAGGATAAATTAACTAGACAGAAATTACTGATTTGAGGTCTCATCTAAGATGGACATCAATCCGAGAACAATATATCTCCACAGATTAGATAAAGGATTTGCTTAAAAATTCCAAGACAGTTTTCAACTATGAAGAACATCTGAAGAAGGTTGGCGGGTTCTTTGGCTGAAATATTTTCACAATAACAACCAAAATAAGAAAATTATTATAAATAAAGTAATGCATAAATGTTGTAATGTTCAAAATAGCCAAGAATTAGAAAGGCCCTAGTTAGAAAGAGTATCAAAGGAACAGAAACTTAAGTAGGGAAAACAAAAACAAAGAGGTTTATTAAATACTCATACATAGAACAGGAATACATGATTAAATCCCACTCTAATGTGGCAACTTTCCATGTCTATAAGTAGAAACAGTCCATTGCCATAGTAGTAGGGAAGAGCAGGAAATCCTACTCTATGACAATAAAAAAAAACATTCACTTTTGGTCTGAGTTGAAACAAAAGAGCTAGGTCAGATTATGCTGCTTCTATGGTGTCAAAACACCTTCATTTTCTCCATGAGATAGCTTTTTTTAAGAACTGTAATTCTGTATGTGCTTTCCTCAACATTACAATTTTAACCTCTTCAAATCAAAGGTCAGTTGTTATCTTTGTATAATCTTCACTTCCAAATACCCCCTCTTTCATTCATTCTTTAACAGTAAACATCTACATTCAATGGCTCTTGAATTTTATATTGGTTGAATTCAAATATTAAAAAAACCAAACACTTTTTGGGCAAAAATCTTGGTCATTTATTGACTGAATTCAAACATTCCTCTTCCATTTCAGTGATTTGTGAATCCTGATTACAACAATAAACTACATCCTCTGATTGGAAGGTTTTGAGGAGCATGTAAACACCTCATATTGATTGTTATTCCCAAGTTAATCCTCGTCCAGGGTGGTAGCACCAGTTTGGGTCCCATCTATAGGCAATAGTGAACCTCGAAACTGCAGTCAAAACACTGTGAAAGTATAAAAATAGATTTTTATAGCAAAAATACCAACAATATACTTTTGAAAAAAAATTACCAGCAATACATTTATGGGAAAAAAATAATAGATATTCTATTCATACAAACCTATCTTAAAAATATTTTCAGCATTATATAACCCACTGATGGTTGATATACAATAAAACAAAATATACCCAAATCATTCAGTGATTTGTAACAAGTCCACTTTTCATGCTTTGACGAATTCAGATTTATTTTGATTGGCTTATGTAGAATCTTATTGTTGACTGTGTTCCAAATGTCATCTTAGGGATTGGCTAAGACATACCTAAGAGAAAACTTCCTGGTGATGACAATACTAATAATAATGATATCAAGGAGATGAGTTTAAAAGGATGAAGTGAGAAAAAACATAGCAAAAGATGTGAGAATTTCTGTGATCAGAGAGTGTTTTTTATTAGTAATTGTAACAATGCTTGTCTGGTTATGATGATCAAAAGAAGGTAAATCATAATTTTAACAAAGCTACTAACGAGGTTGAAATTTCTGGGGCATGTTATGCTGCTTTTCTAAGCACTGCTTAAATGTGGCACAGGGCCAAAAGTATTGGCTATTTAGTTAAGGATTGAACTCACTACTCAGTTGTAATAGGTTCTAGCAAGACAAGCTTGCTATTACACCATGTCAGGCTGCCCTTTGGGGGCATCCTATAAGGACTTGGAAAATTTAATACACAAGACATACCAAAAACGGTAGTGTCAGAGGAAAACACTGAATAAGCTACCTAGACAGTTTGTGTGAATGGATTATAGAGCTGAGATAAAGTCAAATATTGCTTATAATTATAATGAATAGGAAATTGTGGCAAGCTATGATCACTCATGTACTGTAGGGACATGGCATAAAAGAATAATATTAAAGGAAAACAGATATCAGCTGTATGATATTGGGAATTAGTTGCAGACAGGAAATATTAGAGGATTAGTAAGGAAATATCAATACTCTTTATTGTATTGATATTCAAATGATGACATTTCTGATGACAAATGTTCAATATGAAAAGAGAGAATAAGTGAGAATGATAATTAAGGGGTAATAGTTTTAATAATGAGATAATCTTAATCTGTATGATGTCATAATGAAAATATTCTAAACACTATTATAACTATTAGATATTGTGGTGGAGGATTCTGTTAATAATGATGATATTTACTGTAAATATTTACCTTTAGACTAATGTCCACATGTTTATTGTTATTATCACAACATTACAGTCATTTTGCCTGACAGATTTCTTCATTGTTTGTTGATTCAGGTAACCTTCAAGGAATTTTGAGCTGAATCTTTCAATAAATCTAGAAGTGTAATTTTCTCATTCTATTGTTCATATCAAGGTATTGCTTGTACGGTTTCTTTTTTAGTACAGTTCAAGTTATTGCTCATCTTGTTTTGAATGTGTCTATGCTACCCAGATCAGAGATTAAACTCATAATTACTATACCATTAAGTTTGTGAACCAATGCTTTAATTCACTTGGTTATTATAGACAATGAGAACAGGCTACTACTATAGATCAAATAAAGTCAATTTCCTGATGGTTACCCAAATCGACAGGCATCTGAAGAAAGTCAAAAGACACAACAGCTTGTTGTTGTTGTTGTTGTTGTTGTTGGTGGTGGTGGTGTAAATATTATTATCTCCAAAAAGCTTCTTACAATTTAAAAATATTTTCTCATTTTAAATAACCTGCAATGGTTTAATAAACTGTAAAAAACAAATCAAATCAACAAATATAAATAATGATAACTCCTTATTGCACATATTTAGGCACCAATCACTGCAGATAAGTATTAAAATGAATGGAGAAGTGATTATTTGTCAGTGATAATAGTGATGATGTTTATAAGTTACTAATGTTAATGATGGTGATTTATCAAGAAGTAACAACTAATAAGTTAAATATTTTGCTATAAACTAATGATGCTAAACCAATGATGATAGTGATGATATGATAATAATAATAATTATTAATGATAATAATGGCAATTGTGGTGAGGCTCATAAATAGAAAACTTATAATGTTGTTATTGTGACAACTTTGACAAGGCTTATAATATAGTTTGATGATTAATATTATAATAGTAATTATAAGCAAAAAAATAGCAAACAATGATAACAAAAGATATGCTAAAGTAAATGATAGCTATAATTATGATTAGATTTATAATAATAATGAAAAGATTAGATCTCCTAATGTTGGTTTTAATAATAATGTTATCAACCCCAAAAATACTATCTTTTTTTATCAGCACTGATGGCGACAATGATCAAAAAATACTAATAACAATTATAATAATGGTTATGATGGTGATAATAGTTGAACACTGACATAAAGAATAATAACAACAATAATAATAATGCTGGTTGCTAAATAAAATGAAGATGGTGGTGGTCAAAATAAAAGAAAAGCCATCCTTGGTGACAACAACAGAGATCATTTAGGTGATGATATAGTTATATTAACAACATTTATGGCAAATGCTTTGATGTCAGCAGTGTACAAGTGACATCAAGACCAGCTGTAGTGGTCCATTACATCCATCTGTCTGTCTATCTATCCATCCATCCATCTATCCACAGATGGTGTGAATACAAGCATGCATATGTGTGTGTAAGAATAGAGTGAGAATTGTTACTGCAGCTACTATTGATGCTAATACTGCCATTGAACAACATCAGCAACTCCTGCCACTTCTGCGGCAGCTGCTTCTACTATCATCAACTTCATCTCTTCTCTTTTCCAATATTCTTCATCAATATTGCAGCCTCCACCACGACCACAACTGACATTTCATTTACACAACAACAAGAGTTGTATATAAAAACCATGTGTATTTAAGTATTGTCTGAGTATCTTACTTAAGAAACAGCAACGTGTCCCAACTAAGCCACATGGCGTGGGTTTAGTTGTTGTCTTTCCTGATAAGCCAGCTTTATCACTTCATGTAAACCTTAATCTTCATTATTATTATTATTATTATTATTATTGTTTTTTGTTGCTGTTGTTGTTATGCCTACCATGCCTCTTGATGGTGGCTTGCCAACATCTTCATTTTCGCCACCCTCACTGTGCTTTCCTTTCCAAATGACACACACATCTATGATGTGATGATGACTGACCAGTGTCACACGGTTTGTGTGACAGCAACAACGGCTCTAAGCTGCTATAGCAAGAACAACTTGAACTTTTGAAGATAAAAAAGAAATAGAAAACATTTGGTAAATACTCACACAAGCATACATATACACATGCACACATATGCATACATATACACATGCACACAAACACATTCATGGATACATATATATAATATATATATAATATATTATAAAAAAGAAATGAGATAAAATAAATTTACCATTTCTGGGACTTGTTTACATTTTTTCGGAGAGTGAAACCAACTGACCAATGCCAGTTTCTACCTGCTCATTGACATTTTGAAAAAGTTCTACCAATTTTTGGAATTTTATTATCAGGGTAAGTTATTTTATTTTATTCTCACTATTTTTCAATTGTATCTCAAAGTTTTCTAATTGTCCCATGCGATGTTAAAAGAAATCAATAATGTTTGACTTGAAATAATATCTTAAATTTATTTGTATACATTCAAAGTCTTTTTTGCAAGAATATCTATTGGAATGTGAAGGAGCATTTTTAAGGTTTTCATTAATCCCCTGTACTACATTACTAATACAATCCCCATCATATATACATAAACATCTTGGAAGAAACTTTTGTATTTAAAAATTATTGTATATTTATTATTTTTTTTTTTATTCTTATCCAGATTTAAAACAAATGTGTATGTATTTATGTGCTTGTATATATATATATATATATATATATAGTAATACTAATTATACTAATTTAAATAATGTATAATGAAATTTTGTTTGTATTTGGAAACAAATATTCTAATATTGGGCCAAAATTTATCCAATCATTTTGAATAATGAAAACATTTTTGAAAAGAAAGCTTCATTGAAAGAAAATGTCTAAAAAATAAAATCATTTTACTGTGAAGTCATTCTTATTTCTGTTAGTTTTTATCTTAACTGAAAAATGATTTTGTTCCTAAAACTTATATTTTGAAATCTATAATTTCTTCCTTTTTTGCTTATGTTTACAAAATTTTTCACTGTTTTCACACATACACACAAATGTTGCATGGCTCTTTAAGCAATATAAACAGAAACTTACCAAAATCATTTGCAAGCAGTTTTTTGAAAATGTGCCAGTAAAAAAACACCATAAAAACAAATAAGAAGAATGCTAATAATATATTGAGAAAGAAATGTAGATTTTAAATAATTATAATTTTTCTGTTTTAATCCTTTGTTTACTTTTGTTTAAAACTTTCCATGTGATTTCAGTTTTTAGTAAACAGCTTACAATCTTTTGACTTTTCAGACTATTAACAAAGTTTTCACTATGTTTTGCAGACAATAAAACCATTTTCTATTTCTACAGTCATTTCAGACTTTGGATGAAAATCTTGGAATTATTAAGAAACTATTTTATTTATCATACTCTTTCCATTCTGTATATTTAAACATATTGTATTTTTCAGATTATTTTCAGGTATAATTTGTTACATAGAAGTAATTCTAACCCAATAACATTTAGTAAATTTATTTCCATAATAAAAAAAATACACAATAGTATCAGTTTTAATATACATCCAAAAATACAAAGAGAGTTATGCCCCTTACCTCACCTAACCCAAAATCATTTTTTATATGGGGTCCTATGAAGATAACTTTTTGAATTTTGGTCAACATAACATATAATGGAATACAAAATTAATCTGTGTGTGAAAAAAGTGCTTGGGAAATTTGACACACACATGGTATATTGAAGGCAAGAAGTAAAGCAGCATATAACCTATGGACATTAGGAGCTTGTGTAAATGGATGGTAGAACAGGGGCTGGGAAGGATGTTGAAAAGACAAAACTTACTAAGAGCTGCAGAGTATATAAAGTTATGAATTGCCCATATCCTGAAAGAATGTTGCATATAATGACTGATGATTAAAATGTAATATATGAATATAAAATTTTATTTAGCTTTCTCACCAAGGAAAGATAATGAAATAAATTCAAATAATATTGTAAAAGCATTTCTGATACAAAAATAACTAATCTGAAATTTATTGTAGATAAAAAGATAACATTAGTCAAGGTGTATATGTTAATGTTGCAATATAGTAATATTGATTTAACAATAGAAAAATATCTGGAAAACAATTGTTTAATCTTAATTGATTTTTAAAAGTTACATAACTACAAAAAACATTTACGATTCAAAGTGTAAACTGAAATAACTAGAAATATGGTTCAGGAACTTTAAGTTCAAATTCATTGTTACCAGAGTTTAAACTCAGCAAATTTTTTTAATTCTGATTTTTAAAGTCACCCTGTTTTCTCTTATTGGAAGCATGGTATAATAAAATTTTCCTCCTCCTATTCATCTCAACATTTGGAATCAGTCTGATTTTTATCACTTTGAGTGTTATTTTAGGTAGATACTCATATTTGAATAGACACTCCATTTATTTATTAAACAGTATATTGACTTATTTTTGTCTAACAGCCTGAAAGTTTGATATATTTCAACAAACACAAAAGGTAAACTTAGAATAACTGAAAGTGACATATAGTTATGAAGATTCTTAAATTTAAAAGTTTTGTAAAACTAATAATATTTTTACTTGTGGTTATAAATACTTGTAAAATAAAAATCTTTACAATTGCCTTGATAAAGTTCATCAATGGAGAAATGTATTGGCTAAGATAAGTTTTTCTTTTGTTTATATATATATATATATATATATATATATATATATATATAGTTCATATTATTCTCTTTCTCTCTCTCTCTCTCTCTCTCTATATATATATATATATATATATATATATATATATTTGTAGTTGATATTATGCTATGAACAGGGCTACAATTTCCTGACTGTGTTCAGTATAACCTTATTTTTAGTGGATACTTGTATTTGAGTAGATGATCCATTCATTTACTAAACAATGTATTTATTAATTTTTGTCTACTTGCCTGAATGTTCAAGAAATCTTATTTAAGAAAAATTTTTCTTTATAGCTCATAGACAGAAATAAGTAAACAGACCAAATAATCAAATACAAGTATCCACTAGAAATAATGTTTAAAGTGATAAAAATCTTGTCCAGTTATTAAAAAATCCATTCTAAAAATTCTCACTAAATTTAAATACAAGTTAGGATATATTCTGTTACAGGTAAAATAACATTCATCTTTGAAAATGGCTAAAAACATAGATGAAAGCACTCAGATGAACAAAATATTTGGACAATTTTTATATAATTTATGACTTGAAAGAAAAAATCATAAGACCACATGAAAACTTACATAAAAAACTTAATCCTAATACCTTGTCTATCATTTTAATGGAACCTGCATAAAAGAGAGAGTGCTACACAAATATACAATATATATATATATGTGTGTGTGTGTGTGGGGTGTATATATATATATATATATATATATATATATATATACGAGCAGTATAGCCCGCCATTGCTCGGGTGTAATGAAAGCTTTAAAATTAATCCATGGTCCTGGAGCTCAGACTCTTTGGACATTGGCACAAAAGACTAAAAAGCTATAGTTATTTCCAGTTAAAGCAAAACCGTAGACTGAAAGAAAAATGAATGGATGTAAGTCAAATTTTGATTTTCTGGTTTCGATATCAAATAAGTTTTTTTCACCGTAAACTGAATTTTGAAGGCTAAATAAGTCCTCTGAGTAAATGGTATCATGACTGAGATTAAGATCTACAATTATACCTACTTAGAGCCAAACCCGAAGCAAAAACTAAAATAAAAGGGCTGAAAAAAATACAGACATACAGGCAGATAAACAGACACACACAAAATATCTTGCCTTTTATATATATATAATATTGATTTTCTGCACCATTGTAAAAACTGCAACCTTAAAACTTCTGAATATCGTTTTTTTATGTCTTTGTCTATGAGGGTATCAAATTTGATTAAAATCAGACCATTCCGTCTATAACCCGATTTTTTCGATTATCGATTTTCAAAATTTATTGGGGGTACCTTGACACAAAACCTAGCTAAGAACACTCGCAGATGCTTATAGTACAACTGTGTAAATTTTCAAGAAAACCGGTTTTCGGAGCCTATAGGTAACTGACACACACACACACACACATGTTCCATTTATAAATAAGTTTAGATAGATTAGATAGATAGATATTAATTATTTAAACACTATTAAGGAGTAAGAGCAATAAAAGAACAGAAATTATGAAGACAGAACATAATGATAAACATTGCGTTTAAATTATTAAAGATTGAAAGTTGACTTGGAAACAAAAAGGTTAAAGCGAGTTAAACAATATTATTTTTTATAAGAATATCTTATGAAAGGCTTTCCCAACGTTTCAATGGGCATAACAAGGCTCAGAGTATCAAATATACTAAAATAACATGTATTAGACCAATAAACAAGTGAATGAACTTGTCACATCATGTCATGAGTTATAAGTCCTATAACCAATTAGGGTCATAGGGGAATCACATGTATGTGAAAGCAGTGGTGTGAAGGATTGATTGTTACAGCTTATCAACCTTTTACAGATAGTATTTTAAGATTGTAAGAATCTTTTTGAAGATAACAATCAGTTACTGATACAAAATTTACTAGTTAACCTATAGCTGGTAGGAGAAGAGGTGGATTTATTCCTTTTCCAGGGGTATTCACATGTAAGCAAATATAACAAACTTAGCTCTCTCAATTCTAATTCCAAGGCATTATCCATTACACAACCCACAATTCCAAACTTACAGTACCTGTTATTCCCAAGTGATCACCCATTTAAATACTGACTAGGCTTGACATTGCTTACTTTTGGTTATTGTATGAGATCTCTCTAAGCTCTGCTGACCATATCACTTCTAGGATGATGTGTCTAGGGCTATATCATTGCTAGACTGTTGTGTCTATAGCAAGCTAGGCTGGTTTGGGATTCTGAGTTTTCTTTATCCATGACTGGTTGCTACCCAAAGTTAGAGAGCCCAGTTTGTCCTGCTTATAATCCTTAGCAGTTATTGAGAAGAGATGGATTCATACTTTTCTAAGGGTATTTTGTATGAAAATGAATACAGCAGTCAAAGCAGAAATTTGAATTCAGCATGACTTTAAACACTACACTGCACTAAATAAACAATCATAATCATCATCATCATCCTCATCCTCATCATCATCGTTTAATGTATGTTTCCATGCTAGTATGGGTTAGAGAGGATTTTTTTTATGGCTCTGTAATTGGACCATCAGAAAATATTGGGGCAAGTTTTACAGCTGTATGTCCTTGCTAATACCAATTAAGAAGTGTTTCCACACTCCTCAAAACCTCCCAATCAGAGGCCTTGATGTCAGATGCAGTTTATTGTCATACCCAGGTGATGGTATTAAAATCTGCTTTAAATCTCTTTGAACAGTATTATTCCATTTAACTAATCATTGTTAATAAAATAAATACCAATTTTCTCTGAAGAGTTTTATCTGCTGATAAGTAAATGAGAGTGAAAATAGAAAGCCTAATTTTTGAACTACTGAGATAATATAAACAAGAAAGACAACATAAAAACAAATTTCTTCTTCATACAATCACAATAAATAAAATAAAACAATGCTTATTTCTCTTACAAGTTGTGTATGGTAGTGAATGCTGAATATTCTCCTCAAAGATGAAAAGAAATCTGAGGCAATAGAAATGTGGTTCTAAAGAAGGATATGGGGAATATTATGGACTGAACATAATGTCACTGACACTTCTACTCCAACAGCTTCTTTTCATGAAATTCCCACCTGTGGAACTCTGTTCCATCTACTAGCTTCACTGATAGCTGCAATCTCCCAAAATTTAAATGCATCATCAGTTGCCATCTTCTTGAATCGCATTCATCTTTTATCCTTCCTTCGATACCTACTGTACTCCATCTTTTCTCTCACTCTAACCCCCTGCACACTAGTGGTAGTCCTGCCTTTCTTGAGGTGATTAAATGATTAAAAAAAGCTTGTCTAAATGGATAGAAGAACAGGTTTTAAGACAGAACTATAAGACAAAACTTACTAAGAGTTAGAATGAACAGGAAATTGTGGAGAGTCCTGATGACCAAAGTCCTGAATGAATACCCCATGTAGAAGACCACTTTTGTAGTCTTTAGAAAATATACAAAAATGTCTCTGACAAAATGATCACTTTTAAATGATCACCTAATTTGAATGTTTCTCAGAAACAATTAATCATCACAAAATGTGATGTGTACATGTGTGTGTTTGGTTTAAATGACAGCAGCTTGGAATGAGAACTCAGAAAGCCAAGCTTGAATTTCAGTCAAGTTATTTAAATTTACTTATGCACAATTACAACATATGACTCTATATCCTTTCCCCAGCTATGGGTTAAATAGTAAGACTTGTAAGTGGAAAAATCATCATTATCACCAAAAAATTGCAAGTCCAAAGAAATCATTCTTATAATCCCAAACATATTCCAGCTTTAAATAACCCACAAAAGGTTGATAAGCTGTGAAAAACAGATCAATCAGAAATCAGTCAATAAGCATTTATATAAAATGTTTCATAAAATTTCATTATATATTTCTTTTGTTTTCTTTCCCACTTAATAAGATAGTCGACAACATTTTCTGTCTTTAAGATTTATAACTGGAAAATGCAAAATCTGAATAAACCTTACAAAAATGCAAAATAAAAGTAACATTTTTCTTGAACTTCAAGGATATGCGCACAAATCTTTTCCAAAATATTCTGAATAAAATGTGCATCTTAAATTTAATTTTTTTCAATTGCCTTCCAGTACATCTTTTTTTTGTTTCCATTCATTTCAATAAAAATAATTAACCAATAAAAAGTTTTCATATCAGCTAAATATGAGACATTCCCATCTCTTATCCACTTGACTCCAGCCCTTTCCTCGTCCTTTCTACATTACTCCGTGTATCTTGTTCTTTTCCTTTCTCTCTACCTTCACAACTGTCTTCACACCTGTGTTCCCATCCTTTTCTTGCCTTTTCTCTGACACCCCTGTAACTGGTTCTTTCTCTTCACTCTCCTCCTGACCTCTCTTTTATGTAGCCCCTTGTGCATCAGCAGCAGTACCACCTTGCTTGGTTTAAAATGAAAAGAAAAAAAGATTATTTTTGTTTTAAATAAATTTTTATGTAAATAAGATGTAGAATATATAAATAAGTTTTCACAAAGAATGAAACAGAATGCAAAGTCTTTACAACCACAGAGAGACCAGATAGCATGTGTCACATATTTATAATGTAGCTAATGTCAAGATGTTTTGTTGGAAACAAAGAAAAGATTACTGGGCTGTTATGGGATATCTGTTATCCTATATGGCAGCAGATGGTGGACAATCTTCTCAAAGATGAAAGAGAGACTCGACGCAAAAGATATGTGGTTCTACAGAAGGATGCTGAGGATACCATGGACCGATCATGTGAGCAATAACAAGGTTTTGTAGAGGATGTAAATGAAAAGGGAATAGGGACAGCTGAAGTTTCTGAGACACATAATGAGGAAGGAGAGCTTGGAGAATTTAATACTCATTGGACAGATAGAGAAAAAGAGGGACAGGGGAAATCAATGCAAAACATATTTGATGGACTTGAGCAAGTGGATGGTAATGCAGGGTCTTGGAGAAATACCAAGTGGAAAAGTGTTAAGAGTGACAACGTATGGGGACAAGTGGAGGTCCATGATCATCTACATCCTGAAAGGACAGGCCATATGAAGAAGAAAAAGATTAGAATATGGAACAATTTCACCACTGGTAATGTAAAGTGCATTATTATACTCTCACATGTGAAAAGAAATGCTTTGATTTCACAAAAGAAAAGGAAAAAAAAAGCATTTCCTTAACCAACAGTTACTTAACAAAAGTTTTAATTTCTAAAATCAACTATAATGTTTTTTGTTGTACTTTTTAAACAAACTCGCCTAAATATATACATGTGCATGTATGTATAAATACAAGCATGAATTATGTGTTAAAAAGCTCTTTTAACAGAATTTAAAAAGAAAACAATATTTTTTATAGATTTCTAAGCATTGTGTCCTCTGGCTTCCTCAGGTGTATATTGATCTGGGTGATCTACAGGGAATTCTGAACTAAACCTTTTATTTAATCTATGGGGGTAGACTGTTTTTGTTCTGCTAATATTGTCTAGAAATATCATCTAGTTCTTATGTTTTTTAGTACTGTTCAGTATTTGCTTGCCTGTTTCCATTGAATAATGAAAACAATCTGCATCTACCCAGTAGATTAATTAAAGGATTCAGTTTGAAATTCCCTTTAGATTACCTTCACCAATATATCTCTGACAAAGGCTGGAGAGCACAGCAGTCAATTTGTTGTGATAAAAACAACAAAGATGAGGACAATAGTCCAAATAAAAACAGTGGAAATAATAATAATTCATCACCCCAGAAATTTAGATAAAAAACACATTTCTGTTTGACATTTATCTCAAAGAGATTCTCTAATGAGCATTTCTTTTAGATAATTTCAAGTATAGGCACAATGAAAGAATTATATATTTTAATATCATTTGACCACCAGGAAAAATTGATTATTAAACCATTTCTAAAAGATTTTAGTTTAGACACCAATGCCTCATTTTGTTTTGTTAGAAGGATAAAAGTTCTGTAAGTTCCATGATTTTTCTGTTGCTGCGAGATTAATATTTGCTATTTTGGTAATATTTCAACCGATTTATTATCCACTTGTAGTTTGTAAACTCTACTTTATGATAAGCTTGATGTCAACAATAATGCTCAATCAATTTAAGCAGATCATAATCAACTCATTCATGGATTTAGTTTCAGAAAATAGTTAGTTGATAGATTTACCAAAGTTATTCTATGTTGATTCAAAGTAACTAATAAATTGAAATGTCATAAAAATATCACATAATGAGATCATTATTTACTGGTATAATTTTTATTTAAAGCAATAACAAATGTGAAATGACACATGTTTATTTAATTATTTTATTCTTAAAAATTATTAACTAATAAAATAATTAATATTAGTATTTCTGTAATTGATTTAAAAATTATAACAGTTAAAAATCTCTTAAAAGATTTTTGATAATTTCTACTGATTGCTTTAAAAATTTTATGACTTCTATGAAATTGCTTCTTAGTATTTGTGAATTGCTTTTAAAGCACATTTTGCTATTAGTGACATTCAGTAAATGGATTGTGGAACAAGAGTTAGGAGAAATAACAAAAAGACAAAATCTATTTAGAGCTATAAAGAGCAGGAAATTGTGGAGAGACATGATTATCTATATCTTGAAGGAACATGGCACACAGAGAAGAAAGAAGAATGAAAAAGAAAATTATTTACTGAAACATTGCACAATGATTCATTCATTTTTGACAAATTATTCTTGAAAGCAAAGGCAAATTTTAGAAAAACAGAATGAAACTTTGAATTTCTTAAATCCTAACTGTTTTTATGCATTTTCAAATTAGCACAGATTGGAAATAACAATGGAAAAAAAGAAATGGAAAGGGACAGTTTGGACCATGTGGTGGCCAAAATTGAAATTGATATGACAAACAATTGGTTCATGCAGACACATTTTTAGCCAAATGTCTAATATTAGGAAAAGGGTTTAATGCATTGCATTTGAATGACTTTACTTTAAAAAAAAATCAATTGCAAAAATATGTAATATTATTAACAGTAGAAATTATCATAGACCAGATTATAGTCAGCCTTACATCATATTCAATACCTGAGATTATATATATATATGTGTGTGTGTGTGTATATATATATATATATATATATAAACAAAAACTGAAAGATTTTAAACAAAATGTTCATGCATTTTCTCACTTTTTTCTTCTATACTAAGTTCTCTCATTGGAACAACTCCTATATCTGTTTTTAATATTTATATAATATACATGATGAGATGGATGAATTGTTGTGCAAATTATGCAAAAGGGAAAATAACGTCTCATTTAAAAGATATATTTATCAAAATTGCACAAAACTATCTTGAGATAATAAAGAGTGAATTCATTCAATAAAATCCCCATTAGCTTTCACCACAGCCTTCAGATGGCTTCACAATCTCCTGCATCTCTTTTGGACTCCTTGTTTCAGTGAATGCTGCCATAATCCTTGCCTTCAGTTCATCTTTGGTATTACAAAGAGTTTTGTTGGTCTCTCACTCAACTGTGCCACACACATCAAGTGAGTCTGCGGAGTTAAGTGGCTAGATGTAAGGATAAGGTGTGACGAGACCCATGATTAGGTTCTCCTGAATGTGTGGCATGGTGCAGAGCCCTGTTGTGAGACATTTGAGACTTCCAGAAGCAACCCTCTTGACCGAGGGCAGCAATACCTCCTCAAGGCACTTGATGTAGGCATTTGTGTTGAGTCTGAGGCTCTGTGGGAAGATGAATAGAGGTGTAATGTTACCATCATTAATGATCACTCTATATGACATGATTTTGCTTAGAGATATCATCCAACTCTTTCTAATCTTCTGCATTGTCTTTATATTTATACCCAAACAGTCTGAAATATTTGTATTGGAGCTTACAGCATGAATGTCAAGTAGTACAGCATGCCCTTTCCAAATTATTGGCAGAGTGAATTGTGTCATGGTGCTCTTTTTCTAACAGATAGTACCCAACTGACCTTACTGCACAGTTGACCAAATCAAAAACAAACACACATATACCAAATATATATATAAATCGATATGTCTCTGTGTGTGTGTGTGTGTATATGTGTGTGTGTGTGTGTTTGTGTGTCTCCATTCTAATGAACTCTACTTCTCTGAAACCCTTGGTCCAATTTCAAGCAAAATTGGGTTACTTGTTGATCATTACATGAAACTTTAATGTATGGAAAAGTTTTTTTGAATTGGTTTAAAGGATATGGCAGAAATCACCAAAACAATTAGAATTTACAAACTTTTCTCCTCTGAGACACCTTATGTGAATTCAACCAAAGTCAAGTAACTTGTAGATCAATGCCTGAACTTTTGATGTACACAAAAATTTTTCAAATCAATATACAGGGTTTGTTAAAAATCAACAACAAACATAAGTTTGGGTGGTCTTTTGCGCTCTTGTGTGTATTTCTCCAAGACACTTCCCTCAAGCTCAACTAAAATTGATTCACTGGTAGATAAATGTATGATAACTTGATATACAAACAAAAATTCAATTGACATGCAGGATTCAGTAAAAACTAATGGAAAGTATTGTGTTTTGCAATCATTTATTTCTCTGAAATGCTTAGTTGTATTTCAACAAAAATTGGGTCTTGTTTGTAAGTTCTACCTTATTATATGCCATAACAATTTCATGTTTTCTACAAGGTACCAATCCCTCTGACATTGCAGGGACAAAGCATTCAATTCTTCTGCGTCACAATGTCATTGCATCATATTACAGGCTCCCGTAATGCTTGCCCCTGTTCTTTCAATTGTACATACATCATTCCTGTTTAATGGCAACATTGACCAAGCATAAATCCCATTTTACAAATACAACAAAAACCATACTTACTTTGCATATTTTTGACTTATGCATCATGGCAACCTCATACTGGAGCTTATTCAATAAGCACTTTAACTTAGCATTTTAACACAGCCATTAAAAACCCTAAGCAATGCTGGTCTATACCAAGAACATTAACACATTGTAAGAACCTGGATGCAAATTTGCTGGGGATAAACTAACAATATATTTATCTAAGGGAATTATTCTTTTTCTTTTAATTAAAGTAGCATATTTTATGTCCAAATTGTAGTCAGTTACAGTGAACAACCAATGTGTGTGTTGTTTTTTAAAATGGTTTACAAAATGTTTATTTAAAATTCTCAAGGTTTCACTAATATTTCTTTCTGGCAATATATAGGGTAATAACAAAATAGAAAAAATTGTAACTCATTTCATCCTTTAAAAGGATTTCAGCCTAAAGTATTATTCTTATTGATGGAATTCTATATATGTAGGTAGATGTGGCAATATAAGTGTGAACATTGGTTACAATCATGCACCAAGGAGAAACATTGAAGATGTAGAAAGGCTAAATTTTAAAATTTCTGGCATCCATATCTAGATAAATAGCTCAGTTTTTCTTTGCTTTTGTTTTTATGTTTATTGCTTTTGCTTTTAAATATCCCATGCTATAACATAAAATTTATTAAAAGAGGTAAAATGTAAGAGCCTAGAAACAAATTTATCAGAGAAGAATTAGAAATCAGCGCATTTTCTATACATTTTCATTTTTAGTAAACCATATTTTCTTTTAATTAAAGTATCATTTTTAAATCAAAATGATGTTCAGATTCATATGAATGACATATGCATTTTGTAAAAGATCTCTCTTGCATTCATAAGATCTTATTGAAATCTTTTAAAGTTTCACCAGTGCATTTTTGTGACTTTTATTACAGGTTATAATGTAAATTTCTGTTTTAGGTTTTAGGTTGCTATTATTTTATTTTGTATTAATTAATAATAATTAAGTCTCATAATTCCATCATTTGTTTGTCTGATGAAGACTTTTTAGAGGATGAAATATGTCACCTAGAATTTTTCCATTTTATCATTGTTCTGATATATAGAAATTTATGTATCATATATATATATATATATATATATATACAGGAGAATATGATACATGATATATATGTGTGTGTGTGTGTTTGTGCATATGCACAAGGACTTACTGATTTATAAGCACAAACAAGATATATAGTTAGAAAGTGAAAAAGAAACTGCATTTAGAAAACATTATATCTCTTCAGGATATAAGCAATAAAGAATTTCTACAGACTCCTTTTCTTTATTATCTGTGAATTGCTAAATATTCTTGGAAAATTGGAGGAGTGGTTTCCTGTTACCATTTCCACAGTATTGAATTTAAAGTTTTCCTTCTCTTCTGCCATCCAAGATTAGATAGCAAATATTACTCTGCTATTTAGCTCATTGTAAGAATAGATGGCTTCATGATTTCCCTGAGGGTATTTGTATGAAAGTGAATGCAACACACTAGCCTGAAACTTGAACTCAGTTGCCATGCCAATTTCATTTTCTATGATATATTAGTTACACTATCAACACATCTAAATAGTATCATAGAGTTAGGTACATAAATTCATTAGGATTTTTAAATTTGAAGTTAATCTAATAATTTTCACAAAAATATAAAAGCAAAAATTAACTGTGACACACAGCTGGAAGTTCTTATTAATGATATGAAGTTATAATTATTCAGACATTACATATTAAAAATTAAAAACTAATAATTATTATAATTAAAATATATAATTAATGATTATTAAAAAAGTGAAACAACCGAAAGAAACTTGTAGATTAGTCTTCTTCTATGTGTCATGCACCTTCAGAATATTGATGATCAATTCTCTTCACAATCTTCTAGGCAAAATGTTAAAGAAAATGTAAACAAAAAGACAATTATACTACAAATCAGAAATAGATAGCAGAAATGTTTTGGTTACATAATGAGAAAAGAAAGCTTGATTCTTCCAGGACATATTGAAGGCAAAGGAAAATTGTGTATAATCATTCTAAAGAGTTTGTGTAAATGGTTGGCAGAACAGGGATTAGAGGAGATAACATAAAGACAATTTTTACTAAAAGCAAGAAAGAATCAGAAATTAAAGAGAGCCATCAGTGTTCACATCCTAAAAGGATGTGACCAGTGGTGACATCCTATCAGTTTATACAAATCAATTCTTAAAATTAGAAAAGCTTGGCAAACCATTTGTTGGAATATCTGAAATTAATCTTATATATCAATAGTCAATGGTCTATGTGTGGGAGCATGTCTAGTAAAACAAAATTTGGCATAGTCATAAATTTGTTAGATGTTCTATTGGATCTTTGGGACTGCAGTGATTCTATTCGAATTTGGCTGAGAAACCATAACACAGCTGACAACACTAGAAAAGCATTATACTTCTGAACAGAAATATGATGAGAACAGAATTTCAATCTAGAAATATTTTAATAAATAAATGTTTTCTATTAAATTATCAAAAGGGTTTAATTCTTTTTGATACTAAAATGTGATTTGTTTCCATTCCCAGATTGAAAAGAAAATAAGTGGAATAGGTTCTCCAAAATTACCTTCCTAGAACTGGTTCCTGGAAATTTAGGTTAAGTTCTTCCTTTATCTGCTGTTTTATGCCAGAACATTGGTGATCATGGCTCTGCACAACTTCCTATCCTTTGTAGCTCTTAGCAATGTTTGACTTTATACTATACCTCTCATTCCTTGTTCTGTCATCCATTTATACAAACTCATAGCAATGATTTCTAGCTGCTTCTTTCCTTCAATATGTCTAATAAGTAACAAATTTTCCAAGACTATGTATCCTAGAACTTTCACCATTCTTTTTCTGATTTTAAGTGTAAGTGTCCTTTTGTTTCCATTTTTCTTAAAACCTCTTCATTGTTTATATGCTTCATCTATAGTGTTCTCAGTTTTCTTCTATAAAAAACACATTTCTGTTGCTTCAAGTCAAATCATTTTTGTGAGGAAATTGTCTAGCATTGCCTATCATATAAGAAGATTGATGTTAAAAACCGTTCAGCACTCTTTTCTTTGTTTCTAATAGTTTCATGATTTTTAAACCTGATAACCTCTGATTTGTACCAAACTCCCAGAAGACTACATAAAAGTATATTAACACTCTCTACAAAGCTTGCATAAATTCTATCAGTATGTGAAGATGTTGCTGATTGTGGTTATCCTCAGCTTTCAGTTTTTTGTTGTTGCAATCTGTGTTCCTTTACAACATCTCTTTGTGATACTAATTTTGTATGCTATTAATTCAAACTTTTTGAGCAGGTTTCTCCATTTTCCCCAGTTTCTCTTGTCTTTAATGTATCCTTTGAATGTTAAATTCTGAAAGCCATCAATTTTAAGCTGTCTCTTGTTTTGTTGTTAGCACTAGTTTCTTTGTAGTTCTTATTCCTCTTAAAGCGTCCCCATTTCTCACATTCCCTGTCTATGTTATTCTCAATATTTGTCAGTAAAACCAGATTTCTGTTGCCTCAAATCTCTTTTTCTAACATTCACTGTTATACAGGAGATTAAACATTACACTGCCTAGATTACAAGTTACATTTTCTTCCTTTTCTTATTGGGTCTCTCTCTCCTCTTCAGCCCCAAGTAAACATTTTATCATGGGAGCTTATCCAAAACTATTGGCTGTTTTCCAGTTTCATTCATGACCACATCAATACACTAGGCTTTTGGCTTCCTTTCCAAACTTACTATAGCTAAGGTAAAACTTGAGTTTGTTCATTACAAATCTTTTATTACTTATATTAACTTTATTCTCATTGTCAGAAATGACACAATTTACTAAGCCCTTTAACAAATCAAAGGACGGTCCCATTAGTACAGGTTTTGTATACTAAACTCTTATGTAATATCAGTCCTTCTATTTAGCAGGCTTATGGCTATATTACATTGAAACACTGGCTCCTGTATGATCAAAGAAGTTAAGCAACATCAAGCCTGTACATTACCTCGGTATCTCGGTACTGACCATCTAGATGGGTGACCGTTTGGGAATAGAAGGTACTGCAGAACTTGGATGTGTGGGTGGGGTAATGGATAATGATTCCAAATTGTTAACTGGTGAGCCAAGTTCTTATTCCCATTGGGTTTATAATGTATTCACTTACACACAAATACCCTTGGGAAAAGTATGAAAACACGTTTTCCCCCTGCAGCCATGTGTTAATTAGTAAGATTTGTATTACTAAATAATTATTATTTAAAAAAAGAATACTTACAATTTAAAATATTTTCTGGTTTCAAATAACCTGCAAAGGGTTGATAAGTCATAGAAAACAAATTAATCAATCCTGTACAGCAGTTATCCATGCAGAAGTAGAAGAAACTTGAGGCAACAGAAATTCTACAGAATGATACTGAAAATACTATGGACTGAACATGTGAGCAATAGTGAAATTCTAATGAAAATGGAAACAAAAAGGACACTTAGAATTAGAAAGAGATAGCTGAAATTTCTAGGCCACATAATGAAGAGAGAGGGCTTAGAGAATTTGACACGCAGAGGGCATACTGAAAAAAGAGACAGAAAGAAATGGCAAGTAACCTAACAAGTAAATGGTTAGCAGAACAGAGATACCTAAAAAAAGAAGGGATACCAAAGGATCAAACTTAAATAAGAATTAGAAAAGATAGGAAAATTTGGAGAGCTATGGATGCCTGCACAGTGAAGGGACATGGCAAATAAAAGAAGAATTAGAATAAATTCTCTATTTTCGGTATTATGAGTTGGGGTCAAATACAGATCAAATACAGATCGAAATTTGACAGAAGATAAAAGACAAAAAGGAAACATTTATCAGACTAGCATGTTTCACTTTTATTCCAGCTTCATCAGAGAATGAGATATAGAGAAAGGTAAGAAAAAACTCTAGTATTTGTTTTGTTTTATTTTCATTGCTTAATCATGTTTCATGTGCATTTAACTTGTGAAAGAAACAGTATAATTTGTGGTGTTTCAGTTTTATATTTAATTGATTTCAGTTCCCTATTTTAAGCCTATTTATTCTCATTCACTAATCAACTCTAAAATGAAATTACAGTAAAAATGTTAATCAAATATTTGGGCAATAAAGATTTAATCAATATGTAATGCTTCATATATTTTATTGTATTATTTGTACTCTTTTTTATTGTTAATATAGTACAATATAATTCTAAATAATTACTCTTCATACACATTGTAATTTTACAAAATTTGATTTATAGAGGTAGATCAATAGTCCATAGCCTAACACAGTCTTAAAATCTTTACTGAATACTATATGCTGAAGAAAAATGCCTTTTTAATTAGGTTACAAACTTACTGATGCATTGATATACTCACTTATAAAAAAAACTTTATTCAAATACATTTTATTAAAAAAAAATTTTTCATGCCACTGAGTAAAAATTGATGTAAAAGCTTTAAGAATGAGTTCTTGAGTTTGAATTTTTGTTTCTGCTTGATTGGTTTTTGATGATAAGTGTTAGCAATTTGGCACTTAACTCTGGTTTCATTTGAGGAGTTTATATTTGCATTCAGATGTTTATTTGTACAAGATTTTCAAATGTTTAATCATTCAATAAAACATCTGAATTTGTTCTTTATTAGATTATTTTAATTGACAGATTTTTTCTCCCATTTTACTGTATATCTTACTGTTCTTCCAATAAAATTGTGCATTTAATGTTTGTTTTTCTATTAGTCAAATATTTAGAGTTATTAGGGTTTAACTAAAGTGGAAAAGTAAAACAGGAGAAGTTGGTCCAAGATTCAGAAGAACAAAATTGTGAAATTAGAAACAGTATCAGAATGGGGAAAATTTACCATTCATTCTTCTCATTAAATTCAGCCTTTTATGAATTAAGATCAGAAAAGAATCTGCAAAAAATGAAACTAGAAGCAATTTTTTCTTGCTGAGAAGCCAGAAGCTTGATAATCAGAAGATGCAGGTAGTTTTTATATTCTCCATGAATAAGACAAGCACTACAACCAAAGTATTTCAGTATTACTACAGTAAAACCACATTGGCATTCGGGATTTCATTTGTAGAAATATTTTCCCTTACTGTCACATTTACATCCAGAGACTGATCTCTGCCTCAGGAAAAGGATTAATAGGATTTTACACACAGCATAACAACATCAAATACAAATTTTTTAGAAACCAAGCAATGGAGTCATATATGTTATAATGAAATGGTTTAGCCAATATATTTTGCTCAAATTATTTACATAAAGTATATTCTACTAGCCAAATGTCAATAACTCTACAGCCAGCTTACAAAATCTTTACTTTTTGACAGAGAAGTATCAAATAGTTTGGTAGGTCAAATGTGTTTGAATGTATTTCCAATATTCATTTTTCAAATTCAGATCATACTTTGAATACAGATTGTCTTTCATTTTTTATTTCTATTGACACTAGAGCAACATTCTACTTCTTTACACTAGAGCAACATTCTACTTCTTTACACTAGAGCAACATTCTACTTCTTTACACTAGAGCAACATTCCACTTCTTTACACTAGAGCAACATTCTACTTCTTTACACTAGAGCAACATTCTACTTCTTTACACTAGAGCAACATTCTACTTCTTTACACTAGAGCAACATTCTACTTCTTCTATATGATATGTTGCTTCAGAACATTGGCAATCATGGCTTTCCATAACTTTCTGTTTTTTGTAGCTCTTAATAAATTTTGTCTTATTGCTATCTCTCCTAATTCCTGTCCTGCCATCAATTTACAAAAGCTCATTATTTAGGTTATATGCTGCTTTCCTTTGTCTCTCTTGCATTCAATCAGTTCTGTAAGTATCAAATTTTCCAAACATTCTTTTCTAATTATGTGCCCTACATTTTTTTTCATGTTAAATATAAGTCCTTCCTTTTTCTCTAAAAACTTTATTGTTGTTCACATAATCAGTCCATAATATTCTTAGCATCCTTCTGTAGAACCTCATTTTTCTTGCTTCATGTCTCTTCTCTATCTGTGAGAAGATTGTCCAGCATTTTCTGCCATATAGGAGGACTGATATTAAGTACCATTTCAGTGTTCTTTTCTTTGTTTCTAATGACATTCTTCTGTTTCTTAATGCTTTGCTTTTGAATCTTAAGTAATTTGTGCCTTAGAGGATAAATTATAATGATAAGTGTATCATCCAAAATACTAATCCTTTGTAGCAATTAAAAATAAATTTGGTGGACACTAACAGACCTTAGGTTTTTTATTGGCAGCATACACAGTGGATTAAATGTTGTTTTCCTCCTTTACAATGCAAGGCTACTCACAGCAAGTTTAATGCAGGAAAAATTTTGAACTTGGTTGGATATTCTGTTAGAGTGAGTGGACTTACTCCCAGTGATATAAAAATGCTATAAATGAGATAACCATGGGGAAACAAAAGAAAATGTTACTGATTCAGAAATGTTGATGAGGAGAGGATTGTGTTTAATATATTCTACCCCACCAGCCAAATTCACCTGACCTTGAACCAAATGATTATTACCTTTATTGATCACTGCAAAATATTTTCATGGGAAAAACTTTCTCTAATAAAAACAAGATTCAAGAGTTTGTTGAAAATTGTTCAATTGGTCTTTTCACTATGGTACCTAGACATTTTGAATTTAAGCACAGTACTAGCCTGGCATTAAGATCTCATCAATTTACATTAAGCTAGTTAGATGTAGCTGTAAGTTCTATACTAAAAGTTCCTTTTCTCACATGTGGAAATTTCTTCAAGCTTCATGCTTTGCTGCCACATTTAATCTGTGAAAATTTGAATGCAATGTCAATCACTATCAACTGTCCTCCTGATTACTCTTTTCTCTTTCTGCTCACAATTTAATATTGTTGCACTTAATACTTTTTCACCCTGCAACCCACTTATGTCTTAGTAGCTTTATTGCCTTGTTTGTTGTGATTCCAATTAATTTATATGTATATTTTCTATAAATATTTTCATGGTAATTGTTCAAATGAGCTCTTTACAAAGTACCTAGACTTTTTGAATTTAAGCACAGTACTAGATAGGCATTAGGATCTCATCAATTTACAGTTGAGCTGGCTAGATGTGACTGTAAATTCTATGCTAACAGTTTCTTTTCTTGCACTTCTAGCCTGTGGAACTCCCTGCTGGCGCCATTCTTTCCAGCCAACTTTAATTTCCAAAAATGTTAACGCAATGTCAATCGCTATCTACTGTCTTTCTGATTACTCTTTTCTCTACCAGTTCATTATTAATGTTTCTATTCCTAATTCTTCCACACCCTGTAATCCCTTGTGTCTTACTGGCTTTATTGCCTTGCATGGGGTAATATTGATTAAATAAAATTAAATTGTGTACAATTTTGCTCAAAACTTATCAAAGAGCTGCCTGATATTTATTTTTAGTCACTTCTCCCAAAAGCAAGGTTATAATGCAAGGGTGACTGTGTGTAAAAGAGAATGAGAAGACATTATTGAGGAGAAAGAACAATAAAAGAACAGACTTCAGGAAAATAGAAAATGACATTGTATTTAAATTTTTGAAGATTTTAGGTGGCAGGGAAGAAAGAAACCAAAAGAAATTTCCATGGGTGAGAAAAGAAACTACTGTAATATAATATATGGTTACATCTAGCTATTTCAACAGTAAACTACTGAGACCTAATTGCCAATCTAGTAGTATGCTTAAATGCAGTTGATGAAATGATGAAATCGTAAACATTTTTACAAAAATTAATGAAAAACAGTCAGTTTATAAAGCTAAAGCTTTGAATTAAATAGATGCAGTTCCTGGGAATGAATGGTAATATTAAGATTAGAGACTATAGCCAACTTATTTGTTATTTGTTAATCACATTTCAGGTTTGAGTGACAATTTTTCAGTAGTAGATCAGAGTGTTAAAGAAGAAAGTGACAAATGAACAAAATGTCAAATAGACAAAGTGTCCAATGGACTAAGTATCAACCAAACAAAGTGTCATATAGTCAAAGTGTCGAACAGAAAAATAGTCAATCTGACTAAATGATAAATGAACATAATGTCAGAATGACAAATTTTCAAAAGATTGAAATGATTTTAGTGCAAATGCAACAAAACAGGGATGTTAAAAGAAAAAACTAAAGATGTACAATTAAAACCAAAGACTAAAAGGCATTTTTGATAGATATAACATCCGTCAGTCTGTCAGTCAATTACCATATGTGATACACACTTGGGTGATCATGTCTTGAAAGTGACATGACTGACTAAGCAGAAGATTTTCCCATTGTAGGTTGCCATTACTTTTTGTGGTAGACCAGTTGCCAACTAAAGCTATAGAACCTAATCTGTCCTGCTATTCAACTCATAGCTGAAGGGAGATGAGATGGATTAATATCTTTGTCAAGGGTATCTGTGCATAAGTGAATGAAACACATTGGACTGGAATTTGAACTTGATTGACCACAGTACTGAATTAGAATATCTTAAAATGAATCGCATACAAATCTTTTATACTTTGCTACAGTTGTAATTTCCCCATAAATAAAAAAATTACTTTATCATTACCATAATTGAAACTTCACATAAATTAATTTTTAAACTCTTTACTGTAGTTTGAATGCAGAGTCTTGTTCAAAAAAGTTACCAAATATGGAGAAAGGTGTTTTTTCATTGGAGATTTTTGTATTAGTTTTGTATCTAAAAATAGTAATTTACTGGGAAGATACTTGCATGCAAAGTAAAACTTATTGTAGGCACATTTCTGTCCTTTTACCATTTAGTTGCTTTGACTCTTTACTATAAAATTGTATTTCTACACTTTTATAGTGTTTCTTGTCCCATAACCCAAGAATTTTGTTGATTGGTTGGTTGGTTGATTTTGTGGATCAGCATATCAACCTCTATGGGTTACTTAATGCTGAAATTTAAATATTTTGAACACAATTCCATGGCTTTAACTAAATATATTTTGGAGAAAATTGTTTTCCTTCAACTACAGATAAAATGCTAGTAATTTTACTAAATACACAGCAGGAATATCAAAAGAAAGACAAAAATATAAAATTGTAAACCAAAAACTAAAAGGCATTTTTGACAGATATGGCATAAGTATTGAATTAGAATACCTTAAAGCCATCACTTACAATCTTTAAATATATTTTGTTACAGTTGTCATTTTCTTTTAAATAAAAAAAATATTTTCACCACAATTGCAATTTCTCATTAATAAAATTTTTAACATTTTACTGTAGTGAGAATCCAGATTCTTGTTCAAAAAAGTTAGCAATTATGTTTAAAGTTTTTCCATCAAGGTTTTTTTTATTAGTTTAATATTTTAAAGTAATTATTTACCAGCACATTATTTTCATGCTAAGTAAAAGATATTCTATTGTAGAATTTCTGGCCTTTCATCACTTAGTCAGTTTGACTCATTGTCCATTCAACATTCTGTTCATTAGTCATTTTGTCTTTCAACAATTTGTCCTTCAACACCCTATGCACATAATTTTTCTGGACAAAAAGTTATGGAAAAAATTAGGAAAAATATATTCAGAGAATTGCTGCTGGTATCTGAAAAGTTTCAATAAGAAATTTGTCAAAGAATCAAATAAATTATAATCCCAAAGAGAAATTCTAGTTGAAAATATTGGACAAATTTCAGTTCTTGTCTATACTTCTAAGATGAGGTAGTGTTTACACTATTTACATTATTTGTACTATTGTCCTTATCTTTGTTACTATGTTCACAATGTTTTAGTCTTAAGTTTATTTCCTCAAGGAGACATGACTCAGTGGATATAAACATTGGTTAGTTCCAGTGACTTCACTACCAGGCTACAGCAGTGGTTAACAAATAACTTACAGAATTAAGTTAGAGGGAGATAACTCATGGCTACTAGCTTCACACATGGAATGAGAATGATATACCCCGGTGATTCTAATAAATTTCTAGCACTTGAAGAAGGCCGGAGCGTACAATGGCCAAAACATCATAAACATGGCATCAAAGATAAGGACAGTAGTCTGAATAAGGTAAATAGTGTAAATTTAAATTTACAAGATATTTAATATCTAAAACAAAAAAGTGACAGATATTCTTCTTCTATGTACCATATTTGTTCAGGGGATGGCTTATCATGGCTCGCCACAACTTCTTATCTATCATAACTTTTAACAATATTGGTCATTTTTACTATCCCTGCCACACTCTTTTCTGTCATCCATTGACAAAAGATTGTTAAGTAGGTTACTCACTGCTTTTCTTTTGCATTCAGTATGTTTTGCCAGGATCAAATTTCCTAATACTTTTCTTGTTATAAATTTCTGAAATTTCAACTACGTTTTTCTGATTTTATGTACAATTTTCCTTTATGTTTCCATTTTTCTTAAAACTTTCTTTTGTAAATCCACATCTCTGTTGTTTCAAGTTTCCGTTTCATTTATGAGTAACTTGTCCAGCATTCATTGCCACATAGAAGGATTGATATTGCATAGCAATTCAGCATTCTTTTCTTTGATTCTAACAATATTTTTCTGTTTCTTAATACTTTTAGTTTTTGGAATTGCTATTCCAATGTACTGCCAGCATTATATTTTTCATGGTCTGTTCAAAGATATATTTACATTATTTCCATTGTTCAAACTGCTGTTTTCATCTTTGTTACCATTATTCACAACATTTCAGCTCTTGTATACTCCAACCTTCTTCAGGTGATTGAGATTTTGAACTGATCTCTTTATTTTGACCACTGGGGTTGTTCATTCTCATTCCATTTAACTCAGCTCAAGTTTTTTCTTCACTACTAACCAAGTATTGAACTCACAACTCTTTAGATCAAGTCACTAGGTCCAACTAATACTTTTATCCACTGGGTTATGTGTCTTTAGGGACATCAGTGTATGAATATTTGGGACTTATAAACCTGATGTTTCAGTAACCAGAGCTCATATTACAATATTGATGTCTGTAATTGGTTTTCTCTAGCACTCTGTATTACTGGTATTATATTCCTTTCTATGCTTGGCCAACTTAGGAAAGTTTTGTGTCTCAGCATATGCACTGGTTCCTTAAGTTTTTCAAGGGGTGAACTCTATTATTTCAACTTGCATAATGCAAATAAGTACAATACCTCAACTCAGAAATATAAACAAATACCCCCTAGCTATTTAAAAATCTGTACCTGTTTGCATGTATCTTGAGCTTTTTCTCTTGCCGACAACCATTCTGTCTTCTTACCATTGATGATGAGGCTGACCAGTGTGTAAGAAATCTATCTCTGGCTATTACATTCTTTCTCTCATTTATGAATGTTTTTTTGGCAAATTTTGTAGCTTACTTGCAAAAGTTAGAAAAAGATTCCATAAACTTTCAAATCTCTTCAATGTCAAATATTTCTCTAGTTTCTTTCTAACCAATTATCTTGATTGTTTTGAATCAATTTCGCTTTTCTTTCCTCAGATTTTATCCCCAGATGATACAAAGACCTTAAAATCAAACTCAAATGAAAGCAATCAATTATAATTCTAGCATTCAATATTTCTCCAAGGAATAAATGTTGCTACCACTTTAAAAAGTTTGTAATAATTAGACTACTGTAAATATTGAAAATGCATTTTCAGAATACCTTTAAATAATATCATTTTTACTGTAAAAATTATGAAGTTTAAACTTATATTTTAAGCATTTAAAAATGTGTAAGTTTTAAAAGATGTTGTCTTCAATGGCTGGGTCATATACATCAGATAAATGTTGGCCATGTACAAAAAATATTGTGTATGGTGAGCTGGCCACATAAAGAAGTAGACTGCCTTCCTCTTTATTTTAAGGACATTTGGAAGAGGGATTTGAAACTCACAGCATTTAATCTGGTAGCTTTGAACAGCTACCAGACGATCACAGCAGCTGGAGCCATATTGTTCAAGAAGTATTCATGAAGGGTGGGAAAAAATGAAATCATCTGTTGGAGATATGAAGACAATACAGGAAGCAGAAAGAAAAACTTAGATCTTCATTCCAGCTTTGTCTATCAGACTTGCAGAATAGAATTCCATTCTATTAGACTATATATATCTGAGCAGCAATCTTTCATTTAAACATTTTTCATTAAAAACAATCAACAAGGAAGATTTTATTAATGTTTTATTTAATTTCAGTATTCTTACAAGATTCCTTTTTGCTGGAGATGAGGAATGTGAAAATGTTTCATAATTTTTTACTTTCACAGTTCTTTCAGCTACTTCACTGGCCATTTTCAAGAATGTTATTTTTCTGATGTTGTTAAGATGTTCTCATGTTTGATAGTAATGTAATTTTAGTGTTCTTTTTGTGTTTTTGAAAAAAAAGTTCATTAAAACTACTACATGATATCCATGGCTGAACATTTATATGAACATCTTTATTTTAAAGAAACTTTCAAGACTCCATTTCAACTGTTAAATAGTATAAGGTTGACTGTAGGGAAAAATTGTTTGATATATAGTGCCTCTCTTATAGCAAGGTGCCTTTGATATTTTAATTTAAATAGTATTTTTCTATTTTCAACCTAAATTTTTCTTAAGGGTTCCTGTAAATAATGGCCTAATAAATGTTTTTTTATCTTGCAATATTATAATTAGATAGGTGGCATGTAAGGCATTTACTCAGAGAAGAGGTAGTATGGCTAATATAGGTAATTGATCTAAGACAAGAAACACAGTCTTGTACATACCATTGAAATTCATACACTATATTGATCATCACTATATATATATATATATATATATATATATATATATATATATATATATATATATATATATAAATTTATCTTTTTAAACATTATTTTTAATGAATAATCATATTTCATTAGATACTCTGTTTTTATAATTGAACAGCATATTTATTTATATCTACCAGAATCAATAAATAATCAAGAAATATGCATCCTTCAGTAGGATTTGAATTGGTATCCCGTAGAGGAAACGGTCAATTGATATAATAAAGGATCTGCAGTTAGACAAAGTCTGCAAAATATAGTTTAAAGGTATGCTATATTTTTAGAGTAAAAGTTGTTAATATCTGGGACAGAGCATATGTAAATATAACCTTAATGCTTCAAATTAATATCATTTTTAATTTTAGCAATCAAGGAATACACAAAACTAGGCACTTTAGATTTCTAGTTTACAGTGTGAGCACTATTTTTTAATTGGTATCACCTCATGCAAGACAGTAAAGCCACTAAGACATAAGGGGATACTGGGTGTGGAAAATTAGGAACAGAAACATTAGTATTGAGCAGGAAGAGAAAAGAGTAATCAAAATAACAGTTGATAGCAATTAACATTGCATTTAAATTTTTGTAGATTAAAGTTGGCTGGATAGCATGGAGCCAGAAGGAAGTTCCACAAGCAAGAAGTGAGAGAACAGAGGCTGCTATCATAGAAAACACAGCCACATCTAACCATCTCAAAAGTAAATTAATAAGATCTCAATGTCAATTAGTTCTGAACTTATATTTATCATGCACTAAATAAAAAGGGTGAAATTTCATGAAATTTAGGTGCCATAGCAAAGAGTTCATCTGAACAATTACCATGAAAGTATTTATAAAAAAGACTCAAAGAGGCAAACTTATGACAGTGGGTAAGTGACTGAAGCCAAGCTGCCAGATCAAAACCAATAATATTACTGGTTCTTCTTTAGCTTTTATCAAGGAACTCAAGGTAAATAGCAAGGTCACCAGATCATTTGTAGCAGCAATATTCTAGGCATGGATGAATGGTAGGCTTATAAATATATAAGACTGATTCCAGAGATTTTGACTTTGTGAGACTGATCAGACTTATTATTCTGGTAGGAATAAATGATTGTGTCATCAGCATAGATGCCAAGCTGAGAGATGATATCACCAGAAAGGTAGTTAATGAAAATCAAAAACAATGTTGAACCAAGGATGAAGCTCTGGGGGACACCCATGTTTGTAAGAAATGATCTAGATGAATAGATATTCAGGATAACTTTCATTTCATGATTTGATAGAAAAGACTGGATCAGTTAAAAAATGTGTTCTGAACCACCATAACTTTTCAGTTTGTGAAGACGACCCCTATGCCAGATCCTGTTAAAGGCCTTCTAAATGTTCAACTGTACAGCCTGGGTTTCACCCATTTTATTTAGTGCATGATAAACTCTTTCTGCAATTACTATCAGTACATCAGCAGTTGACCTGGAGAAATGAAAGCCATATTGCTTATCTGAGAAAAGGTCATGCAGTGAGAGATGATGAATTAATTCATCATTGATTGGGGCCCCTAGGAATTTCTCAAAAATAGGTAAAACAATAGTTGGAAGAGTTGGACAGCTCACTGTAGTTCTTAAAACCTGGAACAACAAATGATGACTTCTAGTGGGCAGAAAAGAAGGAGGCAGTGAGGCAGTTTAGAGAGAACAAGAAGCAGTTCAGAAGCACACTTCTTAACAACTATTACAGGGATATCATCAGTTTCACATGTGTTGTGGAGACCTATCTTAGAGTTGGTAGCAGAAATAATGGAAAGGGTTATATGCATATTACACAACAGGGACTCAGTTCTAGGGGGAATTTAGGTAGTGATATTCTGGATGTATCAGCTTTATCAGCAGTGGATGATAACACCTCAAATAGATTGAAGAGGTGGGGAAATAGGAACTTTACACTTATTTAATACTTTAAGTCACCAGTAACTATAAGATCCAAAGCTGTTAGAGGTAATGCAGTGCCTCATTCACTAGTTAAACAGAGACTGTGCTCCTTCAAGGATCCACTTACATTTATTGCAAGAAGCAACAAATAGGCACCTATTATGATAAAAGCCATTACATTGTTCTAGGCAAAGATACAAGTTCCTGTGTGCTATAGCAACCAAGCATACTGGTATGAATCATGGAGAGGATTGAGGTTTCACCTGGTATTTCCAAGATGAGATGAAAGCATCTATGCTGGCTTTGACCCAGGAAGAAACCTCACTGGCACACTTTTCAGTGAAGAAGTTGAAGATGTCAGTCCATATGACGTCACAAAGAAAATCATATAGTAAGTCCCAGTCAACATGCTGATAATGGAATGAGGTCTTATGGATAGGAGGTTTCTGTTTAGTAGATGATTTGAACAAAATATCAATTGCTATGACAGAGTGGTCAGAGTTATCAAGAGGGCTGTATTGCTAAGCTTGAAAAGAGCAAGGAGAAAAGGCAAGAAATAAATAAATTAGAAAAGTTTGTTGGTGATTTTTGATAGGGGAACAAGTAGGAAAACCTACAATTTCAGTAAAAGAATGTAAAATTAAAATATTTTGTCTGAATACCGGCAACCTTTATTATGTTTCAGCCATGTGTCATGGTGAGCATTAAAGTCACTGAAGACAAAAATGTTTGCAGATGGATGAAGAAAAGTGCCTTTTCTGTACTGATTATGATTATGTCTAATATACTACAGTCCTGGGGAGAGGGTGAATGATAAATGAAAAAGAGATAGTTGCATTTAATAACAAAAAATGAAAGCACATGGAAGAGTAGTTAGTGATCTCAAGAGACAATTCCCTGGCCATCAGAAGATTATTCCAGATGTAAACACCAAGGCCATGCATGTAATAAGGAGAAGATAATCTGGAACCAATAATTAATTAGTAGCAATGGAAGAATTTAAATTAGTCTCACAGAGGGCAAAAATATCTGGCAACTGTTCCAAGAGTAAAGATTCTACACTACAGAAGTTGTAACAGAAGCCACGAATATTAATGAAAGAAAGGTTGAGGGTTTTTGTTTGCTGGTTTAGTTGTGTTTCTTTTTGTTGTGATTTCCATGAAATTTGTTTTGAGAGGAGAAAAAAAGATCACCATAATTTTCACTATCTGTTGTCAGAATATGGCTGAAAACAGAGCATAGTGCAGCCTCATGGTTGCTTACTGGAGATACATGCTAGGACAGCATGGTACTAAAAATACTCTGATATTATGTGACTGTTGATCAGAGCAGCCTAAGTGCTACCAAAGAATTTAGGTTCCTAATATCTAGTCAGAAGCAGCAGCCAACAAACTACCAAACCAGTAGAAAGTCAAAGCCACTGATTAGTCTAATCATCAAAAAGTTAAAAGTTAAGTCAGTTAGATCTTGGTGGCCCTTGTAAAAGAAAGAAGAAACCAGTAAACCATTTCCTGAACAGGGAACATGTGATAAACCTCTATTCTTAATTGTTGATCCTATAAATCTGATTAATGAGTAAAAAGAAAGCATATAAATTTATATAAATAAAAAGTTTGAAAACTTTATAAAATCAAAGAAAATGATAGTTTGAAGGAAGATTTTATTTCATTTTTAAGAAGCCTTTTTTAAGCTTTGATGCTTATAAAGATATAATTAAAACATGAGCTATCTAAATGAATTGCTATGGAAATATCAAATACCAGGTTTTGGTGGTGGTTCTGTTAAAAAAATATTATTAGCAAAACCTTTTTCAAAACACTGCATGAATTATGGACTGTCTTTGTTTTCAAGCAGCAATAATGACTCAACCAGAACTATCATAACAGACACCATTTTATTCTTCACACTATTTATATGTATGGAAACTGAGAATTGAAAGGAACTGGGAAAACTTTGCTGAAGAGAAAGGACAATAGAAAGGATCAAGGAGGCAGATGATGATGACCGATACTGCATTTATAATTTTGATGATTGTAGTTGATATAAGAAAACAAATAGCTGGAAGAGAGCTTATATGTCACCAAACAGAAAAATCACATACCGAACAAATAATACAACAAAATGTATACATACATGAACACAAATCTGTAATCATGGCCTAAAAAATGAAAAAAAGTTAACAGGTATATATACTATATTATTTACAGAGTCTGGACTGTTGTCCTCATCTTTATTGCCATTTCAATCATTGTACACTCTGGCTTTCCTCAAATGCTAGGGATTTTGAACCGAACACTTTACTTTGATCACTGGGGTATATCATTCTATATGCAATGCTACTTCCATATGCCATGCAGTTATCTCCCTTTAACTCAACTATATAAGTTATTTGTTCATCACTGCTGTAGATAGGTATTGAACTTTCAACTCTTTTGATCAAGTCACTGGAACTAACCAACACCTATATTCACTAGGCCATGTGTCCTTGAGGACACCAACATGTGAATTTTGGGGATTTATAAATCAAATATCTCAGTAACATTTTTTTACTAGAGCTCATATTGCAATCTTTGAAGCTAATGATTTTCTTTAGCACTCCATATTACTGGTTTCTATATTTTATTCATTTCTATGCTTGGCTGGTTTAGGAGATTTTTGTGGTCTATCATATGCACTGATTTCTTAAGTTTTTGTAACTTCTAGTCGTGTTCTCTATCAATTATTTCAGCTTCATCCCAGGGTGGATGGTGATCCCCATTTATTTCTTTGTATGTAGTCAGATACTCCTGATTTTTCTATCTCACCTCATGTTATGGCCTTACAATGTTCTTGCAGCCTTACCTTAAGGAGTGGCGGCCCATTACTTCTTTATATTTCTTTCCACAGCTAGATAAAATAGTTGCTATATTATAGGGTACTGCTTATACCGGCACCTTTCAATACCCTGAATAGTCTCCCAGTAAACTTTAAAAAAAACAAAAATTTAGCAGTAAGCATCATTACATTTTAAAACTATATATATGCATTCATGCATACATTTGTTATTTTAAAAGCAAAACTGTGCCTTTAAATTATGGATACTCAAATCAAAGGAGAATTTGGACAAGATTTATAGTCAAATTTTGATACTCCCAAAATATAGCTGCTCTACTTTAGCTACCATAATGAAATTTTCCTGTCTACCATCAGAATGGATGATGCTTGTCTCTTATGAAAGAACACACTATGCCTCCTTGACCTCACTCTCTCAATCAACTTCAAGTGGAAAGGCTACGTTGAATCTATATTTGTATCTACCACTAGGAAGTTTGGATCCCTTTGTTGGTCCAGAAAGTTTTTTCTCATCAGAATCCATCTTGCATATTTTAAAATCTACCATTCATTCATGCATTGAATATTGTTGTAATATCTGGTTGGGTATTCCTGCTATTCATCTCTAGTTTCTTGACAAAATCCAAAGAAGGATCTGCAATGTAATCATTTCTGAGTTAGCAGCTTGTCTTCTGTCATTTTCTCACCAATGTGATGTGGCTTCCCTCTGTCTTTTCTACAAATATTTTCATGGCTTCTGCTCTGATGAACTTCTTTTTCTGGTTCTCCAACCACATGTATTTACATGGGCTACAAGATTGGCATCACCGTTTTACCATCAAAATAGTCAGATGTAACTGCCACTTCTACTCTAACAGTTTCTTTTCTCAAACTTCCCATCTGTGGCACTCCCTTCTGTATGTTTGCTTCCCTGATAGCTACAATCCTCAAAAGTTTAAATACAGTACTATTTGCACCCTAAATCTCATCTACCTCCTTAAATCCCACCCACCTTGATAAGTTTCCTCCATCTTTTATTTGTTCTTCAGCATCCCCTGTACCTGAGAGTGGCAGAGAATGAAAAAGATTGTAAAGAACTGGAAACCTAATCCCAAATGGGAAACAAGAGATAAACCTCTACACCTGTTCAAAAGACTGGTGAGGTGTGTGAAACAGATGTAAATGAGCCTATCTACTATTTAAGAAAAAAAAATAGTAAATAAAATTCCAGAGACCATGGACTTTTGAAGTATACAGCTGAATAGACTTTAGAAGTAAATTCTAAACAGGAAACAAAGGATAAACCTCTACTGTTCAAACGACTGAAAAGGAGTGTGAACTTGAAAACAAAAACAGAGATGGAATGAGAACTGAATGACAGAGTACCATTCTGTTTTTGGTTTTCCTACTTCCTGTATTTAGATATTAAACTTTTATTATATCTCCTAATGTATAATTTACAAGTAATGTGGTAAACAAGATACTTTTCAAAATGTTTTAAATTTTAAAGATACTAATCCACTGTGGCTCAGTGGTATTCACCCGTCACATATAATGAGTTACTTGTTAGCTCTTATCAAATAAATGTTTATAATAATCACAATATTTAAAAAATCTTAATCATCATTTCTAACTCTCCTTGAAGGATAAAGAAATGAATTTAAAGAAAATCTTAAAGGAAAGTGATAATTAAATATTATTACATTACTTATCTATATAGTTTATATAGTTATATATTTCATGTTACATATATATATTATCTATTTAATATTCTTATCTTTGTTTACTTACAGTATTAGTTGGTATGAACTGCGGAAATGTAACTTAAATATTTAGTTACTTATTGATTCATTTTATTATAATGTTTAAAAGCATTATATCAGCTAAGCTGAATTCAAATGTAGCATAAGTGAATGGAAACTTATTTACTTTCTTTTAATTTGATGTTTGTTTTTATGATAAAGTAAAGGAAGACAAATCTTTTAATTTCAGAAGAGATGTGTTCGTAATTTGAATGCTTAATTTCTAAATTATACTTTCTAAGCTTTAACATAAATGTCTTACTATTTTTTATAATCATTTCATTGCAAGCAAGGCAGACTTGCCACTGATGCACAAGAGAGTTACAGTGAGAGAAAAAACAGGTACAGCTAAATGATTTCTATAAGAAAAGAACAGAAAATTTTTATAAGAGTTAGAAAAGAACTTAAAAACATGAGTTCTACTTTGTTCTGTTTTGCAATGTTTTCTGATATTTAATCTTGATAGTTTCCATTTACTGAGAGAACAGAGTTTATATCCATCAGTTTAAAAATTACTTTATAAATCCTTTATTCTATCCTGATGAATTCAACAATTTCAGAAATTAATAATAGCGCGTGATACCATTTCTATCTGCCAGATACACAGTATGACTTTCTTAAGATGAAGATCTACTTTTGGGATGTTGTGGGATGTGGTGAAGTGGATATCGGCTCGGAGCTGGAGATCGGGTGGGGGGGGTGGAGTTCAGATGCCACTTGAATTTGTTCCATTCACTTATGGGGGAGTGTCTTTGGGAAGGGTATTAATCCGTTTATTTCCCCCTCCAGATATTGGTTAAATGACATGAAGGGTTGGGTTCTACTGCCTTGGTTGGTAGCTAGTGTACCGTAGAGGGTGCTGGCGATCTGCTGCGGGAGAGTCTTCTGCCTAGTCAGTCATGTCTCTTTCGAGGCATGGTCACCCAAGCATGTGGCACGTAGGACACTTATTTGTCAGGATGTTCGTTGTGGTACAATGGATATTGACTCAGAAAGAAAAATCAGAAATCTGAGTAAAAGTTCCAGTTGAATTCGTTGCATTCACTTACGCGCAGTCTCCTTGGGAAAGGTATTGGTCTGTTATTTCTCCCTCTAGCTATGGGTTGGATGGTGGGACAGATTGGGTTTTGTAGCATTGGTGGCATCCAGTCTACTGAGGAAAGTAATGGTAGCCTACTTCGGGAAGGTCTTCCTAGTCAGTGATGTCTTCTTCAAGCCATGATTTCCCAAGCCTGTGTCAGGTATGGCACTTAACTAAAATGTTGTAAACGATCCATTTCTCATCAGCCATCAAAATTTTACCTCAATCAAGTTGATAATGCCAATGAGACGCATTGCTGTCACTGTTTGCGAAAGAAAATGATGTGGTTTTAGCAATGAGAAAGACAATAAGAGAACAGAATTCAGAGAATTGTGAGTGATATGGCATTTAAACTTTTCAAGTTTGTAGGTGGCAAGGAAAAAAAGAAAACGGAACAAATTTAAAAAGAAACATTCCGAGAAAAGTAACTATTAGAATAGAATTGACGGTTAGTAAAATGATGAGGCCATTTCTCTCTCGTACTTCCTGCCTGTGGAACTCACTTCCATATTCTTGCTTTCCTGATGGCTACAACCTCCAGGAATTTAAATGCAATGTCAATACTCATCTATTAACCACTTGACTCTAGTTCTTTCACCACCCCGTATATCCTTTCCTTTCTCGCCACCTTTGCAATTGTCATCACACCTGTATTCCCATCCTTCTCTTGCTCCTTTCTAACTGGTTCGTCTTCCTCTTCACTCTCTTCTACTTAATTTTTTTACTCTTATGTAGCCTTCTGCACATCAGTGGCATTACTGCCTTGCTCGGGGTGATATGATTAAAAAAAAAATGATAAATGAATATAGACTTGCTTATTTTCATTATTATGAAGGAAGTGAAATATCAAAAGGCAAAGAAGCATTATTGAATAGAAGAATTCTCTGATAGCCTAACACATCATGCAAAACTAATCTAATGATATTCAAGCAATAATATGGTATAGATTAAGGTATGTCTGTTGCATGCCTTTTGTATACAAATATTGCCTATATGTTGAGCAATTATGTAATGGTCAGCAACTCAGAAATCACTGAGTCAAGTTTGCATTCCAGTTAAGTTGGTTACATTCACCTTAACACAAACATCCTTGTGAAAGATATAAATCCACTTCTTCTCCCATAGCTATGGGTTAAATAGCAGGAAAAACCGATCTCTCTTGATCTGAGGTATCCCCTAGTTTAGGAAAAGAATAACTTGCCCTGAGCCACTACTGCTGCAATGTCTGCAGTACATATAGTGCTGCTACAACTCTAATAGGTTGCAGGACTCATCATATAATATAGCATGACAATTGCTTCTACATTTGGTTTTATAGAGAAAGTATACTTGCATCCATTTATGCTACGGAATGTTTATATTGTATATATTTTCATGAATCTGATTAAAAGTCCTATTTTGGAAATTTTTTTATCATAATATAATATATAAAGCCACACTTTTGTACTGTACTGAGTAAGGGGACACTTTCAAGGTTGTTAATGGATGTAACAGTTTTAATTTCTTGCAACAATTAGTAGGAGTTAACATAGTGATTAGAGACTGGTTTGTAGAAGTGGTATTTCTTTCACTGTTTTTGGGGAGTTGTAAGCATTGTAGCATAATGGCAATAAGAATTATAAAAGGTAATAAGACACAACTTAGGTAAGTTGATTAATAACTTTCACAAAAGTATGACCAACCTCAGCAAGAACTGAACATACATTGAAGATTTTGTTTTTGTGTTCATAACATTAAGCCATATATAAAATGTATTGCTTTCAGATGAATAATAATGAAGATAGAAGACTGATGATTTGTGCCCATCTCCCAAGCAAGCCAAATGTGTAAAAGGTTATCCCAAAAGAATAGGAAGCCTACTGAACGGAAATATTTATTGTATAAAACAGATCTTTTTTTCATCATTGGGCAACAGAATTATTGACTGACATACCAACTTACTTTCCTAACACTTTCTCTCTCTCTCTCTCTCTCTCTCTCTCTCTCTCTCTCATATATATATAATTTAAAATTTGTGTATTTAGGCAGCAAGCTTTCTTTTAAACATGTCAGATTAGATAAATTGCAAACATTATGTCTTCTTATTTTTGATAAAATTTGTTAATACTCACGGATAATCTTTTGCGTATTAAAATTGAAAGATGTCAGAAATGAGCTGTAATATTGACAGATGGTATTATCATTCATTTCTCAAGGTACCCAAGTACTTTCAACTTCTTTCCAAGATCATCTTCAGGAGTTTGAGTTATGGTAACAAAAAATAACTGCAAAACTGTGTTGCTAAATATTACTGTACATTTATATAGAAGAAATAATAAATCTCCAAAAACCTTTCAAAAGAACTCTGTCTTCAAGTTTACATACAAACTTTACAATGATAAAATCTTTTCCCTTGACATTTTAATAGACACAGACAATAACACATTTACTACCTCCCCATATAAAACTAACCAGCAAACAATCCAACATTTATCAAACAAAAAAAATCTTATACAAAACACAAAATTATATTTATACAAAGAAATTGGGAAATCGCAGCAGAGTAAAACCAAATGAACCTGAAAAGTGAAGACATTGCAATAATGTTCTCATGAAACTTTGAAGTCAGCATGACTGATACAACACTAGTCAGCTAAGTGACAAGTTTCTTCAATATATTCACATAATAAGAATGGAAAAAATAATTACTATGTTCAAATCATTAATTTAAAACCGTGCCCAATATAAAAATAAAGTAATGAATATTTATTATTAAGTCTTACTTGAGAACATAATCTATGCTATTCCAGTGTAGAAATTAAAATCAAAATATGAAAAAGACCCAGATATAATGTGGAGTATAGTAAAAACACACAAGCCTTACAATGGTAGCAAAATATGTAGACTGTGCCAGGAAGAAAAGTTATAGATTATGCTATTCCCAAACAAAAACAAACTATTGAATGAAAGAATGGAAATTATGACTAAGTGTAACCATACTAAAAAATGCCTCTTAGGTTCATACAACCATGGATGAAAACATTATAATTTCTTGTAATTTTAAAAATTGCGTGTTCAAAAATTCCCTGCCACGTCAGCGTTAAAAAAAACACTGTGACATGAGCATTGTTAAAAAAACGCTAAACGGTAAAATCAATTATTGAAAATCACCTGAAGACACCTTTCATAGAAGAAACCTAGGTCGTGTAATAAGTCATTTACAAATGAAAAATATTCAAAAGTTCTACAATATAACTTTATTGAACACTTTTTAACATGAATGTGCACTGATCTAATATTATTATGACCAAAAACTAAGTAATTAAACAATATATATATATATATATATATATATAAACATAAACACATGCACATACACACACACACACATATATATAAGCATGTTCCATTAAAAACCGCTGACAAGGAAGATTTTATTAATTTTTTATTTAATTATCAAACAATTTTCCCCTACCATCAACCATACACTGTTTAACAGTGGAAATGGAGTTTTGAAAGTTTATTTTTAAATAGACAGATACTCACATGATGCCCACAGTGCGCATCACATGACAGCTTTAAAAAACTCTTCTATTCAAAAAACAAAAAAACACTAAAATGAAAAATTGCATTACAGTCAAACATGAGAACATAAAAACACTGGAAAAATAACATCCTTGAAAATGACCTGGGAAGAGGCTGAAAGCATTTGGAAAGTAAAAAGTTATGGAATATTCCTTATCTCCAGCAAAAAGGAAACATGTAAGAATACTGAAAAAATTAAATAAAAAGTTAATAATATCTTCCTTGTCAGTCATTTTTAATGAAATATTTAAAAGAAAGATTGCTGCTTAAACCTAAATATATATATATATATAAATATATAAATATATATATATATATATATATATATATACAACTATATCTTTATTTCAAGTTTTTACTGCCTTGCAATTGGTAAAAGCCCTATGATTACAATATTATTTACTTTCTCTATAGTTTAAACCATTTTTCTGCTTTAGTTAGAAAATTTAAGCATAAATTCTTCAATGTATTTTGTACATCTTTGGTTTCCATAAGCATTTATCAAATTTTTCTGATATGTTGATAGTGCTGCATGTGTGTAGACACTGTTTTATTTGGTACATTTTTACTATGACAGTCATGCTTCAGTTTGTAATGCAGAGTCACTTTTTGCATTTTTTTATCTAGGAGTAAAATATGTTTAGCATTTTTGTTTCTAAATGAAATTTTATTGATATTACACTAATTTTTATGTTTAAGGCTCCTAATATTTGTAATTTTTAAGAATTTGTTGGATTTATTGTTATGTTAGTTGGTGATATATGATTTAATTGAGCTATTATTGAATAAATGGCAAATTAACAGGTGTGATAATGTAGTGGCTGTGTAACCAACGTGTGTGTTGTTTGAATTATTTGAATTGAGAGAACAAATAAATTCATAAATAGTATTTTTTTGTTGAAGTTTTAATTCTTTTGTTGTATTTTTTGTTGGAGAATATATTTTAAGTTTTTAGATTTTTTTATAGTTTTCAATTTTTTTCAATTTATTTTGGTTAAGTTGAATTTGTTATTGTTTTGTAAATAAGTGAAATGTATTGATGCATAAAGGCTTCTTCTGTGATTATTTATAATTTTCTAATGTATTCTTCTTCTTTGTGCTCTCTTCATTCAGGACTTTGGCAATCATGGCTCTTCACAATTTCATATTTTGATATCTCTCTAAAACCTTGTTCGATCATCCACTTAAGTCTCTTCTTCATCTTTGAGGAGATTCTCCTGCATTCACTGCCATATAGGAGAATTTACATTAGGTAATTGTTTAGTAGTTTTTTCTTTGTTTCTAACAAAAAATTTTTTATTTCAAATTAAAAAAATCACATTAAAGGAAAAAACAATTTACTTAGCCAAAAGTGCATATAAAATGTTTTAATGATTAAATAATCCACAGTAAATTTGCGTCCAGCTTCTTACAAGAGTTCACCTTTATTGGCAGATCTTCTATTATCACAATGTGGTCCCCATTAATTGGCAGATCTTCTATTATCACAATGTGGTCCCCATTAATTGGCAGATCTTCTATTATCACAATGTGGTCCCCATTAATTGGCAGATCTTCTATTATCACAATGTGGTCCCCATTAATTGGCAGATCTTCTATTATCACAATGTGGTCCCCATTAATTGGCAGATCTTCTATTATCACAATGTGGTCCCCATTAATTGGCAGATCTTCTATTATCACAATGTGGTCCCCATTAATTGGCAGATCTTCTATTATCACAATGTGGTCCCCATTAATATAATGACAAAAGTGATTAAAAAAATAATGATTAAGAAGAAATTGTTAGATTAAATATCCAGACGCATATTGAAAGAAATATTAATTTAAAAGTTTTAAATGTCAGTTAGCTCTCTTCTTCATGTGTATATGTAGTCATATCAATGTAAACATGACTTTAGTCTGATGAATTATTAAGAATGTGTATGATAAAAGTACAACAATAATTCAACTACTACACAAAGATATCATTGAAATAAAGATTGGATAAACTGTGAGAGAGAAGTTAATTGTTTTAAATTGTTTTGAGTTTATCTTAAAAGTATCTTTCAGAAAATGAATTGTATATTAGTGGGAATAAACATGAACATAAATTAAGAAATAGCAGAAAGTAACTGTCAAAAAGAATTATGAAAGGCATTTTTCAAGTATTGGAATTGCAATTGATGATGATGATGATGGTGGTGGTGGTGGTAGATGCTTGTCTGTTTGTCATGTAATTCCTGGGAAGAATTTTGAGGATATTTACCTTATGTTTTTATTTCATAGTAAATAAACAAATCCCAGATATAACAAAACAACCTTTGTTTAACACATGGACATTCTTATTTGATAGAATAGAGCTCAAGCAATAATACAATTAAGTAATAAGATATTTCTTTTTAATATCAAATAGAGAAAAAATTATGAAATTCTTCAATGTTGAAGAAACATCAAAAACTCATAAGAAAAAGTAAAAAGAAACCACAAAAGTACTTTGTTGCTTCTCCTGGAGCTTTGATAATAGCCTGAATTTTTTGATATATGGACTTTACAACTGAAAAACAATGTTCTCCATTAAACTGGTTCTTATTTTCTTAAATAGCAGTTAACCTTTCAGTTTTACAGGATAAAGCCTAGTTATGAAACATTTTTTAAAATTTTCACCGTAGATTTTTGAATCAGAAAGAAATTAGAACATTTTGCCAAAAAACATCATTAAGTTGACATGTTCACTCCCTGATTGCTTCTCTATACTCCACTGCAATATTGTTTCCTTTTTTTCAGTGTTAGTGCATTTTTTTCATTTGCTTTTTTTTCTGTAAATCTTCATTTCATTTAGCTAATATCTTACAGTTCTGTTGCAAATTTTGACCATTTGTTTTCCATCCATTTGTTCTTTCTTTGTTTTGTGCTTTTTCTATTTTCAAGACATATGGCTTTGAGGTTATCTTCCATACTCCATACCTGTTTGCTTTCCTTTTAAATAGGTACCTCCAAAGATTCACTAAAATCTGAATATGCACAATGATAGAATTCCCAAAATGTAATAAAAATGAAGTTTTATCATCAAAATATTTACATTATTATTAAGAGAAAAGACCAAAGGGTTTTTTTTATTATTAAATTATATTTTTCAGCCTTTTTAAAACCTTTGGAATTTTGGTAAAAAATTTTGTATTTCTGTTGACAACGAATTGCCATATATTAGCATGGAAATTTGAGGTAAAAACACATTAGTTTGGAAATTCTTGCAAAAATCAGATAATTATCAGATATTTATTAAACTTTCAGAGCTTATTCAAAAAGTTACAGAAAATCTAATGAATTGTAAAATAAACAAATGTAATAAAACTAAGACATAATTTAATTAAAAAGCTTTAAATTGCTTTTATGAATAAAATATGTTATGGACAATACTGTTGAGAATTTTTTTTTTGATAAATAATGAATTTTTACAAGAGTTCTTTTATTTTTTTAAAAATTTAATTATAGTAATTGATAAAGTTTTAAATTTTTTAAAATTCTGTATTAATTTGTCATAGGTGATACAGTTATTAGTAAAATCTATATTTATTGATCATAAATGGCTTAGCTTACTACAATTCTGGTGTTTTAAAAAGAATTTTTATTTTCTTTATGTGTGTGTAAATGTCTCAATTTTTGTAAGTACATGACATCAAAAAATAAGACCAGTACCTATAGTGAATTTAGAATTTATTGGTAATTTCTTGATATTTTCTTAACAAGCATCTTTGTAAGTGAGAATATAAAGTCAAAGTACCTAAAATTCAATAAAATATTAGATTACTTAGAATATTTTTCTAATTTTTTAAGATTACTGGGTAGTTAAAAAATGATATAGTAAAGGTGTTCATGCTGTAGTCATTAAGTAAATTTTACAGTTATGTGCTTTTTACTTAAAAATGCCACACATTAAAGTAATGAAAAATCTATCAGCACCTTATAACATGCATTTCTGTGTCAAAAAGGCTTTACTGTGATATTTTAAACAAAAGTAATATTTACTTTAATTCAGCTTAATTAAATTTTAAATCAGCTAATTTTCCTCAAATAAAGTTTCCACAAAGTACCTTTTATTTTTTAATGATTTTTTTAATAAAGGAAATAATGTTGTTTTGACAGATTTGTTAATATGATCGATTTTTGCACTTTAAAAAATAATTCCAGTCAATTTAAATTTGGTTTGAAATACAGTAAAGTATTTTGCTTTCTGGAAACATTAAATTTAATCTATTACCTTGGAATTAAAACTAAAGAAAAAGCTTCAAGAAGGATTATTCATTTTAAAAATTAATTTTAAAAGCAATAGAAATTTACACCTCATTCAGTTCATACCCCTCTCTGGTCTTTCGAAAAGGATTAGAGCCTTATCTCTTGTTTCTTGTTTAGGATTAGGTTTCTGGTTCCTCGTGAAGTTTTCTCATTTTCTTTCACTCTCAGTAGTACCTGGGGTGAATTGATTAAAATTCCAAAAAAACAACCCCAGGTATTGCTTTCTTTAATCTACTTTACACCTTCTCATTTGGTTAAATAATTAGAAAGAAATTTAGACACAGCTGAGAACAACCAACATCTTTTGCTACCCACCATGTTGGATTTCCTTCTTGAATGAGTTTATTAACCTTTTCATTTGTTTCAATTAACAGCTCTCTTGCTGGAACCATGTCAGTATTTATCTCCCAGCAGGATGTAAAACAAGGCCAGTTTAACACAAGAGAGGTGCCTATACCTCTGCATATGAGCCAAGAACAAAAATTGCCCACTCACTACAACCACTATTGTTGGTATTCATATCCACTGGCCTCTCACTCTTTAGTGCTGCAGGCTTAGGAAGGGGACATATGCTAAACTTTGATTCCTGCCTCAAAACCAGGAAAAAGTAGTGAAAGGATATGACACAAAGTCAGTTTGAAGTGGGATCATCCCAATCTGAAGTCAAAGTTAAATTGATCCATATTTCACCTCCCCACAGTGGCAGGATGTCTCCCAAGGTCGTTTCTAATATGAGTTGCCCATGCATGTACTTAAGGACCAAGAACCAAAATTATGAAATACCATGACCCCTGTTATACTGGCATCAGTATCCATTAACCCTAAAACTCCAGTGCAATGAGGTGCTGCCACAGGGTTAGAATCCCTAGGAATACATATCCCATGTGACTTTTGGAAAGAGAAAACAGATATTACACTTTGAACCAAACCTGAAGACTGGGTATATTTACTTGACTCTCCAGAGTGCCAAGATGTGACGAGGTTGTTTTTAATGTGGATTTGCGATTGGACAATCTAAAGATTACCTGGTTCTCATGACCACTGTCATGTTAACATCAGTATGATACTGACCCTTCCTCTTTTAGGGAATGGGGAAGGCTGGAATCTCTGGGCCAGGTATCACTCAATGCTTTTCTGTGAACTACTCCATGATAGAATTAATGCAGAGAAGTTTGAGAAATTTGAGGTAAAATGTTGCCACATTTCCTTTCAATTTTAACAGCTTATTAATTTTTTTTTTTTTTTTTTTAATCATATCACCCCAAGCAAGGCGGTAACGCCACTGATGTGCAGGGGGCTACATAGGAGTGAAAAAGTTGGAAAAGAGAAAACCGGAAACCACATCCTAAACAGGGAACAAGGGATGAACCTCTTCACCTGTTCAATAGACGGGGGTGGAGCGTGAACCGGGCGATAGTTTAGTCTATTGGCATGCACTCTTAACTGCAAACTATTTTGCATAATTAGACTTGTGCTGATATTTGTTGTAGAAATGCAAAATACAAGCTGATGCCATAATTCTTTCCTATCTTTTAATCTGAAAAAATATGCTTAATTTAAATGATTTAATCCAATCTTAGGTGGATATATTTAATGAAGATAGAATATTCAACTATTAAATAAAAATAACTTTGTGTCATTTTTTTATTTGTTTATTTGCTGCAAAGTTAAAAAGTTGAGTAAATATTTGCTATGTGTTGTGAATTTATTTAACTCCAATGCAGAAAGTTACCTTTCTAGCCCACCACCCTCCATGTTTAAAACTATCTCATGTTTTTAACATTACTGTGTGGTTGACAATCTTAGTTTTTCATTTTAAAATAGAATCAATGCTAATATACACTTTTTCAGTCTGTAAAACTTGTTATTCTTTGAGGCTGAAAACAATATATTCCTATTTAAGACACTAGGCAAACTAAACTCTTCTACAATAGATAAGAGTATTTAATTTTTTAAGTTAATGAACTACATCAAAATTTACTAATACAATAATCTAAAAGTGGAAATTTGCAAAAATACCTTAATCACTGCACTTGATCATCTGTATTGATATTACTGGCAAAAATGTTTTTCTTCTTAATTTCTTTTAAAACTATGTTATGGTTAGCAAGCTATTAAGTTGATTAGAAAGAAATTTTAGAAGAAATCTAGAAAAAGATAATTTTAGAATCATTATTCTTTAAAAGAGAATAGTTTTGTAGATTTTTGTATTGAGCTTTTAATTAGTTTTTCTCATTGATCTGTTTTTGCGAGGTTTTTGCTAAAATGTCCAGTGAAAATCAATTATTGCTATTGATAAAAGTAAAATTCAATATTAAGTTCAAAAAGCAGAAAATCAATCAAACTCTTAATACGTAAAATGTCTTTCTTCTGTCAATAGATATATTCATTCACTTGTTTCAGAAGCCAAGCCATGCTAGAGTGAAGTTTCTACTATTCATATCATCTGATAAACAATTAAAGACTGTCTTAATTATCAAATGACTAGTGTTGTATGATTACTTAAAAAATTGTGGTATCTTTATTATACATCCATTATTATACACAATATCATTTTTAATTGTTAATTATTAATATGTAAGATGCTAAACTAATCATTTGTGGATGCAGTTAGCTAAAGAATGAAGAAATAAAAAAAATCTTTTTGGGTCAAGAGGAGCAGCTCAATCTATGGGTACTCCTCTAAAAATTAAAGTCAGAACCTATCATTTGATCTACCCTCTTACCTAGCTCTTACAGCTAAATGGTGATGGAACTGGCTGGCAACATTCAATACTGCCAAAACCAAGTTAGTAATGTGTGTTTGAGTGCAATGTATAATGACTCCAAATGAGGGACCAGAAAACCGAGTATAAATCCCAGTTGAATTTGTTGCAATCATTTACATGCAAATACTCTTGAGAAAGGTATTAATCCATCTCTTCTCCCTCCAGCTATGGGTTGAATAGCAGGATAGATTGGGTTCTATAGCTTTGGTTAGAAACCAGTCTTGGTTACTCAAGCATGTATTATATATGACACTTAACTAACTGAATGTTTCATTATCACCAAGCAAACCCTGAGGGTCTGCCAATCATGATAAACAGTTATATCTACAATGAGGTTTCTTGCCTTGATTGCTTATTAGGATTTAAGCTCATTTCAAATCTCAAGTGGAACACATATATCCAGCCCATCACTACAGATATTTAAAAATGGTTGGCTTCTTGGAAAGTACCTGACTCCTTCTGCCATGTTTTATCTATATGAAAGTCAGATGAGACCAAAAATTATCAAACCTCACTTTCCAGGCTTCAAAGACATTTATGAAGCCTTGTGGGTAATGAATTATCTTCCACTCTACAACCTTTTTTGCAACAAATGAAAAATTGCTAACCTCTCATCATCCATCATTATTTTTAGAGATGACATTTAAAAACTCTGCAGTCCTTAGGATGTGCATTGTGGTGCAGTGGATATCGACACAGAATGAGAATTTGGAGAGTCAAGTTCAAATTCCAGTCAAATTTGTTGCCTTCACTTATGCACAAATGCCTTTGGGAAAGGTATTAATCCATCTCTTCCTTCCAGCTATGAGTCAAATAACAGGATAGATTGGGTTCTATAGCCTTGATTGGCAACCAGTCTATCGCAGAAAGTAATGGCAACCTACTATGGGATAATCTTCTGCCCAGTCAGTAATGTCTCTTTTGAGACATGATCGCCCAAGTGTGTATCATGTATGGCACTTAACTGACTGACAGTCCCTAGGTCCATCAGTAAAGACCTTCACCACTAGGAACTGTCATACCAAATATTCAGAGAACTCATCCTCATCACCTTTTTATTCCATTTATAAAAAGGATTTTCATTCAAGGAGCTTTTTTCCAGAACTGTGAAACAAACTGCAGAAAGGATGTTTTCTTGTTAACTATGAGTCAAAGTATATATTTTTATGCAGTAGCCTCTACCTTGAATGACTCTTGGGCTTTATGTTTAGTGAACAATAGTATAAAAATAAAAGCTATTTCTTCTCTCATTTGATTGCTTGATCTATCCACTTACCTAGCTCTTACATGGTTAGCCAGGACCATTATTTGAGAAACAAAGCCAGTTTCATTTCTTGTGCTTATCTGACAAAAGAATGATACCCATGGAAGAATGTTAGCCTGCAGTCAGAATCCATGTTTAAGGAAGGTGAAAAGAATTCAGTTTCTTTCTTAGCTTTAAAGGTTTTCTTCATAAAAAAATCCAAGTTCAATATTTTTATTACTCATAGAAGAATAGTTTGGTGAGAAGTGGTGCAGTAGGAAATAATGGATTGAATGGCTTGCACCCTAGGCAACAATGTCGGCAAACCCACTTTGATAGTGATATAGGCATGAATATAATTTCTTATTTAGATTATAAGATTAATCAATATATTCATCATACAGCTAATATTTCCCATACTCAGATTTTGTTTCAATATTATAACCCTCTTGTGAATGAAACATTCGTTTTCACAAGAATAATTACATGAGAAAAACTACCAAAATATCACAAATGAATAAGTGTGTTTCAATTGAAGAAATATATCTATATTATTTTCCTTAAAAAAGAAAAATATACCTGTAATCTGAAGAGTGACAAAACAATGTTGAGAAAAATTGTTGAAAACTTAGCAAACGTTGATGAATAAAGAAGATAAGTAAAATGATTTGAGCATCTGAAGTGAAGCGCATTAAAATCCAATAGAAAAAATACTTTGCTAATAATGGATACACTTTCAGTTAAAAGATACTTGTTAGAAATAAATGAAGTTTAACCCAAATATTCTATAAGAATATTCTTACTTTTTCTTAATTATATGCATCAATTACAAATTTTATTATCTGTTTAGATGAGCTATTTACACTATTTACTTTGTTCAAATTCTAATTGAATTCATTGCATTCACTTACACACAAATACCCTTGGGAAAGGTATTTATCTATCTTTTCTCCTTCTAGCTATGGATTAAATAGCTGGACAGATTGGGTTCTATAGCCTTGGTTGGCACTCAGTCTACCACAAAGTAATGGGAAAATCTTCTGCACAGCCAGTCAGAGGTATGATCACTCAAGTGGGTATCATGTATGGCACTTAACTGACTGACACTGTTCAGACTATTGTCCTCATCAGCTGAAGAATGCCGGATTTCAATTATCTGAAGAAGGCTGAAGTATTCATTGGCCAAAACAACATGAATATAGCTACAAATTTGAGAACAACTGTCCAAAAATGTAAATAGTGTAAATAATAATTTTAGATTTTAAAATATCAATCTAAAAAACATTAAAGCATTTTCGTTTGCCAAAGATTTTGAAGGTTTTTTTTTTTTTTTTTTTATAAGCGTTTCACCCCAAGCAAGGCATGTCACTGCCACTACTGCACAGGGGGCTACGTATGGTGGAGAAAGGATGATTAAATATAGGAAATGTCAGAGGGTGGGTGATAGGCGGGTAAGAATACTGAGAATGAGGGTTGGGTAAATGAGAGTGTTCTTAGAATAATTGGGAGTTAGTGTGATAGGAGGTGTCTATTGACCCTGCATTTAAACACCTGGAGATTGTAACTGTCAGGAAAGCAGAGTTGTGGAAGGGAGTTCCACAGGCGGGAAGCGCGAGAAAAGAAGCTGTTGGAGTAGAATTTATGGTTACATCTTATTTGTTTAACTGTAAAAGGGTGGGACCTAGTTGCTAATCTAGTATCTCATGTAAATTCGTGCTTAGGCGGCACCAGTGATCTAAGCTCATCGGAGCAGTAGCCATGAAAGTACTTGTAGAAGAGGCACAGGGAAGCCACATCATGCCGGTGAGAGAGCGGCTGCAGCCGGTCTGCCAAGTCCTTATCAACCACGTTACAGATCCTCCTTTGTATTTTGTCAAGAAGCCCAAGGAGAGCAGCAGGGGCACCCAACCAGATATGGCAGCAATATTCAATACACGGGCGGATGGTAGATTTGTATATGTTTGTGATTCTATTTCTGTTAATATCTTTCTCAAGAACATAAAGGTAGTGTAATGGTTAATGAGTCATATGAGAAATCAGTAAACCAATTTGAGATCCAACTGAGTTCATTATATCTACTTACATGACTTTGCAAATCCATAAATAGTTAAATAGTAAGGCAGACTAGACTTTTTAGCTGTACTTGTCACCAGTCTTACAGAAGGAATTGAAAAGCCTATGTAGCTCTGGCAAAGCATACGCAGTCATGGAAAGAATCATTCAGTTCTATGATTGTGACTGCAGTTGATGAAGTACAGGATAAATATATTGGAGGAAAAACCTTTGTACATATCCCCTGTTAACCATTCATACATTCATTATTTTTTTGAAAGATAGATTAAAGAATATGCTTCCAGACTGAAAATTTACTCATTTATTTTATTCAATGCACTGTTTAAACAAATATTGATGATGATACAATGAATGAAGAACATACTTTAAATTCTGTCTGAATTTCTGGGTTATGAGTTACCATTATTTATATTCACATTCAGACTAATGCCTTCATCTTTGTTTTTATTGCTACAATGTTTCAGTCATTCTGAACTCTAGTCTTTTATTGCTCACCCTATTTCACTAAATCTGACTTTAGACAACCGAAAGGTAGTGATATCCTCAGTAGGCCTAGCACAGAAATAATATCATATATGATTCACTAATAAAGAAAGAAAGAAAGAAAGAAAACGAAACAATGGTGTAGAGAGTCAAGCTTTACAGCAAGGCTTCAGCAGCAGTGTCAATAAAAGAACAAAAGTGTTGGTAAAAGAGGTCAAATAAAAGAGGGGCAACAGTAAACAGGCAATAAGAACATTAGTTACAAAGCTACAAATTCTAGATTTAGCATTGTCGTCAATAGTGGATGAAAATATTGGCCCTTGAATTTGGTGATATAATAATTGCAAGTTCAATCCTTGAGTTTGGTAGTAAAAAAATAGACTTGGTGGAAACAGGATTAACAACAACTGATGCATTGTTCTTAGACATGGAAAGATGAATGAGAACAATCAATTCATTGAAGATTAAATAAAAGATTCAGCTCAAAATTTCTTCAGGTTATCCAGATCGACAGCCCTCTGAAGAAGACTAGAGGGCATAAAGGACAAAAATTTGTGATAATAATAAGATTAGGTTCAAATGTAAATAACAAATCTGTTATGAAAAAAAAGGAAACCTCCAAAAAGCAGACATGATATCTCAATTAAAAAAATAAATTTTGCAAGAAAGGCTATGCTTGAAAAAAGAATCAGCAATTTTCCTTATTTTTGTCATTTATTTGCAGGGAAAAAAATTCCAAGCAGTGAAATAAAAAGGATTTATAATTGTTGTGTTATTTTAAACATCAGATTTGTGGATTCAATATCCTTCTGACTTGATATAAATTTCCATTGTTATGAAACTTTATGACTGAAAAGTATCTTTTAAAATAAACAATGAAGAAAACTTGATTTTATGTACAAAATGTTACTCTGTTTCTTATAATGTTTTTATGTAGAAAATAATAGTTTTTTTGTTATAATAAAAAGTAACATTTCTTTTTTTTAGCTTCATTACAGTCAGTGTATATCATGGTCCACTTAGGAAAAAGACATCCAGTATATTTGTGGGATCTTTTATATCTTACTTGCCAGGAACTGAAGGATTTGTTTCTCACTATCATGCACCTTATAGTATTCACTCAGGAAAAAAAGAAAAAAGATTTTTTCACTTAAGAATAATAGGAGTTAAACTTGTCTCAAAGAATGAAAAAAAAACACCTTTTTCTATTTTGAAATAATGATGTGTGTGTGGGGGGTGCATATGTGTGTGTAAAATGTGTGTGTGCAAAATGTGTGCGTGTATGATTTTCATTTCAAAATAAATATTTTTTCATGCATATCTATTAATTTTTCTAAAATTAATATTTCACAATTTTCTTCTGCTATACAATGATTTTCAACAAATCAATTTGTACCATAGAGATATAAGTTCTATGTATTCAGTTATTTTCTGAAACTTACTCTGATGTACATTTATAAAAAGTTATTTTCTTCAAGCTTGACCCATATAAATACCAGTAGCAAATGGTGCTACAATAAAGTCTTAATTAGACAGTGTTGCTGCTGGTCACTTGTTTGAGGTGTTACGATTTGTAATGCCTGAGTACTAGTAAATTTTATTCCTGAGTACTAGTAATTTTATGCCTGAGTACTAGTAAATTTTATTCCTGTGACTATTACAAGAGCCAGATTAGACCAGAAATGGAATATTATTGCCACACCTGGATAAGAACTTACCAGTTGTCACTTTTCAGAGTTCAAATGTCTCAACACGGCCCTGTGGGTCATTAATTATTTTTCACCTTACAAACCCTTTCCCACAGATGAAATGTCACAAATCTCTTGCTACTCTATTGTGATTTCAATGGCAAATGTTTTGCCAAACTATGTTCTTTAGTTCAACAAGTTCTAACTTTTACAGCTAAAATCTTTTGTGCCATTTAGACTGGGATGAACCATCCCATCCCATTTGTATTCCATTTTTTTCCAAAGAGCCACTACTTAATGGAAAATACTTCCAAGAGGATGCTTTTCTAACAATTCTAATTCTAAACTCTTCAAGTCTCGGGTTAACTATCATCTTTATCACATATCTTCATGAACTGCACTTCTTACTGCTCATGCAACAACCACCTTCTGTAACTGCCAATTTTGAGTGGCTCTTGTGCCTTGTATTGAATGAACATTAGTAAAAGAAAGAAAAATTAATTGAATATTTTTAAAAGAAGTGACTTCAATACATGGTTGAATTTTATACATATTTATAAAAAGAATAATATGTTATCTTGGGTATGTTGATATACTTTCCTGACAGTAGTCCATATATGATCCTACAATCTCTTAAATCAAATGGTATTTCAAAGTATTCTGTTAGGGTCCAAGTTATGCACAGATAGTGACACCTGCTTCAAAGAAAACACTATAAAAGTGTAAAAATACATTTTCATAATAAAAATACCAGCAATTCACTTTCATATGAAAAAAATTACCAAAAATACATTTTGTCTGTAGTTAAAGGCATACAAAATATATATGGTTGTTATGAAATTATGTTCAAATTATTTAGATTTCAGCATTAAATGACCCATAGCAGTTGATATCCCATGAAACAAAATCAACCAATCAACCAAAGAACAAATTGACTCACAAAAGAGAAGGAAAAATCATATTTATGTGTGTGCAGAAAAAAAGGACAGAAAACATTTATATATTTCATTGTAGGGTGTGTGTGTGTGTGTGTGTGTGTGTGTGTGTGTGTGTGTGTGTGTGTGTCCACATGGTTTAAAATTAACTGGTTAGTTTGCCTGTCAGGAGAGATATCTTCCCCAGCAGAGAAAAGTTCAGTTGTTTACACTACTACATTCTAGAGCAAAAGAGAAAGATAGTTTATTGTCTCATCCTTTTATAGCCCTGAACAGAATCATCTAATGGATGTCTTAACAGACAGGGGTGGATGTAATCCCCACATACACATATTTTCGATATAAGTTTCTGGAGAGGTAAATTCTTGGATAAAATATTAATATTTATATTTACTGTAATATGTCCCTTTGTCTATTAGTCAAGTTTTCTCTATATAAAAAACAAATTAATACTGACATGTTTCTTTTCGCAGAATGGTTAATTCCTTATTTTATCAACAACTAACAATGTAAGTTTTTATAAGTATGTTAACAGTAGCAGAAGTGTTAAAGCGTTAATACTTTTATATTTCTGAAGCAATAAGAATTGGCAATTTTAACTTTCATGCCCACAAAAATTGTGTGTCAAAATAACAGTTATTCCTTTGACACCACTATTACTGCATACACTTTATATATGCCTTTGGCAATGTTTATTTTCAAGATTATGAAAATTATAGGGACCAAGTACAATGCAGTATTTACAATTTACTTTTTATAAAAAGTTATTATTTATCATTTTATAAAGAATTACATTTAAAAAGGAATCTCTTTATTCAAAAATTTTTAAAAAGTTACAAAATCTTCAAAATATATATAAAGAATATATGTTCTTAACCTATTTTGGAGTAAATTAAATAAATGCCTGGAAATTTTTTTTTTCAAAATTTATAATTAAAGTTTCTAATCATTGTGTTTATTTAAATTTTCATATTTAAGCATTTTTATAAATTTATGAATAAAAAATATATATTTTGCTATTTATTTCTTTATAAAATGGTAAATAATAAATATTTCATTAGAGTTGGTTCACATATTTTTATAATCTCATAAATATAAAATTATTATTGTAAAAAATCTAATAATTAAATGATATTTAATATCTTTGTTATCAATTCTCAAGAATAAAGGAAATATATGAAGCCACTTTCATATGTCTATTCATATTCCTCATGCTGAGGAAGGCATGTGTATACAGTATTAGTGATGTCAAGGGAATAACTGTCCTTTTGATACATCATGTTTTTGGGCATGAAAGTTAAGCATTGCCTAAAATTTCATGGATATCAGTTAAAATTATACTCAGAATGAAATTCATAAACAAGGAAATGATTTCATGATTACCTCAAGTTTCGAATATATGGGGTGGCTGGAATTTGTTATAACTTTTTATAATTTTCAGTAATAAAATGCTTTATCCAAAATTAAGGGATGGGGGAATTTTAATAAAAAACATGATTGTAAATTTAATAAAAGGAATGATTTTATATTTAATTAAAGGAAATAATTGAAATAAGGATATCCAGGTGAATTTTTCTCAAAAAAAAAAAAATTGTTCCAGTTCATCTATTTGTAACTGAAAGGTAAATCATTTATAGCTTTACCTTTTCTTATGGTAACTTCATTTCGAGCCACAGGAAACAAACAAGTAAAATTTCAGTCTGAATTTCTAGGATAAGAAGTTATAATTATTTACACTGCTTATATTTGGACTAATCTCCTCATCTTTGCCATTATCACAACATTTTGATCGTTGATTGTTTGGCCTTCCTAGGTGTATTTTCATCTGTGTATATTCATCTTGTTAACCTACAGAATTATTCAGAATTCCATGTAGGTTACCCAGATTAATATGCACCTGAGAAAGACCACAGGGAACAATAGCTAAAACATTGTAATAGCAACAACAAAGATGAGGACAATAGTGTGAATATAATTATAGTGTAAATAAATAGGTAGAAATTGTAAACAAAAGTTACATAATAAATTATACATTTCCCCTTATTTTTGTTGAAATCAAAACGGTCTATCCCATTATGTTTTTAAATTTTTTTCCAAAAGAAACCAAAAGAATATTGTGCTTGAAGCTTAAAACAAAGAAAAAATTTTTTTACAAATATAGAATTTTCCACAAAAACATTTGCATTTTATTTTTGAACTAAAATTCTATCAGTCTTACAACATACATATTTACGTTTAAAAGTATTTTTTATCAAAAAACATCCTTTTATAAAGATTTTTTTAATTGAACATATACTGAGTGGATGTCTCAAGATTTCTGAGGTAGAATGTTTTAAAAAGTTTCTATATATCGCTCTCTCTCTCTTTCTTATTTTGAGTGTTAGAATATTAGAAAGTTTCTTGGTTTCAGTATAAGGTTCTTTTTGCTTATTTACTTATTTTTCTGTATCAAAAATCATTACATTTATAATAGTAATTATTTATTCATCTTTTTACTAGAATGAAAATACTTGCAGATTTATCAATTAATTTAATGAATGACAGCAGACATTCTGGAAATATATTATCTTCCTAGAAATTTTTTCTTGATAACTTTCAGCTGTCTGACAAAGCAGTTTTAGAAATTGCACTTTACAAACATTTTTTGGGTCCACTTTGATGAAAAGATAAATAAATATGTGCTGCATTTTTTTCCATCAAATCACATTAAACTAATATAATCTTTACATACAATGAATTGAAATGAAGAGTATTCACTGATGCATTATGGGGGAATAAAAAATATTTTTTATGGAGCTATATTCTAATAAATTTATGTGTGGATGTTTTGTAAAATCTATATGTATGTATCTGTGTATGATTTTCTAGCTGATATTTTCTAAAGAACTTGTCTTGTTTATATTAATTTATTTTATCGATATGACATTTTTGTGATCAGGAAATAATTTTTAACTAAATACAAAATTATTAGTTAAATACCAAAAGTGGTCAAGTTTTTATTTTTAATTATATTTGTTTTACACTATGTAATAGAATGTATAGATAATATTTACATTTGTTACATATCAGAAAATATTTTCATATTTATTAGGTTTTAATGTAAATATAAGTATTTTAGGTGAAACTAGCAAGGTTACCAAAATGAGATAAAATAGAAATATATATAAAATATAAATAAAAAAATACATTTTCTAATATTAATCCCTCATCTGTTACATAATATCAGTCGTTCTATATTGCAATGAATGCTGAAAACCTCTTCACAGATGAAGAAGAGACTTGAAGCAACAGAAATATGGTCCTTCACATTGATTTTGAGAACACCATGGAAGAGACATGTAAACAATTATGAAATTTTATAGAAAATGGAAAGTAAAAGGATACTTATATTCAACATCAAGAAGAGACAGCTGAAATTTCTAGGGCACATAACGAGGAAAGAGGGCTTTGAAAATTTGATACTCACAGAACAGATTGAAGCTAATAGAGACAGAAAATGGGATGCTTACTTAGCATCAGGAGGAGACAGTTGAAATTTCTGGGGCACATGATGAAGAAAGAGGGCTTGGATAGGGTGAAGACAAGAAAGATTGAGAAAAAATGCATTACATACTTAACGAGCTTGGGAATGGCAGAACAAGTTTTACGGGATATAGCAAATAACAAAATTTATTAAAAGTTTACAAAGGAAAGGAAATAGTGGAGAGTCATGTTAGCCAACGTCCTGAAGGGACATGACACATAGAAGAAGAAAAGATATATGAATTCTACATAAAAAAATAAAGAAAATCAAGCAAGTACAAAAATTTAATTATCTGGAATGTTTTTCAACAGTTCATTGAAAAATGTGACATAGAAATCTGAAGAGGCATTGGAGTAGTGAATAATGCCTTCTAAAAGAAAAAACAATGTCTTAAAAATAGGAAAAATTCTATTAGAGATAAAGAAATAGAGTGTGAAACTGCTATGTAATATCATTACTCTTACATGGAATACTGTACAATTTCTTCAAAGATGAAGATGAGACTTGTGGCAACACAAACGTGATTCTACTGAAAGATTCTGAGAATATAGAATTTAAATGCAATGTCAGTTGACATCTCTTATTTCCTTGACTCCCATTCATTCCCCAACAGCCCTTGTATTTTGTTCTCCTTTTCCACTCTACTCTCATGCAGCTCTTTTTACACCAGTGTTTTCCATCCTTCTCTTACACATTCTACAACACCCTCTGTGAGTTGATCTTCTTTTTCTTCACTCTCCTCTTATGTAACCCCCTGCGCACTAGTGACAGTAATGACTTTCTTGGGGTGATTACAAAAAAAAAAATTATCACAACCAGTGTGTGAGCAATGAGGAAGCTTTAAGGAAAATAGAAAGGATACTTATGCACAAAATCATAATGAAAAAGAAATTAAATTTCTTCGACACTTAATAAGAAAATAACAGTCGGAGAATTTGACATACTAAGGACATATTGAAGACAAGTGGGCCAGAGGAGACAGTAAGCAGCCTAACAAGCATGCATAAATAGATTACAGAACAGGGAGTAGAAGAAATAGTCTAGAGACAAAGATTACTGTTAGGGCGTCGCTCCTATTTGACCACATAATGGACTGTTCCCATTGCTATATATAGCAATGGTGGATTCTCTACGGGAGAGTCGTGGAGAGTCGTACGGAGTCATACAGAGTCGTAGAGAGTCACTTGAGAGTCAGTGAAGAGTTAGTCACACTTCCGGTGGCGTACCAGAAGTAATCACGTATACACACATCTTACGATGGATTGGACTATTGTATCTTTTCTATTGTAAATATTACTAATCACTTCTGTACCTACTAACCGTCTTTCTGCAGAATACAACTTATATTCTGATTCTGTTGTTGAGTTATTCATTTATACTTGGCAACATAACAATTACTTACAGCTCCAAAAATAGGAAGTTGTAGAGAGCCATGGTCACCCATATCCATCATAGAAAAAAAGAATATGAATTCTAAAGGACTGTACATAATATCTTATGTGATCCACTGTCTAATACCTGAATCCTCACATCCCCCTTTCTCTTGAGCATAGTAGATTTATGTCAATAAACCATTGACATAAATCTACTATGCTCAAGGGAATTCATATTTGAGGGCATCTTTTTTTAAAGTCCTTTAGAATTCATATTTGAGGGCATCTATTTTTTTTACATTTTCAAAAGTATTTTGTCAATAAAACCTTTAAGTATCAAATATTGTTTTTAAGGCAGATGCTATAAAAAAAAGTGACTCTGTTAATATTTTTGTTTCTTCACAGAAAATATGTAAATATTGTACAGATGAGATTGAAAAAGACTGGTTGGGGAAAATACATGTGATATGAGAAGTAAGAAAACAAATTACAGTTGAGAAGGAAACCTAGCAGGTCATGAAGAATCCAATAAATTCTGAAAATTACTTTAAAAAGCTTCAAGATATATTAAAAGGAGTTTGTATAATGTAATAAAACCTATTGTAGTTATTTCAAATATATATAAAAGAAATGTTCAGTATATGAAGATAGTGTAATGGTTAGTGACTTAAAATGAGAAATTAGTGACAGGTTCAAATTCTGATTGAGTTTTTTTACATTTAGTTTTGCATAGATAGTCGAGGTAAATGTATGAACCCATCTTTTCTCTTCAACAGACATGGGTTAAATAGTAGAGTAGACTGGGTTCTCTAGTGGTTCACAACCAGTCTAGGTGTAGAACAACTCTGAATTTAAAACTGTACATGACCCTAGCAAAGCACATACGATGCCACCATGGAAAGGATTATTGATTGTCAGTTAACTGCAGTGCAGATTTGCAGACTCAATAATCTTGATTGGGGTTGATGATGTGAGCTGATAAAAGTAATAATGCATTTTAACTAAATATCACCCTTCTCACATAAGAAATATTTAAATACCCAATTCATCAATAATTTTGCAACATTATTAGAACATTATCTTCTTTAAATAATAATATACATATGAATTTTGATTGAATTAAATCTTGCATTTATTGTTAAGTCTGGAATAATAGCATTATAAAGAAACTTCTTTTTATTCATTTGACAAGATGAATATGCTTCATCATTGATAAATAAAATAAAAGACAAACAAAAATGATACAAACAAAAACAAATTATTTTTATATTGGTTGAAATGGTTTACTATTTTGCATTAGTAATGAAGTAAAAGTAGAGAGATAGCACTCTGGCTGATTTACAATAAGAACATAAATTTTATATGACATCCGCCTGTATTCTCATAAAAATGTTTTGCACATGGTCATTAAAGTTTAATCAATCAAAATCATTAGCTTACTAGAAAAAACTGCTAACTACTACCTTGGCTGTATTAAAGATTATGTAAAATATTAATTAAAAAAATAACAGGAAAGTTTTATTTTGTTCACATCATAGGGATTTTACTGGGTTGCCCAGAAAGTTTATGATGATTTTTAGTCATTCATATTCCAATTCATATGACCATGTCATATTTCTCAACAGATATAAAATGCTTACATTTCTGATTAGTGCACTTAAAATTACTTAAATCATTTCAATTTTGCATCCCTATGAAAATGGAAGATTATTAGATGCATTTTAGACACTTGATGCTTCTTTATTATCATAAAGGCAAAAACGCCTTGCAAACAACAAAAATGATATGTGCTGTGTATGGTGAAGGTGCTTTAGCTGACAGAATTGTATGGAAGTGGTTCACTAAGTTTAGAGTTAGTGACTGTAGCCTTATTGATGACTAATGCTCAGGCAGATATATCCATTACAGATAACAGCCACATTAAGACATTGATTGAGAATAACCCATATTACACAACACTGGAATCAGCAAAAGCACTAAATTTATCAAAATCCTCCATCCACAAGCACTTAGTGAAGCTTGGGTACTCAAATCCCTATGATATTTTAGTACCACATGATCTGAGTGAAAAGAATATTTTTGATCAAATTTCTGTTTGCAATTTTTCTGTATAAAAAGCAATGAAAATGCACACTTTTTTAAGCAAATTGTGATGGGTGATGAGAAATGGATCATTTACCCATGTTCAGGATAGTATCTCAGTTATTATAATGTTCAGTGAAAAAGATCCTGGGGTAAGTGACATGAGTCAATTGTAGTCACCCCAAAAGCAAGTCTTCATCCTAAGAAAGTTATGCTGTTCACCTGGTGGCATTAGAAAGGAATCATGTACTATGAGCTTCTGTCAAGTAAACAGTCAACTGATTCTGAAAAGTACTGCTTGCAACTGAAAATTAAAGGCAGCAATTTAAGAAAAATGCCAGGAATCAGCAAACAGAAAAGCCAATTATTATTAATCCACCTTATTCATATAATCTTCATTTCCTACCACTGTCACTTAAATTCATATCACACACCTCATTCACCTTGGGTGGCTCTTAAGCCTTGTATTGGTTGAGCTTTAGTGGAAAAAGAAATAATGTTAGCTTTGATGAATGAGAATAATTTTTTTTCCAGTTTTCTTAAATTTTGTCCCTACAAATGATCATCAGACAAAGTGGTGGTTTTTTCCATAAGCATTTGTAAGAAAAATAATGGAAGGCAAATGTGAAAATTTGCAACTTTTATGAGAAGAGATCAATAATTATGGAGAAAGTCAAATAATCTCATTGGCAGTAACAAAAATATATGAATCAATAAATTCGCCCATCTCACAAAACAATAAAAAATATTAAAAAAATCTCAGAAATGTAGACATTAATAAATCAGCAAACAAAATAAACCAGAACAGAATCTATAAACTTTTAAATGAATAATATACAATTGCTAAAAGCAAATATTGGTGCTATCAGTATGAAACACTTGATAATATGTGTTTAATCTTCAAACATTGTAAATGATTCGAGTTAACAAAGGAATTAAAAAAATGGTATTGCAGCTGATTTTGTGAAGTACCAATAATATCAAAAAATGGAAACTGTGCTGAAAAAATAGATATCTAACTTTTAGAATGTCTCTGGCCTTTTAGGATATTTTGTTCATGATTAGTAGTAGATATCTGTCAGTCTTGGGAAACTGTGTAGTCTGCTAGAATGGCTAGGTAATCCTTGTTGCAGGCCCTTCTCAGGCATGTGTGCTTCTTCAACATCCATAGAACTAATTTATAGTTTATATTGCAATTATGCCAACCTTATTTTCTGGGAGAGAGTGCATAATTTGGCATGATCAGCAATTGAATAAAGGCAGTACACTGAAAGCCTCAGTCAGAATAACATGTTAGCACATCATCAACAGCTTTGAAAGTATTTCATCAACCCAATTTCATTCACAAGGTTTGGTCAACCTATGATATAGTTTTCATACACTTCTCAATGGTGCTACATGCTGGGCTCATCTCCCCAAGTTGACATAATCAAGAAATCATATCCTTAGCAAATCAATCATGGTGAGATTTGTAACAGGATTTTATGGTGAAATGGATAAATTCTTGCTACATGTCCATGTTCAAAATAATATCTCAGTTATTATAAGATGTGTCATCTATTCATCATGTTCTCAGTAGTAACTTACACCTTTTGAAGTGTATTTCTAAGATAGTCTAGGAAACTATAAAAGGAAAATCATTTATATAATGTTAATTATTTACAATATATTTACAAGAATTACTGATTAAACTGAATCAAAATTACATTGAAAATATTCTCAAAAATAAGTACATAATATATTTTTTACTCAATCTGAAGTAACCAACTGCATGAAATTATTTCCCAGTTTTTCTATGATTGGTAACCAAACTTATATTAGCCAATAGTGAAGCCATATCTATTGCTAAACACATTAAACAGTGACTGGCTACAAAATATGATAAAATATTGGAGTCTAGTTTTTTTCAATCAAGACACCTTATGGTGCATGACATTAACCATTTAATCTCCAATGATTTGAGTGGTATAATTAATAACACAAATTGGAAATACCTTTTAAGAACCCAGAAACATAATCATAGATTTGCCAAAGTTTGAAAGACTGATGAAAAACATTTATTACTTTCTTTGAAATAAAGTCAATATTTTTTTATTGAATTTATGATGATCTTAATTCATTTTAAACAACAGATGTATTTAATATTTCACCATGTTTCCTATATTATGCTCGTTTTTTTAGTGCCAATTGTGACTTTTTATTTTGATGAAAATAAATTTGTCATAGGTTTTATCACTTATCTTAACATTTGACTATCAGTCATTAGTTTTTAAAACCTTAGTATTATCTACATTTTTTCTTGGTTTTCTTACATTTCATTTATTTGTATTCTTTTTTGTTTCAATTTTCTTACAGTTCTTTCTATTGGTTTTCTTACATTTCTCTTAGTTTTTCATGCTCTCTTAATTGCATGATAAAGAAAAGACAAATGACTCTGTAAGTCAAACAATTTGATGTAATTATACAATTAAAATAACTTTTTTCTAAAAGAAATGTTGCTATAAAATTGACAGTATCAATTCTGAAATTATTTTCAGCTTATACAATAAATACTTGATATTAATTATGATGAAGCAGATTTACATGCCCATGCAGAATTAAACTTATTAATTACATTGTACAAATAAACTAAAAGTGCTGTATTTATTAAGAGATATATAAATGAATTTCAGTACTGAGTGTAATATAGCAATCTGGCCCCACCCGAGGAAGGTTGATGCAAGCGATGGTGTTTCCCGTCGGTGAAGGGGTCGGCGAACGACAAGACAGGTGTTTGAGAAATACATCCTGTCGGGGCCTGGAGCGGATGTCGTTTGACCTTATTTCCGACAGCGGCGGAAATGACTACGGAGGCAAACAGAACAGGTGTCTCTTGGAATTACGTGGGCGTTCCGTGGGCGAGGCAAAACCGGAAGGAAAGTCCCGGTTCTAGAAGACTATAAAAAGACCTCGACACACGGATTCGCCAGCAGAGAACGGCCAGTGGAAGCAGAGAGACACCTCAGGCAAGACTACACTCCCGTCGACCCATTCTATGTGCGCTCTCACTCTTCCATTCTCTATTCCACACGGGTTCGTCGTCAAGAATAAAAATATAACCTTATATTTTTATATATGCATGTTCTCATTATTTTGTCGTCGTACGGCGATATATAACATACGCAAATTGGTGCCTAGGACTTGCTGTTTTAAGACAACAACAACAACAAAACAGATAGATGCGAACTTGGTTACCACGGCGACAATTGAAATTCAACGGAATTAAAACTACCAGATAGAAGACGAAAATAGAAAGCAACCGGACGACCATAGACGACATCAACGAAAGGTAGGTGACTTTTGATTCGATCTTGTGTGTGTTCTGCTCTTGTTCATAAGTTTATAATAAGTCTAATTAAAAAAAAAAAAAATGGAACAGCATACTTTTGCCGATTTTGTTCAAGGTCTGACCCTAGAATTGAGAAATGTGGCTTGTTCGGTGTCGAACACTTTAAGGGGAGAATCTTTTTTAAAGAATATACAACCATTAGCGTGCAAAGAAGATGGTGGTTATAGTGCTTGGTTGGAGGATATGGAGAGGTATTTTAAAGTTGTGCGCGTGGCAGAAGAAGACAAGTGTCAGGCAGCTCTTCTCACAACAAGGGGAGCTGTTGGACACTATGTATATAGACTAATCTCTAATAACCCACAACTCACATGGAAGGAGTTCAAAACTTCTTTAAAGGAATACTACGGATTGGTTTTAGACCCCGACGCACGGTTAGTTGAATTAGTGAACATTAAGCAGGGTAGAACAGAGGGGTGCAGGACTACATGCAGAGAGTAGTACGCCTAGCGGAGAGCGCATATGTTGGGGTTGACGGGAGGAATGAAGTTGTGATAAAACAAGTTCTAGGATTTTTCATAAAAGGTCTAAGGGATCGGGAAATAAATATGGCAGTTATGAAGGATGAGCCACAAACACTAGAGGCTGCCTATCAGAAAGCGTTATCTGAGTTGAGATGGAAAATTCGACTCGATGCAAACTCTGAATACGAAGAGGAGCCTATGGAAATTTGCCACTCTCGGAGACGGGTACCGATAGAAGCCGTAAACCCCGCTGAATCTAATACTAATAATAATAGGAATAAGAACAATAGAAAAGTTGGTAATAGGGGAACTAAATACAAGACTCGTGAGCGGGAGAGGAACGGGAGCGTTGTTAGGTGTTGGAATTGTGGGAAAGAAGGCCACATAGCGAAATTTTGTAGACGCGCCCCGGGAAACGGCAGAGGTCCGTTCGTGCGACGCCCAACGAACGGAACAAAGCGGTACCAACGCACATAGTTGGTAATATGGGCGCGCCAAATTCCATCTTTATTAGAATAGAACGTAGACCTTATAGGGCATTGGTAGATACGGGAGCAGAGGTATAGGTTATAAGCTGTAGGGTATTTAAAAAATTGCGACTGGGACTTGAACTGCAAAAGAGGGACATTAAACTTCGAACTGCGAATGGATCCCCGTTATACGTTGAAGGCCTTTGTCGTCTACAGGTCCAGATAGGAAGTAAGTCCATACCCCATGATTTTTTAGTCGTGAAAAATGTGGGTATTTGTGTCTTCTCAGAGTGTAGTTCGTAGCCGAATTAATAACCGCTCCGCCAGCTGCTACTCGTAGAACCCGGAACACTGCTTCACCAGGGACTCCGTTTCCTGCGCACCGTAAGCAAAACGCTGTCTCCCAAACACCGGTGTAGCCTTCTCGAGTCGTAAATAGCAAAAAGTGACCCGAATCAGAAGTAGGCTCTTTTTATGTGTTTTTTGGTCTCGTAATTTCCCACTCTCCGAGAGCCTCACTTTCACCAATGACGCATGCGCCGTGTCATTCGAAAAACTGCCTCGCATGAGCTCGCCTCGCGGTTCCATTACGTCTACGAACGCACGTGCAAACAAACCGCCTTCTTTTGCTTCGGCGAGGTAAGTCTCCACCACACTCCCCCCTGATCTCATCATCACAAAAAGTGCATTCGGGAGCGGGTCTCTTCTGGCGGGTGCTCCTTCGGAGGGGTACGACACAAGGTTCGTCCTCAGATGGGCTGTCACCTGAGGTTTCGTCATGCACGTCAGCATCCGCTGTTAGTGGACCATCGGAACCATCACTTGGTTGACCTGACCCCAAGTAAATAAATCGCTCACTCTCTTCTGTGTCGGTTTCATCGCCCGACGATGCATATGGTCCTGAAAATGGCCGTAGGTCTTTGACATGGCGTGGTACCCCATCAATTCGCACTGTCAGTGGGCTGACAATTTCGGTTACCCGCCCGGTCCTGAACTTGGTTGTGCATTTGCCGTGCGGATTTTTGACCCAGACAACGTCACCTTCTTCATATCTCCCTCCGATAATCTGTGGTTCTGGTGGGGGTTTGGCTTCAATGCCTTTTACTCTGACGTGGTAATTATGCAGCACGTCAGCCGGTGCCGTGGAAGGTGAGACATCGTCCTTTGGCGTGACATTATACCAATAAACGGCCTCCAACGCGGAACAACCCTTCCTTGCTGCGATGGTCTTAATGCTCCTGTGGCTGCGCTCCACAATTCCATTACCAGCCGGTGAATATGCGCATCGGAATCTTAACTGCACACCCCAGCTGTTTGTAAACTCTTTAAAGTGTCTGCAAGTGAACGCAGGGTCATTGTCAGTCAATATCTCGGTTGGTGGGCCCCGTTCAAAGAAAATCATCTTCAACTGGTGAATGACACTATGTGCATCTTGTCGACGCAATGTCCGCCAAATTGCAAACCTGGAGGGACCGCAATCAATGAGCGTTAAAAAATGCACGCCATTGTAATGGGTTATGTCCATTGCTACTCTACTCCAGTTGTTTTCCACGCTCAATTTTCCCTTTTTCCAATGAACTGGCGCCGGATCTATAGACTGGCAGGCTTCACAGGCTTTGATAACCGATCGCACGATTTCCTTCGACACTAGTGGGTCGATAAGTCTGGCGAAGTATAGGGTTCGTTTCACGCCCGCATGTCCACTTTCTCGGTGGACGTCAACCACCTGACTTTTATTCAGTCGGCACCTCATTGCAGCGCAACTCTCCGGGACTGGCTCTTTTCCCTCCTTATGTAGATTCAACCACTTGCGTGGCACTCTGGTGAGGCAATCTGCGCGATTTTGACAGGATTTCACCAGCGTGACATCCATGGTCAATTTATATTCTTCCATTAATGCCCGCAGTGTTCCTAAGCGTCGTCTCACTAGCATTTCACCAGCCGCCTTAGTGTTCACACGTGCCTTCCCAGTCAAGGTTGTCGGATATCCACCGATGTACGCATGCTGAATCGGTGACCAGATGCAACACTGTAGCCTGCCATTGAAGGGCCAGGTTGATGCCTTTGACTGCTGCATCTAATTCAGCCAGATTGATATGCCTGGCATCATTGGTCGGGCGCAACCAACAAGCATCCTCAACGATGCTTCCATTCGCCTCTAACGCCACTCCTGTGGCCACAGAACTTGCATCCACCCAGACCTTCATCTCGTTGCCATTCATGCACCAGTCTCCTCCAACAGGGTCCATTTCACACACTCTGGTCATCGTCTCTTCCAGCATACGAAGCAGATTGGCATTTCTGATTTCCTCGTCCCATCTCTTGGTTACCGCACTTGCTCGGCGCTTGATGAATGCAGTCGCCACCCTTAGCCAGCCACACACGGGGAAGTGGCCCACGAGTTTCCCACAAATGGAAAACACACGTCGACGAGTCACCACGTCGGGAATTTCCGGGATCTGTCCACTCCGCTTCCATCGGAGAGTACCGTTCTCTCCCCACACCTGCAGACCGAGGACCCTAGTTCCGTCTCGTAGCCGTTTTGGGTCTTTACAGACTAGGCCGTAATCTGAGAGGTGCTGTCGAACGCGCGATGCAGAAATCAGGCTCTCATTGATAAAAATGTCGTCAACGTAAGCCGACGTGGCACTTTTGATCACACGATCTTGGGACATTATAGCGTCGACGACAGATTTCATGATGAGTGGTGCCACATTTAGTCCAAACCCCAATCGTGTAAGGCAGAACCGCTTGCCCTTGAAAATAACTGTTTGGAATGGCCACAGCTTCTTGTCAATGTGAATTTGTAGATAGGCATGTCGCAGATCCAAGAGCGACACATCAACTCCTTGCTGTCGCCATTCTCTGAGCTTTTGTGCGCACACTTCGGCATCGGCAGTGAATGCTTCTACAAATCCGTTCAATTCTCGGTAGTCGAGTACCGGCCGGACCTTTTGCTTATGTTCCTGCACGACTGCCATCAAGGGAATTAGACCCTTGGGTGGACCAAGTTCCTCCTCGGGATATGGCAGCAACCATCCGTTACGTTGCCATAGCAAGAGTTCTTTCTCGTACGCATCCCGGGCATGGTCTGGCACAGTGTACTCTTGCACGTTATTTGTCAGCTCGCCGGGCGAGCGACCACTTGCCCATTTCCATGTTGCAGTCCACGCTCTTTGCCTTTCATCGAATGTCACACTGAAATCGGGCTCATCGATAGAAATGGCGGCACATCCATCCAGGTTTCCAAAGTATGCCTCACCAGATTCCGTCAGGCGAACACCTCCTAGCTGTTTGATCGCGTCGATGCCAATAAGCAGGTCAAAACCCAACAATTGTCCATCCACGACCAGGACCTCAATGTTCACGGGCTGAGACTGTTCAACTTCCAATTTTATTCTGCCGTGCCCCCGGCACTTCAAAGTCTTCCCGTCGGCCGTCAGTACTCCTACTTCCTTCTGTCTCCAATGGCGACACACAGCTTTGCTCACCAGCGTCTGTGAGCAGCCGGAATCCACCAGAGCTGTGCACTCTCGCCCATCCACGAGCACTTTTACGGCGGGCAATTTCTTGATTCTCACTTGCTCAGGGAGGAGACTGGCGCTGACGTCTCCCCCCTTGGGCGTTTCCCTGGCATCTTGATGCTGTATGTCCAAGTTTATGGCATCTGAAGCATCGGGTTTCACGGTGAGACTTCCGCACTCGACCGTCCGACCTCACTTGGCGTCCCTGCATACAATCCTTCGCCATGTGGTTGGGTCCAGAACACTTGTAGCAAAAAAAGGTCTCACTGCGCGAGTTATCAGGGAGCAACTCTGAATTCGAATGTGTTTTGCCAGTGGATGCAGCGACCGATTCCTTACAGCTTCCGTTGTCGGTCATGATAGCCCGTGCTCGAGTCAAAAGCTGCTCCAATGTCATGGTCTCCATTCTGGACGAGGCACGAAGAAGCTGTCTAACATATTGTGGCAACCCCGAAACAAACGCACATATCATCCATCGTTCGGGCAACGATCCCTCAACCAGCCGAGCTAAACGATGTAGTTCGGCCAGAAACTCGTCCACTGTTTCTCCCGAGCGAAGTTGCCGAGTAACAAATTGATCGTATGCATCAAATGCACCTGTCGCATACGCGGTCATGAGGGCCCGTTTAATTTGCTCCGCATCCGCTTTCTGTTCCTTGCTGAGCTGCCTGTATACGGCAAGAGCACCGCCTCGGAGGCGTAATGGAAGAATCCGCTCAACTTTGTCCATAGCACAGAGTTCGCAGACCAACTCTGCATTTTCGATCCACTCGACGATTGGCATATCAGTTGCAGCGCCACTGAACTCAGGAATCAACCGGACATCAAAGACTTTGCCGTCCATAATGGAAATCGTAATAGATGCCGAAATAGCTTGTGGGTATTTGTGTCTTCTCAGAGTGTAGTTCGTAGCCGAATTAATAACCGCTCCGCCAGCTGCTACTCGTAGAACCCGGAACACTGCTTCACCAGGGACTCCGTTTCCTGCGCACCGTAAGCAAAACGCTGTCTCCCAAACACCGGTGTAGCCTTCTCGAGTCGTAAATAGCAAAAAGTGACCCGAATCAGAAGTAGGCTCTTTTTATGTGTTTTTTGGTCTCGTAATTTCCCACTCTCCGAGAGCCTCACTTTCACCAATGACGCATGCGCCGTGTCATTCGAAAAACTGCCTCGCATGAGCTCGCCTCGCGGTTCCATTACGTCTACGAACGCACGTGCAAACAAACCGCCTTCTTTTGCTTCGGCGAGGTAAGTCTCCACCACAAAAAATCTCAATAGAAACGTTATACTTGGCCGAGATTGGCTGATGCAGAACGGAGTGAGAATGTATTTCGATTTGGGGGCATTGAAGATTGGTGAAGAATACGTGGCATTAGAGGAGGATGTTCATATTTCCTCTATTGTTAGGTTAGCTCAAAAAGTAACATTAAGACCTCAACACCTGCATGCTTGTCTGGGATTAACCAGGCTGAGAAATGGACGTGGCAAAGAATATGAAATCGAACAGCTGAGTAGTGGATATGTTAGCAACTTATGTGGTATATCAGTAGCCAACGCAGTTGTAAAAATGCCAAAGTCTCGTAAGTTTCAGTTGCTGATAATGAATAACACTAACCAGACAATCACTTTGAGACGGGGGTGTCCGCTGGCTAAATTGGAAAGGGCGGGTAATATTACTGAAATTACTATGCCCGATAAACAAAATAATAAAAGTCCTGATGTAGATTTGGAACAGATACATGTACCGGAGGAATTCAAGCCTGAAATTAACAAATTGCTAAAAAGAAATAGGGACATGTTCGTTAGTGACGACAAGAACCTGGGCAGAACCGATACTGTGGAGATGCGTATCGATACTGGAACGCATGAGCCCATAAGAAAACGCCCATATCGCACACCCCTCAAACAAAGAAATACAATGGATTCAGCAATCGACGAAATGATGCAGGCAGGTGTAATTGAGAGATCCAATAGCCCGTGGGGTTTTCCAGTAGTTTTAGTAGATAAGAAAGACGGTGGTAGGAGATTTTGTGTAGACTTTAGAGCACTTAATAAGATTACAAAGAAATATGCTCGACCTCTTCCTGTCATCGATGATATACTGGCATCACTTGGTTCGGCAAGGTACTTTTCGAAGCTTGATTTAAAATCAGGGTACTGGCAAGTTAAGCTTCATGATGATGACAAAGAAAAAAGTGCATTCACCTGCCACAAGGGTCTGTTTCATTTTAATGTTATGCCATTTGGACTTGCAAACGCACCCGGCATCTTCCAGGAATTAATGTCAGTTGTTTTGCAGGGACAGGAAGATTTTGCTCTGGCATATTTAGATGATATTCTGATATTTTCAAATACGGTGGAAGATCATTTAAGACATATAGACACAGTCTTGAGTAGTCTACGTAAGCACAACCTTAAACTGAAGCCAGCTAAGTGTGAGTTCTTTAAGAAAGAGACCCAATACCTGGGGTTCAAGATAAGTGAAGAGGGAATACAACCAGACCTCAATAAAGTCAAGGCTATAAAGTCAATTTCTACTCCAACCACTGTTAGGCAAGTAAAAACTTTTATCGGGATGACATCATACTATCGCCGCTTTATTAGAAATTTCTCTGATATAGCCGAACCGCTGGTCAATTTGACAAGGAAATATGCACGATTCCAATGGGACGATGCTTGCCAAACCGCTTTCGATACACTAAAAACGAAGCTCGCGGAGATGATAACACTAGCCTATCCCAACCCAAATAAGGCGTATAGGTTATATACTGACGCATCCGATCAATCGATTGGCACATGCCTATCCCAGGTGGTGTACGATAAGGAAAATAGGAAGGATGTAGAAAAACCAATTTATTTATTGTCCCATAAATTAAGTGACACACAAACGAGGTGGTCAACTATAGAGAAAGAGGCTTATGCCATACACTATGCTCTTCAAAAACTGAATCACTACCTGCATGGCGCAACATTCACAATATACACTGATCATAGGCCCCTGGAGCACTTACTTAACTCACCCATACAAAATAAGAAGATACAGACTTGGGCTCTGAGCATGTCTGGCTACAATTGCAGCATACAGTATCTTAAGGGTAAGGATAATGTTTGCGCGGATCTCTTATCACGCGCTGTTGATGTGAACGAAGACCATATTGCTTCTCCAGTAGATATAGATGATAGAAATTACTTGGTTAGTGTTATAAACTCCAACCTAATGGAGCCGGAAGAATTAGCAGCCCATAAAAATGTCGGAAATTCATCAGAGGCACCCGAACGGCCCACATTGAAAGGAATAGACATAATCAGGGAGCAAGAATCAGGCAAAAACATCTTAGACCTGAAGATTAGATTACGAAATGGTAGGGCTACCAAAGCAGAACAGAAGAGATATATAGTAATGGATGAGGTGGTGTACTATTTGTCTCAACCTGATGATGAACCCCTCATCAGGCTGTATGTACCATCTCACCTTAGAAAAAGGGTGCTAGTTCAATACCATGATGACAGTGGCCATATGGGGGTGGATAAGACATTCCACTCAATAAAACAAAAGTATTTCTGGCCTTGTTTACTTAGAGAAATAAATGATTTCGTAGGTAAATTTATCCCGTGTCAGACAAGAAACCTAAAGAGGCAGCAACCCCACATACAGGAATGTGACTTCCCTCCTTTTCCTTTCGCAAAGGTTGCTTTAGATGTCTCAGGACCCTACCCAAAGACCCATTCAGGTAACCAATACATAGTTACATTCATAGATATGTACAGTGGTTGGCCGGAGGCATTTGCGGTTCCTAACAAGAAGGCAGAAACAGTGGTGCATCTCTTAGTTGACGAAATCTTCCCCAGATTTGGGACACCACTTCAGCTTTTAACTGATAATGGGCCAGAAAATGTCAACAGGGTAATGAAAAAGACATTAGAAGACCTAAATATACACCATGTGACAACTTCTTTTTATCACCCCCAGAGCAACGGTAAGGTTGAGAGGTTTCACAGAACAATGCATGATGTTCTAGCAAAAAAAATCGGCAACAACGAACAGTCGTGGGATATTTACATTAACCAAATGTTGGCGGCTATCCGGTTTCGTGTGAGCGAGACCACTAAGTTTTCACCGTATTACTTGCTCTACAACAGGGATGTTATTTTGCCCTTGGACAATATACTGAGGCCTCGTCGCATATATTATGGTGATGAGCATCACCAAATTGCACTACAGGAAATGCATCGTAGCTTCACTTTAGTTAGGAATAATATAAGAAAAGCGAGGAGAGCCGCGATAGATAAGTCGCGTGGTAAGACGAAAAATACAACTTTTGAGGTTGGTGATTTGGTGTACTATAAGAATCACCAAAAGAAAGGGAAGTTAGATGTGCGCTGGCGGCCATATTATGTGATCGTTGAAAAGACTGGCCCGGTCTCTTATAGAATTAGAGATCAGTTAACCGGCTCAGTCATTAAGACGCATGCTGAGCATCTTCGGGCAGCATCCATTGATGAATGGAAAATCCCTACTTCCGATAGGCCGTTACGAAAGATTGTATTGGCTGCTCCAGTAGAATCCAGTGATTCGGATGACGAATCCGGAGCGGAACAGACCGACTTTCCAGTGCACAAAAATCGACACCAACGTGTGGAATCAGACGATGAGTCTGATGTTCCATTAATGGAGCGTCGCATCATGACGCGACGTAAAATGGCGAATAAAAACGTGTCAACTATTGATAGTGATGATAGAATCGGTGGTATAAATAATGTTTCATCCACGTTCGAGGATGATTGCTCAAAGTGCGAAACGTCTGGATCTACTCATGTAGATCAGGGTTTTTCTAGGGAATCACCTAGCAGCGAAGATGTCCAAATGAGGCAAACGTCTGTTGGGGCAAAAAGCACGGATAGACCTGCAGATTCCACAGTTGATCAGAACAAAAAGAAAGAACAACTGAAAAGTCTTGTAGACTTATTGGCTGATATGCTATAGGATTGGGAAAGAAAGCAGTGGGAGGATTAACGATAGTTTAAGTGAAATAGTTAGGTCACCTTCCTTATAGCAAAACATGCGGAAGATACAAACTAATGAATTAAGAGTCACGGGTCCATTTTTTTAGACTAAATTAAGATAGATGAAACCTCTAATCCTCCACAAGTAAATTGCATGCGGATTAACGTTGGAATCAGGGTAATTTTCTTCGTTTTCTATTGAACATTTCTCGGTCAGAATATGAATGATATGTACTGTAGATAATGGCAGTTTTTCTGTGTTCAAACATAGTATGTTTGAAATTAAATTAAATGAAATGAAGTTACATGTGTAACAATAAACTCGAGCGGAAACACGCATGGTGTTGGTCAAAGGTCATTTACTCGATGTCAGTTTAGAAACTGGGGCGCGGTTACCGCCTATGATCATATGGTCGTGCATCGAGGCGTCTACGCGTATGGACAGAGTCGAGAAAGGAAACGAACATTGAAAGTTACAGAAACTTAAAAAAAAAAAAAAAAAAAAAAAAAAAAAGAACATTATGAAAATTCCACAATGGACACGAACATTGTTGGGTTGCCGATGTAGGCTCCCCTATATATATATATTTTTGTTTTGTTTGTTTCGGCGTGCACATGTTTTGTACAATTGTCGGGCTTGTGTGGCATGGGGGGGGGGGGGGGGGTGAGGGTGTTGCGCTTAAAATGTTCTTAGGTGAACATTTTGGAAAATGGGAGGGCGAGGAGTGTAATATAGCAATCTGGACCCACCCGAGGAAGGTTGATGCAAGCGATGGTGTTTCCCGTCGGTGAAGGGGTCGGCGAACGACAAGACAGGTGTTTGAGAAATACATCCTGTCAGGGCCTGGAGCGGATGTCATTTGACCTTATTTCCGACAGCGGCGGAAATGACTATGGAGGCAAACAGAACAGGTGTCTCTTGGAATTACGTGGGCGTTCCGTGGGCGAGGCAAAACCGGAAGGAAAGTCCCGGTTCTAGAAGACTATAAAAAGACCTCGACACACGGATTCGCCAGCAGAGAACGGCCAGTGGAAGCAGAGAGACACCTCAGGCAAGACTACACTCCCGTCGACCCATTCTATGTGCGCTCTCACTCTTCCATTCTCTATTCCACACGGGTTCGTCATCAAGAATAAAAATATAACCTTATATTTTTATATATGCGTGTTCTCGTTATTTTGTCGTCGTATGGCGATATATAACACTGAGTAAGTAAAACATTTAACATGAAACAGAAATACTGGATCCATTTAATATTTTCTTACATGCTAAAAAATCTTTATAGCCAATTTTATGTACTCTAAGTCTGAGAGTAATGACAGCTGGTACTTATATTAAAATGTTATAATTTGTTAAAAACCATTACATTATAGTAGTTACAAGGAATTTCTCTGTTTTATATTCTCTCCCACTTTCTCTCTATATATCTCATATGAGTGTGTGTTTTTCTTAATGTGAATGTATTGTTACTTCTTATGAGCATAGAAATATAGATATTCAAACATGTATGCATATATGGGCATACATACATTCATTTGATACAAGCAATAAACAGTAACACATGCATTATTTGTGCATACACTCAAGTTCAAAAGTTTGAGAACAGCTCTTGTAATTTTTTAAAAATTGGATGAAAAAGTAGTTATCTTTTACTTTACATAAGCAAAAGTTATTATATATGGTTAAAAAATAAGACATGATTTTTTTATTAGAAATTTTATAATGACAAAAAGAAAAAACATTGTATGATTAATTTTTGCTGAAAATATCCTCATTTAGCCTTGATTACTGCTGCACAGTTTTCTGATATTTATTGCAAAAGTTTCTCAAAATATCTATATCTATCTATATATATATATATATATATATATACTGATAGATAGATAGATAGATAGATACACACACACACACACACACACACACACACACACACACACACACACATATAGATAGATAGATAGATAGATAGATAGATAGATAGATAGATAGATAGATAGATGGGGAAATTTTGTTTCAGTTTCCTATATATGTCTGGGTAGTTTCATATAAAGCCTTCAAATTGTAAAGATTATTCTTCATTCTTCAAAGGTAAGATCTACCTCTTTTTTGATATGAAGAAATATATTTTATAATAACAATTATTGTTTGTAACCATTTAATGTAAGACTACACTTTCCCTGTTTAAGAAAAATATTTTTATGTTTTGAAAAAGCAATTGCATTTATGATTTTTCCTAAATATTTATTTTCTATTTTTAATATTTTTTCGATTATAAACTTTCCAGAGACAAATAGAATCTTTCATTTTCTTTTATGTCATTAAACACAACACTTCCAATATCGATGATTGATGAGGCTGACTAAATGAAGCTTAATATATGTGGATAAAGGAAAATATATTTAGAAAACCCTTATTTTGACAAATTTCACTGATCAAATCAGAAAAATTAATTTTATTTCAACCAAATTTGTATTGGTATGACAAAAGAAGATATATTATATGAATTAAAATTTTTTTTTTTTACTTTCAATGTGTTGTTTTTTTAAATTAGATTTTACAAATTTCAACTCAGTATTTATTCATATTTTCAATTTTTTAATATTTTTCCAAAACAATGAGCCTTTGACAGTGTCTAGTATACAGGTTTCTCTGCAAGCTGAAAAGTTATAGTATCTCTGGACACATTTTTGAGCTGATAATATGAAAATTATCCTGAATGGCTACTTGTCTGGATCATTTCTTACTAATGTGGGTATCATCAGGGTCTCATCTTTGGTCCTATGCTGTTTTCAATTTTCATTAATGACCTTCTTGATTACATCAGCTCTCAACTTGGCATCTACTCCATTTACTCAATAGTAAGGCTGATCAGTCTGACAAGGTCAAAATGGCAGCTGATATCCAAAACAACCTCAAGAACATCATTAACTGAGGCAAAAGATGTGTTGTCAATTTTAATGCCTCCAAAACTAAACTTCTCTCCATTAATCATCTGAGAAACCACTCTCTGCCTTCTATCAAGATGGCTGATGCTAACCTTTAGGAAAGTGACTCATCACACCTTTTCAGCTGACATGAAGTGTAAAGTGTATATTGAATCCATTGCTAGGTCAGCTGATAAGTAAGTTGGTTCACTGTGTTGTGAGAGACAATCTTTTTCTCTGGAATCTATTTTACATATCTTTCAGTTTACTATTCCTCCAGGCTAAGAATATTGCTGCCATATATGGTCTGGTGCCCTTGCTATTTACCTTGAGATTCTTAATAAAATCCAGAAGAGAATAAGCAATATTATTGATCCTGATCTGGTAGCTCTATTTCAGTCACTTACCCACCACTGTAAGATTGTCTCTCTGTGCTTTTTTATAAATACATTCATGGTAATTGTTCAGATAATCTCTTCACTATGGTAACTAGACTTTATGAATTTAAGCACAGTACTAGACTGGCATCAAGATCTCATCAATTTACAGTTGAACTGACTAGATGTAGCCATAAATTCTATGCTAACAGTTTCTTTTCTTGCACTTCTTCTTTGTGAAACTTCCTCCTGGCTCCATGCTTTCCAGCCAACTTTAATCTGTAAAAATTTAAATGCAATGTTAATTGCTATCTCCTGTCTTCCTGATTACTCTTTTTTCATCTCTGCTCATTATTAATGTTCCTGTTCCTAATTCTTCCATGCTCTGTAACCTCTTGCATCTTAGTAGCTTTACTTCCTTGTCTGAGGTGATATAAATTAAAATAATAAAATGTGAAAAACAACAAGAATTAAATGATAACAAGTATTAAAAAAACAAACATTTTTTCATTATATATTTTAATTTTTACACCATAAATATTAGAAGTTATGCGACATAACTGCTGGGTGTATAAGATATCCAAAAGTTTTGCATAACCTGACACTTGTAAGCTCATCATCATGGCAGCAAGGAATTGTTCAATCATCATCATAATCAACTGCAAGCCAAGCTTTTACTCAGCATAACCAAGTTACTTCAACTAGTATATATAGCATATAATATGTGTGTGTATATATATATATATATATATATATATATATATATATAAGTAATTTTTTCTTACTCTGTTCTAAAGAAAGATGTCCTACCTAAATTTAGCCCTGCCTACATTGTGTAGGAATAGCATAATATGATCAAGATATGATTATCCCCATCTCCTGAGTAGTCTTCAGAAATTAATATTTCAAGTGGGTAGGCCACTTGTTTAATATTGCCAGTCAGATTCAGCAATAAAAAGGTATACTGTAAAAGAGAATAATACTTTTAATGCAAGTCTCTGTAATTTATATCCTGTAAAAAATAAATGTCTTTATTGTCTTGTTATTGATGAAATCTTGTTTTGCAGAATGTCTAATTGATCAAAATATAGTAATTTTCAGTTGTTTAATCCAAGTCATTTATACATGTTTGTCAGGGTTGATGCAAGTATCCATAAGAAGTTATTATTATTATTAATAAACACTATTGTCTATACTTTTATGCTGACATTTTCAGGCCCTTTAATTTCTTGAGGCTGTGCCTGTAGAGTAGTGATTATCTGAGTTAAAAATGAAATCAGCATGCTGAGTTCAAATTCTAGCTGAGGTTGCTGCATTAATTTTTGTACAGATACTCTTTGGAAAGACATTATTCTATTTATTTCTTCTCTCCCTAAACATGGGTTAAATAACAGAGTAGACTGAGCTCTTTAAACTTGATTGGCAACCAGTATAGGAGCAACATAACTCTGAATTCAAAACCGGTTGGGTGTGGCACTGGCAACTCTATTCCATAAAAGTCAAAAGAAGCATCATTGGCTCTATATTCTACAGAATTTCTTGAAAGTATGGTACCACAAATGATTTTTTAAAAACTTATACATTCTGATTCTCATTTCAAAAGTGCATTGTGAAGGATTTGATGGAGTGTGGACAAATTAAAAGAAAGAAAACTACCCTGAAATCATAATACCAGCTTCCCTCTGTCTTTTTTACAAACATTTTCATGGTAACTCCTTTTTTCCCTGGTGCATCAACCATATGAATTTAAGCATGCTACTAGATTGTCATCTAGGTCCCACATTTTTACCACTGAAATAGTTAGATGTAACCACCTCTTCTACTCCAACAGTATATTTTCACACACTTCCTACCTGTGGAACTCTTTTTCATTTACTTACTTCCCTGATAGCTGCTTCTCCTTCTTCTATGTGCCATGTACCTTCAGAATGTAAGCAATCATGGATTTTTACATCTTCCTATGCCTTGTAGCTTTTAACAACGTTTCTGTTGTTACTTCTCCCAAACCCTGCTCTACCATCCATTTGCTTAAGCCTATCAAGAATGCCACGGATTGCTTTCCCCTGTCTGTTTTTCCCTCTATTTGTCCTGTGAGTATCAAATCTTCCAAGGCCTCCTTCTTCAAAAATTTAAATATAATATCAATTGCCATCTATCTTCTTGAATCCTGTTCATTTTTTATTCTTTAATATACCTTGTACCCAGTTTTTTCTCTCACTGCAACCCTTTGCATACTACAGGCAGTTCCCCTTGCTTGGGATGAAATAATTTAAAAAAAAAGCATGAAAAAAAAAAGTTAATGACAACAATAACAAATTTGTCATGTTTTTGTTTTTATTTATAAGGGCGACATCTCAAAAAATGTGGAGGACTGGTATTCTATACCACCTCAGAATGCTATTCAACCCTTCAGATATCTCCACTAAATGAAGATATACTCAGAAAAAATAAAACATGATCAAGAAATGCATGGAAGCATATGTTCAATTCCATACAATTGAGACAACAAATATACAGACAAGAACAACTTTTCAATGAGGAGTACTGAAAGACAAGAGACACTGAAATTATGCATGACTGATCATGTATAAAATGAAAAGGGTGGTCAAAAATCTAATAGAATGAAACAAAAATAATAGAGAGCAAGGCTGGAGATAAAACAATTGAAAGAATTCTGAAAAAAAAGAATAAAGATGAGTACCATCTGAAGATGTGCGTTGTGGTACAGTGGATATCGGCTCGGAACGAGAAACCGGGGAGCCGAGTTCGAATTCCAGTTGAATCCATTGTATTCACTTACACGCAAATACCCTTGGGAAAGGTATTAATCCATCTCTTCCTTCCAGTTATGGGTTAAATAGCAGGACAGATTGGGTTCTATAGCCTTGGCAACCAGTCTACCGCAGAAAGCAATGACAACCTACTGCGGGATAATCTTCTGCCCAGTCAGTCATGTCTCTTTCGAGACATGATTGCCCAAGCATGTATCACATATGGCACTTGACTGACTGACTGACCACCTGAAGGCTAAGATGGAATGAACACTCAAAATTCTACCCCTCAGAAGAGACATTAAGTGTATGGTTCCAGAATTAAACACTTGTATTGTCCAAGAGACTCATGGTATAGTGTATTAAAAAAATGATTAAGACAGTTTTGAGTCCACTCCTTGGGTTGTGTAATGTGGAGAATATTAGCTGATACGAGATATTCCCTAGGTAGAGAAAGCAGAATAAAAATAATCTTCTATTTTGGATTGAATAAAGGGTTCAGTTCAAAATTTTCATAAAGTTTCCAAGGATGACAGATGACGAGTATAGGGTAAAATGTTATTATGACAGCCATAATTAGTATCTGATATAATAATGATTCATTAACGCATTGATCCTTAATAAGTATCTCACTACTGTAGCCTTGTATCAAACTTGTTAAATGCGTAAATGTGCTTGGATCCCTCAAGCTAAGTTAAAAAAGGAGAAGAGTTTTAAATTTATTGCTTAATCAGAGTTTAGTTTAGTTTCTTGGGAAACCGAATTGAAATTGTTAATGAATTCCCTAAGGGCATGATGAAGAACCACTAAAGAAATCCTTCTCTTCTAATGACAAGCTTACATGACAAAATCTTGTCTAATTCCAGCTTGTTGATGAGAATTTGGTCAAAAACTAATGTTAGAAAATCAATGAAAATTAATCAGTAGAGTGAATGAAAGTTTAATTAATTATAACTTCTTGAATAAAATTATTATCTTTTACATGACTAATTAGTAATATTTAACTGTCAAATATTAAGTTTTTTTTTAAAAGTGTCTTGCTGAAATTAGATGCATCCAATAATTTTGAAAAAGGTGCTGTTATAAAAACTGCATCTACAAAAATACCAGTATACTATTTACTGAGTTAATATTTTCATGGTTTGAATGATAACGATAAACAGAGGATGGACAAAACAATGAAAACACTTTGAAATTTCAAGCAAATTTATTTCACTATGGTGTAGGACCTTCTTTGGAAGTAATTACAGCTTGAATTCTGTTTGGAATTAACTCATACAAAGTTTGAATTGTTTCCAAAGAAATTTTTATCCATTTTTCAGCTAAAATAGTCTCCAATTCATTCAATGATGATGGTGGATAACTCTACACTTGTTTTTCTAAAATGAACCGTAAATGTTCAATAATGTTGAAATCTTGGGACTGTGGTGGCCAGATAAAATGTTTTACTTCACTAGAATGTTCCTCATGCTATTCACCTACATTTGAGCAGTATGATTGGGTTCATTATTATCCTGAAAAATAGCATTTCTCCCCAGAAACAGTTCCTGAACCATAAAATGAAGTTGATCACTTAAAATACTTAAATAATCCTGACTGTTGATTTTAATAAACTTATTTAAATATTATCTGTAAAAAAAACAACAATTTTAGCAACAGAAACTGAAGTACCACTAATATTAAATCAACAAACATAAAAATAGACAAGCTTTTGACAGTTTAATCATATTTTCTAAATTATACCAAGATGGTACAAGATGTTTCCATTAATTTGTCCACCCCCTCATATGTAAGATATATTAACATTCCATGGGTAAATACCCATTTCTTATTAGAAGCTTGTAGTAGAAAAATAAATTTTATATTTGAAATTTAATCAGTGAATTAACTTCAGATGTTAAGTATTATAAATCAAATTTATGGTGCTAGGTTAATTTAAGCTCAATGAATACAAATTCAAATGTATTTGTGAGAAAATTACAATTTTGATTAAATACTTGTTAATGAAGGTCCCTAAAATAATCCACTAAGTTAATTTCTAAAAGTTGGAAACCATTCAAGTAGTTGTCTATTAAGCGCAATCAATAATATAAAAAATAATTCAAGACAAAATCATAAAACTAATAATAAGTAATCTGTGTTGCATTTGATTGCATTTAAAACAGCATCAAAATAACTGTAAAATCAATATTTGTAATATAATCAATAATTTTTTAATAATTTAAAGAAATAAATAATATGAACACTTAATCAAAAGACTTTCTAACATTTAACATTTGAATGACAATTTCAGTTTTGGTTTATTTTTATTTACTATTCATGGTACTTTTTTTAAAAATATTTTTTTCATAAGGTTTTGCTTAAATTAGCCAATAATGTCATTTGAAAGCTTGTATCAGTTATGAAAAACATTAACGAGATTAATGTGAGAAGATAATCTAATTTTGTAAACATTTAGTAAATGAGCATATTTTTCTGGTAAATCATTTTTATTTATTGACAAAAGAAACTTGATTAAAAGCCTTTTTTTAATTTTTAGCATTGACACTTAGCAACATCATTACTGTTTTTGAGATGAATTATCATTATATACTTCTTTACTCAGACTATTGTCTTCATTGTGCCTGCAATGTTTCAGTTGTTGCACCTTCCAGATTGTTTAATAATTTTGAATCCATCACTTTATTCAAGTCATACAGGTAAATTGATCTCATTCCAGTTAGCTGTGCTAACTCATATAAGTTAATTCTTCCAAGATAAGTAATTCTTGTGATATAACTTTTCTCTTCCACTGAACCAGAGTATGTGACATTTTTACGCTACCTTATAAAGAGAGTGAATTTCCAACTGTGAGTTAACTAGATACACTTAATCAACACTTTTTATTCACTAGCCTAATGTAGAAAACCTAAGAATACAGTGGCTAAAACATTGTGTCTATAACAACCAAGTTGAGGACACTTGTCCATATATAATCATTACTGCTTTGTTTCATTATGTTTGGCCATCATCCATGCATTGAATACAGTCAGTCACTTTCTCACTGATGAGATGTCTTTTCTACAAATATTTTCACAGCTTCTGCTTTGACAAGCTTCATTTACTGGTGCCCAGTGGCAATTCTATGGGAGGGGACAGAAGGGCTCAAGGCCTTCCTAGAATTTTGGCTGGCCCCTCAGTTGGCCCCTCCATTTTTAAAGCTTCAAAAATTTATGAAACTGATCAGTCTCTGATTTTGATAAGATTTGATCTTCAGCACTTATCCATCTACATTTTCTTTTTCATTTAGCTTTTTAAGAACACATACAGAGACCAGTTTGAAAGAAAAACAAACAAAATAAAACAACCAGATTGATAGAAACAGACATCTTGTTAGAGATACTCAAACTCATTCTGAAGTTGTGTGTATGATAGTGGTGTCATATGAAAATGAAGATGCTGCTTGAGTTTGCCCATGTCCTCCTCAGAAAAATCTTGGTTTGTAAATGACCCTCACTTTCAAAATTCCAAAATTGCACTATTCTCATCCACATGAATTTACTCGTGCCACTAAGCAACTAGGTTCCACACTTTTACAGTCAAAATAGGCAAATGTAACAACTGCTTCTACTCCCTCAGTTTCTTTTCTTGCACTTTCCGTCTGTGGAACTCCCTTTCACATATTTGTTTTCCTAATAGCTACAGTCTTCAAAAGTTTAAATGCAACATCAATTGCCATCTTCTATCTCCTTGACTCTCATCTTTCCCTCATCAGTTTTTCAACATCCTCTGTACCGATTCTTTTTCCTTTCTTTCTTTTCCCCTCTTCTCTCACTGTAACCCCCCCTGTGTACCACTAGCAGTACTGCCTTGCTTGGAGTGAAACAACTATATAAAAAAAATCTTTCAAGTAACATCTTAAATTCATTAACCAGAACGTTTAAAATGCTTTTTCCAGGAATTGAAATAATTTTTATTACGAGAATTCTCTAAAGACCAGAATAAATTGTAATCAAATATCGACATATTAAGATGAATTTGTCAAATGAATGAAGGCTACAAATTTTTACTGGGTCACAAAAAAAAACATGGAATCATATTATGTTGCAACTATTAAATAATTTTGAATGATTTTTTTTCAACAAGTGCAAGGCTTAAGAGCCACTTTTTTTTGTTCTTGAAGAAAGTGATATTTCTTGACATTGCAGTCATTATTATCATTTATGTGCCATGTCTGACACTTGACTATCTCTGCCCTGCCATCTCAGAATGAAAAATCAGTGAACCAAGTTCAAATTCTTAGTAGGCTTGTTACATTCATTTTTTTGCAAATTCCCTTAGGAAAGGTATGAATCCATCTCTTCTCTTTTTTCTAGCCATGGTTGGCAATCAGTCTAGTAGAAGGAAAACTGAATTCAAAACCATATGCAGGTCTTATGCTTCAATAAAGATGCTTTAAAAAGCATCTCTATTAGATTTCAACCAAAATGCTTCATCAAAACTCATTAAGCAAACAGTGCACAGCAATAAATGTTATACATTATGCAATTATTGCATTGTATTAGTAGATGGCAACTCAGACATATATATGAGAGAAAGAAAGAAAGAAAGAAAGAAAGAAAGAAAGAAAGAGAGGGAGAAATGATCAGGTGTATTACTTTACATTCTTGCATATTTATTTATTTATTGAAACATTTCATTCCAAACATGGTGTAATGAGAAAGAAAGAACAAAACAGAGTACAAGAAAAGAACAGGATGATGACAGTTGGCATTGAATTTATATTTTTAAAGATTATACTTGACAGGAAATCAGGAAGCTGAAATTGAGTTTCACAATTGTGAGAGAAGAAACTATTAACATAGAACTTATGGTTACAACTAGCAATTTCAACAGTAAAATTATGAGACCCAGCCACCACTCTATTACTGCACTTAAGCTCATAAAGTAGTGATACCAAAAAGAAAATCTTAGAACAATTACCATGAAAATATTTAAAGAAGATGCACAGAGAAGCAGAAGTGGGGAAATGACTAACCAAGTTAGGACCAATAACATTAAAATTCTTCTTTGGATTTTGTCAAAAATCTCTAGATATATTGCAGAAGTACTAGACCAGATTGGCACCAATATTCAATGCATGGCTGAATGGTAGACTTAAAATGATCAAGATAGATTATGGAAGAACAATTGTGTAGCATGATTAGTGAACCAATTTTCTTAGTAGCTAACTTAGCAATCCATTCAATATTTCCACTTCATGTTAGTGAAAAATGTGAGGCCCAGAAGTTACAGTGAATTGCTCTCCTTGATGCTAGCATCAGTCATGCCATGATAGATAGATAGATAGATAGATAGATAGATAGATATGGATATATACAAATGCACTAGTCTTTTCTAAAAGTATTTTTATGGCTACTGCTCTGACAAGCTTTTTACTCTGGTGCCCCAACTGTAATGTTATGTTGTGTTGTTTTGTTTCATTTTATTATGACAAAGCCCTTGTTATACTAATAAACTTTATTAATATTTATGTACATTGACAGTGATAAACAGTATGTATTCCCCTGACCATGCTCAATCAAGAAGAAGTGCAGAGTGTTCCTTTTTATTTCTACGCTAGGAGGTTACATTTATTGTGTGCAGGGTAGTACCTATGATATTGTTACATCCATCTTACCAGGTAGAAACAGTCATTGTTATTATATCTGTTAATTAATGTCATTTTATAGTTTTATATCTTGTTGGCCTGTGTATTTCATGGCCACTTCTGGGTGTGTTGATTGTTGATTGCTTTGGGGTTCTCTGGTCTGTGATGTTTGTGTTGGCGTATTTTTGTTTTGTTATAAGTCAATGTGGTCATTGAAATGAACCTGTTTATGGGTGATTGTTTCTGCCTCTCTTATTTTGACTCTGTTTTATCTTTTTGATGAATTGTCTGAGGATTGAAGAATGTATGATCTTGGTTCAATACATTTACTCAATACTGTTGCTCGCTTACATTTCCCTGTTTGATTATCCAATATCTATACATTTTTTTCCAGGGACCAATGATGGTAGATCATGAACTGTTTTATCATGATATACGTTTTGCAGATCCTGCTAGCATTTTAGCTATTGTAGTAATTTTGTGATGTGGTCTTTTGAGTGTTGTATTTAGGTGTCTTGGATCTAAGCAGATTCTCAGACTCCCATCTTTTGTTGTGTGTGCAAGCCAGGAAGCTGTTGGTTCTGTCACCTTTCTGATGATATTATTTTTTACCATGTTGTCAAACTCCTGTTTTATATTGGCTATTAATGCAATTGGAGTTTTTCAAGGGGCATCAATATGTGGTTGTATGCTTTTGTTGACATATAATGTCACAGACTTTGGCATAGATCCAATTTCATCAAAGCAGTCCAGGTACATCTGCATCAGGTCTTTCATTGTATTGATCTGTATTAATGCAGGGGTTTGGTGTGCATCTTTTTTCTTGACTGTGAAATTTAAGGTAATTAGTTTAAGCTGTTCTAGCGATGGTACTGCTGTTGTTCTGTTTCTGATAATGACCATCCTTGTGTCAGTCACTTGCATCTGTTGACAAAATCCTCTATCAACTCTTCTGGTTTCTGTTTATATGGCATTAATTTGAGGTGATTCACCCTGAAGTTTTCTTCTGGTTCTAACTGTTCTATGAACTTATTAAAGATGATTTCAGGGGAACATTTTTCTTCCTCTGTGAGTGTCAAAGAGTTGAATGTTTTAAGCTGAACATTAGCTACTCAAAATAATATGTGGTTTACTTGTTGTTTATTTTGTTGACCATAAAATACAACTTCATATGTTGTTTAGACAATCTGAATGTTTCTGTTATATCTGATGACTCCCAATCCATCAAAAGAAAGTCACTAGAAGCCATCGTAAACAAACATTTTCATATACGCACTGTAAGCAAGTAGATATGTTATATATACGTACATATGTGTGGATAAAAATAACCAGCAGTCAGAGTATATGGTGTGTGTGTGTGTGTGTGTGTGTATACACGAGGTAGTAAAATGAAATAGTGTTCTTCATATAGCAGAGAGAAGAGATTTAAAATGCTGTTAGGGGATAGTAGTTGCAAAGAAAAAAGAAATACAATGCAAAGGAAAACATTTCAGAATGTTGAAGGGTTACATTGAGAGGAGGTTCTATGTGTTTTGTAGAGTCCTGTGCAATATTTTTCAAATTGTTTTAGTTTCTTGTTGATTATATATGCTAATGATAATTGCCTGTGGCTTTTTTCCTCACATGGATTGTTTTTTAGTCAACAATGTTTGTTAAGTTATTTTTTATTTAGAATGTTTTCTGCTGCCACTATGTAATGTTATACTGTGTTATTGCATGTTCTTACAATAAAGCCCTTGTTATATTAATGAACTTTATTAATATTTACATACATTGACAGAGATAAGCTTGATTGAGAAGAAGTGCCAAAGTGTTTTTTTATTCCTACACTAGGGGGTTACATTTATTATGTGTAGGGAAGTAGTACCTATGATATTGTTACACCAACAACATATATTTACATGTGCTACTAGATTGGCATCAAGGTCTCACTCTTTAACCATCAAAATAGTTAAATGTAAGCTTCTCTTCTAATCTAACAGTTTCTTTTCTTACATTTCCTATTTGTGGAATTTGCTTCCATTTCCTTTTCCCCTGATAGCTCAATTGCCATCTTCTATCTCCTTGATTCTAATCCTTTTCTCATGATTTCTTTGACATCCCCTGTACCTTGTTTTTTCTTTCAATGTACCCCTCTGCACACACCCTTTGCTTAGGGTGAAATATAAGTTACTTTATTTGTCTATATTTCTGAAATGAAGTATTGTAATCATTTACATTATTTACATTGTTCAAACTTTTGTCCTTATCTTTATTGCCATATTCAAGTTTCCTTAAGAACACATGGCTAAGTGGATAAAAGCCTTGTTTAGATCCAGTGATTTCACTGAAAGGGTTGTTAGCTCAATATATGGCTACAGCAGTGGTGAACAAAAATCTTAGAGAGTTGAGTTAAATGGAAATAACTCTGACATCCAAAAGCGACATGACTTTTGGAACAAGAACAATATACCCCAGGGATCAAAATAATAACTTCAGTTCAAAATTCCAATCATCTGAAGAAGATTGGAGCATACAATGGTCAAAACATTGTGAATATGGCAATAAAGGTGAGAACAACAGTCCAAACAATGTAAATAATGTAAATAAATTGCACTCATAATTTAAAAATAGTTATTCAGATCATGAATTTTTTTACATGACGAATTCTTACAGACATTTTATAGACTCAAACCAAAACCTTCAGTTTCATTGATTCTTATTTCTTGATATGATATGTGTGTGTGTGAATGTATAAGAGAAATTTATTGCAACGATTACTGCTATAACAGTAGCCATGTCTGACAGAGCTTTTATCACATAATAACTGTTGTTATGCATCATGGTTTTGAGGTGTAAGCATCATTATTATTAAATTAAACACTCCAACAATATCACACAATATCATCAGACTTTGTTGATTTTTCATCACAGTACAGAATATCGGATCAATGAAGATGCAGTCTCTGTTCAATCTTGGAGCCACTTTCTATATTTCTGTTTTTTTCTGGTCTCAATATTTCAAGCTTAATCAAGTATGCCAATGTTAAATTGTCCAGAACACCTCAACATTCCATTTCAATAGGAAATGTATCCATTATCCAGTCATGCTTTAAGCATTCTTCTTATAAATCTTTATATTTTTTCAGCTTATTTTCATGAGCCCAATTAATGTTTTTATTAAAAAGAATCATTAATTCAATGATGTGAGCTTTTTTTAATTAACTGACCAGATGATTAAGTCAGGATATTGAGTCATTAATGTCAACTCAATCAGAAAGTTCAGATGATGATCTAGATCCATTGTAACTCTCCAATCTGAGCAACGACAGAACAATAATTTCTATTTTTTCTTTTTGTAGCAGCAGCAAGAACCAACAACACTTTGTTGTTTCTCCATGTGTAGCTTTATATAAGATATATGGAATCAGTATCTTAATATGCAGCTGTTGAGGGTAGGTACATAAAAAAAGTGCAAGAACTCTGAAATGAGGTAGTAAAGGAAAGAAAGGAAAAAGGACTAACTATCAATTGGAAGAAGAATGAATGTATAATTGTCAGCAAGTGGACAAGCCTATAGATTAGAGATGTCAAAATAAAGCAAGTACAGAAATTTATCTTGTGTTTTAATAGAAAAAAGAAAATGTGACCAGAACATTGTTGGAATATTAAAAAATGCCTTCCAAAAGAAACGGTGAATATTTCATTAGAATCTAAGAAGACTGTACAAAGCTGTTACATAATACAATTCCTTTAAAAATTGCTTGACAATTTCCTTACAGATAAAGAGAATACATGAGGCAACAAAGATATTGTTGTGCAGTAGGATGCGAAAATATTACGAATAGAGCAGCTATGCAACAAGAGTGTTTTAGGAAAAATGAAAACAAAAAGGACACTTATATTTAGAATCAGAAACAAATATTTGAAATTTTGGGGACACATAATGAGGAAAGAGAACATGGAGAATTTCATACTCACAGGACAGGGAATGGCAGAAGGAAACAGAAAGTAACTTATCAATACTGACTTGGCAGACCGCCTGCAGTCTCTCTCTCACTGGCGTGACGTGGCTTCCCTTTGTCTCTTCTATAAATACTTCCATGGCTTCTGCTCCAATGAACTTAGATCACTGGTGCCCCCTAGGTTCGAATTTGCATGAGATACTAGATTAGCAACTAGATCCCACCCTTTTACAGTGAAACCGATAAAATGCAACCGCAACTTCTACTCCAACAGTTTCTTTTCTCGTACTTCCCGACTCTGGGATTCCCTTCCACATGACTGCTTCCCCGACGGCTACAATCTCCAGGAGTTTAAATGTAAGGTCAATAGACACCTCCTAACACAATAACTTGCTTCCATTCTTTCAAACACTCTTCCCATCCTCCCAACTACCTATCACCCCCCTTCTGACATTTCCTATATCTAACCACTCTTTCTATTTACCTTCCCCTATGTAGCCCCAAGCGCAATAGTGGCAGTGGAATGCCTTGCTTGGGGTGAAACGATTAAAAAAAAAAAAACCTAACAAGCTAAACAGGTGTCAAAACAGGGAGTATAAGGGATAGTAGAAGAACAAGTACTGCTAAAGACTAGAAAGTTGTGGAGAGTCATAATTCTCTATGATCTGAAAAGGCCATGATAAATAAAATAAAAAAGAAGAATGATATTCTTGAAGCTAGCAAAATTTCTATATTAGTCAGAAATCACTTTCAGCAAGGGTTTTAGCAATAGCTGTCCTTCTTTGAACATTGTTGACTGGCACTACAAAATCACATAGAATGGTGCCAGATAACAGAAAGCACATCACTTGAGAACTATCAGCAGCAGAAACAACTAAAATGAATAGCACATGTAAGAAGAGAAAAAAATGACATCATCAACATGTTCACTTTCCACACTGCTTCAAATAAAATATTAGGATGGAAACCTTCATCAATACTGGAAGGAGTGATAACAGCTACTGGACATGAGAATCCTATTTTTCTGAAAAATACTTTTATGAGAAAAATGTAATAAATTTCTACTGAAAGCAATACTGGCTGCTTGGTCAATAAATGCCAAATGTTTCCTTGTGGAGAAACGGCTAATATTACCATTAACATTATTGAACTCCATAAATTGAGTTTGATTGATATGGATAGGATGTCATAAACTACCTTTATCAAGAAACATACTATTTTGAGATTCTTTTGTTTGTTGTAATGCAATGCAAATGGCTTTGTCTAATGTTTTGTCTTTTGGTTCATGCACCTTCTTTTGAATGACTAATGGTTGCAGTCAACTAATATAGTAGATCTCTTCTATTACTATTTTCATTATGTCTCTTGCTTTCTCCTTTCTTTACGAATACTCTGGAGAGTAACCAACTCTTGCTTTGTCTGTCACCACAGCGCTAACCTCTTCATTCTAAGCGCACATTTTGCATCCTCTACATCATCTTTGACATTCCATTTTCTTCTAGTTTTAACAATCGGACACTCTTCACAAGTGGGTCTCAAGAATCACTCATCATGATGTAAACTTCAGTTTAATATACCTTATACCTTCTATGTATTCATGCATACATATCCATATCTAAATATTGCACTTGATCTTATTTTAAATTAATGCAAAACTGTGTTCAGAATGATTCAAGGTAAATGATGGGAATAAGTACATAATTGAATTTCATTATATAATTTTACAGTATATGTCATCTTTACACATGTATAGAGTGGTGCTTAAGTTATCTGCTAAAATGTTTGCCTAAAAGGCAAACATGTTATTAAAAACTAAAGCATATAATGATTGACTGTTTTTTTTTAAAATATTAAATGTAAAAATTTTCATCCATCACATTCTTACATATGTAATAATAATGATTGGCTACTATTTTCTAAAAATACACCTTCCTGATAAGGAAGGTTAGCTAGTCCCTATTTCAGATTTCTTGTACTGTGAGTACCTGACTCCACTTGTTACCTCTATGAGAGTCAAATCAGGCTGAACATGGAGTACTGCTGCCATATATAATATATAAAGTTCATGCTGATTTTTAGTCGTTCATGTTACAATCCATTAGAATGCATCAAAATTATTGACAGACGTAACATGCTTACATTTCTGATTAGAGCACACTTCAAACTATCTCTTGAGATAGAAAATTTAAAATTACTTCATTCATGCCAATATTGCATCCCTATAAGATTATAAGGTGCATTTTAGGCACTTGTTGCTTTTTTATTACCGTAAAGGTCAAAAATGCCTTGCAAGCAACAAAAAGATGTGTTGTATATGGTAAAAGTATTTTAGCAGACAAAACTATATGGAAGTGATCCAGCAAGAATAGAGTTAGTGATTGTAGCTTTAAGGATGAAAAATGCTCAGGTAGCACCCCCTCCCCCGCACTACAGATAATCATGAAATTAAGACATTGATTGAAAATAACCTGCATTATACAATGCAGGAATTGGCAGAAGCACTAAATTTATCAAAATCCACCATCCATGAGCACTTAATGAAACTTGAGTACTCAAACTGCTACAATATTTGAGTATCACATAATCTGAGTGAAAAGAATCTTTTGAATCACATTTCTGTTTGTGATTTGCAGTATAAAAGCAATGAAAACACACCCTTTTTTAGCAAATAGTGACAGGTGATGAGAAATTTACAACAATGTTCAATAAAAATGATGATTGAGTAAGCAACATGTGTAAACTTAAGCTACCCCGAAAGCAGGTCTTCATCCAAAGAAAGTCATGCTGTGCACCTGGTGAGATTGGAAAGGAATCCTTTATTATGAGCTTCTGCCAAATAACCAATCAACTGATTTTGAAAAGTACTTCTTGCAACTGGATGAATTAAAGATAGCAATTCAAGAAAAATGCCCAAAAGTGGCAAACAGGAAAGGTGTTGTTTTAATCATGATAATGCCAGACCTCACATTTCTTTGGCCACCCGGAAAAATTGTTGCAGCTTGGCTGGGATGTGTTAACCCACCTGCCATATTCACCAGACATTGCTCCTTTGGATTTTCACTTATTCAGGTACTTGCAGAATAATCTCTGTGGTAATAATTTTAATTCCTTGAATGATAGTTTTTTTAGTGAGTTTTTTGCCAAGACACGACTAAAATTCTGGAAAATGGACTCTTTAAGTTGAAGAAAAAAGTAGAGAAAGGTTATGCAACAAAATGGTTCATATTTAGCTGAATAAATATTTAATGGCATAATTTTGTTTTATGTTTTAATTTCCCTTAAAAAACTGCATGAACTTTCCAGATAACCCAATCTATATAGGCAGGAGCTGCCCAGACATCCCTATCCAGTCTTGATAGAGTCCAAAAACATTCTTTTGTTCTTGTGGGTAATTATTTTTTAATGTACAACCCCTTTTTTAGAGACAAAACATTCCATACCTCTCACTGTTCTGTCATTATTTCCATGGAAAGTGTTCAGACAAGCTATACTGCTAAGTTCTACCAGTTCTAACATTCACAGCTAATACATGCTATACCAGGCACATTATAGCAAACCACCCTCATTATTTTCATATTCCATTGATGAGATGTAAGTTTCCCTCAATCAGCTTCTTCCTATGAATAGTTGCTTTGTGGAACCAACTCCAAAGAGGAATGCTTACCTGATCACTACAATCTTAACCTGTTCAAATCTCAGGTAAACTGATATTTTCTCATCATATCCTTATAAACTGTGCCTCTTATTCTGTAACACTTTACCTTGAATGGCTCTCTGGCCTTGTATAGCATGAATATCATTGTATTATTGTATTAAAAAGAGAAAGAAAGATACCTACTCCAACATTTTTTGTTTTGTTTTGTTGTTAACATTTTATATAAACAATGGCCTTTAACTCAGTGTTCATATACAAGCACCATTCATTTTTTTTTTACTCCTATTCTTCACTTGTCAAGATTCCACAAATTGTTATTCTTTGATTATGGTTCTTATTCCTGACATATAAATACTATTCTAACCTTGTTAAGTGTGTGAAACTTTAAAATAGTCTTGTATCAAAAAATGACACTTTTCACTCAAAACTTATTCCAGGCTGGAAAGATATTAGTTGAAGCTCATTGCAAATTATGTCAATTACTCACTGATCATTGTATTTTGAAGAAAAGATTTTTTTTAAATTAAATAGATGATTGGTAACAGAGTATGAAGCCATATATGCACTGGGTTGCTAGTATTTTAGATTTTTATGAATCTCTCATTTTATCAACCAGTCAAATCAATGTCTCAGAACCTTGTGAAAATTAAGTTAGTGAAACCAGACAATTTGGAAAATTCAATCCTGCTAACTGTTGCAAAGACCTTTTTCTGTTAATCCTATTTGTTTCTTCTTCCTATTTCTTTTGCATCAAGAGATTTTGTTTTTGGTTTAGCATTTCATAAATATTAATCAATAAAAAGTTTTTTTGAATGCATCAGAATTTAATGATTAATAAAATTGGTGATATTGTAGATAATAATGGTAGTTGCAGTAATAGTGAGTATAAAAGAAGTAGATTTGCTATTGTAATGAAGCCGATATTGATAATGACAATACGAATAATAGAGATGACAGTTTGGACAATAATGACAATGATAATGATTAAATGCTTAGTTAGATCTTTTAGTTAGATTTTTTAAGTTTTTTAATTTCAATAATAATAATAAATCTTATAGTATTTAAATTCTTTAATATTGAAAGCAAAATTCAACAGTTAATATTTTAAGGTTATACAAATGATGGATAGTTTGTTGGGTACTGAAAAAATAATCTTTTCATCATATATTTAGATGAAGTATATGATGGTGGTACTTAGACTAGTGCATGGCAAACTTTTATTGAAAATTATTGAAAATTATTATTTTTACTTTCAACATTCTTCTTCTATGTACCATATGACTTCAGGATGTAAGTAATCATGGCCTTCCACATCTCTTTGTGCCTTGTAGCTCTAAACAACCTTTCTCTTGTTGCCCCTCCCAAATCCAGCTCTGCTATCCATTTGCTCAAGTCTATCAAGTATGTCATGCATTGCCTTCCCCTGTCTCTCTTTTCCTCTCTCTGTCTTGTGAATATCAGATTGATTCTCCTCACCCTCCTTCCTCATTACATGTCCCAGAAACTTCAGCTGCCTTTTTCTGATGTTAAGTATAAGTTTCCTTTTCATTTTTGTCCTCATCAAAACTTTGTCAAACTGGTTCACAGTATCCTCAGCATTCTTCTGTAGAACCACATTTCAGGTGCTTCAAGTTTTTCCTTCATCTTTGATGAGATTGTACAGCATTCACTGCCATATTGAAGGACAGAAATCACAAATCAATCCAGTACTCTCTTCTTTGTTTCTAGCAAAATTTTCCTGTCTTTCACTACTCTACTCAGCTTCTGGAATGCATCCTTGGTCATTCCAGTTCACCTTTAGATCTCAGTGTCACACTTTCCATCCTCTGTTAAAACACTTCCCAGAAGTAAAAAAATACATACCTTATTATAAAATATTATTTTAGTTCTACAGATTTAATTTTATTCTTAATTCAACAGATACTGACTGATAAATAAAAGAATACAAAATATTTTTCAAGTTCATCAAGTTGTGATAATTTCAATGAAAAGTATGGATTTTAATGATCAAATTCCAGTATATTTTTATGAATGTATCCTGAACAAAATAATAAAACATAGTATATTTTTGTAATGTTATTTATTTCACTGTTAAGAAATAGTTCCATAATTCTAGATACATAATAACAAACAAGTCCATTGTGATTTTTGTATGTATATATCAATAAAAATTCTTTAAAAAAAATTTATTGTTGTTTTATACAATTAAAAGCCCAGTTCCTCTCTGTTCACAAGTGTTCTTTTTTCTATGCCTCATGTCTCTTCAGGACATAGACGACTATGGCTCTCCCCAACTTCCTTTGTAGTTCTAAGCAATGACTGTTCCCTTATTATCCATCCTTACCATCTATTTTAACAAACTCATTAGGTAAGTTACTCAACATTTCTCTCTGCACTTTTTGCCTTCAATATTTCCTTAGGGTCCTAGAAATTCCAAATGTCGCTTTCTGATTTTAAGTATGACATTTTTGTTTCCATTTTCTTTCAAACCTTCTCATAGGTTACATGCTACATCTATGGTATTCTCAACATTCTTCTGAACAACCACATCTCTTGCAACAACTCTTCTTTTCCTATGTGAGGAAGCTAACTGGCATTTACTGATATATACGAGTGAGCTTTTTTTCATTTTCCTCAAAATTCCCTCATTGTACACATGCTCTATCCATAGTATTCTCATCATCCTTCTGTAGGACTACACCTGTTGCTGAACGTTTCTTTTTAAACTGTAAGAAAATTGGCTGGAATTCACTGCTATATAGAAGTGAGCATTTTGCTTTCATTTTCTTTAAATCTTCTTTGTTCACAGGTATAATATTCTAAAATTCTTGATCAGAATCAGATGATATTTATTTCTACTTCCCAATTTGTCTTTTCTCATAGCTCCCATCAATAAATTTGCCTATAATCCAATGAGAAATTAATGAGAATTTAGCACTTACTTATTACAAAATGAAAAATATAGAAAGATATGAGATGGAAGTCAGCTTTCTTTTGCATTCGTCTTTAAAATTTAATTATAAGAAAATTTATCTTTTCAGTTGAATTGTGACTCCAGATGTGAAGAATTAAGAAAATTATAAAGGGTTGAATATTCACTAGATGACCAAAATATGATTCATGCAATGTAAGTTTGGTAGAATGTTTACTTGAATAGCCAATTTAACAGACAATCTGAAAATGCTTATGACATCATCAACAGAACAGACATGGATTTTCTCAGTGAAAATCAGTTAGAATCTATTATTTTTACATATTTACTAATAATTTACTTATGTTTTGTAATTAGAGCAATAACAAGAATCCTAAATCCTTAAAAAATTGCCAACATCAGAAAAAAGGTAATTAAGTTTCTAACTTCAAAAGAGATTAAGTTAGAACTTTTTATCTGGAACAATTTTCATTAATTTTTCAAAACTGTTAGCTTTAGCAAAATCTTCTAATTACTTATAATCAGGACTCAAAACAAATATTGATATAAAATCTGTTATGCAATTATTCTAATATTTTAAATAAGGTCTTTCAAATTTTTCAATTGTTTATGTTTTTGCTTTTCATTTTTACACAGAATGGAATAGCTATCTAAGTTTCAAAGTTTTTTATATAAATAACTATCTCAGAAATATTTTAAAATTTTGCTTTTTTTTAATCTTTTTTTAATTTTCTTATTCTCTTTTCATATTCACTTAAAAGCTACTTTCTTTTTTCATGGTTATACTTTACAACATTTCCTTTTCTTCTTTTATCTTTCTATAATTTTTCTTCTTTGAACTTCATTAACATTAATTCATTTACAAAATCTTTTTCTTATCATTCATCTTTGCATGCATCCATTTTTTCATCATTCATCCATTCATACCACCTTTTCTTCCTTCCTTCTTCCTTTTTTCATCATTCATCTATTCATACCACCTTTTCTTCCTTCCTTCTTCCTTTTTTCATCATTCATCCATTCATACCACCTTTTCTTCCTTCCTTCTTCCTTTTTTCATCATTCATCCATTCATACCACCTTTTCTTCCTTCCTTCTTCCTTTTTTCATCATTCATCCATTCATACTGCTGTTCCTTCCTTTCTTCATTATCCATATTTCTTGTTTTTTTTCTTTTTACTCACACTTTTATTTCAGTATTTAATAATTCTCAGTTCATCTTTCTAATCTTGTCTGAATTTCAAAAATACATTGTCAGAAAATTGTAGATAGTACTCTGAAGTTTTATTAACTGATGAATCTCTTAATCATTACATAATTAATTGGCAAGCTGATGGTAACAATAGTAATCCCCTTCAGTTGTAATAAGCATAACTTTCTGTTATTTTCCCCATGGTGCTTCCATAATAGTATGAAATTGTATTCACATGGCATGTCCTGAGTCTGCTGGTCCACATAAACTTATCATTCAATGGTGATTGCTACATAAACCTGTTTCATTAATCATCTTCTCTCATTCCAGTATCCCTCCCAAAAATTGGTTATTCCAGCAGTATCATTTACAATGACACTGGGCCAAAGCTGTCTAAAACTGCTTTGAAGAGCATTCTGGCCAATAGTGTGACTTTGCCTGACATGGTTATAACCAAGCATGGAAAAAAAGTATTCACATGCAAAGTCCTGCATTTACAAATATCAGTTATCAAGATGGCGTAGCACAATATTTCTATTTTCTGACCACTTGTAGAATCAATACTATCTTGAATTACTGCATTTTGCCTAAATATATGAGACCATCACAATATTTGGTATCACCGTCATGACTTGGCATGTCAGTGTCAATAATCAAATAAGATGATTATAAGATCAAATAAGATGCTTATTAATGAGTATATTTTTAAATAAAAACATTCATTTCATCATATATTTAATTTACAAAGACATAATCATCTATGAAACATCTCACAATCTTTATAAGTGGCCAGATCTCTCAACCTATGTAAATTAATAAGTACTAAATATTAACACCGACTTTTGTCTATCACCAAATCCTTGAGGAGATAGACATTGATCTAAATATTTTTCATTTACTTATATAAATATATCTTTAGCATTTATCTGTAATTTGGGAAAGGTAAAAGAAAATGGGCTTAGGTATTTCAACATCAAGTATATGATAATGCATAAGGTTATAATCTCACCTAATGAAAACTATTTTGTTTTACATTTTTGTATTCTCAAATGCATTACTTTTATGTGAGAGAGTGTTGACACAAAACAAACTGAATGAAAAAAAATAGAGACAGACTTAAAAAAGTTATATTAACAAAGGTAGAAGCAAAGATAAGATCAAAGGTAAAAAGTTCTTATAATAAGTAAAAATAATAATTACTTGAAGAATATTTAAACTGCATATTTGTGTCATTCTGCAAGTGCTAAATTATATACCATTTAAAAGTACTTGCATAGATCTAAAAGGTGATTTATGTATTTTTTGTTTAAAACTCAAATAAGATAATTTGATCGAAGCTTTAACATTTGACCTTTAATTTCTCAAAAAATGTATCTTTAATTTTTTTAATTTGACAACAAATCTAGCTGCCCTATGGCAAGACATGTACAACATTTTGTGGTGAACTTTTGACTGTGGCCTGAGTTGCAAGGGTTTTATGGAGTTGAGTCATATTCAAAATGACAGAGTTTTGGTATTTGTTGCTATATGCTAACATTTTCATATCTCTTAATATGGTCAAGTTGTATATCATTAGAAAATTCTTTGAATGTTGATAAATATTCACATAAGTAGTATGATCATAAAATCAACAAAGTTTGTGTAATTTGTGATTAACTATTGACCAATTTTGTAGAAAGTAAACAACCTGATTTTGATCAGTGTAATGAATATCAACTCAGAATGAGAAATCAGATCATTACATTTTAATTCCAGTTGAGTTTGTTTCATTAGTTATTGATCTTTGTTTCAGAAGGTATTAATCTATCTCTTCTCTCTCCAGCCATGGATTGAATAGCAAGAGAGATTAAGTTCTATGCCTTGTTTAGCAACCAGTTTATTGTAGAAAGAAATGACAACTTACTGCAAGAAAATCTTCTTCCAGTCAAGTATCACATTTGGCAATTAACTGACTGATTATACAACAAATAGATTTTTATATGAAAAAGTGACACAATGAAAATATTATTTAAAAAGTGTTATGAAATAATGTTAAGATAACATAAAATTTGATGAAGATATGCAATATAAGATGTTAATGGTTAACAAAGTTTTGTGGATATTTAACTTGGTACACTAAATAAATGTACAAAACAATCAATTTTTTAATTTTTGTTTTTACATTTATGATTAAGATTAACAGTTACAAGAAAACTCATTATGTATGATTCTGTCTAATATCTGTCTAATATCTTAACAATACTTACTTTATTTCATTTTAACATTTTCGTAAGTTAAAATATGTTCTGGTCATAAAAGTAATAAAAATTTTACCAAACCAGTGTGAAAAAAACTAACTTCAACATGACTTTAATTTGGCACCTATAAACATGATCCTCTGAAATAAGTCACTTACTCTCCAGTCCATAAAGATATTGGAGGCTTTTCATAGTAGTTGGAATTTTTTACCAATATAAGAAAACTAAAACAGTTCTAAGTAATTCTTAATTTCATATTAAGCATTTTTTCAAGTTATGCTGGTGTAATGATACAATATAATTATTGCTGATAAATCCTCAGTGGTGAAAGTTATGTAATTTTATAATTTTGATTTTAATTGATACTACTCATAAAAATAATCATGTAAATTTTTGCTGCTAGAATATACTATCAAAGAAAATAAAACTGATTTTGATTAAATTTTCTCATCAAGAATCTACTAGTGGAAAAGAGCTCAAAAGATCTGATGAAAGTGAAATTATTACAGAATTAAAAGAAAAGTTTGAAGCTTGTGAAAAGGTCCCAAAAATTACAAATTTTGACAATACTTCCAAAAACTAGAATATCCAAAGAATTCAAATTAAATTTAGCACCACAGCAAAACAAGACAAAAACTTGTAAAAGAACTAAGAATATTAATGTTACCAAATTCATGAAAATATTGATTTCCACAAGAGATGATTGACAAAGTTGTGCTGTTTTACAAGAGCAGAATGATACCTGGAAAAATTTACAGCAGAATGATACCTGGTAAAATGACAATCAGACAGTATTAAAGAATAGTAGAAGAGTTCGGGGAAAATTAGTATCTTGCACTCTGTAACCTGAAAGAGGCATACCAATTATTTAAATTAAAATAACCAAACAGAATTAGTTTTTCAAAATTTGTTAAGAATGAATCCTATCAGGTGGTGTTAGAACATATTGTGTCTGAGTTTCACAATACATCAAAATATGAATCTGATGATTTTGGAGGTTCATCTTAGTAAATTTTGTTTTATATATAGGAAAAATTCTAGACAAAAACTAATAGAGGATTTTATCTACAAACAGGGACTATAAGCTGATAGAACCATACTGCAAACTGCAATCTACAGAAGAATTTATTGAAACTTTTTTGTGCAGGCCTTCAAAACTTGAAGAAGCATGATTTCATTGCCCAAAAATGATCAATGCTTCAAATACTTTAAGAAAGATAATTTCTTGAAGTAACCTTAAATAAAGATACAATCAAGGTTGGTCATCGCAAAAATTTGAGTAAAAAATAAGTGGTTTGCATATCCAAATTTTTATTTCCTATTTAAACATTTAATCAAACAAGCAGAAAAATAAGTTTACTTTTAATCTTTTTTAAAATATTCATTGCAATGTAACACTTTTTTAATAGTTTTCAAAAAGAAAAAAGAACAATTTGATTTCTTCATGCATTTAGTGTACCATGTCAAATGTCAGCAAAACCATTAACATCATTTGTTGCATATTATCATCCTATTTTATGTTATTGTAACATTAATTCATGACACTTTTTTAAATAATTATTTTCATTATGTCACTTTTTTATATAAAAATCTATTTGTTGTATAATCAATCAGTTAATTGCCATACATGATACATGACTGGCAGAAGATTCCCCTGCAGTAAGCTGCCATTTCTTTCTGCAGTAGACTGGTTGCCAACTAAGGCTATGGAACCCAATCTGTCCTGCTATTCAACCCTTAGCTGGAGGGAGAAGAAATGCATTAATACCTTCTCTAAGAGTATTTGTGCATAAGTGAATTAAACAAATTTGACTGGAATCAAAATTTGAGTCTCTGATTTCTCATTCTGAGTTGATCTCCATTGCACAGCAACACGCATCCATGTATAATAAAAACCAAAACCCAAAATAAGGTTTATTTTCCACTGAAGTGGTTAATATTTAACCAGAAATAATACTAATTTTGTTGATTTAGTGGTCATATTTCTTATTCAAAGAGCTTTCTAGAGATATACAACTTGACCCTATTGAGAGATATGAAAATGTTAGTCTATAGTGGCCTATAATGGTACCAAAATCTACCATTTTGAATTTGACTCATTTCAGTAAAATTTTTGTAACTCAAGCCACAGTTCAAAGTCCACCACAAAATGTTGTACATATCTTGCCACAAAGTTAAAGGTACTCTTTTTGGAAAATTAAAGTTAAAATCACATCACAATCAAATTATCTTATTTCACATTTTAGATCCATGCAAGTACTTTAAAATGGTATATACTTTAGCTTTGTGGATGAATAAATAACTGAGATATTGATATCTAAACTTTGTGACTATTTTCCCAAATTCACCTTTTTGGCAAGGGTCACACGGTAATATCTCTGGAATTCTTTGATTTAGGGATGTAAAAGAGGTTTTCATTCAATTTCTGTCATGTACTCTAAAACTGTATCAAGTTTGGAAAAAATATGTCTATAATGTTTGGACCCTTGTTGATCTGATACAGAATTATTCATTTACTTAAATGTTAATTAACAATCTTGCATTTTTGTCAAATAAAAATGATGGGCTTAGTTCTTAAATTGTTATTAAAATTATTATTATCACTTACAAAACATTTTATCTTAGTTGAAATTTACATGATTGCATGGTTAAAGATCATTAAATTTACATTACAATGAGAAACTAATCAATATATTCTTTGAATAAAGAATCTCAAATTTTCATCCTGTAGAACAACTATTAATACAAGGTGTTTTGATCTAGCTAATGTTTTACCGTTATGTGGTAGATATGTCTATAAGGTATTCCTGCTGCAACCTCTATTGTCTCAAACAGAAAAAATAAATAATATGATTGCTTTGTTGCACAAGAGGGTGATAAATGTTGTCAGCCTGACTAACTTTCAAAAATTAATATTCTAATGTTTGTTCATTTAAATACTGATTTTAGGAAACAAGTCAGACTAAGAAAATTTCTGCATCCCCTTGAATGCATGCTTCTACACATGTGAATAAATCACTTGCCTAATGATAAAAAAAACATTTATTTTACACATCATTTTTTGACATAATCACATTGTCATTGCTTTTAACCTAATACTTATCAGCTATAAACATTAGACAGTGAAAATTTCAGATCAAATCAAAATTTAGCTAAGAACTGTCAGGCTACAGATGTATTGATCCACTTTATAGATGAATGAAGCGAGAAAGACAACAAATAAATTGGAACAAAATTTACTCTAGCCAACATTCAAATACAGAAAACTTTTCTTTGTATTGTTTCTACTGTTGAAACATTCTGGCTGATAGATATGTTCATGAGGCTTAAACTCATATAGACATTTTTATTACCATTGTTTATGGCTATTTGTATAAATACAAAAAAAGAAAAGTTGTCATATGTGCCTTTTTGCATCATTTGATAAAAACACAAAATAAAATAAACAGTTTTCAGATTATTATGATTTTTATAACTGGTCACTCTACAAGTCCACTAGTACCATATAACCCAATACTACAGTCTTCATGGTCAGGTCATTGGTAATTAAAGTGTTGATATCACTAGGCTTTTCTAGTGAGGAAAGAGGCTAAACTCCAACAGGATTAAAACATGTAAAAGAGTGAATAAAATTTGTTGTAGCACAATGACATAGACTCAACTCCATAGCAATGTATTATTTTATTTTTTAATCATTTCACCCCAAGCAAGGTGTTAATGCCACTAAGACACAAAAGAGTGGAAGATAATGTGAAGACTTTAGTAAGAGGAAAGGTCAATAAAAGAAAAGGAATACAGAAGACAGAAGATAGCAATTGATGTTGTATTTAAACTTTTGAAGATTCTAGGTGGCATGGAAGTAAGGAACTGAAAAAAGAATTCCAAATATGAAAAGTGCAAAAAAAGGATCTATTAGAATAGAACTTATGGTTATGTCTAGCTATTTCAACAGTAAAAGAATGAGACTTTGTAGTACTTTTAAATTCTCACAGTTGAAGTACCAAGAGGAGAACTCATTAGAACAAGTCATGAAGATTTTTATAGATTTGACAGTATCTTTGAAAAGGGTTCCTAATTTGAATTGATTTTGTTACTATGAATCCACTTAAGGTTATATTCATATTTAAATCCCAGCATTGCTTCAGACTCATTTGTTCATCCTTCAGTATTTTTTAAAAATTTTGATGGATACTTAGTTTGTTATACTATTAACAAAACTAGGTCATAGCAAACTCAGATGTACTTTACATCCTTCTTTATAACACTCGAGCTAAAGCAATATTTATTTCAAATAATGTCTATGGAAATTAAAACCAACAGCTTTTTCATCTTTGTTGTATTTATGTATAGTCTATGCTCTTCACAAGTTAGAATCAAACTTAGGGATAAAATATGATTAATGAGAAAAAATGAAGATGTTGCTGCTGATTTGTGATTTTTCAACATTTTCCATCATACTGCCAGTGTGCTGATAACACAACATAATGGATAAAGGACTTTCAAGTCCATGGCAGGGGTATTATCATGGACACATGACCAAGATGAGTCTTGAAGTCAGAGAACATTAGGTGTCATTTGAAGTGGATATGAATGGGCTCTGCCGCATTCATGGGAATGATGATCAATGATAAAGATTGCAAAAAAAAGAAGAAAGCAATTAAAGTGATGAACTTCAACATAAGTGCTATCATAATATTTAAATTCTTAATACCAATGAGAAGATATATCATTTATCTATTACAGTAATTATATTAATGATGATTTTAAATGTGTAGATTTTAATAATGGTAAAATTTAGAATTTTTTTTTCAAATGCTACATTCCTTTAGTAAGTGGCTTACGGCCATATCACGTTGAATACACCGGTTCTTGCTCGATCACCAAAGTTAAGCAACATTGAGCCTGGTCAGTACTTAGATGGGTGACCGCTTGGGAATACTAGGTGCTGTAAGCATTTAGTGATGGATGTACATTGTGGTGCAATGGATAATGGCTCGGAAAGAGAAATCAGTGAGCTGAGTTTGAATTCCAGTTGAATACCCTGCATTCACTTAAGCACTGGTACCCTTAGGAAAGGTATTAATTTGTCCCTTCCCTCCAGTTATGGGTTAAATAACAAGGGTAGGACTTGAGGACCCTGCCCTTAAAAACAAATCCCAATGAATCTTGATACTCGAAAAGAAAAAGTATTACTAGACACAAAATTTATATAAAAACAACAATAAATTGTTGAAAGAAAAAGGTATTACCAGCAATAAATAAATAAAATTTAATTGGCAATAAATGACATGCAGAGGTTGATATGCCATAAAAACAAAACAACCTTTGGTAAATAGGCAATCATGGTTGTTCAGAAATCTATTTTCTTTAACTGTGAATTACTATGTATTTTAGGAAAGATATAGAAGTGTTTTCCTGTTGTCTTTATAATGATTTTAGGATACAGAATTAGTGTGAGAGAGACAAGTCTACCTGTTATTTAATTTATAGCTGGGAAGAGAAGAGGTGATGTAGTTGTGCCTTTACCAAAAGTATTTGTGTGAAAGTAACTGCAGCAGCATTAATCAGAATTTTTATATCAGCTCACTAATATTATTTTTCACACCAGTGACTGCTAGACATTCTTTAAATCAATTCTTTTTAATACCAAAGAATCATGCATATAAGTCCATCTTTATCAATATGGTTATAATTTATTTCCATCTAAATTGCAATATTAGTGCTTGAAATAGTTCATTAACCATAATAATATTTCATACTATTTTAGAATTATGATATTAGAATTTGGAGGGACAACATCTTGAAGTGTTTAGAGTTTAAAACTTATATCATTAGATATGTGTGTGTTTATGAAGTGATCACAGTTTAATACTTAACACATCACTCAATCAATGCCAGCCTAACTCATAAAACAACAGCTTTTACACAAAATTCAACTTTATTTATCAATATAGTCTCCTTCTGGGGTGATATACTGATTCCAACGCTTCTTTAACAAGTCAACGCTTTTTTGTAGAACAATTTCTCTTTGGTCTAAATATATACCTCAGTTTCTGATATTACTTCTTCATTGCAGCCAAATCTCTTTCCCAGGAGCATTCTCTTGAGATCTACAAACAGCCAGTAGTTTCTAGGGGCTAGATCTAGAGAATAGGATGGCTGTGGAAGCAGTTTAAAGGGCAATTCATGTACTATTGCCATCGTTGCAATCAACTTGTGATACTGTGCATTGTCTTGGAGAAAGATCACTTTTTCTTCTCCATTTGTGGTCGTTTTTTGGCAATTTTTTTCTTCAATCACACCAATAATGCTATATAATATTTGCTACTAATGGTTCTTTCTTTCTCAAAGTAATCAATGAACAAAATACCTTGCGCATCTCAAAATACAGAGGCCAAAACTTTGCCTGCTGACGTTTGCATTTTTGGTTACTTTGTACGACTTCCACTTGCTGCTGTTCATTCAAGTGACTGCCGATTTGACTTTGGAGTGAAGCTCTAAATCTATGTTTCATCTATTGTCACACATTTACACAAAGATGCCTTCTTGTTGCATTGAAACTATTTCAAACAACACTCTGAATCATCAACACGTTGTTTCTAATCAATTGTGAGCAAATGCAGCACCCAGTTTGAACACAGCTTTTGTTTGATAAATGTTCAAGCAAAATATTGAATACCTTGCCTTCTGATATGTTCAACTCCTCTGCTAGCTCATGCAACTTCAATTTACAACTGGCCAAAATAAGTTTGTGGATTTTTTGGTGTTTTCCGAAACAACTCTGATTTTGGGCGACCTGAGCATTCAGCATCATTTGTGTCTGTATAATCGAGTTTAAAGTCAGCATGCCACCTCTTAACCATTGTTTTCAATGGAGCAGAGTCTGAATAATACTTATTAAGCTATTGCTTTGCTTGAACAGAATTTTTTCCATAAAAAAGTAATGCTTTATCAAAGCATGAAATTCAGATTTTTCCATTGTTTTGAAAATTTGCAACAGTAGCTTCACTTAAATAACTAATTTGTAAACTAATCATTGGTTTAGGCCCAAATTTTGTCACATAACATTTGAAGGTTTTTAAATGCTTATGCAAATTGCTAAATATTTCATAATTTAGAAAAAATAATTTATCAATTTACAAAGAGTTTTCAGCATTCAAGAGGTAAAATTTTCATGTAATCTTCTCTTAATAAGCTTTGACTTTTTGTTATTTCTTCTAAACCCTGTTCTGCCACCTATTTACTCAAGCTTGTTAGGTTGGTAGGTATACTTTGTTTTTCTTGTGTTCCTCTTGCCTTCAATATCTTGTGTGAGTGTCAAATTTTATAAGCTTTCTTTCTATATTATCTGTTCAAGAAATTTCAACTTTCCCTTACTGATGTTAAATATAAGTGTCATTTTTGTTTCCTTTTTCTTTAAAACTTTGTCATATTTCACATGTTCAGTCAATAATATTCTCATCATCCTGCTGTTTTTATTGCTCCAAGTATCTTCTTCATCTGTGAGGAGATTTTTCAATATTCACTGCCATATAAGATTACTGATATTACTTTAACAAGTTTTCTATTTCTTAATATTTTGTTCAGCTTTTGGAAGACATCTTTTACCATCTCAATGTACCTTCTGATGTCAGTATCACACATTTTTTTACAATCTTTTCATCCCAAGCAAGGCAAGACCACCATTGGTGCACAGGGGGTTACAGTGAGAGAAAAAATAAAGTACAGAGGATGTCAAAGAAAGGATAACAGATGAATGGGAATCAAGGAGATAAGAGATACAATTGATGCTGCATTTAAACTTTTCAAGATTGTAGCTATCAGAGAAGCAAGCAAATGGAAGGGAGTTTCACAAAATGGAAGTGCATGAAAAGAAACTTTTAGAGTAGAAAAGGCAGTTACATTTAACTATTTTGACGGTAAAAGGGGTGGGATCTTGATGCCAATCTAGTAGCATGCATAGATACATGTGGTTGGGGAATCAAGGTAAAAAGCTGACCATCCTCTTTTAAACCATTTCCTGTAATCAATGATATGTAACCATATGAGATAGTGCTTAATAATGTCAATCTTCCTTTTCCATAGTGATTTAGAAAAATGATTATCTACTTTTTTTTTATCTATTCACCTAACATGTCAATGTGAAGTGAAATATTATTCCTCTGTGTTTGACTATCTAATGTGTCAAGTAAGCCTTTGAGACAATTCCATCAATAAAAGTATTTGCTTATCCATCTAATGTATATATGTTTCCAACAATTACTATTCCAAGTTTAGATGAGGACTGATAAGCTAAGTATATGTCAGAAATTATTTATATCCTGCAGTATTCATAGATGTCATAATAGTTTTGCAATAATTATTTGTGAAGTGATAATTGTATTTCTTCAGAGACTAAGAAAACAGATCATTCCTTATTAGCAATTTTTAGTTATTAATATGAAATGTCCAGGTTAACTGAATTGATATATGATAATCTATGTATTTATATATAAATTTGACTATTAAGAGTTTCCTAACATCATCATCATCTTATGCCAGATTAAACTAAGTTTTATATTCAAGATACCTGGCTATGGGATAATGGTTAACAAATTAGTATAGCAGATCATTGCTATTGTTTATTGTGATCAACTGTCACAGGATGTACCACACATGTGAAATTTTGTCAAATAGATACTGAGTAGACAATAAGCGCAGATATATACTGAGTAGACAGAAAGGACAGACAGTAAGTACAGATATATACTGAGTAGACAGTAGAGGCAGATAGATACTGAGTAGACAATAAGGACAGACAGTAAGGGTGATAGATACTGAATAGACAGAAAGGTCAGATAACTACTTAGTAAACAGTAAGAGCAGATAGCTATTGAGTAAACAGTTAAGACAGGTAGTGAGTAGAGAGTAAGAGTAGATAAATGGATAGATATTAAGCAGATATATAGATCAAATTTGCTATATATTAAGAAAGAGTGCTCAGTATTAAAGAAATTTACAAATATAGACAGTGTGAGCATATGAATCAACACTATGTAGTGGAAGCTTCACACCTCAATGCAATTTTCAGACTGAGTATGAAAATCATATTGAGTTATTGTGAAGCTACCATGCAGTGTTGTTTCTTATAGCTACACTGTCTACATTTATAGATGCTATTTCTTTGATATAGAGCACTCTTCATTCATAGATATCACAAATTATATATATTATCAACACAAAGAAGATTTCCATTGCTTTGACTGGCTCTTTCTCTTTAAACATGTATACATGCATCAATATAAGTCTACTCTATTAAGGTTAAACCATTATGCTGTACATAATTCAATTTTCATTTCAGGCTATCATTTAATTAAGAAATAGATTTTTTTTTTCTGAAACTGTGGTACTGTTCAATTCTTGAAATGTTCATAGGTTTAATATTTTTTTTATGAGTTATTTACTTATTTTTCTAGTTTGATTTACATGTTCTGACATTGTTAATACGATTGAGACCTTTTTTGCCCTTGAACAGTCTGACAAGAATTCTCTTTGATCATTTGTAATTGGAGTAAGATGCCCTCTTCATTTTTCATCCTCATTTCTATTTCTCTCTTCTGAATTTCTGGGTTGAGGTGTTATTATGATTTACATTATTTACATGCAGACTTAATTCTCATCTTAGTTGTTTGCACAACACTAGTAAAGAAAGACGGAAAAATGACAGCAAGTCTTCAACAGCTGCAGCAGCACTAGTAGAAAAGAAAAACATTTGTAAGTTCATTAAAGTATGACAAGAAGTAGCAACGCTCACCGGCAGTAAGGTTAAGTTTAAGGCTTCAAGAGTTTCCACTCAGGATTGTCCCACATTGGTTTGTGAACTTGGTGACAGGGATTGTGAGTTAAATCTCAGGGTCAAATAGCGTGTTCTTGACTTCAGTTGAAATCGGATAATCAATAACTGAGAAGAACAAAATAAGAAATAAATGAGATATACCCAGACACAATCAGTGGAATGAGAACAATCTATCCCTGTAGATTAAATATAGGGTTCAGTTTGAAATTCCCTGTAGGGAAAATAGATTTACAAACACTTACTGAAGCCTGGAAAGTCCAATGACTGAAACATTCTGATAATAATAAAAACTGCTGAAAACAATAGACAACATCTGTAAAATATAAATCACAAGAATGTACTAAAAGATGATAAAATGTGTTTTAAATTAGGGCCTTCATTCCATGCTTGATTAATGATGTGTTCCAACTCAGTGACCATGTGACCAAACTTACAATTATGCAAGTAAATAAAATCTAACTCTTCAATTCTCAGCTTAATGCTGGACTTATTAAACAGGAAAATTAATATTAATGAAAAGAAAGCTAAATCTATAATGCAATAATGGCACTTACAATAGAACAATAGACTAGAAAAATATTGAATATACATTACAACATGAATAGAAATGTGAAATAATAAAAATCATACATTAAAAAAAAAGCAATTTTAATAATCGATATATATATATATATATATATATATATATATATATAGTGTTGAGTTATGATAGTATTCGGTGCCAAGATTTTACTAATAAAAGATATTTTGGCAAGTAGGTTTTTTATTGTAAAGTGCTCAATATCAGGGTGGTTATAGAGCATCAATAGTTTTAGTGCAAAGAATTTGTCACTTTAACTTAGCAGGTTCAGGTTTCAAAAAAGGTGAAGCCAATAAAAGAGGTCAATATAAAAAGGAGGTTAACCTGACAAATCAACAAAGGAAAAAAAACAATTTAGCAGACACCTATTCAATATAAAACAATTAAGCAGATACTCACTCTTTCACACAGTAAAAAGCAATAAAAAAGCATTAAAAATAAATAAAACACCTGTGCAATAGAAATTAAAAGAAATAAAAAGAAAAACAAAACCAACCACTCACAAACAAGACTAATTTGGCAGACCGGCTGCAGCCGCTCTCACACCGGCGTGATGTGGCTTCCCTGTGCCTCTTCTACAAGTACTTTCATGGCTTCTGCTCCAATGAGCTTAGATCACTGGTGCCGCCTAAGCATGAATTTACACGAGATACTAGATTAGCAACTAGGTCCCACCCTTTTACAGTTAAACAAATAAGATGTAACCGTAAATTCTACTCCAACAGCTTCTTTTCTCGCGCTTCCCGCCCGTGGAACTCCCTTCCACAAGTCTGCTTTCCCGACAGTTACAATCTCCAGGTGTTTAAATGTAGGGTCAATAGACACCTCCTATCACACTAACTCCCAACTATTCTCACAACACTCTCATCTACCCAACCCTCATTCTCGGTATCCTCACCCGCCTATCACCCACCCTCTGTTATTTCCTATATTTAATCAGCCTTTCTCCACTCTACGTAGCCCCCTGCACAGTAGTGGCAGTGACATGCCTTGCTCGGGGTGAAACGCTTATAAAAAAAAAAATAAAAAAAAATACCAAATCACACAAAGCTTCCTATAAATAAGGAAAAACCGGGACTCAACAGTAAAAAAAAAAGGACAAATGAATGAGGGCATCATAATGATATCCTCATGAAAATTTTGAAGTTGGCATGAACCTGCTCAGTTAAAGTGACAAATGTTTTGCACTCAAAATATATATATACCTAGAATAAGTACACAAAAATGACTACTAAATGTTTGTGAAATAAGGTGTAAAGATAAAATGACAATCCTTACATTGTGGTTGGAGTGACAATTTATCATTCATGTTGGTTGTTAAGAAATGTGACAAATTGAAATAAATTCAAATCTAAATTTGAAACAATCACCATTGATTGGTTAATTTTTTCCAATATTTTTTATGTCAGCACAAATGTTTTTGATTTAAAATTGTGCCAAAAATTGGAATGTTTGATTTGAGTTGGACACAGTCATCTCGAACCTTTTCATCTTATTCGAACCTATAAAAAAATACCGGTCATTGTACAACCCTTTTTCATCTCACTCAACAAAACTAAAGGAAAAAGTTTATAAGTTAATGAATAATTAACATAACTTCAAACTTTCATCTCAGTGAACAAATCTTACAAATAATATGCAGCAAAGACCTGCATCCAAAGAATCTTCAATATAAAAACAAATAAGAAACCTTTCAATGAACACAAAACTTAACTCCAAGGTAAATAACTTTGCATACATTTTTTCCATATTTCTGATTTATGAAGAAAGCCAAAAGTATTTTAGACTATATTGATTAAACAAACAAATATTCATTTTGAACTGCATTACTTAAATTCCTTTTCAATATATTCTTCCAATATTCATTTGGGCTCAAAACTCCTGATTGTAATACCAATATATTATTTTTGAAAACATTGTTCATTGTTATATTTGTATATTTTGAAGATAAAATTTGTTAAACAGTGTCATTGAATTATTGAATACTGACCTTGTGCCATCAACAAAATCTAAAATGTTTACAGAGTTTTTCACACGACCTAAAATATATTCCTTCTGATGTTTGAATATTGTTTATTAACAACAATATATCTAAACTTATTTATAAATGGAACTGTGTGTGTGTGTGTGTGTGTGTGTGTGTGTGTGTGTGTGTGTGTGTGTATCCGTTACCTATAGACTCCGAAATGGCTGAACTGATTTTCTTGAAAATTTACACAGTTGTAATATAAGCGTCTGTGAGTGTTCTTAGCTAGGTTTTGTGTCGAGGTACCCCTAATAAATATCGAAAATCGATAATCAAAAAAATCGGGTTATAGAAGGAGTGCTCAGATTTTAATCAAATTTGATACACTCATAGACAAAGACATAAGAAATGATATTCAGAAGTTTCAAGGTTGCATTTCTTACAATAGTGCAGAAAATCGATAATATATATTGGGTTTGGCTCTAAGTAGGTATAATTGTAGATCTTAGTCTCAGCCATGATACCATTTACTCAGAGGACTTATTTAGCCTTCAAAATTCAGTTTACAACAAAAAAACTTATTTGATATTGATACCAGGAAATCAAAATTTGACTTACATCCATTCATTTTTCTTTCAGTCTATGGTTTTGCTTTAACTGGAAACAACTATTGCTTTTTAGTCTTTTGTGCCAACATCCAAGGACCATGGATTAGTTTTAAAGCTTTCATTACACCTGAGCAACGCCGAGCTATACTGCTAGTATATATATATGTATATTAATGTATATATAGGCAGCAATCTTTCAAAAATCTTTCATTAAATACAGCTGACAAGGAAGATTTAATTAATTTTTTTATTAAGTTTTTCCAGCATCCTAACATTAAGAAATATAAAAATTATCCATAACTTCTCTTTTCTAGTGTGCTTTTAGCCATTTCTATAGCTATTTTCAAGGTTTTTTTTTCATCTCTGGGGTTTTTAGTTTTCTTCATGTTTTTGACTGTTACATAGTAATTTATTTTTGTGTTAATTTTGAAAAAAGGGCATTCATTCTAAGCCCTCAAATATCATGTATGACTGAAATTTGTGTGAGCATCTTTCTATGTTAAAAAAATTCAAAACTCCATTTCTACTATTAAATAATGTAAGGTTGATGGTAGGAGAGAAATCTTTTCTATATAGTGCATCACAAATACTGAAATGTTTCTTATATTATTATTTCAATCAGAATTTTCCATAAGGGTTCTTGTAGATTATGGGTTAATAAATGTGTTTTATGGCACTTTGGTTTGATAAGTAACATGTAATGCACATACTCAAGGAGGTGGTAGTACTGGGCATTGAAATTAATACAGTATATTGGTCATTAGTAGTTTAGAGTTGATGCGATTATTTCGATTAGTGACAACAAGGTTTGTGGCCTTCTATTTTTTAAATATATTATAAATTTTACATGTTTTTCAGGAATTTCAGCAGAAATATGGTGTTTAATAATTCTTTGTATAGTAAATTCATCATGCTTATAACTATTGTGCATCTAGTTGCAGTAAATTATATTGATGTGTTGTTGTCTGGTACTTTTTATTAGTGGTCTCATGCATTTTTTTAAGTATAATTTTATTTGTTTATCAATGATGCAGTTGGGAAAAATATTGTTGACTAATGTTTGTTTTATGTGTTTTAGTTTGCTCAAAACATTCTTTGGGAATAGGAATTTTAGTGTGCTCTTTTTAAGAATTTTATATATATTTGTCATTCACATACAAGCTTGATTTGCTGTATCACAGCTCATCAATGTGGCTGGATATCTACTGGCTTCTGGCTGGAATTGAAACTTAACCAATTTGGTGTCAACTGGAGTCTCTACTTCCTAAGCTATAGGCACAAAGAATAAGGGGAAATTTTAGTGTATTATATATACAAGTGGTGTATACACAAGTTAGTCACTGGAAGAACTCAATTCTATTGCTAAAGAGTATTTACCATCCAACTGTTCTCTCACAGCCAGTATATAACAAGCCTCTTACTGCTCTATTGCTACTTTCATGGAAAGTGCTTTGATGAAGTATATTCCCTGGTCTTGCCAGCTCAAACTTTCACAGCAAGGCCATTCTATGCCACTTATATTTTATTCATATTCAATTGGTAAGAAGTAAATTCTACTCAAACAGATTCTTCCTGCAAACCATTACTCTATTGAACTGACTCCCAAGAGGATGTTTCCTGATGATTACAATCTTAACCTCTTCAAGGCTAGAGTTAACACATATTCCCCCCCTGTCTATACAAATATCTCTTAACCCTCTATCTGAAGTGGTATATGTGAGAGAATAAATAAAAACAAGGTAGGAAACATGTCTCAATATAACATGTTTTCCTTTTGTTAAAACTTTTTCAGAGATTAAATTAAAGATGACAAAATTTTTCAGAGTTTAAATTAAAACTGAAAAGTTTTTACAAAGAGACAGTATATTGGAATGTTGTTTGTGGTTGATTTTTGGTCTGATATGTGTCATGTGTATTAAAGCAGCAGATGTTTATTTTTAAATGTATGCACATAGAAAACTTTTGTATGCATTTGTATGTATAGAAATGCTTGTCTGTTTACATGTATGTGTATGTAATAATACAGGTGTCAAGTGTATTAAAATGATAGACACTTTTTAAATATATATGTGTGTTAAAACTTTTAAATTGTAAAGTGTTCTTTATTTACTCTACCATCTTTTTGGATTCTGATCCATATATTCAACTTATATATATATATATATATATATATATGAGGGATGCTGAAAACTTCTTGACCTGATCAACTTTAGAAAATATGAGTAAATGTTCAAACATCAGAATTTTTTGTAAGAGCACCATGGTCAGGCTGATAACTTCACAGCATACACTCAGATGTGTGTGTACTGAGGGATATGAGGGATACTGAAAAGTTCTTGACCTAACCAATTTTCAAAAATCAGCATTTCAAAGACCCAACACCAGAAATTTGGGAAGAAATTTTTTATAAAAAAGTACTTCAGAAACTATACAGCAAGTGTGTTGCACATCAAGGTGAATAATATGTAGAACAACATGAGTGTTTCATGGCTCCAGGTCATTCCTTTTGTCCATACAGATAACTTTTCTGTTCCCATTATATATATATATATTCACATGCTCTCTCTCTCTCTCTCTCTCTCTCTCTCTCTCTCTCTCTCTCAATGGTTCTTCTATTCAGTAATGTTGTATAACACTTAGATGTCTATTTTAAAGTAATACAAAAATAATATTGGTTTACTAAAATATTTCCTTGCAGAATCATCTTCTGTAGTCTCTGCATGTTATACAAGTTCTTCCATTTAGCTTGACAACATAGCTATATTTATTTGTTACTTATATTTCTCAGAAAGTATAACAAAAGTCACCTGTTTATTTTTGGCCAGAAATCTTCATTTAAAGCCAGATAGTTTTCACTCCTGACTGCAAAACCTCTAAATACAAAACTGAAATTATATTTCAAACTGTTTATGTTAACTCATTACACTCAGTGCAAAATTTCATCAAGAATAAATGATCTTGTGGATCTTAGCAAGCACACAGAAAGACAAGACAAAAAAAATCTTCCAGGGAAAGAGATTTGACTCTAATGAAGAAGTGATATTGGAAACCGAGATGTTTTTTGAGGCCAAAGACAAATCATTTTCCAAAAATGCATTGAATTGTTAGAAAAGTGTTGGTATCAGTGTAGAAAGAGACTATGTTGATGAATAAAGACGAATTTGGACTAAAAGTTGTTATTTTATTAGTTAGGCTCAGGATTTATTCAGTGATGTGTTTATGGCAATTCTATTGAATAAATTTACTCTTTAGTATTTCCAGATATTTTTGTGTTATTTTGGTCAATATATTTGTTATTGCATAATTGAGATGACAATTTATCCATTGCTATATATATATATATATGTCTATACTTCTGAGATGAGGTATCATAACTGTTTATACTATTTACAATGTTTGGACTATTGCTCCCAATGACACATGGCTCCTCGGTTGAAGTAAGCCAAACAGTTATGAGTTCAATACCTGGCCACAGCAGAGGTGAACAAAAATTTGTAGTGTTGAATTACTAAAGAGAAATAACAAAAACTATATATCCAGAAAAGGAATCGCACTAGAACAATCTACCGCAGGGAAATAAAGGGATTGGTTTTAAATTCTTATGTATATCACCTGAAGTAGGCAGGAGCATACAAATCATTGTAAATATAACAATAAAGATGAGGACAACAGTCTGAACAATATAAATATGTCTATAAACAATATATATATATATATATATTGTTGGTTTATCAAATTCAACATGCATGCACACTATATATATATATATATATATATAATTTAGAAAAATTTTAGATGTACTACATTTTCATGGATAATACATATTTCACCATGAGGAATTTTTTTGTAAATTACCGTTACAAATGTCTATTCTAAATATAGGCATGTGAGCGTCTATTTATAAAATTTGAGGGGGGCGATATTTTGAAGATTAACTGTTTTATCATTTGGGTTTGATGAGCCACAAGGTCATCATCGTGTGGTGAAATATGTATTACCCATGAAATTGTTTTACATCTAAAATTTTTTCTAGGTTATATTATTCTGTGAAATTAAATATATGAATTTAACATTGAGTTCTTTTGAGTTCGTCTCTATCAGAATTTACCTGAATAATATACCAAGTATTCTACTTTATATATATATATAAGCGGGCTTGTATGTGGATGACTATACGACTTAATGACTGTACAGATCCTTGGCAGGAGTGCAAAAAATGGGATTTATCTTAATGGGACAACCAAAACCAAATAAAGCTTTTATCAGTTTTTTGTTTGTTGTTTTTTGTAGTTTTTGGTCAATAACATCTGTGCAGACTTTATCATGTACATTTAACTGCCAAGAATATACCAAGACAACCAAATCACCACCACAACAACAAAAATAAAAAAAGAGAAAAAGAAAAGACAACAAAAAATAAGACACAAATATATCTGTTGTCAGCACTCCATTAGACAGATGGCTTATCTTTGATAGAATTACAAATTGAGGCTTGTTTAATGGTTTCACTAGTTGACAGAGCAATTTTGTAGACTTTGGTCTCTTAATTATTTTTGGTTCTTTATTTACTAAGCAGCTATATTGTTTGGTCACAGAAATATGAAGAAATTGAAAGAACTTGTGGTTTGACATTTGGTTCATATTCATCTGTCTTTTAGCCACAATCAAATTAGATGAAAGCTAATATTCCTTAAGCATAAAAATACTTTATAGGCTTCTTGCTATATATATTTTGCTGGTATTTCTAAAGTATTAGACATTAAACAGATTTTCAGTAGATGAGGATATTAGATTTTGTTTTAGATAAGCTCAGAATTGATTCTTCATGAGATTAAATGGTTAAAAAAATGATCTAACCAGGATATGTTGATATTGATTGAATTAACTCTGTATCTAATTTGAATCTCAGTCAGTCAGTTAAGTGTCCTATGAGATAAATGCCTTTGGGTGATCATGTCTCTTTCAATCTATGACTGACTATGCAGAAGATATTCCCACAGGAGGTTGCCATTTCTTTTTGAAATAGTCTGGTTAGCAACCAAGTCTATAGAACCCAATCTGTCCTGCTATTTAACCCATAGTTGGATGAAAAAGAAATAGATTAATACCTTTCCCCAGGGTATTTGTGCCTAAGTGAATGCAATGAATTCAACTGAAATTCAGACTCGGCTCTCTGAATGTGAATCTATGAAACTGGATTATAAATGGACAGCTTTATTTGGCCATATTTTTTAATCAATTCAACCCATGCAAAGCAATAATGTCACTAAGATACAAGGGGCTACTTGTACTGAAAAATGATTAGGAGACTTTGGAAGAAACTGGAAACCCAATCTTCAACAGGGAACAATAGATAAACCTCTATTTCTGTTTAAATGATCAGGTTGGAGTGCAAGCCAGATGATAGGCAAACCTATTTAGTCTTATTGAAGAAAATGAATAAAAAATAAATAGTAAATAAAATTGCAGAGTTCAGGCAGAAATGTTAGAAGTAATGAGCTGAAGTAGACTTTATAAGGAAACAGAAACCCAATCCTAAGCAGGGAACAAGGGATAAACCTGTAATCCTGTAAAAAAAAAAACAGTAAAGAATGTGAACTTGATGATAGACAAACTTATCTACTATTAATACAAGTCCACAGCCTTTCTACAATCACTTGGTACTCAACTTGGTAGTCACTTGGTACTCAACTACTTTCTTGTTCAGTATAACATATGTCTCTTTATACCTCACTACACAATTTACATTACTTATAGTGATATATCTATTAGATATTTCTACCATAGTTCTAATCTTAAGAATGACATTTTTGAATATTTGATAATGTTCATAGCCTCATTTTAAGGAAGCAACAAATCTGTGCAAAAAAAAATGATGAGACACTGCCTATCCAAGAAACAGATTGGGCTTATAATTCATAAGCAGTTAGTTATACAGAATGTCTTTCTTGTATAGCTTGTGTTTTACCAATTCTATTGGCAAAGATTTGATGCTCTCTTGCATATAAACATTACCAAACATTTCAGAGGCCTCCCAGATTATTGGGAATCTTTAGTCTCAATCTTCATGTTGAAACCATTTCAACTGAATATAATATGCATGTAACCTAATGCCTACATAATGCATTTGCAGAGGTCCTTTCTACAGAAAATTCATGATAACGAAAATTTTGGCATATAGCAGATATCTTAAAAACATTTTGAACTTGCATTAAAAACTTTTAATATCTGTCAATATCTTTGAGAGGAGGTGTTGTATCTAGTTACATTAATTATATTGCTCATATTTATTGTCATAATCACAATGTTTCAGCCATTGTATGATCCAGTCTTCTGCAGGTGATATACATTGAAATTACAAACTGAACCTTTTATTTCATTAGCTAGGTTAAATTGTTCTAGTTCCACACCTTTTCTGGATATTTTAGTTTTAGTAATTTCCCTTTAATAACTCAATCTCCAAGTTTTTTCTTACCTCTGCTGTGGTCAGGTATTAATCTCACATCTCAAGTCACTGGAGTATTTCAATCATAGATCAGTGTATGAATTTTTTGGATGTTTCAGTAACCATCATATAACACCTGAAGAAGCCTGGAGTGTACAATGGCCAAAGCATCGTGAATATGATAATAATGATGAGGACAACAGTCTGAACAATGTAAATAATGAAAATAGTTAAAAACTTTTATCAGAAAATTACAAAACAAATAGTCAGAATATTTTTATTTGAAATGTTATTTCTTCAATATTTTATATTATTTGGTGACATAATAACTGTGAGTTCAATCCCTGTCCTAATAATTGAGAGTTCAATCCCTGTCAATAAATTTATTCTCTGTAGAAACAAGAATGTGTCGTGTAATGTAATGCATATCGGCTCAGAATGAGAAATCAGAGAGCCAGGTTTAAATTCTAGTTAAATTCATTGCATTCACTTATGTGCAAATACTCTTGGGAAAGAGCTATGGGTTGAATAGCGGGACAGATTGGGTTCTATAGCCTTGGTTGGCAACCAGCCTACTACAGAAAAAATGGCAAATTACTGCAAGTAAACCTTCTACCTAATCAGTCATGGATCAAAAGAGACATGATTCTCTAAGAGTGTATCATGTGTGGGTTAACTGACTGAAAAACAGAGTGATCACTAACTGAGCAGTAATAAAAAAGTGAAAATTTTTATTTTTATTTTTTTTATTATAGAAAATTGAAAATGTCTTCTAGTTTTGTATTCAAAAATGTTTTGCTGAAAATAATTTTTCCTTCAAAAATGTGTTATGGTAATAATTTTTTTCTTCAATTATGTATTGTTGGTAATATTTTTCCTTCAAAAATGTATACTCTTTCTACAAAAGATCATTTTTATGTATATATTTCTACAAAAGTGTATTTTTATACTTTCATAGTGTTTTAACCTCATTTTGGGAGTTAACTATTTGCCCATAGCTGGGACCCTAACAGGTGCTACCACTCCGGGTCAGAGTGGATCTGAGAACAACAGCAATTAAGAGGTGATTCCATGCTCCTTACAACCTCCCAATCAGAGACCTTGCTGCTAGATGCATTTTATCATCATGCCTAGGACCAAGTAATAAAGAAAAGAACCAGACAAAATACCCCTATACATAAAGAGAGGAATAAGAATCTACTACCAGAGATTAAATCTAGTTCTTCAAAATTCCCTGAGGTTTATACAGATTTACGACCAGCTGAAGAGAGCTGAAGCAGACAATGGCTGGAACATGGTAACAACAACAAAAAAGAGGACAATATTCCGAGTGTAAATAATGTAAATATAACTGTTTCATAGTCTTTTCTTATTAAGAGTTAAAGAAACCTAATCATTTGCATTTTGAGCTCAAAGATTTTATTTTTTTTAAATAATTTTAACAAGTATTATCAAATCTGAAGTCAACACTTGATCACACACTTTGTCGAAAAGCAACACCAATAAAAAATGTAATTTTTCTCAAGTAAAAGTTAAATCTTTTTACTTGCAATCCTCTTGAACTCTTGTACATTTAAAATTGCCTCCAAAATAAAATGAAGCTGTTATTACACTCTACAGTGTTTCATCTCCAGGACTAAAAACCAATATAAACATCTTGTTTCCAATATTTAACATTTGAAGTGAACCATGCCCGAAGGTTTTTGTAATCCTTTGTTAAATGCCTGAAAAGAATTTTCTAAAAGAAAATTAGCTTTAAAAAAAATGGAGATATGAGTTAATCATGACAGTGACAAGATATTAAGTAAACACGTTGAAAGAAGACTTATAAAAGACTTTTTACCAAGCTTTTGCCATGATTGCTTGCTGCACTTGCAATAGAAACATGATTGTCTCCTTCACAAGGAGAGGCAATTTCAGAAGACATGACACAATAAGGGAGTAACAGAAATTGCAGACATGTTTTTTTTTTCAATTTAATAAGAGTTTTTGTTTTTTATAGGACCAGTGTTAGTTAAATTACTATAAAATAAAATTTTTACCAAATCTTTCAATCTTTTCAGTAACTGAATTTTATATTCTTGCCTCAAGAAAAAACTTTAGTTTTATAGTTTACTGCTTGGTCAGTTTAAAATTGTATAGGCTTCTACAGGAAATATTTTGAAAATATTCTTCAGAGTATACCTTGTCAGTAAATTGGCATGAACCAGGGGATTTTTTTAATAATAAAAGGTTTCTTTGCTTAATCAACTGGCACAAATTCAAGCCTGAGAGCTGACGGCTAAACTTCAAGTCTTGTCTTTATTCTCTGTATCGGCAAAAATTGTTTGAAATTATGTAAAACTACATATACATTGATATGATTAAATTGCTTTTGCACAAAGTCAGAGACTTCAATGTTAATGACTCAATCTTTCTTGCTCATGAATGAGTTTGTTTTTATGAGTCAAATTAGATTTTGTTTTTTTCTTTGATGGCATTTTTTGTTTAATACTGAAATGGAATTTTTTTGGGAACTTTGGTAATTTAAAAAAAAATTATTGCTGGTAATTTTTTTTTTTGCAATGAAAATTTATTACTGGTATTTTTACTATAACAATATATTTTTATATTTTCATGATGTTTTACTTGCAATTTGGGGGTTTACTATTTGTTCATAGGTGGGACACTAACAGCTGTTACTGCTTCAGAAATTATATTTATGAATGCTCAATTAAAAATGATTATTTTTTCCCCACTTCACACAATTAAATATGATTCCTCCCCACCTCTCACAATAAAATATCATTCTTTTTTCTCCTTTCACAATTAAATATGATTATTTCCCCATTTCTTGCAATTAAATATGATTATTTCTTCCTATAATTAAATATGATTCTTTTTTCACCATTCACAATTAAACATGATTCTTTTACCCCTCTCACAATTAAATATGATTCTTCCCCCTTCTCACAATTATGATTTTTTTTCACTTTCACAATTAAATATGATTATTTTTTCCTTTCTCACAATTAAATGATTCTTTTCCCTCCTCTCACAATTAAATATGATTCTTTTTTCCCCCTCCCACAATTAAATATGATTCTTTTCCCAACTCTTCTCACAATTAAATATGATTCTTTTTTGCCCTCCCACAATTAAATATGATTCTTTTTTCCCCTCCCCACAATTAAATATGATTCTTTTCCCAACTCTTCTCACAATTAAATATGATTCTTTTTCCCCTCCCACATTTAAATATGATTCTTTTCTCAACTCTTCTCACAATAAAATGTGATTCTTTTACCCAGCTCTCACAATTTATTATAATTTTTCCCCTCCCACAATTAAATATGATTCTTCCCTGATTCTCACAATTAAACATGATTCTTTTCCCCACTCTCACAACTGAATATGATTCATTCCTGCTTCTTACAATTAAATATAATTCTTTCCCCACCTCTGCTCACAATTAAATTGGAATCTTGTTTCCTCTCTCACAACTACAAATAGAGAATTGTTTATAACTCCTAAGTTTTTTGGATTATATGACCATTTTTATTCACAATACAAGTCTATTGCAAATAAACTAAAGCTGTTAGTCATTTAGATTAATGAGATAATAGATGTTATTTGTGGAACCACTACAGTCAGTCAGTTGTTGTGGTGTAATGGATATTGGCTCAGAAAGAGAAATTAGAGAGCTGAGTTCAAATTCCAGTTGAATTTGTTGCATTCACTTATATGCAGATACCCTTCTCCTTCCAGCTATGGGTGGAATAGCAGGACAGATTAGGTTCTATAGCTTTGGTTGGTAACCAGTCTACATCAGAGAGAAATGGCAAACTATTGCACAAAAACTTTCTGCTTAGTGAGTCATGAATCCAAAGAGACATGATTACCCAAGCATGTATCCCATAAGGCACTTAGCTGACTAACTGATTCTTTGATAAAAGTAACATTCATTAACAAAGTTAAATTTTAACAAAGGGAATAAAAGCTAAAAGTCAGTTATGAATTAGTTTGCATTCTCAAAGTAAAGTAGATACTGTCTTTTTGTAATGCCATTTTCCTTCAGCATATAGGCAATCATGGCTCTCTAGAGATTTCTTTTCTTTATTATTTGTGAATTGTCATGAATTCTTGGGAAAGCCAATGAAATGGTTGATTGACTGATTTGATTTTCAGATCTAATGTTTTGTAAGATGTCTAAAGCCAGAACATATTTTTGGATTCTAAGAATAATGCTTTTTTTGCAGATTAATAATGTATAAATGGTTTGAAGATAATACTGATTTTCAAATAATAATCCTAATATTTAATTCATAGCTTGCAAAGAAAGGTATCTGCATGGAAGGGAATGTAATGAACACAACTGGAATTCAAATTTTGCTCTCAAATTTCTTGTGCTGAGTTGTTATGCATTACCCACACATGGTATTCCCAAGTTGTCACCCATCTAAGTACTGACAAGTCTAAAATTTGCGTAACTTCAGTGATCAGATGAAAACAAGTGTTTCAACATGATATGGTCATTGTCTTCCTATTGCATTCTTCACAGTTTTGTATTCAGGTAAGTAGTTCTAGACTGGGTGTCACACAAGGTTAGAAAGCCCAGCCTACCCTGCTATTTACCCTATAGCTGTAAGAAGGAGGAGAGAGGGATTTATGCTTATCACAAGAGTATTTGTGCAAAAGTGAATACAACTGACAAGTTCAGAAATTGAACTTAGCTTGTTAAATCTATTTTCTTCGCCAATGATCATTACACTGTCTGCACATCCTTAGAAACTGATAATACTGACTTTCAGGTAATACTTTTCATTCACATATATGAATAAAATGAAAGAAATAGAGAGAAATTAAATAAAATTGTGCATTTTGCTTTCACAATTATATCACTAATTACTTATTCACTGTTGAGCACTTTGCCTTTGACAGCTGTTTCCATCCTCACACACACACAACAAAAATATGGCAATTGCTTTCATGCAGACTGAAAGCAATGTATATTTCAAAATAATGCTTACTAAGAAGTAACAAAAAAGACAGAAGAAAAATATAAAGTTTTATCATAAAAACAGATTATAAAGTCTCTGAGGAAAATTTTGATAAAAACAAAAAAGAGAGTACTAGATTGTTTTGTGATGTCTGTTCTTCAATATGGCAGTAAATAGTGGACATTTTCTTTGAAGATGAAAGAGAGACTTGAAGCAATTGAAATGTCATTCTACAGATAGATGCTGAGGATACCATGAACCAAATATGTAAACAATGATGAGTTTTTGGAGAGAATAGAAACAAGAAGGAAACTAATAATTAACATCAGGTAAAGACAGCTGAAGTTTCTGATACATGTAATAAGGAAGTAGGGCTTGGAGAATCTGATACTCACAGGTCAGATAGAGGGATAGAGAGACAGGGAAAAGCAATGTGTAACATATTTGATGGGCTTGAGCCAAGCAGTGTTTTTACATGCGGTAACAACAAAAAGTGTGTTAAGAGTCACTGGGGATAGGGAGATGTGGGAGGCCATGATTGCCTATGTTCTGAAGGGACATGGCACAGAGGAGAAGAAGCAAAAGAAGATCATTGCATGAAATAAAATTCACTCTACTTGTTACTGCAAAATTTGTGTTCAGTCTCCATTGAACAATACAGAAATGCTTTATACAATAATTCAATACAAATAATTGTAGTATCATCTATGAAAATCTGTGTCTAGTGCAAAAAGCTTTCAAAATGCAAAGAGAATGAGAGTATAAATGATTTTGTTTTTATTTTTAAAGCCATTTTAATATTGACAAAATAACAAATATTTCTTTTCTATTCTATTCAAAACTTATTTCATTCAACTATTAAATTAAGTTCACATGAATTGATTTGTTTTCATTTCTTATCAACCTTTACAAGTTTATTTAAAGCCAAAACATATTTTGAGATTGTAAGAACTTTTTGTAGACAGTGATTTTTTTATGCAATTCCGACTAATTTAACCCATAGCTGAGGGGAAAAGTGATGGATTTATACCTTTCCCAAGAGTACCTGCACCTAAGTGAATAAAACAAACCCAATTGAAATTCTAACTTGATTCTCCAATTTCTCATTCCAATCCATTATCTACACTACCTACAGCTTACCACACCTGGTATTTCTGAGTGGTCACCCATCTATGTACTGACTAGGCTCAATGTTGCTTAACTGTGGTGATCAGACAAGAACCATTTCTCACAGAAAATAAAACATAAAATATAATAGATGTTTTAGGAGATTATATCATTTGTAGTTAAATCTTAGAAATGCTGAAATTAAACCCTTGATTACTATTCTCTTTTTCCCAGACTACTTGACTGAAAAAAAACAAAAAAAAAAGCCTAAAAGTTAAAGATTGCTTGAAGCAAATAGTTTGAATTGAGGTTTTTCTCATTATCTTCCAGATCATTAGTTGATTTTAAAAGCATTATACATTTTAAAAGGACAATATATTTGTGGCTGCAGGGTTGACTTTTTAAAATTCTTATTCTTACTTCACTACATCATCATACTTAAAAATATTTTCTTATATTCTTTGAACTGAAAAATTTTTCTAAGATACAGTGCTCGTTTAATATTCTATATGAGATTATAATTCATCTGTAACCTTAGATAAGATAATCACATTCTGCTTCTTCGTGTACCATGTCCCTCCAGAATGCCAGTGATCACCACTCTCCACAATTTCCTATCCTTTGTAGTTTTAAGCAATTTTTATCCCCTTACTATCCTTCCCATTCACTTTTCTGTATCTATTTGTACAGATTTGTTAGGTAGATTCTGACTGTTAAATTTTCTAAGCCTTCTTTCCACATTCAGTCATTTAAGTGTCATACATAATACTTGGGTGATAATGTCTTGAAAGAGACATAACTGACTGGGCAGAAGATTTTCCTGAAGTAGATTTCCATTACTTTCTGCAGCAGACTGGTTGCTGACCAAGACTATAGAACCCAATCTGTCCTGTTATTTAACTCATAGCTGAGGGGAAAAGAGACAGATATTAAACTGTCTCTTTCCCAAAAGTACATAAGAGAATGCAACAAATTCAACTGGAATTTGAATCCAGCTCTTTGATTTCTCATTCTGAGCCAATATCTAGTGCACCACAATGCACATTATATATCACATTTCCTCATAATGTATCCCATAAATTACAAATATCTCTATCTGATTAAAAGTGTCCATTTCGTTAAAAGATTCCTTAAAACCTCCTCATTTCCAACATGATTCATCCATATAATCTTCAGTATCCTTCTGTAGAACTACATCTCTTTAGGCTTGTCTCCTCTTCATATATGATGGTTTTGTCTCACATTCACTGCCATATACAAGGATTGATATGACACACTTCTTTCTGTCTGATTATCTTGGATGAGGAGTATTTATTTACCTTTGAGTTATACTCCTTATTCTTGTTGTAATATCAACAATAAAGATGAGGACAATAGTCCATGTGTAAATACTCATTTCTAAGAAATTACTGGAATAAATTATATTGAGAAAAAACATACCTACCTATCTGAGTAGGTACGTATCAGTTTCATTTTAGAGAAGTATAATTCTCTATACTTTTCACACTCATTATAATACATCTCAACTGGATGTGGTGGATGCTGCTACAAGTCACATTTGATATATTCTTTTTTATATAAACACTACAGATAAAATTTTGTAAGATTTTGCTAAATTGTCTGCACACCTCAATTACGTGTGTTACAAAATGTGGAATTAGTAAAATTAAGCACTTCAAATACTTTAATGTATGGATCATTTGCAACAAATGCAGGAGATAAGTAAATTGAACATGGAATAGTCTGTGCTAGTGGTAGTTTCACACAACACAACAAGCTGCTGCAAAACCAAAATATTAATCTAGAAAAAAAAAGAAAAAGGAGTGAAAAGATTGGAAAAGAGAAAGCCGGAAACCACATCCTAAACAGGGAACAAGGGATGAGCCTCTTAACCTGTTCAATAGACATGGGTTGAGTGTGAACCGGGCAATTTTTCACTATTATGTAGCCCCCTGCACATTAATGGCATTACCGCCTTGCTTGGGGGTGATACAATTAAAAAAAAAAAACTAGTGATATTCTTAAACAATCTCATTAGATCAAGAATTTTATAGGGATTTCATGCAAGGCACCAGATTCGTTCAGAAATATTCAAATAGTCTAAATATCAAAACTATTCAACTGCTTTCTCAGCAAACTATTTTCATGAAAAATTGTTTAAGGGAAAGATTTAATAAATTTCAACTGAAAACAGCACTAATTGGTAGGTTAATGAATACCAAATGATACCTTATAAGGAAATAGCAAATATAATTACAAAATTTTATTTTCAAAAATACAATAAATGCCAATTACAACCCTACATAAAATAAACATTAGAGATGAAGGAAGGATGGAAAATTTGGATCAGTGTTTGTCATATTTCTCCTTCTACCAAAGATATTGGTAAAACCATTAAAAGTCTGAAGAAATAAAGATGTTCCTCCACAGACAAAAATGCATTACTTATGAATTTTTTCCTAATTTGACATTCAATTGTATCTTTCACACACTAAAAAGATATATATATATATATATATATATATATATGTATATATATATATATATGATAAAATAAAGAAAAAATAAGAAACGTATATCAATCTAACATGTTTCATTTTTTTTAAAGCTTCATCAAAGATTGAATTAAAACAAAGAGAAACTTGTATGTTTTTCAACTTTGGGTCAATTCTCATTGGTCAGTCACATGTGCAAATGTAAATGGATGTAAATTTGTGAGGATTCTTGTATGTCTGAGTGGACATTGGATGGTAATGTTTGTTTGTAATTGTGTATGCATGTCTGTCTAGTCGGTGTTCTGCTGTTTTCATCTTTGTGCAGTCATGTCAGTGCAGTGGGTTGTTACAAGATTATAATTTAAATGTTATGTCCAGCATTGTTTCAGTGCAGAACAAGAGAGTTTCAACGCAAGTTTATAGATACAGGCTTTTAGATCACATGATGTCTCTTTGATTTCACTAATGCCACCCTAATTAAAAAAAAGTATAATACTTTAAGGAGAAAATACAGTGAAAACTTAATAATTGCATAACTACTAACTATAAACACATGCCTAAAACATTACATCATCATCTTTCTTTGAATCTATTCTTAAAGAATCTAACTTATTTCCATCTAATACAAATAATACATGATTAAAAAGATCAACCATAAATTAGAATCTTGCAACAACCCACTGACCTGATCTGATTGCACAAAGATAAAGACATCGGAACATCCACTAAACAGACACACATATACAATTTTGAGCACACATTATCATCAAATGTCCACTTAGACATCCAAGAATCCTTGCAAATTTACATACATTTAGAGTTATCTATGGTTTTAATGCATGTTACACATGTCTGACTAATGAGAACTGATCCAAACAAAATTGGAAAAAATACCAGTTTCATATATATATATATATTTATATATGAATGTATATTGAGGTCAACATCAACTTATGACATGACCTGAAGACTGTGTCCATGAATGGAACAGATTGTTGCTATATAAGATAAAAATATGATTTTGAAGTTGAATAAGATGAGTTTGATATCTTTGGATTTCATGCTATAATCATCCGCAGACATATCTGTTTTGCTGCATCACAGCTCATCAGTATGGTTAGGCATTCAATTGCTTTTTTAGTCAGGATTGAAACCCAACCAAATTGACATCAGTCTGCAATTCTACCTTTGAGCTATGGATATTTAGTAAAAGAAGGTAGACTTATAGCATGTGATATACCATGTAAACATATGCCAGTTACTGAGAGTGTTAAAATTCAAAGTATACTATTATTATTTAATCCTAATTCTGACCTAAACATTCCAGCCTCTTTACTCATGAAATAGTAGTAAAAAAACTATTGTTCAATAAAAAAACCCTAAAATCCAACCTCCTGTTAAAATTATTGTCTACCCATTTAAAAAATCTAAGGTCCTGCTATGTATCTTATCCAGACAAAATTAAAAAGTGTCATGTCTAGATTCTAGCCATCCTGCCCCCTTTCATAACCCAAATATTAAATCTCTATGGTTACATAATTCTCATTTTTGATTAAACAATATTGACACACCTAAAACATTTTCAATAACAACAACTTCCTAATTTTAAAAATAAATCATTTTCACTATTTATTTTAACATATCACCTGAAGAAGAACAGTATTCTTCTGAAATATGAAAATTTTTGTGCAGTGATATTATACTGTTATAAACCATTCTAATAATAAAATTACAATATTAAGCTCTACTCTGTGTCAAGCACTCTTTATAAAAGTAAATGCTTGAATAGTGGGTTTTAATCTACATGTTCTTCCACTTTCTGGTAATATTTATATAATATATGATCAATGGTGAAATGTTCATTGCTTAAATTGAAGCATGAACTAATAAATCTGTTTTATTTTATAAGCATGAAAACAAATGAGTGCAGGGATATATGGATAATATATTTTTAGAGATCAAGTGTTGTAACATCAATATTATAAGTTTTAAACATTGTTTTGGGTTTTCACTTGAATCCAACATTTGCTACTTCATTTTAGGATGAATTAACAAATCTGTAGTATGAATCAGTTGCTAGTTTAATTTAGATTTGAAATTGTTACTGTATAATGTTTGATCTATACTGGGGGTTCTTAATCTTTTTGTTCTTCTGTACCCGTTGGCATTTTCACAGATTCCTGTATACTCCTAAACATTGAGGATGGAAAAGAAAAACAATGAAATGGAAATTGTGATATTTTATTATGAAGTCTTTCTGAGTAGAGTCAATTACTCATAACATTGGTGAATTCAATGCAAATAATTTATAAAATAGTTTGATCCTTCACACATACTGTTTTAATTATCTATAATGATCATTACAAAAGTAAAAATTCACCAAACTATTCCAAACTATGTACTGATAACCAAAACTAAGCAATACTAATGAGATGGATGGGCTTGTTTTTTGCAACAAACTTATTTAAAAATTTTTGCTTACTGAAATGAGAAAATTGAAAAATAAAAATATTTTGTACAATCTGGATGGAGATAACATCATGTATTGTACAGTAGTGGTTATTCTCTCAGAGTCAATTAATTCAGAGTTCCCAAACTGGGGTACATGTACCTCCAGTGATACATTTGTACTATTCAGTGGGTACATATACCCCAGTTTAGGAACCCCTGATCTATATGATTAACATTTGCATCTGAATTAAGCTTATTGATGAGAAAGTAGATAATTTTCTGTAATGAAGCTACAAGCTGTTGTTTGCTAATAGAATGAAGCAGCATATGGCATCCTGATCTAAAAACTATTGGCGGCTTTGCAAAAGTGTGCTTAACTGTTCATCCCTCCACTACTCAATAATTTTGAGGTCCTCATATCCACAGCAGACAAGGCTGAGTGCTTTACTCACAAATTCTCTTCCAACTCCTTACTTGACTCATCTGGAGTACTCTCACCCAACTTCCTAACTAGAACTGAGGCCCAACTGAGTGATACTGTTGTGGGGCACTTTCTCATCAATCTGGTGTGGCTTCCCTATGTCTTTTCTACAAATATTTTCATGTTTTCTGCTCTGACAAGCTTTATTACCTGGTGCTCTGACCTCATGAATGAACTTATTCATACAAGGAGATTGGCAACTAGGTCCCATCCTTTTAATGTCAAAATGGAAAAATGTAACCATCACTTCTTCTCTAACAGTTTCTTTTCTTGTACTTCCTGCCTATAGAACTCTCTTCTGCATGCTTGCTTTGCTGATAGCTACACTCTCCAAAGATTTAAGTGCAATGTCAATTGCTATCTTCTATCTCCTTGACTCCCTTACCCATTCTTTGACACCCCCTGTACCATTTTTCTTTTCTCTCTTCCTTCTCCTCTCACTATAACCTCCTGCACATGTACTGATTTGCTTAGGGTGAAACTATTGTATAAAATAATAGCTTATTGGTATGTGACTATCAGCAGAGATTTCTTGCATCCTTACCTACATACCCCAACGAAATTCAACAAATGCACACTTTTATTTTGAAAGAGAAAATCTACTAGTAAGTTTGTGCACATATGCTGAATAAGAGAGAAGGAAAACTAAATAATATGGAAGGACATGAAAAAATAATTTGATAGTATATTAATAAGCCACTAATATATAAACTATAAATACTAAAAGGTGGAAACAGTAATGTTACCAAGTTATTACTAACAGAGACAAAGTGACCACAAAAAGTTTATTTTTGTATATCATTTGAACAATTGGAAATGTTTCAACAATTTTTTGTAGATAGAGATAAAAAAATGAATCAAAGATGCTTTATTAAAATTACTGGAGTATAATGTTATTTATCATATACAATCAAGGTTGATTACTTTGTTGTATGTTGCATTAATTACAGCTTAATTGTTTTGAAATGAAAGCCTTCATAACTGAGATGATAATTATAAATGACATTAAATACAGATATTAAGAAAAGACATAATGAGCAAAACATAACATAAGATCAATTCTGCAAAATATTCCCAGTATTGAATGATTAGAAGAAGTAATGTGAAGAAATATAATAGAACAAAAATTCTCCAAATCTTGAAAGAAAAACAGAAATTATTTGGCTTTCTTACAAAAGTTACCATTGTTAAAATAAAAAGAATGGAAATATAGAACCAGGAAACAAGTCAAAATTAAGAAAATTGCTCAATAACATTGACAGATAAGTTATTTCTCAAAGAAATAGGCTAAGATAAAGAGAATTTTAAAAAACCAAATGTCATGAAATCTGTGTTTTGTCCTTTCTACAACTTCAAATCCTTTACAGCTCTTAGCAATATTTGTGATTTTACTATCCTCCCACTTTTTGTTCTGCATAAATGTACACAAGCTCACTGGTTAGATTACTCTCTTCTCTTCAAGGTCCTGTGAGTGTCAAATTCTTCAAGACCTCTTTTCAGATAATATGTTTCTGAATTTTCAACTACCTCTTTTTTATTCTTAGTATAAATGTCCTTTTTATTCCCATTTTCTATAAAATGTTTTCTTTTTTTGCATGCTCCATTCATGGTATTCTTAGCATCCTTCTGTAGAACAACATCTGTTTCCTCAAATCTCCTCTTCACCTGTCCAGAAAGAAAATTATAACCAATATCCCAAACTAGGTTGTTTTTGTTTTTGTAATAAGATGTATTTTAGCTAAAGAATAAAATAAATGTAATATTGTGACATCATTGATGATGAAACTAGAGATTCCTTTCTGATAAAGATAGCACAAATGTGAGATGTATGAACCAACAGATCTGAGACAGTCCCTTGTCTGTGCTAGAAGGCCTTCAACTAGTCCCTGTGTTTTATTTGTGTAGCCTTAATGGGTGTCTGTTAGATTCATCTTTCACATGCTGTAAGACACTACATTACAAATTAGTGTAACATATGAAATTTTAATGTTTGTATTTTTGATTGTGATGAAAATGCTGATAAAATGAATGAGGAAATTATTACACAAAATTAGTATATGTAAAATCAGTTCAAAACAAGAAATTTAAATTTGAATTTAAGTAAACTTAAATAAAATTCAAAACGGTGCAAATAGCATAAATTTTAGTTTTACATTGATTACAAAACTTCACACAATTTCCTTCAAGTTTTCTTCAGTTGTAGAGATGCAATTTTGTTTTCAATGAATATTATTATTTTTAAAATATATACACATTTTTTAATCAATTCACCTCAAGCAAGGTGATAATGTCACTAATAGGCAGAGGGTTACTGAGAATGAAAGGACTTTAAAAAGAACTGGAAACTCAATTTTAAACTGGAAACAAGAGATAAACATGTACTTCTGTTCAAAAACTCAGAGAGAAGTGTGTTCATTGTCCTTCTTCAACAAATCCAACCACCTCTGTAGAATGGTAAGCTTGTCAGTTTGATTTTGATTGAATTTAGTCAGTCTTACTTATAAGGTGAGTTCATACTCTGTGATTAGTGCCTGAAGTGTCCCCAGTCATCTCACATGCTAAGCATCTCACATGCTGCTTTTGTTTTCAGATATACCTTCTGGTCAAGGTGCTAGTTATCCAGAAATGAGTACATGCAGAATCAATGACCAGATGCAACACTTTCAACTTACACTGCAGGGCCAAGTTTATACCCTTTAACATTGTGCCAAGCTTGGCTTGGTTGATATGTTGAGTATCACAGTCATGACAATGCCAGCATGCAACCTCTACAGTGAGGAAGAAGTAGCTCCCCTGTGAAGGAGCACTAGAAGGAAATACCTGCCCCAGCATGTTGGTGATGTGATCATGAGATAAGGTGAGAGTGTAACAGAGAATCTGGTCAATCCAGCAAGAGACCCAGACTTAGTTGCATGTAGTGCAGAAAGCACCAGAAATTGCATCCTCTTCCACAATTGACTGTGGAGAGAGAATATTATACTTAGAGTAGGTGGTGCTGACATAATTTGCATACAAATAATACTGGGCAAATATTAGTCATTGTGGGTTTTGGACTGAGAGAGAGCTATATAACACCATTTTCTCAGTTGGGGAAGGTGATCTTGACATGTGAAACACAAGACAAACACAGTATGAACCTGACAATAGGCAAACATGTATCCAAACTTTCTCTGAGAATATTCAAAAACTACATGGACAGACATTTGTGTACATACATACATCAATGTATGGATGTCTTCTAAATTGTGTGAAAATTGAAACATGTGATAGAAAATTGATAAGTTCAGACAAAATTAACAGAAGCATGATGGTACACATTAAAAAAAATGCAAGCTAATATTTATTTTGTAGATACATTTGTTATAGACAACATAGTTCTCATCTGCAATTCATTACCATTAAAACAAGTAAAAAAAAATTCTCAAATATACAGTGCATACTTACTGTCTTCTATTTGCAAATGCAGTTGAAAATAACGTCAGAGGATTTTCATTATCATCAGGATAAAATATGATATAGTTAAGAAATTGATATATGATATTCAGCATATGTATAAAAAGTCAAGAAGCTCATGACTGTTCTTTTCAATATTAGCTTATTGAAGCTTTCCTCAAATCAGAGAAAGAAAACATCAGCCAAATGTAGATTTTATGAAATAACTGCTAATGAATTCTAAGCCTGCCACTTTAAGAAAAACCTTTATTAAGTGAATTACAACCAATTTAAAAATATTTTATCAAAAAAAAAAATTTATAAAACTATTTGTTAAAATTTAAGATATGTGAAAGTTCATTTACACTTTATATTTTTATTTTACATGGTTAACAGTGCAATTAATTTTTTGTGCATGTCTAAAAATAAAAATGACTTGGGTTCATTTTTGTGATAAGCTGTGTATAGTATGGTATGCAAATTAGTAGACCAGTATAAATAAAGAATAACTGGAGAAGTCGGGGATGAAAAGCCCTGTTGCTTCAAAGGACATGAAGAGCTGTGCTGCAACTACTACTATACACAAAAAAATGCAAAATATAACACTGTATATATTGTAGTCAACCAATGTAATGTGCTGTGTATGCAAAAAAATGCAGTCAGAGACAAATTTACAAAAAATATATCAAGATCAAAAGAAACTTTAAAAATCATATAGTTGAAGCCTATACTGAAAGAGAAAGCTATAAAAAGCTGTCAAAATTATTTGGAGTGCATGTCTCTACTGAGCAACAAATTAGTTATAAATGGAAGGCCTTTTATATGACAGCACTGCAATTAAGAAGTGGCTGTCAGTGAAGAATAACTGCAAGATCAATTAGACATATAGTTTAGCAAACCCAGAAAAATCCTGCTGTGACTTCTGTGTTACTTCAAGGTTCCTTGGTCAATCTCAAGAATCAATGTGCATATGTCTACAGTGCAGTAAAATTTGAATGATACCAGTCTTCATGGTAGAGTGCCTACAAAAAAAACACTGCTTATGAAAAAGACAAACAAGCTTGATTCAACTATGCCAAATATCGTATTAATAAACTAGAAATGTTCTGGAAAATGGTTTAATTGTTGGATGAGACCAAACTAGAGGTTTTTGTGAGGAATGATATGTAGTATATCTGGTGAGGGAGCTAGTATAGCTTTTGAAGAGAAGAATTTGGTGCTAACAGTTGAACATGGTGGTGACTGAAATATGATATGGAGCAAGCATATCAAGCAAAAGAGTATGCATTAATGGCAAAATGGACTCAACAAGATGCCAAGCAATTTTGAACAAATGTGTCTTGTTCTCAGTTTGAAAGTTGAATTTAGGTCATGGCTGGATCTTCTAACAGGACAATGATCCAAAGCATCAAAGCAAATCCACAAAAGAATGGGTTTGAAAAGATAAGTTTCAAGTCTTGGAATGATCTTGTCAAGGTCCTGATCTAAACCCAATTGAAAATCTGTCGTTCAAATTAAAGAAGGCAGTACATGCAAGAAAAAACAGATATCAAGCAATTGTGGGTATTTTGCCAAGAAAAATGGTCAAAAATTGACTCTCACTACTACCAGAAACATAAAAATTTTAGAAAAAGACTGGTCGATGTCATAACATCAAAAAGAGTCACCAAATATTAAATGTAATGGTTCCCTTACTTTTGAACATTTTAATTTTTTTAATAATATTTTTATTCCACCTTGATAAAAATATTTGAAAGCAGTTGTAATTAATCAAATAAAGGTTTTTCTTAATGAATATATACTTTAAGATTTATAAATTATCTAGAAAAAAATTAAAAAAATTAGTATTATTTTAGGGGTTTACTTACTTTTGCACTGTATGTAAATCTTATTTTGAATTTAATTCACAGACATCTTGTAAAAAACTGACAACACCATCCTTCAAAATAGTCTGCTTCTGCTCACATAAACCACAAATGACACTGAGGTATAACATCCAAGTCCTTAAAAATAAAAGTGAAAGAGCAAAATTCTGTGATAAACTAGATTGAAAATTGATGTCCCAAAATCTTGACCAAAACAACATGGTGGAATCTAATAATGTAATTGTATTTTCATTAGCAAGTACTTGAGGCTATTACAAGGATATCTGAATGGAAAACAACAATCCAGAGTTGAAAAGATTGACACAAGAAATAAACAGGAGAGGAAGGAAAATGGGAGCAAAAATACTAAACTATTAACAAAGAAAATAAAATACTATTTAATGCTCTGAGAAATCAATATTTACAGAAAAGTGGAAATATAATCAATGATGACAAACAGAATAAACAATGTCTTGAAATATGGAGAAAAGTAAAAAATATCATATCATAAAATCAAACCTTACACAGAAGAAATGTCCTGGTGTCAAAAAATACTTCAAGCCATATTTCCCCACTGACCACCATCAGTCAGTTAAGTGCCATACATCATACATGCTTGCGTGATCATGTCTTGTAAGAGACATGACTGACTGGGCAGAAGATTATCCCACAGTAGGTTGCCATTACTTTCTGCAGTAGACTGGTTGCCAGCCAAGGCTATAGAACCCAATTTGTCTTGTTATTTAACCCATAACTGGAGGGAAGAGATGGATTGATTACCTTTCCCAAGAGTATTTGCACATAAGTGAATGCAAGGAATTCAACTGGAATTCAAACTCAGCTCCCCAATTTCCTGCCAAGCTGATATCCACTGCACCAAAACACACGTCCTGAGCTGAAAATGTCAATAGAATTAGAAAATAAACCAATATATATACAATTATTACAAAGTCTGTTTCCAAATGCATATTGTGCATTTATGTACTATGGAAAAAAAGTGCAGTCCTCAGGATACAGCGGAATCTCAATTGGATCCATGATGGTGAAAGTACTAATGAACAATGTATTAACTAGACTGTTAAAATTCTATGAATGTTAATTACAATAGGGATGTAATTACCATATTATTTTGTTTTACAATTTATTTTGTTTTGTATATATATATATATATATATACTAGCATTATAGCCTGGCATTGCTCAAGTGTAGTAAACACTTTAAAACTAATCCATGGTCCTGGAGTTCAGACTCTTTGGACATTGGCACAAAAGACTAAAAAGCAATAGTTGTTTCCAGTTCAAACAAAACCTTAGACTGAAAGAAAAATGAATGGATGTAAGTCAAATTTTGATTTTCTGGTATCGATATCAAATAAGATTTTTTTTGTTGTAAACTGAATTTAGAAGGTTAAATAAGTCCCCTGAGCAAACCCAAAGCAAAAACTAAAATAAAAGGGCTGAAAAAAAATACAGACATACAGGCAGATAAACAGACAGACACACAAACATCTCGCCTTTTATATATATATATATATATATATATATATATATATATATATAACCGATTTTCTGCACTATTGTAAGAACTGCAACCTTGAAACTTCTGAACATCGTTTCTTATGTCATTGTCTATGAGTGGATCAAATTTGATTCAAATCTGACCACTCCTTCTATAACCTGATTTTTTCGATTAGTGATTTTCGATATTTATCGGGTGTACTTCTACACAAACCCTAGCTAAGAACACTCACAGATGCGTATAGTACAACTGTGTAAATTTTCAAGAAAATCGGTTCAGCTGTTTTGGAGTCTATAGGTAATGGACACACACACACACACACACACACACACACACACACACACACACACACACACACACACACACACAAAGTTCCATGTCAGATGTAATAACACATTCAAGATAAGCCATTCACCAGAAATAATTGTTTAATTTTCTGTAGCTCAGCATCAAATTTGCACTCAAAACATATCATTAGAGCCTAATAAGTAAGACAGCTAATAGGATTTAATTTTCCTTGTTCTGGGAGCAAAAGAATCTCAAGTTAATAAAAGCCCAGAGAAGGTGGGTTTTACAGTAAACACTAGTAAGAAAGCATGAGACTGTTCTTTCTACCAGAACATCCAGGAAAGGTAACCGATTGTTCTATTCTACCTCCATAGTATATTTTAATGCTGGATGGGGATTATTCAAATGTGAAAAGAACTATTCCACCTTGCTGCTGTTGGGAAATGATGTAAAGATATCGCCAACATAGTAGAAGTAACAATAGGGCTTGGTCAATCTTATCAAAAAGCTCTTTCTCATGAAAGCCAACAAAAATGTTGGCCATCAGAGGACCCAATGGACTACTCATAGCTACTCAATCTATTGGTCGATACATGCAATTGTCAAAGCCAAAGGAAACAGACTTAGTCACCATCTCCATTAACTCAACAAAGAAACTCTCAGGAAAGGATGGAGACTTTGTTGGACCACAGTACAAGAAGTTGGCAAAAATGTCAATTGTTTCATCAGCTGGAACATTTATGAACAGACTTGCTATATTGAACAAGACAAAATATTCAGTGTCAGAGCTGGTTTTCAATTTTTGTATATAGTCACTAAACTGAAATGAGTCAGGCACACAATACTCCAAATAGAATACTAACACCAGATCAAAAACCTTGAGCAACCACTTAGCCAGACTGTGTTGGGCTAAACCCAGCATAGACAAAATGAGTCTAAATGGAAAACCCTCTTTATGAATGTTTGGTAACCCATATATCTAATGATGCTAAGAACTTATGTGACGAACATTATCATAAAAACTCTTTAGTCAGAAATTTTCTATTATGAAATTCTAACAGTTTTTTCTGTTATCAAATTTCAGTTCTTAAGGTATGATTGTAATTGACATCTTCTAATTTCTGGAATTTACATCATTATTTAAAACATAAAATTTTACTGACATAATCAGAGTAATTTAATATTTCTACTCCAGCACCTTTGTCAGGTCTGGTAATATGAATATCTGTGTTGGTTTTTAACAGCTTAGCTTTTTGGAAGTGATTCCTCTACCATGTAAACCTGAGAGAAACAATAGTAGAAATTAACAAAACAATGTGCCAAGTCTTTTAACCAAGCTTTTAGATGAAGCAATTGTTCCTCAGAATTAGGCAAATGTTTTGATAACTGAGAAAGGAGCATTTCAGAGTTACTAAATACCGCAACTTTCTCAATTTTCTTAGGGGAAATACAAAATCCAAACCCCAGTACAAAACAACCTTAACAGAATCTGACAACTCATAATCAGACAAATTAATAATGTGCTTGTCTGTGGTGACATACAAACAAACTTTCTTTTTGATCAAGAAATTTAAATAAGCCAAATTTCAAGTTTTGGTTCTATTACCAACAAACACATCACCATCTGACAGATACTTAGAAAACTGAATTCTATCAAAAAAAAGAAAGTGTGCCAAACATTACCCCATACTACTCAATATTGGGCTCTAGTAGAATGGAGTGCCTTGGAAAAATAAATAATTAAGTCCCTAAGGAAAGCACATTCAACACTAAAACTGTTATGCCACTTAACCTTAGAGGCACACTGAGCAATGTTCCCAAGGATGACATATTTTTGGGAATAAGAGTTCAACAAATTAATTTTATAGGAAAGGGACTTTATTTTGTCCCTTAACCAGATGAAATTATTGAAGGTTTTAACAAAATTGTGGGCATAACAATCCAGGAAATATTTTTAAAAGCTGTCATTACCACACCAAGATATAATCCATTTAAAAAAACAAGTGGGATCATATTTTACTAATAAAATGAGATACAGAAGTATCAACCAGTAAAATATGTTAGGTGCCTTTCGACCAACCCTTCTTCAAAGCAAAAATCATGGGTAGAAAATAAAATTGAGTATCTAATAAGAAACATTTTTATCAGCAACTGCAGTTAAAATGTACGGATCAAGCCAGAGTAAAAACAAAATTATCCTCTGCTGGATAATGGTTTTACCAAAGGGGACCAATTTATATTTCAATTCTCATTTTATGCACAGGGAAGGTCTCTGAATGGTAATAATAACAGACACCAGAATATCCAAGTGGAGTTTATTCCAAGTCCTTTTAAATACAAAAAAGAATTCAGGAGAATAATTTGTTCTGCAAGCAGAAGAATTTAATAAATGATCACAAATTGCAGAGGCATGAGTCTGTGAACACACGGATGTCACTGGATCATATCTATGCACCTGGCCTTGAACATGTTGGGCGATTCTAACTTCCAACCCCTGGATGTGTGTGTATGTGTGTGTGTGTGTGTGTGTGTGTGTGTGTGTGTATTAATTACAGCCATCATAAGATAATTCACACTTTTGAATATAAGTAAAATCATCTCAAACTGTTTACTCTTTGCTATAATGTATAAACCTACTATTTTAGTTAATTATATATACCTTAAATCTAAACTTAATTGTTTCTTTGCTGTGTACACTTACTTTCACAACTAGTCATCATAAAATCAAATAAGTCTTCTTTTAAAATTTAACTTTATGGCCCTACATCTATTTCATTACAACAAAATTGTTTAAGACAAATATTTTATTTGTTTATTGTTTTTATTTTCTATTTTCAATTTCGTAGCATCAAAAAATAATACATTAGTGACATTTTTGTTCCATTCTTTTTTAAACAATTGATACTTCCTTTCTAGAATACATCACTAAATTTTACCCCAATATTCATTTCTCTACACCCACAATTTTCTTAAACTATAATAATCTCCCACTTCCCAAGAATCATCTAATATGGTGGTGTTTTTTATTTTTAAGTTTAATTTATTTTTCCTTCCTTCACCCCTAAGAACTTTTGAAGGATAAGGATACCTATGGCTCTAAAAGCTTAAAAGCTGCACCTTTCACTAAAAAGCTGTTAGATTTTGAAAAAGATTTATTTGATAAATACCATCAAGTTTCACATGCAAAAAAAAAACACTTCCAGAAACATCTACATGCTGTTGTGAATGAAATTAACTCATCTGATAAAGTTTTTGTATCTTCTAACAAAATAACCAATTACTATGAAATCACACCTACCAACTATATTTCATTAATTAAAAAGAGACTATCAAAAAATTACAAAAAGGTAGATAAAAACGTTAGTAATTTAGTTGAAGACATAAATGTAACAAGTAAATACATTACAGATAAATTATAAATCAGTGATAGAATTAGTAAACTCTGCAGTGTGGAATCCTACATCGCCATTAAGGATCATAAAATGGATTATGAGATTAATTACCCCACCAGAATTATCAACCCACATAACCTGAAAATCAGCAAAATCATCCTCAACAGAATCAATTTCCAGATTAAAACATGACTTGGATTAACTCAATGGATTAACACCAATGATGTCACCTATTGGTTTAGCCAAATAAGACCAATTGTTTGCTTATCCAGTTTGACAGCATTGATTATTACCCTCCTATTTCCAAAGACATTTACTTTGGCATTACAATTTACCATTAAGTTTTCTGGTCTAACTAATGAGGAACAGATAATAATCATGAGTGAAAAGCAATCCATACTCATCCACAACAATGAACAGTAGAAAAAACCCACCTTAATTATCTAGACTTGGTAAAATTGTGTCGTTATTAAGCTTTTATATATAATGATTCCTAACAGAAAAAATATTTCACTGCCTGATGAGGTGCTAATAAGATATTACTAAAGCACAACAGTTTTTGTGTTGCAGTAAACTATGTTTTTATTATAAACTTATAATAAAAATATTACCATATATAATGCTCTAAGTACCAAGCACTCTCAATAAAGTAAATCACTACAAACAGTGGACTGTCAACCCATTAGTTTATACTTCTTCTAATATATATATATATATATATATATATATATATATATGGGAGAGAATGGCTAACCTGTAAAAATGGAGAGGATAATTCAAAAGATTTTACCAAATTAATATAATATATTAATTAGATAAAAATAGAGAGCTTAATGTATATTATTCAGAGCAATGTAAAATATGTGAGGAAAACTCAACAAATAATTAAACAGTTATATATCCAGAATTTATTTCAGCAGTATA